>JAWWEV010000083.1:80739120-80852039 GCA_035583235.1 Hafferia zeledoni | reverse complement strand
TCGGACGCCCCGAAGGTCGTCACAAAAAAAGAAAAAAAAATCCTTTGTAATTCCTTTTTCTTTTTTTTTTTTTTTAGGGGGGGTGGGGGAGGCGGGAATAATTTGGAAGTCTGATAGTGTGTGGGAAATGATTACATCAGTCGGAGGGAGGGCTAGGATTGGTCTGCACAGTGTGGTTTGATTCACTACCGCAAAGATTGCGTGTAACCCTTTGAGTGGAGCCCTGGCAGAGTTGTTTCCCTCCCCAGAAACAGTCCCCATAGCAGGGGCTACGTGACAGGTAGGGCAGAGCCGCCCGCGGACCCGCCGGCACCCCCGCGCTCAGCCTCAGGCTGCTCAGGGTCGGCGGAGCCACAGAACTAACTCTCAAGAGGCAATCCCTATTTAAAATGCCATCTTGTTCTTCCGACTGCTGCCTTTTACGTGCCGTTGAGGTAAGATTTTCCATATCGAATTACCCTCCCGGTTTTTGTTAGACTCTCCTTCTCTCGCTAGGATGCGGAGCATTTTAAACGCAGAGTTGATTTAAATCTGGGACTTGCACGTTCGCCTGGAGAAATAATTTTGCGGCAAGTGTCTCTTGCTTGAGCAGAACAATGCAAAGAGGAAAGCATCTGTATAATTCAGGAGGTGGGGAGAAGGTTCCTGACTTGTTCTCTCATCTCCATTAATATTTAGGATGTGCAGCGTGTGCACATTTGGTTTCAAACTACTTTCAGGCTGGGATCAAAAGAGAAGTCAGTGCAGAGAGAGAAATCTGTGGTCTGTGCTAGGTAACTGATCTGCCGGCACACTGCAAGTGGGACTTGCCCACATGAAACAATCAAAAGTTAGAAGGGAACAAGAGAGCCATTTTTGGGGTCTTGGCCTGCTCTTCTGTTAATGTTCGGAGGCCTCTGATGGGATCGCAATGAAAATTGTGTGTGTTTGACTGAATGTAATTTCTCTCACCCACTGTTGCCAAAGTACTCTCTTGACATTGTTTCACGTTTGCTTACCTTACACAGCTTTATACAGAACCTGCTCTTTCACTTTTTCTGTGTACGTGGTCATATTAACCCTGCTGAATCTTTGTTTAGTGCAGGGTGGTGTTGGGGAGGGGGGAGGGGGAAATAGGTCTAGGGGGCATCGAGAGAAAGTGTTATAAAGTGAGTCATCCATTTCATTTGTCCTGGCTGCCAAGATGCTTGGAACCCTCACGCCAAGAGGATGATGCTTTTCTACAGTAGCTGTGTGGTTTGCCTATGTTCAGAGCTGTTGATCTGTAAGTGTATCCTTTATGTTGCAGGATGTAAAAGTCTTTAGTGAAGATGGAACAAGCAAAGTGGTCGAGATTCTAGCAGACATGACAGCCAGGGACCTCTGTCAGCTGCTCGTTTACAAAAGTCATTGTGTGGATGATAACAGCTGGACTCTAGTGGAGCATCACCCTCACCTAGGATTAGGTAGGGAATGGTCAAAGGGGTGGCATGGTTACCTGGGAACATAAAATACATGTAATTTGTATAAATGTGCTTCCAGACGGAACGTTTTCTTTTCCACTGCTTTTATTTGTACAATTAGCTGAAGTCACATATGTGCTTTCTGCCTATTACAATTTGATGTGTTAAGCGTTTAAGCCGTTTTAAGTCCTTCTCTTATTTCCCATCCTCTGTTGTTTGGGGTTTTTTAATTAAAAAAAAAAAAAAAGAAGAATTATCTAATCTTCATGCTAGCACGCTATTGCTACCTTGCTGTGTCTGAAGCTATTGCAAATAAACAGCTTAGGCAAATTAAGCTTGATCCTTAGAGTACGGTCCTGTGAAACAGCTCAGCTCATCACCAGCTGGGAGACCTGGGTGAACAGACTCAGCTTTGCAGACCTACAGTAATGCTTATGAAAGCTAGACATGCTGAGGTGGGGGAGGAGGTTGGCTAAACTTGACTTCAGGCAGGGAAAAAATGGGGCACCACCGGCAAATCCATGGGCAATTTCTGGACCAGCAGTGGCATCTGCTCTCCAGGCAGCAGCTCCTCCACCTGATTGAAATTAAGGTGTCATGGTTACAGTTTCAAGAAGGCAGCAAGAGGAAGAACCGTGGGGAATTAAAAAACACCATGAATTGGTTTAATTACAGTACCTGAAAGGATCTCATGTTATTCAGACTTGCTTTTGCTGTTATTTTGTGTCACTGATTAGTTGCAGGGTTCTGCTGTGCAGCTTGCTACTGCATATCGCTCAGATAACACTATCTATAATTTTATGTAGCATACAATAACGCTTCAGAAAGTGTAGCATTTGGAGTATTACTCAATATACTTCATGGGGATTTTTTTTCTAGGAAACAGAGGAAGACAAATCATAAGCTATGATCACCAGCACTGGAATTGTGAATGCTATCTGTAGCTAACAGAGGGATTTTTATGTCTAAAAATGTAATTCACAACCCTTAAAAATGAAAAAAAGAAATGATTCGTTGAAAATGTAATGCCCCAAACCAATACTGTTAAACGCTAATAAATTCACTTCTCTGCAGGCCAACACGCAGAAAAAACCCCAAACCCATAGGATATCGTGATTGTGTAATGGTTTTATTATCTCTCCTCTTGTAGAAATGTGTGAAAAATTAAGATTAAATACTCTGTGGCATATGTCTATGATATACTTTCGGTTCTGAGGACATAGGATGAGGTGAAGAATCAGGGTATAAATTACAGAATCTTTATCTCTGCAGCTTAATATGCCACATGTGCTTTTAAAAACCTTTACAAATTTTCAGTTTTATCAATGCTCATTAAACTACCAGGCTCCCTTTTTCTATATTCTCTTTCCCATCATTGCTGATTACCAAGGTATTGTGTAAACAGAAGCCTTCTCCTTTGTAACCAACATCCTTCTCCTGCCAGATTCATTCAATGATGCCACAATTCAGTGTTTGTGACATCACAATAGCTTCCATGGTGACTAATTGTGCTGTCAAACTCTGGTGTGTGACATCTCTGAATGAATCGGGCAGGGGGCTGATTAGGAAATCAAAAGCTTCTGTTTACACACAAATAACTTGGTAATTAACAATGATGGGAAAAGAGCAAGATACTTATCGGGCTGCATTTATATACATGGGGACCTGCCTGCCTTGGACCTCTGTTTCACACTGAAGCACAAAGCAGGCCCCCAGAGAACGGGGGTGTGCAGGTTGGGGCTTCAGCAGCCACCAAACTTTGTTCCACAGGGACTGCTGCTCCAGGGCTGTCCTCTGTATGCCACACAGTAGATCTGTGTGAAAAGTAGTGCAACCGTTGGGGATATAAAGCAAACGGACAAAATAAAAAAGCATTTAAAGAATCAAAAAAGATGTGGTTATTCAATTTCATATATTTGAAAGCATGTGGACAGAAAAGGGAATAAATGAGTTCATTTAATGAGAGACAACTTCATCCAGTTTCTTGTATTTGGGGGCCAAAGTATCCACTGTGACATAGTCAATAAAATTGAAATACCAACTTTCCTGCTTCTCCCAGTTTTTGGTTGCAGTTTGAATTTTTTATAACTTCGTTGCTTATTTCTAGGTTCTATGTAGCTTAAATGTTTCCCTATATTTCAGAGACAAAGGTCAGATCAAGGTACTAATCTGTCTGCACCCTAGGTGAAGTTATTATCAGACGTCTGATGTTGCAAATTTTCTCCTCTAGATATAAGATTGCTAGTATAAATATGAAATAACGGTGAATAAATACTAAGCAGTGTGAAAAGAAATACAATTTAGGAGTAGTGAGAATTCTGGGTTTCCAGAAGACATTATTTCTTACACAATCCATCCTTGCAGACTTAATGCTGTAGGTGGTAATCTTGAAGGCCACCAAAAGAGAGGACTTCCTTCATTTAGTTCACTATCTCTTTTCTTGTTTTCCGTGATCTTGCCTAATACTACTTTCAAAAAGAGCTCAGTTTGCAGAACCAGTTCATCTTCTTACTATTAGGTGGATTGAGGACAAGATCAAATTTTTGAAGCGAGCTGCATATTCATCTTCGTGGTGGTGTCCTAGGTCCCACTTTGTAAGGAACCTTCACCTGTCTGTTCACTGTGCACGCGTAGTCAAGTATATTCCAAATAACATGCGTGCTTGCAAATAGATTCAAAGAGCTATTGGACTGCACAAAGTACTTGTGTTCTCACTGGAGGCAATGGTGTGACAATTTGCCCTCAGAAAGTCTTATATTTGACATTTGAAAGTAGTCCCTGCTGCACTGTACCACCAGTATCTAAAGCATTTTGTGGTCAAGATTTAAGCAGTCTGTGAAACTTGAACTGGTCTCATTATTTCATTTGCTACTAGAAGTACACCTAACTGTTCATAAAATGTGGTATTCTCCTTACATGCTACTCTGTGCTTAACTATCATCAATTTAAGATGGGGACAGAGATCTCTGTATTGGGCATTAGCAGAAATAATAATGATGAAGACGTATCATGATAGTATGTGTCTAGACACTGAAAGAATTCCTACCTACAAACCTCATTTTTCCAGCTCCAGAATTGACCATACATCTTACTGAATATAGTTGAAGCAGGAAAGAAAAGTATGTGAGCTTTAGAAGAAAACATTACTGCAGTTTTGTACATAGATTTTTTTTGTTTACTTGCAGTGTTTTGCCTTAATATGAATGAATTAAAAGTGGAACAGTTAGACACAGCACTTGCTAAAATGCAAAAACCAGGGAGGGCTATTTCGTGTGTGGGTCCACCTGTCATTTGGAGTGATTCTCTAACTGGGAATTTTGGCCCACACTAGTGAGTTGTTCATGATGGAATGCAGCTCCTTTTTCCACCTTGTATCACTATTACGGTTTTGTAGAAGTCTTGGTAATAATGCAGAGCAATTTTGGGGAGCAGGGGGAGGAGGGAGAAACCTGTTCCTTTAGTAACTGTGTGGAGGAGACTGAGTGGGGTCTTTTCGATAAGCTGAAAAGACACATTTCTGGTCACTTCAGCAGCAATGCCATTTGAAGACAGACTGACCTACTGAATTTAACAGGCTGACATTTGTGCTTCTAGTTCTGTATCAAGAAGCTCGAAGCAGGGCTGAGGCTGAGTTGCTTGTGTGTCCAGTGGTGGTTCATTGCGTTTGTACTAACTGAGTGCAAATTATCCCGGACTTCTCAAGTGTACAATTTCTATGAAGTAGTAGCAAACTGACCAGGACCTTTTTATGTGCACCTGCTATGAAATGCTATGCCCTTTCTCCAAGGTGGCTTTTGCCATCAAAATAACTATGTAAGCATTAAATCAACGGGAATATCACCACAGAATACATGGATGTGAATACTCTAAAGCATCTAAGAGACAGTCACTGAGTATATTTACACAAACTAACCACTGAAGTACAAAACCAGTTTACAAGTGTTCATCTGTACTGCATTTCCTCAGAACAGAATGAACAGTTTGTCGCTGCCCTTAGGTGTGCAGTTTTCAGTGTGTTAGGAAAGTGAAGACCACAACTTTGTGTGGTGGCAGAAGCAGACAGTAACAGGACACGTGGTCTTTCAGGGTTCATACTGGGATAAAGTTTCACACCAATGTAATTAAATATTTTTTGGAGGAAGCATCGTTTATAAAACAGACCCTCCACCATCATTGATACACAGCCCTCATCACAACATGGTGGAGATTCAACTTAACCAGTTGCTTAAAACCATGACAGTAGCAACAGATCAGCAATACCTGAAATTTCACCTGTGAAACTCCCAGATAATATGCAGGTTTAGGTGATGAATGCTGAGGTGATGCAAAACGCCTTTTATTAACAGCCAACAGTAGCAGTATTGTCTCAAACATTGGTCAAAGAACAGCCCCTTAAAAGTGGTGGTATGGCTGATGCACTAGAGCAGCTCACTATGGAAATTGTTCAATGTTAACCCTTGGAAAACATGATCTATGGCAAGCCTGGACATTGCAGATGCACAGGAAATGCTGAAGTCATCAGTGAGCTGGTGATGACTGACAACCTGAATGCATATGAAAAAGAAAATGGGATCATTCAGATATTGGTTAAATTTTCAGTCAAAGAACATACATTAATCTGCTAAGTTCAATAATTCAAGTGACATTCAAGAGCTTATTCTTTCTGAGATGCCAGTGACTACTTGCTTTCTATCCTGAAAACACCCCAAGAGCTTGGGTGTCACCCTGGCATTTCTAACTGTAGGAATGCAAAGATTGCAGGAACATGAAGTAGGGAAGGGACTCTCCAAACTTCTTTGGTCAGCAAGTCACTGGCATTTTGTTTAAAGCTTTGCAAAACTTATGTTTTGTTTGACCTCATTTTTTAATTTAGTATTACATAAGGGATGAAAGCACTGACTAGTTAAAACTTTTGAAAAATACTTCAGTATTTTTGCAGAAACTTCTGAAGACTTGCCAAGATAATGAGTTCATTAAGTAGTGCACACTTAGCCAGTTGCCTTCTTTCGAGTTACTGCTTTCAGTGAACTGGATTTGTTAAGCTATCTGTTCATGCTTTGATGTGCCATTCTTTTGACCAGAGAAGTGGTGGTTCTGGGGAGTTACCTTGTAACCAAATCTAGAGCAGAAAATTGCCCTGTCATGTATACAAAACATTTGTCTCTGTCAGTATTCCTGTAAAGTAGATCCTGTGACCTCTTTCATAATAAACCCCATTGTCTAGCATCTACAATAAAGGCCTGAAGTTCACCTTGAAATGAACTGGTTTTATAGAGTGTGATCAAATAGGACACTGTATTTCTGTGATAGTTCAAGACCTAACAGTGGCCTTTCTGTAACTTTTCCCCCCCTTAAACCTGTCCACCTTGCTAGTTCCACAGCATACAACCAGCACGAAGAGGTTTGTCTGTATTTTTTAAGCTACTGCACACAAAAAAGAATCTATTCCTTTCTCAAAAGGCTGTTCTTATGAAGTCCTGATACCAGAAATCCTTGAAGAACACTGCCATACAATGTTAAACTTTTTAATACTTTACAAGGTAAAGTATTGCTTCATGGCAATATGATTTGAAAGCTAGAATGTGCTTTGCTAATTTCTTGAAATGTAATGGAATTACACTGGGTTGTTTAACTCCTATTCTTAGTTGGTCTCGCTCCTTCTGCTGGTTGGCTGTGTGTTAACATCATGTTCTTTTTCCACAGAGAGGTGCTTGGAAGATCATGAGCTCATAGTTCAAGTTGAGTCCACAATGGGAAGTGAAAGCAAATTTTTGTTCAGGAAGAATTATGCAAAATATGAATTTTTCAAAAATCCCATGGTGAGTCTCATTACTTAGTTGTTTACACCACAGAGGGATGGATTGCAATAACATTTCTGGGCATTGTTGTGTCTTAAACATCTATTATAAAAAAAATTAGGCAACCAACTAACAGAATTCTTTCCAAAGAAATTTTAACCCATATTTAAATTCCTTGTACTCTCCTCCCAGCCTAAAAACCTCAAGTGTTTTCAAGTTTCCAAATATAGTTGTTTCAAAACTGTTGTTATATAGGAGAGTGACCAAGACAGGGAAATCTTTTTGGTTTAAGAAAAACAATCAGAACTGTAATTTATTCATTATCTTGAAAGTTACTTGATTTGAAGCAATTGGTCACATAGCATGCAGTATCCAAACCTTTTAATTTCTGACAGTAACAATTAATAAAATATTCCCGGATTTGTAAGATCCTTTGAACATTGTAATTTTAAACTGGTTATTGTGTAACTGCTTATCTAAGGGTGACTTTTCACATTTCCTCTAAACAATGAAGTTGTAACAGACTGTTGACATAAAACAATATTAGCTGGTGAGACCCATCTAGATAGCTGAAGAAAGATAATCCAGGGGTGGTTAGGTAGGAGTGGATTTTGGCTTAGGCATTTGTGGTGCAAGAAGGAAAAAGAGACACGGGGTCACATGTAAAGTCGCTTGCTGAAGTAACTGCCGATGATAAATTCATTCCTTTTCTCATAGATGCTAATGCACATTTGCTGCATCCTCACACATGTGCTTGTACGTACATTTGTCATCTGCTAGTGCTTGTTTCAGAGTCTGTGCCTTGACTTAGTTGTGTGAAACGTTTCTGTACATGGAGTGTTCATAATTTTTCACTTATGTTGATCTTACAGTCTGATCACCTATGAACATCTGAGTGTTGTATAGAAGTTTTGGTATCATAGGAGCTAGGGCATTGGTTGCATGTGGTCTATTTTAATTAATAACAGAGCATGGGAGTAACGCTTGGCATCCAGTCCCAGGCTCCTACAATCACAGAATAAATCATTCTTTTGGAGTAAGAATGCGAAGGCTCCCTATCTGCTGCATTAGCTGTTGCCATATGGCACTGTTTCTGCTCAAGAGAAGCTGGTAAATGCTAGCTTTCATAACTCATTGTGCAACTTACCTGGCAGGAGGGTGATTCCTCTTCAGCCCTTCTCTTTATGCCCTAAGGACGGAAATTTGTATTACCTGAAGTGTGACAAATGTTCTAAACTGGAAATGTTTCTGTTGTGATTCATCTTGTTATAAATCAGTCATTCTTTTATTCCAGTCATTTCTGCATGTCTCCATGCTTCAAATAAGGTTTAAAAATTTCAAGAATGACTTCATGTCATTGCTGTGTATAGTAAATTCACTGTACCAAATTATATAAGCATTTTAAAACATGGCAAATGGTAAGGGAACTGGAGGAATAACTCTGAAGTCAAGTCATTGATGCAGTAAGGAAGGAATCACTGCATACTCGACCTGCAGGACCATTCATCCTGTCCTTTCCAAGAAAGTAGAAGCTGTTAGCAATTCCCAAAAGCCCTCAATAGAAGAGGAAGGGATAGGAAAATGCACTTACAAAATTCTGCATATCACATATTTTAAAAACCCACAATCTGTCTGCATGGGCATCTGGTGAGCAGAAGGAAGGGAAGAACTGTACTTGAAAGCTCCAGTATTACTTTCTGTGTCAGGGGATCTCCAAATTTATTTAATAGAGATGGTTCCTAAAAATGAATGACTGGAAGAAAATGTCACTACTTCTGTGTAAGAGTGTTCACATATAAAGTGACTTCCAATTGCCTTCTCTTTTTTTGTCTAGAATTTTTTCCCAGAGCAAATGGTTGCCTGGTGTCAGCAAACGAATGGCAGTATCCCTCAGTCACAACTTTTGCAGGTACTGTAAATTATCTGGACAAAAAAGGTTTGGAGCTGGAGGGGAGAGGTTGAGAGGAAGGAAGGGAGCGTTCAAGGGTCTGGAAAGACTTGGTCAGAGAAAAACCAGTGTAATGAGTAGCATATGGTGCTAATGTTGAAAATACCTGACAAAGATCTTACCCAGTGGCATTGAGGTGTAAGTTGTAAATACAAAATATTCATAGCTATGTTCATATATACTCATTCCATTAATACTCAACTTACTCTGTGGGTATCTGGTTTGGCCACCTAATGTTGCTCCAAAAACAGTCTTGGCAGATATATTTCTAGAAAAACAAACACCCCTTTTATAAAAAACAGAACAGAAGTCCTCTTCTATACTCCACATCATAGCACAGGAGAAAGTGTAAAATTGTGTTTGGATATTAGAAGATGGGTTTGAGATGATGAGAGGTTTTACTTTTGCTTTTTATGTCCCATATTTGTGCCTGGCAAGAATTAACAATAAGGACCAATTCCCCATGGTTCAGCCAACTAGCTGCTTTTTTGTGTAGGAAAATAATGCCCTAAGAAGTAAGCTCAAAGAAATTCGTATACAGTATTTGCAAAGTAATCTCATTTAAAGCTCCCCAAATTAAATTACAGAGGTGTGTACCGTATGCATATGTGTTGGTAGAGTTGTGTAATCTGTGTGGTAGTGGCACGTGCACTGCATTTATACTGGAGTTCTGATGTCACTGTGGAGCTTCTTGCTTGCTCGTGAAGGAACCATGGTGGTGGCACAGTTGGTTGGCCTTCAAGTGTGGTGCTCAAGGGTGGGTTACCTCTCTGATCAGTAACTGATTCACTTCCATCTCCATTTGTGCTCCAACCCAAACCCCATAGTTTTCTCAAACTGGGGACATTCAACTCAGAACATTCAACTGAAATTAAAACACAGTTTATTAAGAGAGTGCTGCATTAATAACATAAGATCATGATGGCTGGAACACAGTGCCACAAGTAACAGGCAAATTATATAGCAGAAGGTACAAATAACTGATTTTTGCTTGATTTCTGCCATTTTGCCTGTTTGCAAATACACACTGACTCTTTAAAGACAACAAGTTTCCACTGACTTTTGAACCAGTGAACTCATTTTGTCATGTAACCATATTAAAGTCCTTTAAATTCTGGTTCCACGTTCACTGAGAAGAATTTAAAATATTAGCATCCACTCTCAGCTGAAAACAAATAAATGAAAAATCGACCCCACTTCTGGAATTAGAAGTGAAAGTCATGGGCAGTGAGGTTGTAATTGGGAACCAAAACTGTCATGGACTGGCATTGCCACAGACTGGTAAGAAGAGAGGTGTTCACACCTTGGGCCCTTTTTCCTATAGTGTAAGTGGAGAATTGAGTTTGCTTCTTAATAAAAGCAGCAGGACTCCCTAAAAGAGTAAGATGTTCTTGAAGATGGAAAAGTTTTGAACCTAGAGTAACTCAAGTGGTAGTAAAAGGAAAACCTTACAGCCTTGTGAGGTACAAGAGTTTTCTTCTGGGAAGTCTGAGTTAAGTACAGTCCTGGAGAAGCAAAAGTCACTGGAGTTAATAACACAAGAAGGGGAGGCAAAGAGGATGAGTATATTCTCTCTATTTCATTGTTAACCACAAAAAAATGAATCTTCCTTGAAGTATTTATATTAAGTACTCCTTTTCTTTTAAAAAAGCACACAGTTGTATTTCAGAATTTCAATAGCAGTTGTAATTTATTGAAGGTAAACTTTCTGCAGCCTAGTAGTCATTAAGCACGTTGCATCTGAAGCCACCTTAAACACTGAGTAATTCCACTGTTTTTAATTATACAGAGAACAGGGAAGAATATTAAATATCTTCTCATGATATCATACACTGCTTTAAGAGCTAGTATTTTCAGTCTTAACAATACCATTAAAACCAACAGGATCTGGTTTCTCTAGTCTCATCCTGGCTTAGATATGCAAAAAAGCTTGCATCTTAGTTTATTTCTCTTTTATCTGACTAGACAAAAATAATATGTTTCTTTTTTGGTCTTTGCCTTTCATAGCTGAGAAGTAGATTCCTAGTGCAAGTATCAGGAAAATTGGCTATTCTTTTCCATTCTATTAGGTGAGATGAGAAGGAGGACTGGGGAAAAAAAGCTTTTAATGCAAGTAAGAATTCTGACACAGGGCACTGATTTTTGGGTTTGTTTTCCATGGCATTGTCCACCAAATAACACCGAAACACAACTTCGAGGAATTGCAAAGGCATCTAGCCAAACAGGTTTATGCATTTTTCTTCAAATTTATTCATTTGGCTTTTAACTGAGCAAGCCCTCTGTCATCTAAAACTCTGGCCCATTGTAATAAGGGAGCAATCCATTAGTTCTCCACCATAGTTAATGCCTCCTTCCTGTGATATATCACAAATCAAATTACTCTGTATGTTGTACCTCAACTTCTGTCAAGAATTTAAATGCTCCCAAATCTTAAAGTCTGGTATAATTGCTGTCACTTATTTGACTGTTCTACATGTCATTTTCTGTTAAATATTCTGTTGTCTGTCATACCTCTTGTCTTGGGACAGCTTTAATGCCAGAAATCCTGAAGTAGGCTCTTCCCTTTCAAAACTTTAGGATAAAGATGGAGATTTTGGCCAATGATTCCAAGTTAGACAATTTGCCAGAACTGCTGTGACAAGGTATTATTTTAAGAATTAATAAGCTTATTTCCTCTCCCTTCAGGCCAAGTACAAGAAGAAAGGGGATACAGAGAAACACTTAGCTTTTTGGAGGTTTAAGTATTGATGCAGAGAATAGGAAGATGACAGTGGCAGGAGAAGATAGCTAGGTAGATACAACAGAAGGAGCAGGAATATCCATTTTGGTCATAAATCAGATTAAACATCTTGGTCAGTTTAAGCCTGGTGTTAAACTGCATCTGAAGTCAGCAAAGTGATTTGCTGTTTACTTCTCTGGTCAGCAAATACAATGGCAATTTTATAATCCATCCATAGGATACAATGTTCATTTACATTTTCCTCTCCAACAGAACTTCTTAAACTCCAGTAGCTGCCCTGAAATTCAAGGTTTCTTGCATGTGAAAGAGCTGGGTAGGAAATCATGGAAGAAACTGTATGTGTGTTTGAGGAGATCAGGACTTTATTGTTCTACAAAAGGAACATCAAAGGTAAGATTAAAAAAGCAGTTGCACAGTGCTAGCATGTGAAAGCATTTTCTGCTTTTACACTGGATATTTTTTGCTGGTTTTTAAATATCTCCACACAGTGTTCCCTGTTTTTATTCCATAGAAAAAGATAAGTAAGCCATGATCAGATGACAGCCAAGCCCTGGGCTCACAATGCCGTACAGTTTTGTTATAAAATAAACCCAAACTAGCCAGGCAACATCACTGTGGCTACTGAAGTCGTGCTAACCTTCAGATTCCTCTGGAGCAATGTAATAGGCTATGCCATTTTTAATGTGATGTGTTTGTATAAGTATTTTGTAAGTTTTCTATATCAAGCATCTTCTGGTAGGCTGAGATTTAAGAGGTGGCAGCGCCCCTGCCCACTTGAGGCTCCCTGGGAGAGGAACAGTGTTCGTACACTGCCCTCTGTTGGAGGCTGGGCTGGAGAGACTGCAGAGCTTGCACAAGATCTTCCAAAACCTTACACTTACCTGTGATAAAACATTATTTCCCCAGGAGCCCAGACATTTGCAATTGTTGGCTGACCTAGAAGACAGCAATATCTTCTCATTGATAGCAGGCAAGAAGTTGTACAATGCACCTGCAGAGTATGGATTTTGTGTAAAGGTAAATCTTCTCATTGAGTTCTTTCAAAGTTCCAGATGGTGTTGGTAGCTCAAAGTCACCCTAAGCCCCAGCTAAATGGGATTTGCAGTTAAAACTCTACAAGCCTTTTTTGTCATGAGGACTTGATCTTTAACATCTTTGATTTGGCAGGCATGTCTTGTGAATCTTGTCATCATTTTATGTGACACTTTTAACACTTTATCTGGTGCTCCTTTGGTTTGGGAAATTTCTGTGCAAGAGCAGCTCAGTGCTGCAGCATGATGTGCCTGTGAGGTGGCCTTGGTTCACCTCACACATGAAAACTTTTTCCAAGTACTCTAATTGAATAGAAAAGTTTTTGAGGACAGTGAGCACCAAAATTACACAGCAACAAAGGATCAAGCTCCAATGGGTAGTAATTTTATCATTATTGTGGGCCAGAGGTTTGCCTTTATTTGAAGAGGAAGATTGTCTTGGAAAAATGAAAATAAGAACAAGCAGTTGCCTTTGAAAATTTTTAAAACTCTTGTGCTGATAGATTGGTTTGGAAAGTATTTCAAAGCTTTGAAAAGTGTAATTTTCTGAGAAGAAAATAAGGCTGAGAGCTGCTTTTATTGACAGCAGTGAAGTACTCTCCTTCCTAGCAGCCATTCCAGAGTTAGATAACAAGAATTGGCATCAAAGAACTGGCTGCAGGACAGATCCTGAACTAATGGAAGCAAACTTTCAATTACCCTCAGTTATGGAAACTTTCATTCTTCATCTTGAAATGCGAGCTTATAAAACTTCTCACAGATTTAAAAACAAACAAACCAACAAAAAACAACAACAAAAAACACCCCAACAACCAAACTAAATTAAACAAAACAAAATGCCTTGGTCTGGTCCTAGCATGCTCTGAGTACTTTGTTCTTATAAACTGCCAGAACTTCATGTTATTTCAAAGCACAGAATCATAGAGTATCCTGAGTTGGAAGGGACTCTCAAGGAGTCCAACTCCTGAAAGTCAGGAGGCACCGACATTTATCTTGCTAGACCCAGCTGAGAAAGTGATTTCTTTAAAAGCATGCTCAGCCTCTCCTGAGCTTTAATTCAGAGTGGTGTCAGCTTTTTCTGGCTACTTTTTAAGACTTAATACCGTACCTACCTTTACTTTGCAGTAAAGTTAGTTGTGTTGTTGGTGTTCTACTGAATGTAACTGACTTCCCCTTAATACTTTAAAGCCCAACAGAGTGAGAAATGAAACTAAGGAACTGCGGTTGTTGTGTGCTGAAGATGAGCAAAGCAGGACGTGCTGGATGACTGCCTTTCGACTCCTCAAGGTATCTAATAATGTCTTGTACTTGTGCAAAGCTACACTTAGAGTTGAGTTGCATTTGTTACTTTGTTCATGAGAAATTACCTGTATGTTCTTAAATATCATCTGCTCCAAAATAACACAGATAGAGCAAAATGCCAGGTAGACCTGTCCCACCTAAGATTTTAAGCACAGGAAGGACTGAGCTCTATTCCTTCCACATATGAATCAAATTTAATTTCAGTTTTGGATCCAGATTTGAGATATGTGAATGAATCAAAAAACCTGCTTAATGAGGTATTTGCAAGTTATCATAAAGCTAAAGAAAATGTTGTGATAATGGTAAGTGGTTCTCTTAACTAGAACAGAGTACCTTTTGCCTCCTTTTTTTTTTTTAGTGTTTTTTTGTTTGTTTTCTGAATGTTCTATTATAAGAAATAACAAGTAATTTTGTCTCTGGGTAAAAGTTATTAATATCTGAGAGCAATGGTGTTTCTTGATAATATGGTATGAGGCTTCACTGTTTTTTTGAAACAAAGTCAGGATGGAGTGAACTGAGGAGAAAGTTGACTATTTTGTGCCCTTTGAAGCAGAAAAATTCCTGAGCTTCATAGGAAAATGTGCATAAATTCTACTTTGGTTTTAAGTCTTTCCCTGAATATGCTGTCTTGAAAACTGCTGTATTCTTCTCTGTACCTTACTACATTCTACGTAGAGAAAAAAAGTTTTGTTTTTAAGGAACACTGAAAGATGATTAAGGGTGTACAATCAGAAAAAATTAAGGCTGTGCCTCAAGGCTGTGTCTGTGACCCTATTTTTCATTCACCTTCTAATTTAGCTTTCCATAGCTCTATATTCACAAATGGTATAAACCATTTCAGTTGGAACATTCAGTAAGCAATGTTGCTATACTTCAGCACTGTGCCTCTAGGGAACGCACTGAGTAGGTGTTTTCCTACCATCCTAGCTACTAGTGTTGCTAAAATTTATCATATTCAACAAGGAGCATGACTGGAATTCAATCACCTTATTTTTATAAAGATGCGAAAAGTACCAAGTGTTATCTCCTGCTGAGATTTATTAAAATAGCAAGTGAATTAGAAAGGTTCTTATTTTTTATCATTTTGAAAACTGAGTTTGAATGCCTTCTACAGAATTATTTTAAGTTCACATTACTAGAGGGTAAAAGGAGGGGAAATACTCTGTGTGTTCTGACCTTGACACAAGGAAAATGTGCTGATAGCTGAGAGTGGCAGAAATTACCTGTGTATTTCACTCAGGCTTGTATTTTTTAAAATAAAACTTGTGCTTATTAACTGCCTGATTGCCACCTGCCAATTAGTATTGCTTTCTTTGGGACAGCTTCTGATCATGAAAATAATAAGCTGGTGGCACCTTGCTCCAGTGTAAGTGGTATTATGAAATCAATACAGTTTTTTTCCCTAGGGTATATATTTGAATAATAATGTCCTTACATTTCTGTTGGCAGTATGGAATGCTACTGTATCAGAATTACAGAATTCCCCAGCAGCGAAAAGCCATGCTTCCACACTTTTCCACTCCAGTAGTAAGTAATGAACTTTCCTCACTGATGTATGATGTTGGAAATGATACATTTGCTTTTGCATTTTAAAAGTGGAAAATTTTACACTACGAAATGTGAATTCAGCATTGTGTAGCAAATCAATGTAAAGTTCATGTTTTGCATGAGTACAGTTTCTGTGGTTGGCTCTCTATTATCTTAGGCTTACATGATGCACATGATTGAAAAATCTTGGATACGTCATGCTCCTTGAGATGTACGGTACAGAGACATCTGGTTGTCTCTGCAGAAGCCAGCTTAGGTCTGGCAAAACTAACACGTAAATTTCCTAAAATAGGTTGGGCCAAGAGCTGACTGTTAACTCTCTAAAAGTGAAGATTCTATATTTGGATCCCAACTGGCCCTGAAAATGACTGGAATATAGTAATAGGGCAAGTGGGCAACTTAAGCAATACAGATTTTATTCTCAGCCTTCAAATCCTCTCCCTCCTCTATGGCCTAAAAAGAAAAGCTGTCTATTTTTGTGTCAGTGAAGCTTTTGAAAGGGGAAAAAAATGAGATGTATATTCTGTGATGTTGAAGGAGAACCTTGGACAGTCTTCTGAAACGAAAACATTTTGAAATGAAACTCTCAAGCTGGATTTTTCTTTCTCTGTTTTTTGAAACAAGTGAAAATTCCTTTTCAGAGAAGTGTATCTGAAAACTCACTAGTAGCAATGGATTTTTCGGGGCAAATAGGAAGAGTTATTGAAAATCCTGCTGAAGCACAGAGTGCTGCCTTGGAAGAAGGACATGCTTGGAGGGTAGCTATCTTCTCTTCTTTTCTATTTTTGCAATCAGTAAGTGTCTGTTGAGCGCCAAAACACATGATGTTAGTGCAGTGCTGGTCACAGTATAGCTTAGCTCCGACCTGAAGCAATCACACTGCAAGCATGCAGATCTGAAAGTCAATATCCATCTTTAGCAAAACTGTCACATTCACAACAACCTTCTACCACTGCTTCTCTGTCCCCCTAGTGTCCAGAGGAAAGTTGAGGGGGAAAGCAGACCCACCAGAACTTTACTGCCAGTTTGCAAAACCAGTCTCTGAGGAGGAATATGTCAAATTAAATGCTTCCCCACATGGAAGAGGCTGGGGCTCTGACTAATGGCTTGCTCCCAGTAAGTTTAATTGCAGAATATATAAGAGGCAGGACCTCTTGCAATGAAAAGTGATGTAACTTGTTTATAGTGTCTTGTGGACAGACAGCTGCACTACAAGTTTTCCCACATGCTCGTCTTATAGGGAAAAGAAGTCATTACTGAAGCATTAGCTGGTGCTTTATGTATGGGAGGGAAACACTGCTTGATTTACTGAGTGCCTGGTGTTTTGCCTGAGCAGAAACATATCAGACTTTTTTTTTTTCCCTGTCTTTTTTTTTTTCTCTTCCTTTTTTTTTAATAAGATACTGAGCTTTCGTTATTAACATCTGGCTTGTGTTTTAAGCCAACTGAAATGAGTTGCTGCTTGTAGATTAGCCCCCTTCAAAGTTGCATTTCTTTTTCTCATCCTTGCATTAAATTTGCCAGCTCCCAGTTTCCTATAAATTAAATCTGTATTGCATGTGTACTAATTCTCTTCTGCTGAGGCATTAGTGTGGATTTAATGGTAATTCATTTTCCCTATAGAAGCGTAGCACAAGAATGAACATCTTGGGTAGCCAAAGTCCACTCCATCCTTCCACACTGAGTACAGGTAAATTCTGCTGGTTTGTAAGCATGTCAGAGGCCTCTGTGAGTAAAGAAAAGCTGTATTTCATGTAGAGACAGAGTGCAGTCATGTAGTATAAAAGCCTCGATGTCAAATACAGTGTTTTATGTTTTTCAGTAGCTTCTGCATCATTAACATTCTTAGCCCATACACACATCGTAGAAGGAACTTGTTTTCCTTTGATGGCACGCTCAAGCTTTTTTCCAGTACTAGTCTTTTGAAACTCAGATTTTATAAAAATAGACACTCCATAACATTTAAAGCAATCCAGAAGTTTGTTCTCCATTTTAGACAAGAAAAGTCAATGAATGATCTGTTAATCTTCGAAGAGTAAAAATGAGAGTTTTCAAAATGGAATTCATTCCGTAATAACTGAATAATGTTAAATATGTATGCCTGTAATGCAAGTCCTGAATATCTGAGACTGAAAGTTTATTAAAATAATAGGAAATTCCATATTAATGTCCTGGACTTCTTAGAGGAAACACAGCTATTCTCTGTTAATACGCTGTGTTTCTATTCTCACGAACAGAATTTAAAAATACCATTTGAAAAAACAATTAAACAATAAACATTTGGGGATAACTCCACTCTTGAAAGAACAAGCTGAAGTGCTTTTCTTTATTTGAGCATTAAAAGGACTTTGTTCTAGCTCATTAGTTTATACATTGTGTTCTGGGAATTGTTAGTCCCAACACTTTCAAGAAGCTATGAAAAGGCAATATGAGAAGAGATTTCTCTTGTTAACCTAATTGTACATCTGCAAATCAGTAAATACATGGAGATAATGCCTCTCTACTTGGTATATTAAGTAGATGCATTTTTTGATATTGATTCTTTTTTTATATAGGTTGATGGAAAATACTTTATATTCTGTAACAAAACTATACCCACTTTTAAAATGTTTAAATAATTAGTGTGTGGAAAGAAATACTGCACATGTTACTGTTTTTAACCATCTTCTCTTCTCCTCTTTTCCCTCTTGCCTCCAGTTATTCATAGGACGCAGCACTGGTTTCACGGCAGAATCTCTAGAGAAGAATCTCACAGGATTATTAAGCAACAAGGGCTTGTAGATGGGTAGGTATTGTTGCTTAGTATTTATGATCCTATGGTAAGCTTTGTAGACAAGAGCCCAACCTCTGCTGTAATGGTTTACAGGTTTCTAGTACCTCTGAGTAACCCAAGTCTCTTAGTCCCATTATAACCTGCCTGAATTTCAAAAAGGCAGAGTGCATGTTTCTATGAGTGGATCCTAGCTCTTAATTTGAAAAATAAAATCTTAAGAATACACTTAAACTTTCTTTTTTTTGAGGGCATAGAGGCAATCAAGTTTTAGAGAATGGTAGAACTTGAAAACAGTTAATTCTTGTAATCTGCACTGAGTATCTCTTCCAGGCAAAGTTGTACTTAACCACTTGCCCACAAATTTATAATCAGCCATTTGTGTGCTTCTGCATGAATCAGAGCAGTTAATGGTGATTTCTCACTCTTTGTTTCTGTTCTAGAGCAAAGAAGTAAAATAACTGTTTCAGTGCTCTCTAAAATGTCTGTAGTTGAGATTTAAGTATCTTCTGAGTATCATTGTTTCCCTTATTTATATGGAGTTACAGTTATTGAAGGGAAGTTGCTTGAACTGCATTCAGCTGGTTTTTATTTGTAGGGTGGGAAGAGCCATGGTTGCCTTTGGTTAACGAATCTGCCTGCTGTCAGGGTTAAGGGAGAAAAGAACCTGTCTTAGCTTCTCAGAAGACAGTGAAGTTCAAACCTTTCTTTGGCATTTTCTGATTCACGACACTACTCTTCCTGGAGACTAAAATACATTAGAGAAATAGAAGTTGGTGCTGCATGTACATATTCATAAAGTAGCGTTTGGGGTTTTTTGGGGTGTCTTGGCTGGGCTAAGGCTATTGGGTTTTAGCTTAGCAGGTCAAACAGAGAAGAGGCTGGGCAAGCAAAGGAGCACAGCTGACTTGGGTTTCTGGTTCTCACAGTACGGATCTTCATAATCTTGGGTTCATTTTGACTTGTTGCCTTAGGAATCTGGTGGCCCATCCTTCTTGAAGTTTTCAGAAATGTGTTAATGCCTTTGAGGGGGTGTTAAATTAGTGTCTAGTCAGCTTACTCATTGTGGACAATGAAGATTGGTTAGTTTAGCAAGGTCAGTCAGCAGTGACAAAACAACCGTGTTACCTGTGTGCTCTGAGATGTAAGGATGGTGATTTTGAGGATGGAGACATCTTACCTGTGTTTTCCTGCTCTGTGTGTTCTTGAACAAAAAAAGGTGGAAAGTTAACGGTCTCCCAGTGGCTCATGGAAGAGGTTCAGCAATGTATATATGCAACTGATACTGCTATCTTTGACTGACTCTGGAAGCTATTGTTGAGGATGCATCTATCTTTATATCATTGTTTGTGTGGGAGCCAGTTGCTTGCCAGAGGTTGAGTAAATAGTTGCAGTTTCAGTTATGCAGAGCTCTGCTTTGTGCCACCAGCTTATGGTAACATGCTTTATCTGAAACAGCTAGATGAAAGATAATTTAGAGGTAACTGCATGAGCTGCAGTAATCTCAGGGCAGGGAAGACCTTTCTCCCTGACATGAAGCCTAATGTATAAAGGCTTTTGACCCTTTTCCACACATCTGGTTTTCTTAGGACTAAAAACAAATGTTCAATTACCATGCATGGTTTCTGATGGTGGTAAGACATGCCTCTCTCTGACTACTGAACTGACAGTGGTTATGATGTTGCATTTTTGTGGTATTGCCATTTCTCAATCAGTTCTGAGGAGCTGGAATGAGTTCTTTTGGGTTCCTAAGACTACAAACAGTTCCTGCAACTCGGCCTTGGAAGAGTGTGCTCCTGGCTTAGTAATTAGCAATTAAGAGGGCTTGAGGCCTGTCCCATACAGTATTTGGCCATCTCACAAATCCACTAGAGATTAGTGCTGTAAGACTTGAGCCAAAGGTATATTCTTGTTTCTGGTGGCATGGAGAGGATCTGCTTCCTTAGTTCATAAATGTGAAGGGGAGAAAATGTGGCAGCTTCAGCTAGATTATTTTTCTCCTCTTCCTATTATGTATTTAACCATTTGAGTTCAGACTTCAATTTTGTGGGTCAACTTAGAAATGACAGCTAGATTTGTATGATGTTGCTAGTGCTATATATCTATATATCTATGTATCTATATATATAAAGTATATTTATATATAGAAATGTGTGTATATATATGTATGTATGTATGTATGTATGTATGTATGTATGTATGTATCTATCTATCTATCTATCTATCTATCTATCTATCTATAAAAAGTACATCTTTTTCCAGTGATGCTGAGGGTAAAATACTGTGAGTGTTCTAGAGGAAAAATTAGTGTGTGTTTTCCCCATCTTGATAAGGTGAAGGATGCTTAACTGATAAGTAATTTTAAGAAAGTACTGAGCTATTTCTGTGCAATTGCAACCATTTAACCTAAGTGTAATTTTGCTGACACTGGATTTCTGTGAACTGATGCAAGATACTGGAGAGTGGGAATGCGCATATATTACTTTCCCATCTACAGAAGTTCAGATTTGCTCTGGAATTAAATGATAACATTTTCTTTATGAGAATACCTGTTATTAATGGAAAGCTGAGTTAGAGAGAACTTTAAAAAAAGCCTCATACATCCATTCTTAGGGGAAGAAGAACTGTCATCCATCTTTTACTTCTTGTTTCCTCATCTGTTACTGTGGCATAGCCATAGTATAAAAATTGAAAGTAAACTCTCAGTTATGGAATCATTGGTTAATGCAACTAAGGAAGACTTAGGTAGTGGCGCAAAATTACTTCGTAGTTCTGATTATTTATGAAGAAATAGATTGCCTTATTCAGTTTGTTCTTTAAAATATTCTCTCTTAGATTATTTCTTCTCCGGGACAGCCAAAGCAATCCAAAGGCATTTGTACTTACACTGTGCCATCATCAAAAAATTAAGCATTTTCAAATCCTGCCGGTAAGTAGCTTATTTTTGGTACTGATAACAAAAATCAAAATTTTTAATCATGAAGCTTTTGCCAACATCTGAGAAGACTCCTTATTAATTACTGATGTAATTAACAGGGACGTTTCTATTAGCAAGTGTTTTTTAGAATTGTCAAATGTCTTACTAAAATTATTTGTTAACATTGCCTGGAAAACTGGTGTAAATGACTACATTACACAAGTCTGTGTAATGCACAGTACTTGTTCCCTGTGACTGACAGCAACAACAGCAGCTGTTGTGTTCCTGTCACTTAGGCAAACAAAGAGTAACTTAGGGAAACTTCAGAAAGTTTTATTCTGGAGGTTACCCAGTAATGTTGATCTTCAAATAATGTTACACTGAGATGTTGGGAAACAATTATATTTTTATCTTGATCAAAAAAAGCACCAAAAATTTAAGATCATGTAAACCTTTTCCCTTGTTTAGCCTACCAATTTTAGATACAGCTAGCAAATATTTTTGGGGTATTTTTGTTTTATATACTGAGGGCCAGTGCTGTCTCTACAACTTTCAATTATTCTGCCTGTCAATTAGTTTGCCCACAAGGTTTCACTTTCATAAACAAAATACTACAAGTTGGGCTAACATCTGTTTTTTCTAGTGCTGTGCATGGTTTAATGAAGAACTCTGGGCACTGGGTTGTTTGGGCAGTGCCCATCACTGATGTTATGTCACACCCTAGTGGTACTCTGTTTTGCCACACTTGCATCTCTTCATGTGCGGTCTAACTTGAAAAGGATGTTTTGTTTCCCTAGTGTGAAGATGATGGACAGATATTTTTCAGCCTGGATGATGGGAACACCAAATTCAGCGATCTAATCCAGCTTGTTGAATTCTATCAACTAAACAAAGGAGTCTTGCCCTGCAAACTCAAACACCACTGTATCCGAGTGGCCTTATGACCTCAAATCTGACTCTCACTTAAGACTGGATTTGCTAGAAGAGTAATTGTAAGAGAACACTGACACTGGGGAATTAGCAGATTTGTAAGTTGGTAAAAAAAATAAATATTATGCACCTTGGGACTCTGAAAGGGATGGATTCGACAGGTGCCAACAGACCAAGATTGCTGGTTTGTCTAACACCTAAGAGTGATTGCTGCTGAGTGTCCCAGCATCCCAAAAAGGGGGGGAGGGTCTATAAAACAATGAGTAAATTTGAAACAAAACTGGAAACTATCTTGGCTGGGCCACTTAACAGGAACAAGTGTGAAGAGAAGTCTTTGAAAAGAACTCTTGCCCTGGAATAATCTTGACAATTAAGACTAGTGTGTTTACTTTTTGTATTGATCACTTTTTTTGCACTCCTACTTTGTTTCGGATATTGTATGCAGCCTATATTAGGAGCTGATGTGGCTTTTAAAATTCATGCAGGAATTGGGTATTAATCTGCACCCTAAAATCTATGGAATGCTTCAGCCTAAAAGGATCTAGAAGAAAATCAAGAAGTGTGTGTGTGTGTTTGCGCACGTGTGTCTCAGTACTTCTCTGGAGACCTGGGGTTCAGTGATCTGCAGATGTCTTTGAAGAAGCAATGAGGATACAATTCTAAAAGAACATACCACCACTATACATACTCTTAAAACTGTTGATTTGTAGCATTATGACTGTAGTGTGTTGATGGCATATTAGTGGCATCCAGTCATGCAAAGACTGTATTAGATTCTATGCACAAATTTTTATTATTGGAGTGGTGGTTTGTTTTTTACAGCCTTTTGACTGTTTTCCTGAGGAAACTTACTAAGTAGAATAGAACCGAATGACCACACTTGTATTTGAAACCACCATTTTTTGTGAGAAGATTATTCTGCAGGTAGTCTTAGTATGATAAAAAAAAAAATATCAAAAAACAGTGTTTTTAGCTTTATAGCTCCTTGACTTTTCACTGTTTCAAAGAGCTCTTTCCATATAGTAAAGCTACAGTGACACAAAGCTCTCCTGGGGATAGGGCATAAGAAGAACTGTACCCCTTCTGCTTTTTGTAGGGCCATGGAAGTTTACAAGGTGAGAAAGAACATACTGGGAATAGAAACAGATTTGACTGTGAACAAGCTGCTGGCATTGTCATCCATCGAGATAACTGGTGATCCCTGTGTCATATGTGCCACTGCACACCAGTACCTACGGCGAACAAGCATGTATCTTGTTCTGGTGCTGGTTTGTCATCAGAACTACTTTATTGTTGATGTTTAAATGAATTATTTAATGTTTACACAATAACTCTTTCTGATGATAAATTGGTATTAAAGTTGGCCAAGTCCCACCTTGATTCTCCAATTGCAAGTAACCATTCTTTCAGCAACGCAGTTGGTGCAGGAACTGTTTTAACCAAAACAACTTCCCAGTGCTTCGTGCCGTTAGCCACAGTGAGGAGTATTCCACCCTGGGAGCTTGCAGCGTAGTGCAGAATGGAGCATTCTTAAGATGGTAAATTATATACATGGGCTACTTCATCTTTAGTATTTGCCACTGGGTTTGAAATCCTAGCCATCTGAAAGGGTAAAGAAGGAAAACCAATCGTACACTTTTAGGTCTTCATGTAGTGTTAAGAATAGCTTAAGATAAACCATAACCTGCCTGAGTCGTCCATATCAGCTTAAACTATGTCAATGGTATAGAAACACTGTATTTTAGTTTACAGAACACATTAGTATTTTTTTCCATTTAATGTCTAGATACTAAAAATGAAGAAACTTGATTTTGTTTTTAGTAGAAGCCTTTTTTGTTTTGTTTTGTTTTGCTTTTTAATTGTACATAGAGAAATGAGTGTTCCTGCTTTCTAGACAATGTATTTTAAAACCTTGAAATTAAGCTAACTTAAGTCTGACTTCACTTTGCATGCTTCTATTTGGCCCCTATTAGGAGAAAAAAGATACTTGTATCGACTACATTACCAGTTTAATAAGACCATTTATGCTGTAGTTTTAAGTTTTTCTGTTTACATAGCTTAGTGACAACCATGCATTTTTCCCAGTAGGCAGATAGTATTTGCAGTGTTTCATATTTATGAAAAAACCTTGCATCTTATTTAAATTGAGAATAAAAGTTTGACTATGAACCATGGTTTTTGTATGTAGATGGTTGACTTAGTATTTTGTACTCTTCCCAGCTAAAGTGAGCTGTTTTGAGAAAGTGACCACCTTCAAAGTGGCAACAATCTTACTAAAGCAGATCACTGCTTTGTCTTTTCTGCTGGAAAACAGTCAATGCCACCTTAGTTTTCCAACAGATTCAGCTGGCTGCCAGCTCAGAATACCAAGGACTGAAGGACATTTGACTCTTATTTTTGTATTTAAATGACATGAATGTAAAGGGGATGCTCAGGGTTGTTTTGGAGCCTGTTGAATTTTTATCTTTTTGCCTGTGATTTTATTTTCTAAATAAATACTTCATGTAGCAATCTTGAATATGTTGAGAAGGAAAATGCCAAACCATTTTGGTAATGAGGTTACTAGTTAAGTTATGTTACGATAGGTGTTAAAGTACAAAAGAACTTTTTATTTGTTAATTAATCTTGAAGAAACACGTGCCTCAGTTTAGATGTTTTGTCTTATCTTTTCTGCACTAAATACCTGACAGTTTGACCAATCAATGCACCTTTCCAGTGGCAAGACTTGCTTATCGTAAATTATATTGTCACAATGCAAGATTTAGTGACTGTAAAATGGAATAAAGTTTAAAGTTTCAGGGAATGCAAAAGGTATTAACTTAAGAGACAAAACCTTTATTCAATATGCTTTGCTTCATACTGTAAATAGCTTTTTGGCTTGTGAACCTAATTGTAATCTTTCAGGTATTTTTGTACAAATAAGGGACTGATATTCTGTTTCTTGTAATTAGAAATAAACGTTAATACAATGCTATTCATTTTATATTGGAATGAATGTCATCTTTTGGATTTATCTGTACATCTGTATCTCTTGCCTTAATTCACGGTTAATTGGGTGGGTTGTATTAAACCGCTTGTAGGAAGAGTGAAGAGGAAAACACAATCCTCAAGATATCTTTATTCTGGCTGTTCTGTCTTGAGATTCCTATTAGGACAGTCTGGATTTCACTTACAAAAGAACTCGTTTACTCCTTTTGTGTGAGGAAAATTACTGGGAATATTTTGCTATGATACTTACAGTATTCATTTGGGAAGACTGCTAGAATCAAATCAGGAAAACACCATGAGCATCTTTCGGGTCATAAAGCTGTAACTCAATGAAAATGTACACTGTGCATAAAACACTTTCTTGGTCTGATAGCTATTGGATTAGAAAACTTTTCAATAGTACTTTAAGAAGCAATTGTTCACGCTTGTAATCCTCGTATTTGAGTGGTCTGTCAGCATTTGTCTGGAAAAGCACATCTGCACAAAATATGTTCTTAAAAAATCTGAGTTGGGCAGGGAGGAATTGGTGGTTCTTCTGGTAGACAGAATAATACAAGGTTGGGAATTTCACTTTTTTGTTGGACACAATCTTTTCATCTTTCTGCCCTGCTAATCCATAAAAGCCATCAAATGCATTCCACTTCAAGACTTTGTCACACTCTGGCTTCTGCATGCTACATCTTCATGTGAGTCTGTACTGCACTGCGGCATGAGTTAATATGTTAGCATTATGAAACTCATTGATCAGCACATAGGGCAGAGTACTTTCTCTGGGTTTTTATAGTCCCCAGGTTTTTCCTATCTGGAGATGCATATTAAAGTGCTTAGAGCTCACTGTCCTGCGCACAGCAACTTGCTTTATCACTGAGTTATCAAAGGGACCTTGCTTCAAAAAGGTTTGAAGATGCCTATTTCTTGCTTAGCTAAAGAAAGCCATGTTAACATTGAAACTGGCCCCCTCTGTAATCATTAAAAGTCAAGGACTGGAATTCTACACAAACCTGTAAAAAACCCCAACCAAACAAAATAATCAACCCCAAAACCTCACTTACTTTATTGTATATATTGCTTTTGGAACAGACAAGAAGATGGCATTAAAGAAAAAACAAAAAAACAAAACATGGCAAGACGATCCTGGTAAGCCTGCCCAGTGGCAGGATAGTGCTGTTTGCATGTTTGTTCAGACTGCCCACCACTGTGGCAAATGTGAAATGCTACTTGTAAAATCTGGCTCTTGACATTAGCAGCAGGTACCTGTGCTATCAGAACCTCATCAGTACAAAATTACTCTGGCCCAGAAGTAGGCTGGTGGTACAGGTTTGAATTACTTGCCTGTTAGAAGGTTTGTGTTGCTTTTATATTAGTTGCAGAACAACAGATATAATCAGACATCTGATCCCACATAAAGCATGAAGTTCACCTGGCAAAACAGGTTAAATGCATTTGGACCAATGAGTGAATTCCTATCAGACTAGTGTTTGACAGCATGTGGCTGGAGCACTTTCATCCTGACACAGAGAACCCGTAACATCAATTGTTGCTTCAGCCTGTACCTGCAAAACCAGACGAGAAGAACATCACTAGATGAGCCGTTTCCCTAAAGTTGAACTTTAGATGACTTTTGGTTTTTGTTATTGCTAATTTAGTAATGCTTTAATCTGGTTTATCAATGTCCAGTCTGTATACTGCTTTGTGTCTTGGACATTGTCTGACATCTTGGAAACTTCAGTAACAATGTCAGCAGATGGAGAAAAAAAATACCTTCCTTTGAAATATCCACATTGCCTTAATTTGCGTTGCTTCTGCATACTAAATCTTACGTCTTCCTTCCTTAACTTGAAGCACAATTTAATATTTGAAAACCCAATATACTACAACTATGTCCAAGAGCTATATGATTTTCATTAGATATTGCGATTAGTCACATCTGAGACTTCAAAATGAATTAGTTTGTGTAACAGTCACATTGCTAACTCAGCCTGAAGACATTCTGCTCTAATTGCTCATCATTTTGTGCAGATATTGGCAGAGGTTTTAGCAAGAAAGATCAGCTCACACCAGACACTTAAGCTGTGGTTAACAGGGTCTTAAAACACTTGCTGGTTACCCAACAAGGTTTGTATGCTTTGCTATAATCAGGTGTTTTCTATCTGTTGGCTGCAAGATTCTGGGGCCACAATTGGGTAACAGGAAGGTGAAATTCCAAACAGCTGCCAGCTCTGAGCCAATATACATCCTGGGTTTATGGGCTCTGAAGCTCAGCTGGGAAGGAATTAGAATAAAGAAAGGAATTGCGCTTCGGCAGTATTGTCCAAGTCATGGTTTGAGTGTGACTAAGAACACAGTGAAGACAGTGCTGCGATGCCAAAGTGCTGCTCATCAGTCTTTTAGAGTCTGTTTCCTCTCTCCCCTCGGAGTTGTGAAGACACTTCTACATAAAAACTTCCATTTTATTTTCCTTTTGAAACACATCCTCCAGAGGTGTGAGGACTGGCATTTTATATCAAGTAGAGAAATGGCAATGGAATGGGTGTTCTCTACAACCTGCCCATTCTGCAAAACAGTTTGTCCAGCTGCCGTCAGGAGAAAAGGAAGGTAAAAGTATGGTAGGATGGTTCTGCCAACAATGATGGTTAAAGCAAATGGCTAAGGTCAGTACTGAAAGTGTACAATTTCATTGCTCCACAAAGAAGGCTAGATACATCCTATTTTTAAGTAATTATTTTCACCTTTTCAGTACTTGATTTCCTCCATAATACTTCTCTTTGCTGGTGAATATATCAACACAGTATTAATGTACTCTGTGCCTTACCAACTCCTAATGTTCAGGTTGCTGTAGTTCTCTTCAAATCAGGTCCAAAGGCAAAAACAAATACAGAGCAAGGCAAGCTGTGAGGTTTGGAGATTCTTGAAAAATAACTCCACAGCACATCTAGTGATGGAAGAATGCAAATTGATAATTATAGAATTGGTGGGTAGCAGACTTACTTTGGGGTTTTTTTCACAAAAGATTGTGAAAACACGGATTTTGAAAACAGCTGGCTAAACAAAGCTTGCCTCAAAATATTTACTATCAATTCCTTGAACAAGCATTTCAATGGCTCTAGAAAACAGAGTACTTCAGAGAAGAGCATGTGCCCGGGAAGGAATTGCATCTTCTTGCTTGTATGCATACCTTTACAACCCAAATCCTAGAAGATGCTGTCCTTGAAAGTGTAAGAGAACAGGAACTCCCATAACAGGAGTAGAAAGGGAGACTTAGGATACAGTAGAAATGGAAGAGCAGACATGAGGGCCGGGAACAAACATAATAAGGCAGTTCAGTCAAATAGCAAAAAGTGAGGGTAGAATAATATAGATAAGCATAGGCAGCTGAGCAGAATACAAAACATTTAATGATGATATTTTTCCATGCAAAAGTCACAGTCACCTGAAGTGTGCAGGGGCCCAGTTCAGAAAAGCCAGAAATATTTCTTCATAGACTGCTCATGCAACCTCTAGTATTCTCCACCATAAAATGTAGCATGTCAGAAAAGTTCACATGGGTTCACAAAGGGCCTTAACATTGTGATATAGAAAACTCAGCTGATGGATGTTAACTATAAAAATGCAATCTTTTGCTCTGGAAGTCCATTGGTCACGTGACAAAGTTCAGGAGCAGTCTTTAGGAGAAGAATCATTACTTAACAGCCCATATATATGTACATCTTGCATACATGTCCACTACTAAGTCTTAGAGAGGGCCTAGAGAGGTTTTGGATCTGATCCAGTACATGCCCACATGAAAGCTGGTTTATACAAAAACAACTGAAGGTGTAGCCACTAATAGCTGAGGAAAGATCAAGAAAACCTGCTCTACAATCAACTGGAGGCTCCTGTTGACTGAATTAAGGCTGCCCTTAGGTAAACTGCCATGTTAGTATTGAATATACTCCTACCGTCCCAGGAGGTGATGCTTCTGGGATCTGCCACAGCTGTTCCCATGTGCCACCCCCCTCTCCAGCCTGCCACTGGGAGGATTTGCTGGGAGTGGGGAGGCTGAGTGGAGCCAAGTCCATGATAGCCCTGAAATTGTTCAAGAGTAGTGTCTGGCTTCATTTGGCCCCCAAACTGGGTGATAAATGACAGGGATGGAGCCGAGCTTAAGACCCATATTCTAAAATGAGCTCTAAACTGGGAATAGTACTACTCGCTCTCAAGTGCAGAATGGATATCCTAAAAGTTGCACATACATGGGTGTCTCTGGGGATTTTCGTTCATCAGTGCACACTAATGTGTTGTGAAGGCTTCTCCTGGATAAAATGCATCTTTTCCCGCGTTTGGGAACCGAGGAACAGAAAGGGGTGTGCACCTGCTGAAGCCTGAAAATTTTTCTCTCTGGTAGTGCAGCTGGAGGGATAGTGCTTTGCTGGGATGGGTGGGCCAGATCTGGGGGGCACATGGGTAGCTGGTGATGCTCTCCCCAGCCACCCACTGCTGCTCAGGCAGGAAAAGAATGGGAAGAGCAAATCACAGAATCACAGAATTGTTAGTATTGGAAGGGACCTCTGGAGATCATCCAGTCCAACCTCCCTGCCAAGACAGGATCACCTAGAGCAGGTGATGCAGAAAGGCATCCAGGTGGGTTTTTAATGTCTCCAAAGAGGGAGACTCTACAACCTCCCTGGGCATCCTGTGCCAGTGCTCTGCCACTCCCAGCATAAAGAGGCACTTCCTCATGCTGAGGTGAAACTTCTTGTTTGAGTATATGGCCATTGCTCGTTGTCCTATCACTGGGCACCACTGAAAAAAAGTGTAGCACCATTCTCTTGACATGTGCTTTTGAGATATTTATATGCATCGCTGAGAACAAATGCTGGTGCCCAGCCCAGTCACATCCTGTCCTGGAGGGTGTCTGGGGATCCTGCTGCCCAAGAGCCTCCCGGCTGTATCCTGCCCCAGCGAGGGGCTCACCCGGGCTGTCGCCTGCAGCTGCTGCCTCGCCGGGTTCTGCGAGGGGCTGAGAACAGCCCCCAACAAACAGAGATGGTGATGATAAAACCCCGTTTTGATAATTCCCAGTCTCCGTTCCTGACGGGTTTAAATCCCGGAGAGAGTCACATCAGCACAGGCCAGCTGACACGAAGCCTGGATTTCTCGTTCCTCAGCCGGAGCAACCGCGCTGGCCGAGCCGGAGGGCTGCGGGCAGGGAGGGCTCCTGTGCCCGCAGAGGGCGCCCGCACGGGCCTGCCTCAGACGTGCGGGGCTGGGGCTTTTCCTTGAATAGGTTTCCTTTGTTTTATCACAGCACCCTGGGCCTTGTCCCGTGAAACTGCTGTAAAACAGCTCTAAGTGCAGGCGCGGTGCCCCCGGCGGGGCGACGGCCGCACACGGCAGCGCTGGCGCATGGCTGGCAGTGGGATGCCCATCCCGTCCCCCGCAAAGGGGAACGTGTCTCCGGTTTGTTAACGTGAGGGTTCCCCTCCTGGCAGTACCCCTGGGCTGCCGGGCAGCAGCTGCCCTGGTAGGTCTGTCTTTGGGGTGTCCCAGATCGTCCCGCTCGCTCCCGGCAGCGGCACCGCCCGGCTGGACAGCGGCGGGGGCGGCACCGGCCGCGGCTCTTCGATCGCTCTGCCCCGGCCCTCGTTGGGTTTTACCCTTCAGACTCTCTTAAGTGAAAAGTCTCATGTCCCTCCCATCCCAGTGCTTGGGAATTGCCGCTGAATGAGCTCACAGGTTTTCTGATTTCCCCTTGTTGAGAAAGGACGGCTGATAAAGCTGATGAACACGTGGTTAAAGGTTAACCAAAGAGTGCAAGGCGAGCACAGTGGGAGTGAAGACCGGATAGCCCTGGGACAATCCTTAGAAATTTCTTGAGATTAAAACTTCTTAGCCACTTGTGGTGACGTCTTCCTCACGGGGAGGGAGACTATAAGAGAACTACAGAAAACAGCTGCTTCCAATTTACCTGGAAAAGGAGTGAAATCTTCAAACAGGTAAGGATAAATTCAGTAATGTCTGAAAGGGAAGCTGTGTCTGCGTTTTCACCAAATAACCTGTTCCAACAAGTCCATCCTTTAGAGGTGCAGCATAATATGCTAAATGTAAATCTATTTTAATTGACGTGCTTAAGCCAGTTTTGTTGAAATAGTCGAGTTCGTGATAAATTTTGAAATCAAAACTCAGCAATTCACAACATTTTTAAGAGAATCTCTTCTTAACGGCTTCTAAAAATTGACTTGAGAGCACTGCTGGTAAAGTGAAGAAGCCTGGTGGGATGGCAGTACTGCTAAGTGATGGTATAGTGGCCAGTCTTGGAGCTGAATCCCAGCTGACAAGGTGATTTTATTAACCTTTTCAAATTGGCCAGGAAAAAAGTTCTTATTTGCTTGAAAATTTAGTTCTTCCAGTCGCGTACCTTTGTTTCATTGTAAAAGTGTCACATTAGGTTTGTAAAGATCCTGTTTATAGCACAGGGACTGGAGTGATCCCCATATAGTGACACTACAATTTTATGTGGGGCTAAATGTGGAAGAGCAAAAATTCCTTCAGCACTGGTAGCCTTCAGAGAACAAGAAAATAATGAAATTAGAACTACCATTCATAAATATAAAATTGGAAAAGGAAAGGTGGAATAAAATTACAATTTTTACCTATTGCCATGTATGTTACGGAAATTTACTGTTATGTCAATGATAAATAAAAGGAAAAAAAAAAGATACTCCAACAAAAGTGTGATGAAAAACAAGTTTCCAATATCACTGTGGTACATGCTGAAAGGTTTCCTGGGGTGAGTGACACTTGAAGGAAGTGCATCCTGGAATTCTGACATTCAAAGTGTGCATCCCCCACCAGTAACTCAAAGTGAGGAAAGTGGAATTTCTTGCAATTTTGCAAGAATAGAGGATTTACTGAGATCAGGGGTGTGGACTGTGAATTTTTAATTATACTGCTATGTTCTTGCAGCACACATAATGGGATAAATCTGTTGCTTCACTGGTAAAACAGGTACTGTCATCTCTTCTGTCTTGTACTGTGAAGTCAGCAGAGTGAAATAGCAGGAGCCGTGTAGGTGGAAGTCTCATGTGTTTATCTGTTTAGAAGATACTATGGAAGTTCTGATAACAAAGGGGTTGCTGAACCTTCATATTTGGGAGTAAGGAGATGGAATGGGGCAGTTTTCAAAGGTGGCTTCAAGATGCCATGTTAATCTGTGAAAGTGTGGAAGATTTGAGATATATTTTGCCTTGGCCCATTGCCAATCAGCTGGCTTCTGCTGAACACATGGAAGTGTGCAGAGCCAAGCACAAGGGGATGGGGAATGGTGTTTGAGATGGTGTGTTGTTACACTGTATGGAAAGAAAATTGCTAAAGGTTGTTTAAAGCTGTCAGAGAGTTTCTTTGAATGATCAATTGATATACATCCATGGGAAATTTCTGTGTTCCTTCTGCCATCCCTTTAGTTTATGTTTCTTACTCTATTGCTTCCATTGTACAATAAAAACTGGTCACTTCAATATTCCGAGGCACAAAAAACAATATATTTTTTCAATCACAGATAATAAATTGTGTAATCAGAAAAATATATGGCCAACCATATTTCATAATTCCATTACTGGTAAGTGGGAAAAAAAAAATAGTTCAACCTATACAAAAAAACTCAGCTTACTTCCAGCATATCCTAATCACAATCCTGTTAATCATCTCAACTAAGTCTGTTGGCTCTGCATGTACCCAGTCCTCCAGTGTTCCTCTGTTGAGTGTCTCCCTATCCAGCTAATGTTCATGCTGGTTTCTTGTTTTATCTCCTGGCAAAGATATATTTCCCGTAGAAAACATTTGGAATTCAGCAACTGTTTTGTTGCACATTTTTCACCTTCTTTCTTGATCCTATGTAGATTGTATCTCCATCTATTCAAAACCAAATTAATAAACAGGAGAAAAAATATTATGGTAAATAGTCATTACTTAAAAGGCAAGTTGGGATTTTAGTATTACGTTCTTAGAGAGCTGGAAAGAGCACTGTACACTTAAAAGGTCGTTCTTATAGTTTACTATTAAATAATTCCATGTTTCTCTGGTTTTGTCTTAGGGATGTTTTGTTTGAAAATTCAGGGAAAGTTTGCTAAGCTTTGTCAAGGTGTAATAGGAATTAGTCTTATTCTTCCTGGTTGTATGTTTTCAAAGGAATTAGATGGTTTCTAGAGAGTCAAATGTAGTTTGATGTTGTTATTCTTGTACTATGCCAGATATATTACTTTATTCCTGAATTTATTATTTACAGTTTCAAAGGCAGTTAGAGAGATTCTGTCCCTAAGAAGATGATGACTGATGTGAGGATTAATGACAGCATATGGTATTTTTTTCATTAATTCTCCATCAGTGAAATGCCATGCTGTAAGTCTCAGTGTAGGAACACGGGATGACTTGAAGACAAAGAGGTAAAGCCAGTGCTGTGACACCTATCAAACAGTCTCTATAGAGGATGTATCTCTCAGTCAGTTATGTACAGCCCATCTCTACAAATCTGGATATGAAGCAGAGAGGTAAGGAAGGTTTTGAAGTGATTTGAACAAAGATAATGTGGAAGGGTTTCAGTCACTGAAAACAAAATAAGGAATGAGAACATGAGACTCTTCTGATTGGAAACAACTGAAGCCACAGTAGCAGCAACTGTGCATTCCAGTAGAAGCTGGAATAATAATAATAACCCTAAGTCAGTGTTATTATTAGCATTTCAGAGTTTCAAGCCAGTTGCGCCAAATTTAAGTTTGTGACATTCCTTATGCTTAAGAATTTTTTTTTTTTTAACATACCAAGTGCCATCTACTATCTGATTGCTAGGGTAACATCAGTCTCTGGTGTTGGCACTACTGTCACATAATTTGATGTTCAAGGGATACAGCAGAGATATATGTTGAAATGCAGAGAAGGAAGCTACAAAAAGGAAGGGAATAATCTCTTCCTGCTTGGTGGACAGGATGTAAATAACAGACTAAAACTGGGGGGAAAGAGATCCTAGAAAAAAAATGCTCTGTAGTGTATTGTTTAAGAAGGTTATAAATTCAGCATCAGAGTAAGGCTACTGTTATTTCTCACATTTCCCTAGGTTTTGGCCTCCTTTGCACTCAGTTGTGCAGTTGACAAACTGTTTCATTTAAATGAAAAAACCTCACAGTTTTAGATTTTCTTTTCTTTGACACATGACAGTGCAGGTACAGTTAATGTGATGTAACATAAAAATAAACAAGCATCATTACTGTGAATACTTAGTCACATAAAAAAGCAAAATGGGAAATTACAGAGATTCTACATATGGTGCTTTCTGCTTTTAAATACAATGTGAGCTCAGAAAATTAGAAAGCATCTACCTAATTGTAGAACCAGGCATATGAATTTCAAGACAAATATACATTTTCAGATATATGGGACAGGCTGAAGGTTGCTGAAATGCCAGCATGCTGGATAGATGGTTGGCAGACACCTTTTCAGCTCAGACAATGCCCTAAAGGAAATGATTTTTCAGGGGCTGATATTGTCCATTTCTGTGCTGTTCCTTTAAAGGGAGGGAGGGAGAATGAATGCAAAGGATTTAGGAGGAGGTGACATTTGTTTAATGGCATCCTGTAGATGCATTATCTCAAACAGACCTTATTCTTTGTATCTGACTCTGATTAGCACATGTCTTTGTGCAGTTCTATAATGCTTGGACAGTTTCCCCTGAAGAAATACATGTGCCTTCCAGCAGTTTTAAATTGCTCCTGATATGTTTGATATCCTTATACATCTGCAAACCCATCAGAATCTTGCTGAATTTTTGACTGTAGTTCTTCCTGTGGTAATTACATTTTCTGCAGTTTTAACCACACATGATGTAAAAAAGTGTTTTCTTCTGTCTGATTTTAATCTGCTCTCTCTAATTCCCTGAATAGTTCCTCTTGGGGTTTTAAATTTGAAAATCAGAAAGAAGTTCCTTATCTTCTCCCTTTACTCTTTCGTTCCCTTATCCTTTCCTTGGTTTCCCTCATGTTGTTCTGTTTTCAAAGCTAACCAGGGCCACTCATTTGAATCTTCCCTAGAGGAGAGCATAAGTGCCTTTGAAGAGAAATCTTCTCTTACACTCCAGGAGAGCAGTGAAGTCTTTTTGAAAGTGAAAATCTGAGAGAATATTGAATATTCCAGAACTGCTCCAACAATTGATCAAAAGTCCCTAGAATATTTTTTGTATAATTCACCTACTTGTTTTTACTGGATCCAAACTTCTTCCTATTTTTTATCATACTACTGACTAAACACAGGTTTTCATTCAACAGTGCCACTAAGATTGCTTAGACTAAGTCCATTAGTTTGACCCTCAAGATGTTTTTTACCCCCTTTGTATGCTATGTTACTTCAGAATTAATGTTACCAAGCTTCCTGCAACTCTGTACTGACTATTCAAGATGTGACATTCCTTGCTGTCCTCCCCAGTTCCTATGGCTGCATCTTTAATGGAAAAAAAACTGAGGGAGGAGGGGGATGGAATGGTGGTAAAGATGTCCTTGCACTGCAAGCTTTTATATCTTCCCAACAAATATCAAAGTCCCCAGCTATTGCAACTTTCATATATTTTAGGCAGCTGAGGTGGAGGAGTCTAAGAGACCTCTTAGTCAGAAACTGTAATTGAGATGGGACATAGAAAGAATGGACCGGGAGGAGTATTCATTGTCGTGGTGGGTAGTGACAAGTCTGAGATCGGAGAGGATGAATCAGCCTGTACTATAACAAGATAAATGAAACATCTAAGAGAACGCGTTGGAGAGAAAGAGGAATATTGTCTGTATTTCTCCTACAAGGACAGGCTAGGAAGCTGAGCCTGTTCAGTCTCAAGAAGAGATGACTGAGAGGGGACCTCATCCATGTCTATAAGAGGGTGGAGCCAGGGTCTTCTTGGTGGTGCTGAGCAGTAGGACAAGAGGCAATGGGCAGAAACCAATGCACAGGAAGTTCTACCTGAACATGAGAAAGAATTTCTTTACTGTGCAGGTGACCATGCACTGGAAGAGATTGCCCAGAGAGGTTGTGGAGTCTCCTCCCCAGCAATACTCAAGAATCATTTGGATGCCATCCTGTGCCATGTGCTCTAGGATGCCTCTTCTTGAGCAGGGAGGTTGGACCATGTGATCCACTGTGGTCCCTTCCCACCTGACCCCTTCTGTGATTCTGTGGTCTGTTGCCATGGTTATTGACACATACTAAAGGTTTTCCATAAGATGATAGTATTTTCTGCCAAAGTATAAAAGACTAACTAATTGTACAGAATTTGCATAGGAAGTGAAAATGCCCAGGGAAGAAAAGAATTGATCTTTGGAAAGAAAGAAACAATGGCTAAAGAATATCTATTTGAAATATCTGTCATGAAAAGTAGAAACTGGGAAGGTGTTACAGATGTTTTCATACTAAACAGTAAAAGGCTAATAATTAAAAGCACCCTAGTGGTGATTTTAATCTATGAGGAAAACCACTTCATATCAGTAAGTTTCAAAAATAATGTGTAAATAAAATTTAGTATTACCATGTAGAATCAGAGAAAATACTTGATTTTGAGAGCTTGGAAAGTTCTGTATGACTACACTTAATACTGTTTAGTATTAAGGACTATTGATAAATTGGGGTATACAGTCAAACTTCATAACAAATATAGATACAGAATTATCATTGCCCAGAAACAGAAGTTCTGAGACCAAATAGGGGTTTGTTTGTATTCATTCCCCTTAATTAACCAGTTCAGCTAATTAATTCAAACTGATCGATTAATTAATAGAATGCATTTTTGAATAATAACATCATAAGCACAGCTTTAGGGAATGGCCATACTCAAACAAAGCATTTCACACCCTAACTGGAGTGCCAGGGCAGGCATCCCTAGGCAGTCAGCAGCTTAGCACAGCACCCTGCTGGAGTTGTGAGAGGTTTCACCACTGGCCCTGTGGCCTGAGCCAGCAGAAAAAAAAGCAGCCTCTTAACTGGATGCACATGTTATACATACTCCCATGGTTTTCCTTTTTAAATGTTTTTTTAAGCATTTTAATCTTTTTTCTTATGGCATAATCTTCTGTTTCTTCAGTATTCTTTTTCCTCAAAGGAAATTTATATTTCATGTTGGCATCTGTCCCTAGAATCCTCTTTTTTGTCATGTCCTAGAAATTATTTTTTAGTCATGCCTTCCTTTTTTGTTGAGGCTAATGACACACAGCCTTTATTCAAGTGGGTGTGTAAATACATGCTTATATATGTTAAGCTTCTGTTAGAGGATCTTCCCAGACTCTCAGAAGTCATTATTTGCTAGTTGCTAATGTGACAGGTGCCTCACGCACTCTCTCTCCTGTTTTCTGTTGCCTTGCACGTGCCAGAATTTTTTTCTTGGCACTGCTCACTGAGGCAATGACTTGTCTTCTCATTTGCCTGCCTTGCCAGCTTTTAAATGGGTCCATATTGAGCCATTATCTTTAGCTACCTGGAGACCAGGTACAAAGGTGTTAATTCCTGAGCAAGTACTGCAGGACCACATTATGAGGCCTGCCACACCTGCCAGGGTAGCTGCCTTGTTGTTCTAGGCTCCTGAACATAACATTTATTGTAATTAAAAGTTTAAATTCAAAAAAATAAACCCCAGAGCCTTACAAATGTGTTCCTTGCTAATGAAAGATAAGGCCCAAAAAATAGAAAAAATTATTATCATTATATGTAAGTGTAAGGATTCTCTGTAGTTATATCAGCAGCTCAGCTAGTTAGAAGGCTGATTTCAAGAATATCTGCCCACAGCACACAACTGTTGTGTGAATTCATGCCTTAGGTTGTTCTTACACCTACCTCTGCTTCCTCCTTTTCAAGGTTATTGATACATATTTCTATTGCATGTCCTAATAAGTATATTCCTTTAGTGGTCTTTGGGTGATCCTCATTGCAGCACTATCCAAGAATCTGAGATGCAAACTCATTTTTTGTCCATTTAATCTTCCTTCTTTTTTAAAAAAAAAAAAAGGAACTTTTTACCATTACAGTAATTTGTTACCAAGTTGAATGTTGTTCTGTTCAGCCCACTAATTGCTTAATCGTGTACTAGTCCTTAAATGACTTTATGATCGCATGGTCAACTATTCATTTGCTACTACTGTGGCTTCCTTATGTTTCCTTCCAAAGTTTAAAAAAAAAAAGGACAAAAAATATAATTCTTTTTTTGATACAGCTTTTGCTTTATTTTAGAGGTTGCCTTGGGCAATGTTTTTCTAATTTTTCAAGAGGAAATTTCTTATGCTTTTGAAGAGATGTATTTCTTAAAAAGAGTTGTGCCCTTTTGGAGCGACAGTTTTTGACTTAATATCTCTTTGTGAGTAGTTATTTTAAAGGCACATAAATTTGGGCAAAATTTCATAACTGGCAGGAGTTAGATATTGGAGGTGGTATCGGGATCCAGTGTTTCTAATCCTACAAAAAAAGTTATTACATATTAGAAAATACTGTCTGCTAGCACCTTCTTCCTCAAGTGTTCTTATTTTTCCTCCTGTTGACAATGGCTGTTAAACCCCCACTTTTTGGTTACTGTTTTATTTAGAAAATTATCCCTAACTTGGATGTTTCATTGGTTTTGAAACTTAAGATGATCTGGATGTTCTGCTGGTTCTTTGGTGGACCTATACACATGTTTGTGCTGTTTTACAAGGAAAGGTATATTCACACATCTTTAATTTGTCTTGCTTGTTCTTAGCATAGAGTTCCATCACAAGTTCTTTCTTAGAATAAGGCTATGGAGGCTATTTGCTGCACACTGCTTTTAAGTGTTTATTTTCAGTGTACCTATGCTTGGTACATAAATTACAAATAAAAAAAAACCCAACCAAACAAAAAAGTGTGAACAAAGGTGTTTGCTATTCCAAACCTTTGGATGTTATTGCATCATGTTACTGCAATGTAATTACAGTAAAAAGATTAACACATCTTATATAGCTGACCTTGCCACAAGTTTTGATTTGTCAGCTTTTTGCAGGTTCAATTGCTCAGCACTATTCCATGTTAGAAGTGAATCCAGGACTTGTTTTCAGGAGAGAATTGTTTTTTTGAAAAAATACAGTTCCTATGGAAAACTGGTTGTTACTTTAAAAACTGAAGCCTCTGATAAGGTGTGGAAATGTTTTGAAATGACTAAGATAGTGCGTCAACATTTGTTGTATTCAAAGTAGCATAAAATATTCTTTTGCTCAAGAAAAAAAAAAGGGAACTGGAAGTAAAACAGAACAAATGTAGATGTAGAAGCACCATGCATTTATTTGAAAAATACCAAATAGGAAATGTTATGAATATAAATGGCATATCCAATAGATATTTAACAGGACAAATATAGAGAGAAATATTAAATGAGTAGTGCTAGATGGCAGAGTGTAACTGAGCTGTGAGTAGTGGAGTTTGTGTCCTCTGCCGTAATTTCTACATCATTCTCTGCTTCACTGCACAGCACCTCTACACTCCCAGTTTGATCCCAATTGCAATATTCAGTGTATTTTTCCCAGGTTAAAAAAAAAAGTTAAATTCTGATGAGGATGTGAATTCAGCTTCACTGTAAGAAAACCCACAGCTCCACCTATCTCTATTCCAAATTCAGCAGTCAGAGCCATAGCAATTGTTTTGAGTCTTAACACAGATTCTGGATCTCTTATTCCCCAGTCTTCTTCCACATTTTAGTTGAGGATGCTTCTGGTCATCTTGTCATCATAGTTTTACAGCTTCTCTTCCTGAGTAGCAGCAGTGGCAGCCAGCAGAGCTGTAAGCAGCAGACAGGAAGTGTATTGTCTTCAGGATATAGATATACTGTCAGGCTTTTTGTGACAGCTTGTTATTCTGGGATTGCTAGAAACCAACTTTTCTTTGTAAGTGTCCACTGAATGTGTAACACTATTTCTTAGTTGTTTGTTTTTGGTTTTTTTTTTCCAGTGAATAGGAAGTAAGGAGATTGTGTAATTCACCCCTTGTTTAACATCCCATTGAGGTATTTCCTTTATCTTAGCAATATTATAGGCTTGGAGTTTTTTGATGTGTTTGATATGCGTTGTACTCACAGGTGAAGAATCCTGAGTTAGGCTTTATTTGTTTTTATATAGTAAATTGATTACTTCAGTTATTCTTCTTGAAGATTACAGTCATAAAAAAATGTAAACTACTGACCTGGGTTGTATGAGTTCATTATTGTGTAAGATAAAGAAAATAAATCATAATTTTGATGAAAGATTTGTGTGATTTTACATGTTGAACATACATATTAAGAATGAAAATTAGCAACCAATGTAAAATATTAGCTGCTTTTAAATCATTCACTAGTCAAAGAATGCAGATACAGAGCAATTTTCTTAATGTTTGCTTCAGTAGGCAACAGGAATAGGTTTAGACTGGTGTATTGTTGAAAGATAGAAACTGAAAATACCCCCTAAAATTCAACAGCAGCTATAAGCAGGTAAGGTGTCCTGTTTCATTTTATGTCGGAATGCATGTAACATAAATTGTGGTAATGATTCTCCTTCCCTAAGCATGCTTTCCCTCCATTCTGTATTCTCTGAGCATTGAAGAAAAGTGAACAATTACATTTCTTAACCACTTTCTGCCAAGAAAGAAGAGGTGGTAGAGATGGAACTCTTGAGACTACACAGATCAAGATTGCTCCTAAACAAAGGAAATACATTTTTGTTAAAGCATTGGCAGGAAGGAAAAACCCAGAAATCTCAAAATTTCCAAAAGTTTCCTAGATTGTCTTTCAGAGAATGATGCAGAATGTCAGAATGCTGTAAAGGCAGCTGCATCTGGACTGGCAGCATCCAGCCTGAGAACAGAGAGGTTCAAAATCTGTGCCTCTGACCAGAGACACTTGCCAGAGTTCCGCCAGAGGGAGGTGCTGCCACTTTAAACCTGACCTAGATTTAGGATTTCAAATCCAGCTGGAGTCAAATGTGGTAGCACAGAAAAGTAAGCTGGAAGAGAACAACCCTTTCTAGCAAAATATTTTATGGAAAATTCCTCTGAGAACTTACCCAGAATTGCACAGCAAATAGCAAAGACTTGCATCTGTACTTGAAAGCAAGAATTTGAACTAAGGTCTCTGAGCACAAATGTAATTAATACATTGGACTGTCCTTCTTATTCAACTCTCTCCTCTGCCAGTCACATGTAAATCCTGCCTAAATGAGAGCCTGCCTCTCCTAATGTGGAAGCTGTGATTATCTGAGGTGTGGAAGTGAACAAGATCATAAGGAGAACAGATGGCAGTTCTGAGCAGGGATATGGCTGGCTGCACTGTGGTGAAGGTACCTGCAGCAGCTTAAGCTGTTATCTTTCCTGGCTCACTGTTTTCCCTCCTAGCTGGAGATGATTGCCTTTCTTGTGGAGTTGGCAGGAGGGAGCGTGTGAACACTTGGTGGCTCTGTCACCTAATGCCACAGGGACAGCCAGATTCTTTTAGGGGTCTTTTGTAGAACAAGAATTGCCCCCAGGGTTTTAGGTATAATTAGACTTTTATCATTATATAAAATACTTATTTTTCAATATAGTTTATTGTTATCTACAGTTTTAAGCATTTTGTGTAGCTTATTATTGCAAAAGTTTTTATGAATTATTGTACTTGCCATTAAGCAGAATTTCTAGTAATGAGTGTAGCTTTTTTACTGTCTAGAGTCCTTAATTATATGTTTAATCATCTGGACTCTCTGCAGATCGTGTAGAACTCTTAGTAAATGGTGCATGGTACAATAATCATAATCTGGACTCAAACTTTACCCAAAAGAACATGAGTCACTCAGTCTTCAGAGGAAGAAAACAATACTGGCTGCATCCCAGGCTACTGGGGGATCATGAGTTTTGCTGTCCAGCATCAGGACTTGCAGCTGCTGGATTTTATGGGCAATATGTCATTTACTGTTACACTTCTGTGTTCTGTTACAGGCAACATGACATCCTGGCAGCAGTGCTTGGTGGGCAGATAGTTTTTTCACGATGCTGCTGGGGAATCTGGCTGTTCTGTAATGGGGGTCATCACATCTTGGTGACAGCTACAGTGCTGAAAAGAGGAAAAGAGAAGGAAGTGATACATGATCAGCACACATGCAGTTTATGGCTGTTTGTCTTAGGAAATGGCATTGGTTATGCTAACCAGATTACCTGGGGTCAGGAGCAGGGCATCCACTGGTCACATGTCTGCAATGGAAAGCCATCATCTTAGTGTAAGTGCATCTTCCTGCACAAACAGTTGGGGTGTGTATCACTCCCACCTCTGAGGTGAAGACAGTAATCCACAGCAGAAGATAGCAAATGTTACCTTACCCATTGGTTCAGCTCGACTGTGTGTTCATGACCAGGGAGACTACTGAATGTGGAAGGTTCAGTTTCCATTCAGTTCTCCAGAGCTCTAGGTTTGTGGTATGTGTGAAGTAGTTCCCCTTTCTTAGAGAAAGTCCATGTATTCAGCAAGTTCTATGTTATAATAAATGTAACATCTCCAGATGATTTGCCTTGGTCTTTTCTAGAAAAGTAAGGTGTGTGTGTTAGCACAGACTGCAGGGGAGCCAAAGACACCTTTGCAGCAAAGCTGACAGGGAGGAAGGGCAAGAAACACCAGTTTGATCCCTTGCCATAGTATTTGCTGTAATCTGAGACAACTGGGCACCAACATGCACTTTATGAGGAGACTAGTGTTTTTCCCATCCTATAAACAGTGATTCAAAGCTCATATTGGTGGCAATGCTGTTCCAAGCCTATTGCTGCAAGCAGGGCATGGTAGTGCATAGCCCTTGTGAGAAGGCATTAATCACAGTCAGTGACAAAATATCTTCTCAACTCAGCGTTATGTGTTCTTTGATATCTTTACAAAGAGTGATCCAAACAAATCACATATACATAAGAATAAGTGCTGCATTATGTTCCCCCTGTATCTCAAGCCATGTTTGTTCTTCATGCCTCACCTGGGTCTGTCTTTTCATCCATGCACTGGACTATTCCATTCATAAACTAACTGCTATAACTTGCTTTTCTAACATGAAGTCTTCATAGCACATTTAAGCCCTGAAAGCAGTTCATCTATCAGCCACAGCTTTTGTGAGGCTCACAGTAGTCACTGCTTGGGAGAAAATTCTTTCTGCGAGCAATACATGTCTGGATGAGTGCCCTGGCAGTGCCTACGCCCCTAGGTAAGCATGTCTTCTCAGCTCACAGCAGAAGCTATTCCTATCTCTTTATTGGAAGAGTCTGCCTACTGTGATTGCAGCCTGCTCTCACTGTCTCTGTGACTCTTCACAGCCTGTCAGTTTTTCTGTTGACACTTTTGCAGTTCATCACAACCTCTCTCTTTCTGTAGGCTTGCCTCCATAAGAATAATGTGCTCAGGCTGCCTATAACCAGCAAGTGGTACATTAACTCCTCAGAAGCTGTGTGTTTGAGTCTGTGTCCATGTTCACTTCGTTAGCAGTCCCTTTTTATCCTTCTTTGGTTTACCTTCACATGTTCACACAGACAGCAATAGGAACTGAACAGGGAAAACAAGTCATACATAAAATATTCATGAAGAGAGGATAGTTACTCTCCCAGTTTGTCAGCACTGTCTGAGATTCATCTGGCTAATCTCTTGCAAAGTCTACTTATGTTCTGCAGGAGACTTAGGCTTTATCCTCATGCATTGCAAGTAATCCATCTATTTGTGTCTGAAGGCTTTATTTAATTCTTACTTTCTTCCAAAGGAAATACACCTTTTGCTTTATCTAGAATTGTTAGTTGCACATTTTGGTTAAAATATTCTCTTCTGTCTTGTCTCATCTTTGTGGCTTCTACGGGCTTGGACCTTGTTTATGGAACAAGTAAAGACTTTTCATTCCAGTACATCTGAGTGATTCTCAGATGTTTTTTTTCTTTCTTTTACCTCTTTGTAGGTAATTTTCATTACTGGTATTTCCACATTCATGGAAGAATATACATACAAAGATGGGACTCTACTACTGTTCTCTTTTTGAATGAGCAAGGAAAACAGGAAAAAAAGGCCTGCAGCCTCCAAATTGCATCCATGCACTACAGATACAATAAAATACTAAACAAAGTCTTTTTTCTTATGCTTAGGCAACAGTGAGTGTTCCTGTTACACCAAATGTGGAAAACAGGCACAAACATTGTGCTACTGAGATTCCTAATGAATTGTTTTAAATTATTTTCTCAGTGTCTAAAGTATTGATGATATCTGACTTAAAGCCCTTCATGTTATAGCTCAGAACAGGTTTGCCCAAATGATGTTAGGCTCAGTGAACTACAGCATCAACACACCTTGATCAAATTTAGTAACTAGAGCCATGGCAGGAGGCTATCATGAGAAGAGTGTTAGGCTATTCAGGTGAGGGAAAAATGAAGTTAGGAGGAAAACCATCTAATCATAACTGGACTGAAGGCCTTGGAAAACTGCCTTTTAATTTTAAACTGCATTGTACAAGGGTGGAAGAGGTGAAAACTATTAGAAAGTGGGTATAAACTGTTTAGCTTCCTCTGCTTTGATCCATGTCCGTGCACATGGCCAGGCAGTGGGACTGCAAAGTCACTGATAACGCGTCTGCATCATTTTCTGGTGCTGTGATGAAGCCTCCTGTTCAAACACATTATCCATCCCTCCTTGTTTGCAAACCAAAGAGTTCGGCAGTGGTAATAAATTGGTACAATTATTGCATGGACACAGCATCATTATATGCCATCATCAGGGTGACATACCTCTATGTGCAAAAACATATTGAAGCTTGTCTCATGTTAGGTGTGAATAATACAGTCTGTTGGTTGCTTACCAACCAGCCCTGGCCTTTAAACCTTTTGGAATCATCTGTTATTCTCACACGCTTATATCTTGAATTTTGAAACAATTTGGCACTAAAGGGGAGATCTTTATTCATCGTGTTTCGGCAGCAAAAGAAGTTATTCTCTGTGAAAGAGCCAGCAGACTGAAGGGTCTGGAACAAATTCACAGGACCACATTGTCTGATTTAGCCAGCACCTGTGACAAAAAACTTTGTGATTTTGCTTCTGTCTACTACAGAAAGATTCTGTTAAGCAAGGATTTGTGTATTGCTAACAGCTGATGATGAGAATTAGGAAAGTAGTATGAGCCAGAAGAATTACTAGAATTGTAGAGAGACGTGGAACCTGCTTTTTAGAAGGACATTTCATTCCTTTTCCAGCCTGCCTGTTGTACTTCTTACATGTTATTTCCTTTTTATTTGTGAGGAACTAAAAAACAAACAAACAAACAACAAAAAAACCCAACAAACCCAAAACAGAAAATGTAGTTACTGTCTGTTCACAGCAAGCAGAGAAATAAAAACACAACAGATGACTTTGAGGTGGTATTTCAAAACTGATTGCATTTTAGTACTCCAATCTTAATTTTAGTTTCCATTTTTTATTTCCTTTGAAAGTTACTTACCTTTTGCAGGCCATTTGGGTGAAACATTGAAGTGAGATTTCAGTTATCTTAAAGTTTACTAGAGATATCTTGAGTTTCTGCATCTCTTATATCCTCATAATAAATTTTGGATTTTCAGCCTCTTCAGTCAAATTCAGGGAGAAGTCAAAAACAGGAGAAGTCTCCAGTAACCTTGCACACTCAGGAGTTGATTTGTGGTGGAAAAAACATAGGTGCCAACAGCAACTGACTCTGGGATTTCTCGATGCCTTTCAAGGTCGTATACTAATCATTACAGCAGCCAAGTTGGGCACTGGAAATGCAAGTCAGATCACAGAATAGTATCTAGCGCAACAAGCACAGTGAAACCAGCCAGCTGACCTGGACTGGAGTTTAGGTCCTGTTTTTATTCTTCCAGAGTTGTAGTGGAGTTGTAATTGGTCTTAAAACATTAGAAAAGCAAACACAGTCATGACAGTTTTAAAATACGTGACAGGCAGGATTCCTTCCTCCTTCACAAAAAGGTTGGATCTAATATTGCAGTGTACCAGAGACTGGTCTTGGAGCAGTGACCACAGCCCAAATCTGTCACACTACCTGCCTATAAGCTGTTCAGTACTATGAAATGCTGGCAGGGTTTTGTTTTGTCTTGTTTCTTTTAATTAATTTGAAGTACATAAAAATGACAGCAAGTTACCTGGATTAATCTAGGAAAGAGAACTTCACATAAAACTTTTAGAATAGTAAAGCAAATCTTGAACACTAAGAATTGCTTTTAAATATACATATGATGAAAGAGAGAAACTGGAAAAAGTTGGATAAAGCATATCCAGGTATGTTAATCCCACATATATACCTGTTCAGAATGTGGTATTTCAACCATATATCTGTGTTTCTTTCCTGGAAGTAACATTTTGCAGAAGTGAAGCAAAGCACTTGCTTTTACTGCAGCAGCCTCAGCAGTCCCGGAGAGTGTAACACAGACCGGGAGCATGTGATCAGACACTCACAGCTAATGAACTCAGACTTGTTCACGGAGTCCCTGGAAGAAAGCACACACCACTTCACAGTTAACACAGGCAGTGGCTGCTCCTCGGTCAGATCCATCTGTCTTTTGGGTAGCTTTTTTTGCTAAGTGTGTTTTGGAGGAGATGTGGGAGGAGGAAGAGATGCTGCTGCTGCGTGTTCAATGCAAAGCCCTTGGCTGTGATAGGCTGAAGGGACATGGATACTCTGCCTATATATGCAGGCAACTGCATCCTCTCCGCTTTATAGAGAGGAGAGGAGCAAAAAAAAAGACCGTGAGAAAGACAGAGGAGAAGGAAAAACCTTACCAACTTGCTGTAAGTAACATTCTTTTGTCTGTGAGGCTTTGTGGTTATTAAATTCAAGTAGGTACCTTTGGATTAATGCAACAATTGGTTACTGAGAGTGAGAGCTCAGCTAACAAACAGACAGCTTGTGTTATTTTAGGGATAATAATAATAAAAGCATTTATTTTTAATCAAAGTTTGTACAACGTGTTGTCTATCTCTCATTTTCATTTTGCTTGGTTTTACATCTGCTGTAAGTCAGCTATAACTGTTTATGTACATTTATGCAGAATTCCATGTTTCCAAAAAGTTTGTATCTTGTCTTTCCCAGTACAGCAGTACTTGCAATAACCAAGTAGACCTTAAGAAATTCTCTGCCAAATATTTTGAATAATAAAACTTCAAGATAATTTAATGAATAACTTTTTAGGATCAGATCTTCCTCAGAAATAACCCTTTCACATCATTAGAGTAAGATGTCAGAGAGAAAAATTACGAAGTTTCAGACTTTGTGCCACAGACAGCAAAGAATACAGCTAGCAGCTTCTCACTGGAAAATGTAATTTTAAAAATAAAACATAAGGACTGTAACATATATTCCTTATTTTTGGCTTGTGCAAAGGTAAAAGTAGAGAGTAGATCCAATTCTTTTTTACTCGTGCTGAAATAAAATTCTTCCTATGATCCTTTCTCAGGCAATAGCCTATTGCCAGTAGTGGAAGTTCAGCTTAACAGCAGCAACAGCTGCAAACCCCTTCGGTTTGGTTCAGTAGTAGAAAGTTGTCATGGCTTCGGTGGTGTCACTGTAGCACCACGAGCCTTTAAATTTTTTTCTGCAACAATCAGTTGGCAGAATAGAAAATGCACTTGTCTCATTTATTTGAAAGATACACAGTTATTATTTTCTGTGAGTAAATAAAGTTATCAGTTTTAGTGTCTACGCATTTTTCCTCTCTGTATTTAATAATAGGAGCTGCTAAAAGATTTTATTATGTTAGCTGTTGTTTATGTTACTTTGATGAACCGGAGAAGAGGCAGACATAAAATTATAATGTATCAAATACACTGCTCCTCATTTGTTCTCTTTTTCTTCTTTTCCCTCTTATTTTTTTTTCTTTGTCATAACAAATTTCCTGGTAGCATTTAGATATCTTTTACATTTATACTTAGTAAACACAAAAACACCCAAACAAACAGATTATAAGATTATAGACAATACTTTTAAACAGAAATAATGAAAAAGCTAAATTTATCAACATAATATTGTACCTATAAATGTACTTAATAATTAATTGTGTGCAAACTGCCCATTTGTATGGTTCAGTCTCAAATAAAGTAAAAAAGGTTGCAAAGGAGCATATGCAAACTAAAGACTAAAATCAATTTTTGGCAACTTCACAAAAAAAAAAAAAAGTATGGTCATATTCTAATTTCTGTTCACTGAGGTAAAAGCAGTTGAAACAAAACAACAAAGGGTATATCAGCTTTAGATTGTGTAGTGTACTTGTCCTCTGACAAATCACAGTAAAATCAGAGACCAGAGAGTTTATATATGAATAAATAATAATAATAATAAAAAAAGACTAATTGATATTGTTTAGCGTTTGATATGATTGTTCTTGTTTTTACCTGCAGTTTAGAGCAAAACTCAGTCTTCTCTAGCAAAGTAGGATTTGATCTGAAGTACATAGTGGTGACAATAGTCATTGATTCTTGCTGGGAACATAAATACTCAGATGTAATAGATGTTTGGTAAAATTGTATTTTATCAATCAGAGTGAAGCTGTCAATGACTTTGCATACAGACTACTTACAACATGGTAGAGGTTGGAAATTAGGCAGGGTACCTCCTGAGAACCTGTGCTCTCCTGCCTTGGGATTCAGCTGGCAGATACTGAATATGCTGAAATTCATCCTGGGAGGTGTGTGATCTCTGAAAGCATGGACCCTTCCTCACTCTTTGGGGGCCTTCAAGAAGATAGACCACTATTAAACACTTTAGAGAGAGGCTTAGTTTCTCTGAAATTTCCATTTAGTTTTGGAAACTTGGCCTGCATTATTTTGCAGTTTAAGTTCCTTCAACTTAAGTGGATATTTTGAGTGCACAGAGACTGTAACACTCATCGCTTCAGAAAATACTGATTCTTTCAAACAGTGTTTTGGTTTTAAACCCTAAGGGCTGAGATGTCTGAGGTATTTTGCTTCTTAGAAAATCACATATTTTTAAAATATACTGGCATAGAGGGAAGGTCCCTAAGCACTGTGGTATTATATACATGGCGGAGGTAGAACTATTCAGTACTGGTAGAGAGGTGAAGTAATTTGCATTTTTAGAGTATTAAGAGTATTAACTGGTAAGCATTACAACTTTCTGCTGGATGTGGCTTCCATAGCAAATAGTACTTTCAAGCAGATGAAGTTAGACCTATAGCAAATGGTTCAGGAAGAGAATAAAAATAGGGACTAGAATGTCAGTGTCTCTTGTCACTCACCGAGTCAAGATAAAAACAGTGACCACTGTGTTCCTGCAAGGAGTATGCCTTCACAGTTTCTCCATGAGATATGTGTATTACAGTAGGCAAGGAATTTTCAGGCAAGGACTTTTAGGAAGGAAGATGCATGGATACAAAAATGTAGGTTTTTAATTTCTCAGTATTTTCTTTGAAGGAAAGAAGAATGGGATACTTCAGACTGAAGCAGATTGATGTATTTCACTGGATCAAACCGAATAGTAAGAATTAGAGGTTAAGTAATAGCAGTGCAACCACTGTAGCATATTTGAGATGAAAGGCTCCTATTCTTTATGCTTAAGCTTCCTGGTTCAGTTACATCTTCCATGCAAAACAGTGGGTTTCCCCTGTAATTTAATTCTTTATCCCAAATTGTAAGAATGGTATTGCAACAGTGATTTATGGCAGAAGCAGTGAAGCCAAAACAATGTTAGGATCTCCAGTTCTTGGGAAGAACTATAGTTAGCAAATAACAAACAAGATCTCAGTGATTGTCTAAAATGTGTATTTTGTCAAATTGGGGTGACAAATTTCAGTTCCATGGTGATAGAGTGAAACCACAGAATGTGTATCTGGAGTTTAGATATAAATTTAATTTGCTCATCCTTATATCTGAACTTTGTCCAAACTTCTAATGATAGAAATGACAATAAATTATATCAGCACACTATATGGGCAACAAGATGATTTATATATTAGTTGTAACAGAAATTAATGACAGATTAAAAAAATTGAGGTGGAAGAAAAATGGCACAAACTATGTAATATATCTGTTGTGGTAAACATGATAAAGTAAATGAATTTTTGTCTGTGTGTTTGTGAGATGTTTTGAGCTTACACATAATGCAGTTTAGTTTCTGCCATTTGATTTATATTTGGGGAAAAGACTAAGCAATCCACAGAAGTTTCTATGTTAAATGATGCCCTATATTTTATTACTACTAAGTAAAGCTAGGGAGTAATATAGTGATACTCTTATATGCTCTTACCTGTCTTGACATTGTACTTATGGTTCACTGGATCTACAGATATGGAATGAGACACTCAGCTGACCTGATCCATATGTAACAGTCTGTACGAACGACAGTAACAGAGTGGTGTGCACCAGTAGCGCTGGAAACACCAACCCTCAAGTTTTGAGTCAGTTCAGTCTCAGGCATCTCCCACTAATTTGTCAGTTGTGTGTTAAAATCCTGTTTTCTCAGCTTTCATCTTTGAAACCAGAGAAAAAAAACCAACAAAATATTACCTTGTACAGGTTCTTTAGAACATGCTATAGCAATGAAGCCATGAATGAAGTAGCATTAAAGAAATAATAATAGCATAAGTTAAGGGTTCAGTTAGAGATATATTGAAAAAGAGATGCAACAATACAGTATTTAGATTTTTTTTTCTGACAAAAATATCTAAACCAAAGAACTGAGCCTCGTGGTGTAATTAGGTTGCTGCCAGAGTTTGCATATTGATAGCTGCAGTTCATCCTGACTTATTTAGAGAATTTATTAAAATTTTCAACTGTAAACAAAGATGTGTGAAATGAAAATACACATAAGACTTGAGGAGTATTGAAGAATCATCCTGGTTTTAGGGAAGTAGAAACAAAACTGCTCCCTTAAACACAGTCTTTCCAAAAAGAGGTAACACACAAAGCTGCCCACTGGAATCCTCTGTGGACCATAATGACTATTGGTAATGTATTTCCAGCAACTTAGTAGCAAGATCTGAGGCAGGTCCTAATACCACTTTCAGAAAGGCATAGAAAAAGCTAAATAAACACTTACATGATGGTTATAGAGAGTAATGTAACTCTAGTAATATAGCAACAAGAACAGCTATTCTCTGGGGAGTTTAGCAGTCTCTACTGTGCAGATCCTTGCTTTCCCAAGTGGTTTGTGACCTGCAGCAGCTGCTCCACACAAATCCCAGATTCTCTACTTGTAGCAGCCAAGATGTCTCTAGGACACTGTTTATCAATGATGTCTTTCTTTGTGATGTCACAGTACTAATTCAAATGTAATAAAGCCAAGAAGGGTCCCTTTTCTCAAAGTAATGTCCTCAGTTATAAATACTTAGCACAAATACTTGATATCTGAAAAATCATCTCTTAATTACTGAATATTCACACTGTGCTTACCATAATTTTTCCTTACAACGTGAACTGAATGTATGTGAACTAAGCATAGTAATTCTTGATACTAGCAGCGAGTGTCCTTGTTTCACTTGCCAGTTTTCATACTAGCTCTCAAGGAACAGTATCACTCATTCTGAGTGTATAAAGACTCTGGACGCTTTAGGCATTGTGGTCTCAACCTTTACTGAGTATTCAATGCACAGCCATATAGAATAAAAAATTCAGGTGGGCCAGGGTGGCAGAAGCAGGCACCTTAATATTATGAATTTATGTTTGCAAAGCACTTTGCAGGTGAACTGTAGCTCATCTCAGTGGAGCCATATAACACCTTGGGTGTGCTCACATAGTCTCTGCGTATCTCAAAGCACATCTGGAGCTCCAGCCTAACACCTTGGAAATATGGACAGCCCTAGAGAGAGCTTCCTCACATCCTCCTGCAAACTGCAGTACAAATCAACTCAAAGTAAATTCTAATTGAAACCTCATTAAGAGATAAGGTTGAGCAGGTGAAACAGCATGTGAATTTACAGTGAAAGAGTAAAGAAGCTGAATCTTGAGGCAAGTCAGGAGTCAAGAAGCAGATAAATGACAGGGTGGCATGGTGGATCACTGTGATAACTGTGATTATTATAGCTTGTTATTACAGATTATAATAGAGATACACAGCATGCTATTTTCTTAGACCTCTTCTTTATAAGGCAGGAGGGAGTAGATTATATACCACTTAACAGTGCCACATCCTTGTATCAACCAGCACCTGTAGGGATTAAGTCTGTAATTTCTGAGACTTCATCAATGTGGTTCTACTGTTCTTCTGTTCTAAAGATACTATCTATCTTTAGAAGAAAGCTAATCTACATCATGACCATATGAGTCATCCTGTATATGATATAAATAACATGTTTAAGACTGATAAAGTTTTCTTTCAAAAGTGACTTTTTTTCCCCTCTTTTTCAAGTGTTTTTCTGATAAAAGCCCTAAACTCTGATACCCATGGATGCTGCAGAATTCCGCAAGAGAGGGAAGGAGATGGTGGACTATGTTGCAGATTACCTGGAGAAGATAGATAAAAGACAGGTCTTCCCAGATGTGGAACCAGGATACCTAAGGCCGCTCATCGCAGACTGTGCACCTCAGGATCCTGAGAGCTTTGAGGATGTCTTTAAAGACATTGAGAAGATCATTATGCCAGGGGTAAGAAAAGTGGATCTGTAGTGTAATGTTCAGTACTGCATTTAGTTTTTCAAGGACTTTAAAGAAAATGTGGGTTGAAGGTTATGCAGCTAGACCATACCAATGTAAGTACCCACTTTACATGTTAAATATGATCTAACACTTTACACAATTAATGTTTTCTGTTCTTCCTAAAAATAATCAAATAATTATTTTGCTTCAAGCAAGGCTTACTTTTGGAAATAATCCCCTTTCCTCCCTTGAATGGGTTAAGGTAAAGCTTCATAACTTTCAATTTTATGTGGTATTTTTGCTACTGTCATAGCACAGTAAATATTTTACAAAATGGTATTTTTATTAGTCTGCTGTACCTAAAGTGTTCCTTCAAGCTGATCTTTAAATGTTAAAATTCTCTTAGGAGACTTCTTTTTATTACAGAGTTGACTAGAAAGGATTCTCCACAATACCTGTTCTGTTGACTTGTGCTCTTTGTGCTCTAAATGTCAGCTTCTTTTAGTACCTTTTAAGGCAGATGGGCACTACCTAAATATTAGTCCTTGGATAGATTGTTATTGCACAACAATGCAGAACAAGGCATCTGGCATTTGTCCAGATCTGAATCTTTCTTGGTTTTCCACTCATGGTATACCTTTTTTATTTTGAATATATGCCTGTCTCCAAAGTAGCTGGAAGAGGATTGAATTATAAGTAAATGTTAATGAAGAATATCTCCTTTGGATCTCTGCAATAACCACCTTGAGTTGCTTCTCTAGATGTAGCTAAATTATATGATTGTGATGCGAGTGTACATCACAATCTGCAAATGTGTTTTGTCAGTGTGCTATAATACCAATTCCTTTTCATTGACCAATGTAAATATTTGATATTCAAGATGACTTTATCTTGTTTCCCTTGGAGCCAGCCCTGCTGTCCTTTAACAGGTAAAATCTCCACTGAAGTCAGTTGAAATCTCTCCACTCTTTTCAAAGATTTGTGGATAAAGTCTTAAATCAAACAGAATTAAATTAGTGTCGATTAGATAATAGAATTATGTCCAACACATACAAATGCTTTCATTGCTGCTCATAGGTATGATTGCCTTTTCTTTTTCATTGGGGGAAAATAGTAATGTGTGTGAAGAAGAACACAAAACACTTTGCTTTGAACACTTAACAACATTCAACAAAATAATATCAAATGAAAAAAAATAGGAGATGCATCATTTGAGAATAGAAAGTGAGAAATTGAATTCAAATTATGTCAATAACATGTCATGTTCCCTCTTAACTAAATTGATTTTTTTCTTGATATTTACATGTCCTACGAACAAATACACTTTTACAAAATGATCCATTCTGAAGAAGAAATTTTCTAATGAAAATCTTTCTACTGCTGTGCAATGTTAGTGACATAAAGAGCACAAGTACAAAAATCCCTGATTCTGTCTGTGGGGTTTATACTACATGCTGAAGACTCATGTGCACAGCATCACAATGTTATAGTATAGCAGAAATTGGATAATACCTCTCTAGATTATTTGGTCCACTCCCACTGCTCAAAACTGGGTCCATTAGAGCAGGTTGTTTTGGGCTATGTCCAGCTGGTCACTGAATATCTCCAAGGATGAACTCTTCACAATCTCTCTGTTGTCCTGTTCCAAAGTTAGACCAATCTCACAGTAAAAAACCTTTCTCTTATATTTAAGTGGAGTCCTCTGTTTCCATTTGTACACATTTCTTGTCATTGAATAATGCTGAGAAGACTGTGGCTTCACCTTCTTTGCACCCTCCCATGAGGTGTGTAAAGAAGGTTAACACATGACCCCCTGAGTCATGACCCCCTGAGTCAGATACTTCCTGAGCCTCCTGTAGCCTGAACAACCCCAGCTCTTTCATTCTGTCATCATATGACAGATGCTGCAATTAATCATCTCCATAGCATTTCACTGGAATAACTCCAGTATGACCATGTCTTTCTTGTACTGGAGAACCCAGTATTGGACACAGAATTCCAGGTGTGGCCTCACCAGTGCTGTGTAGAAAAGACGGATCACCTCTTTTAACCTGCTGCCAACAGTTTTCCTGCAGTGGCCTAAAAGTGCTGTTGGTGCTGTTTTCTGCAAGGGCACATTGCTGGCTTATGTTCAGCTTGTCCATCAGGATCCCCAGGTCCCTTTCTTCAGAGCTCCTTGCCAGCCAGTTGATCCCAGGCCTAAACTGGCGCAGGGGGTTGTTCCTCCCCAGGAATGGGATTTTGGATTTCTCTGTTGAACTTCACGGGATTCCTGTTGACCCATTTCTGCAGCCTGTTAAAGTCCCTTTGAATTGCAGTGCGACCATACTGTGTATCAAACACTCTTCCCAGTTTTATGTCATGTGCAACACTGCTGGGGGTGCACTCTGTCCCATCACCCAGGTCTTTAATGAAGATATTAAACAGTACTGACCTTTCCCCTTCATGAATTTTTGCTGCCTAGCCCAAATAACCTTCTTGTCCCAGGCTTGTAAATAGCTTTAAGACTCCATCACCTTCCCTGGGATTGAGATGAGGCTTGTTATTTCAAAGATCCTTCTTCTAGCCGTTCTTGAAGATAGGAGTGATACTTGCCTTTTTCTAGTCCTCTGGAACTTTCCACAGTGGCTCTAACCTTTCAAAGATATTTGAGAGAGGTCTCAATGACATCCTTTAGCTCCTGCAGCACTTGTGAGTGCATCCCATTCGGCTCCATGGACTCATGTATGTGCAGTTATTTAAATATATCCTAACTTGATCCTCCTCCAGGTGAGGTATTCCCTGCTAAAGCTTTTCCCATGCCTCTCAGGAGCCTGGGATTCCTCAAAGCAAATTTACCAGTAAAGACTGAGGTGAAAAAGGCATTGAGTGCCTCAGGCTTTTTCCTGCTCTTTGTCACCAAGTCCCCAACCCCATTCCACTGCATTTTTCCCATTTTCTTTTTAGTGATGATAAACCTGCAGAAGGTTCTTTTGTTTCCCTTCACTTCCCTCACCAGATTCAACTCTAGATGACTTTGGATTTCCTAACCCTGTCCCTATATATTCAGACATTGTCTCCTGGATCACCGGACCCTCCTTGCTTTTCTTACATTTCCATTTGAGCATTATCAGGAGCTAGTTATTCATCTGTGATGGCCTCTTGCCACTCTTGATTGACTTCCTGAGTGTGGGGTGGACCATTTTTAATCTTGGAGCAGGTGAACCTTGATAATCAAACAGCTCTCCTGGACCAGTCTTCTGTCCATGTCCATCTCCCATGCAATTCTTCCAAGAAGGTTCCATAAGAAGCCAAATTCTGCTCTCTTGAAGCCCAGGATTATGATCTACTTTGTACACTTCTTCCTACTCTCCTGATACTGAACTCCCATGGTCTCTGCAGTCAAGGCTGCCTCTGGGTTTTAAATCATAAAGTCACAGAATCATAGAATAGTTTGAGTTAGAAGGAACCTCAAAGATCATCTAGTTTCAACTTCCCTGCCATGGGCAGACACACCTTCCACTAGACCAGGTTACTCAGAGCTCTATCCAACCTAAACTGGAACACTCCCAGGGATGGGGCATCCACAGCCTGTCTGGGCAACCTATTCTAGTGCCTCACTACCATCACAGTAAAGAATTTCTTCCTAATATCTAATCTAGACTTCTCTTTCAGTTTAAAACCATTCCCCCTTGTCCCATCACTACAGGTGCTTGTAAGAAGTCCCTCTCCATCTTTCTTGTAGTCTCCCTTCAGGTACTGGAATGTCACAATTAAACCTCCTCTTCTCCAGGCTGAACCATCCCAATTGTCTTAACCTTTCTTCATACGAGAGGTGCTCCATCAGTCTGAGGACCTCTGTGGCCCTTCTCTGGACCTGCTCCAACAGGTTGATGTCCTTCCTATGCTGGGGCCCCAGAGCTGGATGCAGTACTCCAGGTACTTGAGGGCAGAGGGGCATAATCACCTCCCTGGACCTGCTGGCCACGCTGCTTTTGATGCAGCCCAGAATATGGCCTTGACCATACCATTCTACTTTGTAGGTATGTAGTCCCACACCATATCCCACACCCTCAGCAGTTCCTCCACAGTTTCCTGTGCTAGGAAATTATCAATGCACTCCAGAAACCTCCTTGACTGATTATGTCCTGCTGTGTTGTGTGTCCAGCAGATGTGAGGACCATGATCTATGAACATGAGGTTTCTTCCGGCTGTGTGAATACTCTATGCATGTACTACTTCTGATCAGGTGGTCTGTAGCAGACACCCACCCAAATGTTGACCATCTTGAAATCTTCACCAGTCCCAATTCACAAACTCTTGACTGGCTCATTGTCCATTTGTAGGCAGAGCCCAGTGTATTCCTGCTGCTCTCTTGCATAAAGAACCACTTCTCTGCTATGCCTTCCTGGTCTGCCCTTGCTAAAGAGCCTGTCCTCATCTGCTGCAGCACTTCAGTCATAGGAGCAATCCCACTGCATCTCTGTGATCCCTGTGAAATCACAGCCATGTAACTGCACACAACCTTCTGTTTCCTGCTGTTTGTTCCCCATGTGTCAGGCCATAGCATATATGTGCTTCAGAGAGCACATATATGTTGATTTCCTGGAAAAGATATGAGAGCTCCTCCCTCCTGCCCCTGCCATAACACTGTCCTCTCAGCACTTCTTTATTTATGTGGATACACTTGAGGTTGGTCTGCTTTAGTCTTAGTTTCTCTTCAAGATCTGTCATGTCCATATTATCCTTCACCCTTTGGTTGCCGACACACTCCAGATTCCTCCCTTGATTGTGGATTTTCATCTCCTTCCTTCATTGTTTCTAATGGAAAACTCTCTCAGGATATCAAGCCTATCTGTATAAATATTTTTACCCTAATTGTTCAGGCTATATTTTTCCTTAATCTTCTTCCCATTTTTTCCTGACAAGACTAACTCAAGTCCATATAGTGTTTTTCAGCAATAGTGTTTTTTCCCTGTTTCACAGGGAATGTCTTATCTCCATTTTATAAATGAAGAACTGAGCTGCTTCAGAAAGAAAAAGTAAAACCCTTGTTTTGCCTTTAAGCTATTAGTGGCCTGTAAGTGATTCTTGTTTTGTTCCTGTTGACATCTTTACTGTGTTAGTTGTGTTCAGATGTTTGCTACTTATTGGATGATTGAAAATGTGAAATTGGTGTTCCTTCGGAGGAGCAATGATCAATTAATTGTGTGAAGCAATTATGCAGTATCTGTTGTTGTCTTTACCCTATAGGAGGAGAAGTATTCATGAGTGGTGAAACTTCCTTATGGAGACTTATTGTGAAATGCAATGTAGACCTCCAAAGGGCAGTCCACCAAGTGATAATGACAATAATGGTGCAAAGTTCCTGATATTGGTGCAGGGACAGAGGGAGCAACCACTGAACTCTGATCTCCACAGAAGGAAGGGAACATGGAAAAGATCTGTGTATAAAAATATCAATGGGAGTCGCTTTTTTCTCTCTGATTTGTTTTGTTCTCTTGAAATGTATCTCCTTTTTCGGAGCCAAAAATGATCAAATGTGGTTGTAACTGAAAATAGTACTGAAGATGCTAATTTTTGTCCCATTGTATCCATTAATCTATGTATGTTCAGCTGAAGTAGCTGTCCTTAGTGTGTAGTAAGGCAAGACTGTTGCTTAGACTAAGCAAGCCAGAAGAAATTTTGGAAATCAAATGTCTCTGAGAAGCACCAGATTGGTAATTAGAGTGAACCCAAGACACCCAAGACATTATGTATCAGCAGAGGGCTGAAAAAGCCAAGCATCAATTATGCCATGCTCTTTGCAATATTTGTCTAAATGTGTCTGCTCCAACATGGTGAAAAAAAAGACTTTTACAGCTGCTTCCAGAGAAGGGGGAAGGGGAGGCAGGAGGAAGAACTGCAGCTGCACTTGCCTTAGGGCTTTTAGCTTTTTTGCTTTATGTGAGCAGTGCAACTGAAATCTGCTGTGTTTCATCAAATAAATGGCTCCCAGCAAGCAGTCAGTTTAACTTGATTACCCCAAGATGAATGTCACAAGTCTTACAGATCACAGAGGATTAGAGCAGGGGAGATGAGCAGTGGCAGCCCTGGCTTGTTATGGACATCAGTGAAAGTGTGCATGGGGTTTCTGTCAGAGACCACTGTTTCTTGAAATTTTATCGTTTTCCTGTGAAGAACGAAGTCCCATCCTTTTTTTTTCTTCCCTGATTTGTGAAGGAAAATATTTGCTACAAGTGCTCTGAACTTTGTTACCAAAAGGAGATCCTGACCAAATATGGGATACAACTGAAAATGTTCACAGTGGTTTGTCTTTGGATAGCTGATTTCATAGGTTTGGATCTAGTGATCCGTAAAAATGAAATCTGGAACATACCAGGTACAGACCTAGTTTAGACAGTGGGAAATTGTAATGGATGGGAGCTGTTTTCATATGAAAGAGATAGGAACATCTGAAATTTTATATATGGTCTACTACAGCAGGGAGAGTGATATATCTGATTCATTGTGTAAGCAAGAGTGAAGACAGTTTCCCCTTAGAATGGAGCATGTCTCTTAAAGAAGAGCTGGTTCTTGGTATGAAGAAGGTTAGAAGAGGAAAGAAAGGGATATTTGCTGAATGCAGAAGGTGCAGTACAGTGATCTCTGAGTTAGCTCCAGAACCAGAAACTTTATCACAGACTGGGAGAGAGGAGTATAAAAGGTAAAATTCATTAGAGCTGGAAATGCAGAACAAAACCAGCAAGGAAACACTGAAGTCAGGCAAGAGAGAATGTGTGTTCTTACTGTCCTCTGGCTGTAACAGAAGAATTCCAGTATTAAAAAAAAGGACAAATGGAGTAAGAAAAGGCTGGCCTTCAAAAACTTAGCAGCCTCTGGGTTTACAGCCAAGAAAAAAATCTCATACACATTCTGTTGAATTCTCACTTGCAGTCCATCTAATCCTCTAGAAGTACTACTTGAAAAATTTTCCTTTTACCTTGAATGTGAAAACTGTTTTTGCCAAACGTATCACATTATCATTCGCATTATTTCCACTGATCATTGCAGTGTGGCCATACATTTCCTGTTTTCAAATTTTATTAGATTGGAGTTGTGGAGCACTATCAAATATCTCACAGATCCTTAAATTTATTTAAGTATTCCATTCAGTGCCAGAATGTTAACAAATAACACCAGAGTGGAAGCAAGAGAGTTCTGCGGACCTCTGCTGCACTGAAGACACTCTTGCGAAGGCAGTTTCATGACAGAGATGGAAGAACAAAATATCAGAGTCCCTGACAGCAGAGGCTCAAGAACAGTGTCCTGCACAGAAGCTTAGGCTACCACAGCCCAGGCAATTCTTGTCTTCTAGGCAGACAAATGGAGAACTCTGATTTTGGAACTGTTCAGAGGTGGGGGTGAGAACTAGTTTATTTTTTGAGTAAAAGATAGATAAAATATTGTGAAAGAAACAAGGTTTTTCTAAAAAACGGGATTCTGTGTTACAGCCAGGTAGTCTGTTGGCTTGTTGCAACCTCTGTCTTCTGATTTTGTGACAATTTGTTTCTGCCTCCTGCATTAGTTAAAAGTAACTATTTTCTCCCTTAATACAGGTGACTCACTGGCACAGCCCGTACTTTTTTGCCTACTTCCCTGCAGCCTCTTCCTTCCCAGCTCTTCTTGCAGATATGCTGTGTGGTGGAATAGGATGTGTGGGCTTCTCTTGGGTAAGTTTACTCTGGTGTGTACTGCTATGTGGTAATGGTGCTTCACCTTGCCAAAATTTTAAGCATTTCAGTAACATTCTACAATGAAATTATTGATTAATAGCAGTGAAGTCACAGGACTATTTTTGCAAGTAAATTTTTTGACTATTTAAGTATTTTCACATGGACACCCTGAATAACTCCAGGAATACAAGGCTATTTCCTCTTACAAGTTTTGCTCTTGAAAAGTCACCAGCATTTAGAATTAGTGGTGGTAATGCAAACTTACTGGTAATTCAATGAGTAATATGACTATTGTCTATCACCCAGTGCTGTTATTTCTCATTGCATCTGGATTAATGGAAAATTGTGTTTAAAAACCAGATTCGTATGAGGTGGACTCTTCTAAAAAGAGGCTGGTACTTGATGTTGAAAAAAAAATGCAAGATGCAAATCCTAGCTTTGACTTTTGATAGTTATGGTTCTATGTAAGGCCTGTTTTGACACATTTTTAAATAAGTGTTTGAAATAACATGCAAAAAGTGGTCTTCAGGTCCCTAATTTGGCTGGTGACATTAGTCATCTAGTCTCTTCCTCCATGGTCAAAAGACAGGGAAAGAATTATTCTTGCTCTAGTAGATCCTGTTTCTCTTCATGGTCTAGTGAGGTTATTCCTTCTGTTCTATTTTTCAACACAGGCTGCAAGTCCAGCTTGCACAGAGCTGGAGACTGTCGTGCTGGATTGGCTAGGGAAGATGATTAATTTGCCTCAAGAGTTTTTAGCTGGGAAAGATGGCCAAGGTGGAGGAGTCATTCAGGTAAGAGCGGACCTGAAAAAAGAATAAGAATTGAGTTTGTGAACTTTGTGATTTTGTAAAATCTTTATACTAAGACACTGATAAGGGGAATATACTTTTTTTTTTGTCACATGGTTTCCTTTCTGTACTGGTTTAAAGGTAAACCAGCCGGAGAAACAAACCCACCACAAGAGAGATTGTAAGTCAGTTACAATTTAATAAAAATATTACAATAAATGCAATAGCACAAAGAGAAAATGGTTTTAACACAGAAAATCCAGAAGTGTAACCCAGCACCGTGTGTCACAAACACAATGGTGTTTGTTAGCCCCTGTGCTGAGACCCATGTGGTTCCCCCGAGTCAAAAGTAAAGGAGGTGGAAAAAAACCCTGTTGGTGCAGATGATGGTTGCAGTCTGGTTGAGAGTGGTGGTCTCCTCCTGTCGAGGTTCTGGTCCTCTTCTGGATCAACGAGTGGCTCCCCAAATCCCAAACCTCCCAACATTAGATCCCCTCAGGTCCAGGTGGGACTGCCCAGTACCTCCCTCAGGGCGTGGAATTACACAATGGGTGATCTCTCTCTGTGAGTCAGAGTATTTTGGAATCATTGATGGCCCATTAGCAGACATGACACCTCAGGCTGGGTGTGGAGGTGCTAACAACTCCCTGGAGGGGAGTTATCACAGCTCTTATCTCACAGGTGTCTTTCACACCCAGCTCACACCCTGAGGGGTCAGGTGTGCCTTGTGCAGCTACTGGGAATGGTCCATTGTTAACAGTTCTTGGGAAATGACATAGAGGGTTTAGAATATACAGCTTTGGTCACCCCCACACAGTGATAAACTGGTCCCAGCTTGCTAAACTAGGACACTTTCCAATTATCAAAGATTGATACTCTGTGAGAAGGTCCATAGATGAGTAGGATCATGGTTTTGCTTTTAGAGCAGCTCATTTCTGAAACACCTTTCCATGAAGAGTTGCTAGTAATTCAATTTAAAAGCAGAATTTAGGCTTAAAATTTCAATCAGAATCATGTAGGATGGAAACTAATTTGTTCATGTGTGATGAATTGAGCGCATACTTACCAACAATACGTGGCAATGTCTCATAGCTGAAATTAGAAAAAAACTTCTCAAATAGAAACATATCTGAGGATTTCAGTAAAGCAGCATGAAAAGTGGTTACAGAGGCTTCCATGAAGCCCATCTTACACATGTGCAATTGTTTACTTCAGTGAGTTTCCAAAAGAGCCTTCCTTTCTTTTAGGAAAAAAGGTGTCAAAGATCTACCAATAGATTACAACATACGAGATAATCTTCAAGAAGTAGAAATAGCAGAATGTAGTAGAAAGTCTGTGAGTCTTTGTCAAAGAATTTGAAATTATTTTAAGGGGTTTTCCTTACATAACAAAAAGAAATATTGGAAAATTATAATAGTATGAAGAGCTGCTTAAAATTTGAACTAAGAAATAGTATCAGTAGATAATGTAATTTTCAGACTACACTACACCTCCAAAATAGAACAAACCCCCAAATCTTAACATTGATTGCTTAATGAGACCTATAATATATGAAGAGATAATGGGAACAATAATGAATATGTCATCAATGGGCAAACTTGCATGCATAATAGAGCTGTGTTGTTTGTCAGCCATGGCCCCACTGGCACATGGTCATTCTGCAAAGGCAACTCTGGTCACAGCTATTAATAATAATGGCCAACCTTCATGAACGAAGATTTTAGAAAGGGCTCTCCCCATGTGGGTATTCCCTTTCAGCCTGTGCAGAGGATGTTTTAGGTGAGGCACAGCATGTGCAGAACTGGCCCCACTGTTTAAGTCCTAAGGTTCATTTGCCACGGCTGAGCAAGCTTGGACAGTGACAGTGAAGTCCTCAGGACTGTCTACAGCACCCAATACTAACCGGGGCTGACCCTGCTGAGCATCCGAGATCTGACAGGATCAGATGGCAGGGAGGCATTGAACTGCCGGGGCGGTCCCCTACTGAGACTTGAACTTGCGACCTTGGGATTCAGAGACCAGAGTGCTCTCCATTACACCATGGGACCGCCCCCTCACAGCTATTAATCCATCTAAAATAGACAGAGTAGTGATTTCTACTATTAAAAACTCTAAATTTTAAATAATTGTTCTGCGTTTCTTTGATCATCTCTGGAGTGTGGTTATTGAAGGCCGGGGCACAATCTGTGTTGTCCTAAGACAGGCTTCTAATATATATCTAAATTAGATGCTAGATCCAGAAGTTTCTTTCTCTGATCTCAGCTGCAAATGCCTACAGCATATTCCAATGCATTCTTCTCAACATCTTCCAAGGCAGGAATGACTTTAGCCCAACTGCTGTGATTCTCCTAGGCAGAGCTGCACCTACACCATTGTATTTACAGTATAGTTCTTTACTCGCCTGCTTTCTCTATCGCTGTGATTGTGAGGGAGGGGGTTATGTTTGAGAAATCCAGCTTTGGTCATGCATCTTGGCAGCACCTCTTTTGTACCAGCGAAAACAAGCAATTATGCCTGATTGTTATCAGCAGGAAATATTGCCCTTCCAGGCTGACACTGCTGGATTGCCCATAATTTTCATCAGAAACCAGTTTCAAGAATCGAAAGTGGGCTGTGTTCCTCCTTACAATGCAGTCATTTGGGCTGCAGATCTTCACGTCTTGCTCCTGAAACAATAATGATACAAATAAGAGAGCATGAGGCAAAGACAATGTGAGCGCATGAAAGTGCCAGTCATTCTCTTGGTAAATGCCAGATAATTATTGTGGTATTGGGTAAAACCCAGTCTGTGAAAATTGGCTGTTAATTACATTTGAAAGTCTATGTCAATATGAAGCACTTTGTTGTTGTGTGCAGGATGACACTTCAAAACGGCAAAAGATGAAAGAAAATTTCAGTTCAGAGCTCCGGTGGACATGAACATCAGCTCTTGCTGATATTTCTTCCGCCTCTTGAGCCTGCTTGCCATGGCAACATTTGTTTGCTTGTGGTAAAAGGAAAGGTATCATCATCCTTCACTTAATGCAGAATACAGCGTTCAAGAGGGGGAAAAAACCAGCTTTTAAAAATAAATGAGAAAGCAACTTTCTTCCTGAAGTTTGTATCCTGCTGTTCATTTTAGATAAATTGCTGGAAACTGTACTTACTTTGAATTTTAAAGAGTTTTTTTGCTTTGCAGAGAAAAAGTATTTTAGGGGTGAGACAGAAATATCTTTGGCCTGGCAAGGAACACTGCTGATTTATCTTACTTGTCAGTTAGCCAAGTAGTTCAAGAATCAGGGGGTTTTTTTTCCCTCAGAAGTATTTAGCACAAGACTGGTGCCAAGTGTATAGAAGAGCCTTGGAAACCAGGTTCTGCAAATACTGTAAGCTTCAGGATAAAAAAGTTGACTCAGTATGAAAAAGGTGATTTATGGAAACTGAGGCAAGGTGAAAAAGCCTGTGTCTTATCATGAGACATCCCACAGCATTTCCAAGTTGCTGGATTCAGATGCCTTTAGGCTATGGCCCAGGTGTATATCAGGAGGCAAGATTCCACTAGGCAACAGCCCCTTTCCTTTTCATCCTTATTTCTGTATAAGGAAATTCATACAAGAGCTGTTGTACACATTGACTATGCACCAATCTGGATGAACAGCCAGGATACCTTGTGGCCCTCCTCAGAAAGCTGAGGCTGTTCTTCAGCCTAAGTCATTTGCCCACCCAGCCAGGCTGTCACCAGAATAGTGGGGGCCTAAATTTCCAGATCTCAAATTAATGCCTTAACTTTTGTAATTTCCAAAGCCATTTTCTTTTATGTATTTGTGCGCTTTTTTTTTTTTTTTAATATGTGTATTCCTTACATGTCCTGGAAATACACTTAACAGTGTGAACAGTTATTTTATTTTAGATATTTAGACTTTTTAGATAGAAAAAGTAGGATGATTCCTCCATGTGTAGAAGACAGCTTTGTCTCATAAAAGTAGCTCAGCTGATTTCAGTATAGGAGAAGGTCTGGATTCACTGGGATCATTTTCACATATGAAATCTGTCAGATCAGGCCCACCTTCAGGGAAGAAAAAGACTTCTCAAGTATTTAAATATTTGATGTAATTAGTAAGTATACACAGATCTTCAACAGAGGGAGGATAGAATTTTGGTACAGGACAAAAACCATCATTCATTAGTTTGTTGGCACTGGGGATACTTCAGAGACATACATGTTAATATAATCAGCTGTATTCATGGCACTGTTGTGTTTCAAATGATGATGGATCAACTTTGAAAGTACCTAAAATCTTGATCTTGCATATCTTGATCTTGCTCAATACACTGACATTTATGAACACATGTTTACAAACTGTTACTTATAGCTTAAAAGAGCAGTTTAGAGGATGTCTCTTAATCTCTGCCTATTCTACATGAAACTGTAAAAAGAATTTTTGGAAAGTTGTATTCTGTGAAATTAACCAATAAATTGATAAAAAAATAAATCCCCCTTTTGTTGTTCCAGAGTATCTAAGACACATTTTAAACTGATGTTTTGTAAGTCAGAGTGTAGTTTAGAAATAGCGTTCAACTATTCTTTTCATCTGTTTGTGATAAAGAAAACATACATAACTAATACTTTGAAATGCCATTAACTGTATTGAATCACAGCATTTTTGGTTTTTCAGTGTTTTTTCTCTTTCAGTCACAATAATTGAGTTGTCCACGGTAATTCCAATGCCAAAGAAGGCATATAATTAGGCTTATTGCTTGAGTGAAGTGAGAGCTGACATTCAGATCCTGATGGAACTTAAATGGCAGAAATCCAGAGTAACAGAAATCAACAGTTACTCTGCATTGTTACTGGTTAACAACTGATTGGTGCCTGGTTTGAGAGCCTTTTCACATATGTTTAAGTCTGTCGAGTCCAGCTTTCTAGCACTGATTGCAAGGCTGGTGCCTAAGGTGAGCAGGCATATAGATTAAAGGCAACAGAAGCATCAGGAAGGAGGATACCAAGATCAAATGGATTCCTCCCTTGATGTCAGACATATTTTTAGAAAGCAGGAGATTTACACATTCTCATCTGCAGTTTCTGTTACTGACTTTGCAGATTCATGCAGAAGAAAACATTGCTTTTCTTCTTATGGAATGCTTTCATTTTGAACCTTCTCTCAATTTGTCCCACAGGGAAGTGCAAGTGAGGCCACCCTGATTTCACTGCTTGCTGCAAGAACAAAAACTATCAGACGGGTGCAGTCAGAAAAGCCTGAGCTAACAGAAGCAGAGATCATGGGCAGGCTGGTGGCTTATGCTTCTGATCAGGTGAGTATCTCTCAATATGGAAACATGGCATCTATACTTAACAATTATAGCCAACTGAATGGGCAGGTGAATTAAGTATAAACTCTTTGGATTGGTCACTGTTTGGTTTTGCTTATTTAAAACTTACTGTACATCATAAGTGTATCCCCCAGGGGCCCATATTGGGGCCAGTGTTATTTAATATCTTCATTAAGGACATAGACAATGGGATCAAGTGCGCTCTCAAGAATTTGCAGATGACACCAAGCTGAGTGGTGTGGTTGATAAACCTGAAGGATGGGATGCCATCTGGAGGCACCTGGACAAGCTCAAGCCCATGGGAATCTCAGGAGGTTTAACAAGACCAAGTGTAAGGTGCTGCACCAGGGTCAGGGCAACCCCCTGCCATCAATACACACTGAGGGATAAACAGGTTGAGAGCAGCCCTGCTGAGAAGGACTTGGGTGTGATGGTGGATGAGAGGCTGGACATGACCCAGCAATGTGCAGTTGCAGCACAAAAAAGCCAATTGTGTCCTGGGCTGCATCAAAAGCAGCGTGGTCAGCAGGGTGAGGGAGGGGATTCTGCCCTCTGCTCTGCACTGGTGAAACCACACTTGGAGCACTGCATCCAGCTCTGGGGTCCCCAACACCAGGGAACAGGAAGAACATGGACCTGTTGGAGCAAGTCCAGAGGGCCATCAAGGTGATTAGAGGGATGTAGCATCTCTTGTCTGAGGAAAGGCTGAGAGAATTGGGATTGTTCAGTCTGGAGGAGAGAAGGCTGTGGTGTGGGGTGGCCTAATTATGACTGTCCTGAAGGGAGACTACATGAAAGATGGGAAAAGACCATTTACAAGAGCATGTAGTGATAGGATAGGGGGAATGGTTTTAAACTGAGACAGAGCAGGTTTGGATTAGATATTAGAAAAAAATTCTTTACTGTCATGGCGGTGAGGCACTAGAACAGGTTACCCAGAGAGGTTATGAATGCCCCATCCCTGGGACTGTCTTCAAGGTGAGGCTGGATGAAGCTGTGAGCAAACTGGTCTACTGGAAGGTGTGCCTGCCCATGGCACTGGGGTTGAAACTAGATGATCTTTGAGGTCCCTTCCAGTCTGAGCCATTTTGTGATTCTGTGATTCTATGATAAGTGGGCTGGAATCTCATGTGTGCTACCATAATACAAAGAATAAATATACAGACATCAGTGTTATGTAAGTATTGCTTCTTTATAAAAAGAGCCCATTTGAAGTAACTAAAGATAATTATATAAGGTGTTAATTCTAGTTATGTTGGGTAGGTCTAGGCCATCTTTTGTTACATCCAAGTTTGTATGTCCATCTATGCACACATTATTTGCCTCCTACATACACAGGTGCAAACAAACACAAATACATCATCCCCCTATATGCACACATGGGTGCAGGTGCTTGCACACAGGCAAACCTAATGCATGAATATAAAGCAAATTAGTCACAATACTTGAAGAAGCCCAAAACAATACATTTTTTTAAAGAAGAAAATAGGATCTCCATCTGTCAATTCAAGTAAAAAATCTTATAAGGAAACAGAAAATGTAATCCTTGATTTCTGACTGTGGTGGTATTTAGCAGACTGAGTTATGCGAAATTCTCAGCAGGCCATGACCATGAGAGGTTTCTACTGTTAATGAAAGCAAATTGTACTCTTATGAGTTCTGCTGCACACCTTTCTGACACACTAATCCTACTGAAGGGCCAAGCAATGTTTTTTCTTAATAGCTGCAACATTTTCTTACCTACGTGTCAATGAGACAGACAAAACCTCTCCCTTAGTACCTAATGTTTATTTTTTAGTAATATCTGATTATGCAGAACAAAATGGCCAGGTTTCAGCCTTACTTTGATTTACTATTAAGTGTATATTCAAAAGCACTGTAGAAGAAGTTAAAAGTATCCTTGCTCTTTGCTGATGGGAAGAGAAACTACATTTGCATGGTGAGACGATTTGGGACAAGAAAATATGAGGAAAGATAACTGCTTTCAAGTTGCACAAGGGTATTTGTCCTTTTTTTTTGCCTGGGACCCCAAGGTTGGCATTGCACAGATCACCATTGCACAGATCACCAGTCCCAGAGCTCTGACTGACCCAGTGATGCACAAAGCCTTTCACTTATTTTGATTTTTTGTCCCATGTAAGTGGCTGACCTGAAATGAGGACTGACAGGCCTTCCTGCCTACTGAAGGTCAGAGTATCTTATGTTTACAGAAGGATTTGCCTTAAGATACTGCTGACCTTTCAAAGCAGATCGTTGCAGAGCTCACTGTTCCTTCTGCATTAAGAACAGACCTGTGTGAGTCACAGGCAACAATCCACAAAAGAAAGTTATACGTGAGCCATTTTGTGGGAGTGAAAACCATCCACTGACAGAGCCCAACAATGCAAGAAGGTATTTGGGAGAGAATCTTGCTACAATTTTTAAGTCTTGATGAAGCAATTTAGAGGTTCTGACTGGCTAACAACCTCCGTGTATTATTCTTGTATAAATAAGCTATAAAACATTTTTTTCCATTGTTCACTTGAATGAAGTATGGTATTGCTATGCCACACATTGTTTTCCTCTTTAAAAGTTGTATTTCAAGTCTAGGCTTCCAAATTTTCCCAAGTTGGTGCCTAATTAGTTTACCAAAGCACTTTAACTATTGGCACTGCTGAGATACAAATTAATGGTACATCTACTGTTAAAACATGTCATTCCAGAGATATGTGAAGGTGAAAGGCAGAAACTTTATCTTCATCTAGTCTAGTTCAGCTGAAGTTTTGGATTATTATTTCTGTGATTATGTGCTTAATTAAAATAGAATTAATAAGCACTCTTGTAGGCACTGGCAAGAATCAACAAGGGTAAGATAGAGATGTGAATGAGAATAGTCATGATATGAAAAGATGAGAAATTTTTCTCTTTCAAATTAATGATAATTAATGAAACTGTAGAAGATGAAAGGTAAAATAGTTTCTTTTTTTTGTTTCAGTAATGCTCTAAATGAAAGTATTTTGTGGCCAAATATATCTTTCACTGTCAGTAGAGTTATTGTTCCAGTTATTATTCTAATGTACTTCAGAATTTGACAAGAATTTCTCAGTGATATCTTTGTTTTTATTTATTGACATGTGCTTGATGGCCTAAAAATATTCTTTCAGGAGAACTCAAATGAAATAAGTTGTAAATAAAATAACACATTGGGAATGATCCTTACTTGCCTAACAAAATGAATGAATGAATGATTGAACTACAGTTTAGTCAGTACATAATCTAAAAAAACCCGTCATGTAAGAAAATATCTTGGTCTATACCATACCATGATTTGTATTATTTTAGTGTTCAGCAAAGCTGTATGCCATAAAAATATGCTAGTGAGCAAATGAATCATTATCAGGGAAGCTGATTATCTGCACATCTTTTGGTTGATTTAGAACCAAATCCTCAAGCTCTACATCAATCCTACCATATTAAATAGATCTCTCACTAAGGTAATTGAACTCTTGTCTGAATGGTGTCATGGCAATGGTCTCAAGGATATTTCAGGGTTTCTATTAGTTTATTGTGTGTGTATGTGTATATATGTATATGTGTCCATGTGTCTGTCTATCTGTATAAAAGAGGGAGAGGTATGTCTCTGTTACAAACCATCAATAATCCCAGGACCTCAAGTATTGCTTTACTTGAAAGAAAATATTTTTTTTCTTTTTAAATTCAAATGAACTTCTTACATTTCAATAAAAGGTGTCAGTCTTAAAATTTCCCCATTTGTTTGTAGGCTCATTCATCTGTGGAAAGGGCTGCATTAATCAGTGCTGTGAAGATTAAAAATATTCCTTCAGATGATACATTTAGTGTTTGTGGTTCAGCCCTGAAGAAAGTTCTGGATGAAGACAAAGCTGCTGGTCTTATACCATTCTTTGTGAGTACTAGATTTTAATTAATCACTGGGTTTTTTGCTTCTGATAAGCTACTTTTGACATGAGTAGATGATCTCGTCTCTTGACAGAGACATTGATAGGCAGCTGAGCTACAATACTAGGAGAGGTTCCATGAGTGTTCTTCACATCCTTTTCTGTGCAGGAAGAGAAACTAATTTGTGCAGCTGGTTGCTCTTTTCAGCAAAATCGTGTTTTAAAAGGACTTGAAGTTATATTAGACAGTTGAATAAATAGGGGTCAATTTTGTAGTTGCATGTAATCTTGCAGTGTTACAATCTCCTAACCCTTGAATTGTGAACTATTTATTTTTCAGTTTTTAACTTACTTACACAAAAAATGAGCTTAAAGGAAATTAATTGAAATATGCTCTCTCAAGATTAAGTATCTTCAAGAAAAAATAGCTTCCCCTCCTCGCTACTTTAGCAAAGAAATGAACCTCCACAATATGCCCCAAATATCATCAATATCTGACTTTATCAGCTGGGTATTTGTGAACACGTAACTAATCTCTAACAAGTGAGCTGTAGGGAATGCAGCTGCGGAAACTTCAGGTGTCATCTTTTCTAGTTATCTGTCCACTTTCTTTTCCAGAGATTCCTGCTTTTACAGCAGTCTAGAAAAAGCAAATGTGTTTATGTCTCAGTAGCTTAAGCTCATAATCTCCCAATTTTGGACATAGAACAGTGTTAGATTAGATAAATTGTAAACCGTTGTTCTACTTTAAGTACCTGATCAAAAAGAATATTTGCTTATTGATCATACCTACTCCTTCTGCCTGTTCAGAACACCATCTTATTATTTAAAGTTAAAACAAGACTTTACCATTTGTTTTTTCTCCAAGTAATTAACTTCTGTTTTGGTTTTGTACATGACCAACAAAACTTTCTGCTTATTTCCAAGCATTATGCCTCTGCAAGATTTGATACTGACCATGGGCTGTATAGATCTTTTAAGGGGTATAATATGATACAAAAAATATGTTATTAATGGCCTCCACTGAAGAAAAACTGAAGAAAAAACTCACCAATTTAGAAACTGAGAACTTCAGAAACCAGATTTTTTAAAAGATTCAAAAATGTGTCGCAATTTTTTTCAGAAAAGTCATGTCTGATGGCAGTTTTTACTTTCTTTCATGTGGTAACATTTTGAAAAGAGCTAACGTGAACTTAAATTTCTATGAAATGTTTTCAGAAGAATTAGCAGATTAAGCTTTCTTATACTCTTGGATAAGTGCCAAATGGGACAAAGAAGCTTAAATTTCACCAAGCTCTTTTGAAAATACAATGTTTTTAGTGTTCTTGTTATTAACCTTTAGAGTCTATTTTTATGTAGTATGACTAGAGTGAAAAGTGGTTTTATCTGTGTGGAATGCTGCTAATTTCGAGGCTGCTTAGAACTAGTGAGTCCTTGGAGTGACCAAGCAGATGCTGTCAATTGCTTTCCAGTATAATAACACTATGACTGAGAAATAAAGCATCTCTAGGGCTTCCAAAATGAACTTTTTTCTGTGGGCTGCACAGAAGGCAGAGAACATGCCACAAGCATGTTTTGTTTCTCTGTTATATGATCCCTGCTCATAATACCTTACACAGGATTCTACTTGTATATCTCACAGTTAAACAATTAAAAGTACAGCACTAAATCACATTTTCATGCACTAACTACAGTGTCAATGTGTTTTTTCCTCAACTTTTGTCCATTAACGAAAAAAAAAAGACAACTTGCTCTTCATAAATATTCATCCCTTATTTTTTTTCTATGTGTAAGAAAGGAAATAAAAAAATCTATTTTATGTATTCAGTGACCCCTTTACAATGGGTGATTTAACTGTTGTTTTTCTTCCTCTGTTTGTTTACCTGTGCAAAACAGGCTTTCAAAGACTGCAGAGGCTCCATCTGAGCTAATAGGGTCTGTACCAGATCTTCCATTTATTGGTATACATAAAACATGCCAGCTTAGATTAAACTAAATCTCATTATCCTTATGGTTGGCTTCTTAACTCAAAAGGTGTGCTAATTCTCTGTCATACTGAGCAGCAGTCCATGCACTGTATTAGCGCTCCCTTTTCTGGCTTGAAGATTTCAAAAGCATTTCCATTTCTTTTGTTCTTGAGTAATTTGGCATTATTTTATTTCGTTCTGGCAACAAAGATATGCACATTACCAAGGGAACACCTTACACCACTTGATTCCTTGTCTCCCTGTATTCACTGATCCTTCATTAAGGGGAGTGATTCAACATCACAGCAACAAGTTTGATGGAAGAAATTCTGCCTGAAGAGACTTGTGACAGCAGAAAAACCATTTTTAATGAAGATGTGTTGTTTGCATCCGAACTGTTGCAGTCTCCCTTATCAGCAGGAAGAAGTTTTGTAAGGTATTAAAAAGAAAATACAAGTAAATTACAATGCCTTATAGGCATGATTCCCCTCTTATATTTAATGAATAAATGAGAAATCATTATAATGAACTTGATAGAAGTGCTTTCCCTACACCTGTAAGTGGAGAATCACGGTCAGGTTTCCTTGATGTGAAAGAGATTCTGTCATTACAGCAATCTGGTAAATACAGGTTTGCTTTTCACATACATAGTATTTTGCAGTCAGCCTTTTTTGCGGGGAGAGGCATTGTCTTTAAAAGGAACCTTTGCATTCCTACTCACCATCAGTATCTTTTAGCACTAGTAATGCGTATATCAGTCTGTTCAGTGAAGGCTATTGCCAACAGGGTAACTAGATCTCTACTTTTCTTTATTTTTTTGTTTCTAAATTCAGACCTGTGTTAATTTGTCTCTTTCAAAATACTTTTGCAGAATGAAACAGGTATTTTCATATAGTAAAGCAAGCAGGCTGTTCAAACAAACCACTTAACCATGTCAGGTGTTGAGGCAGTAAAGTTACCACAATTTACTGAGTAGCAATTTTCCTGTATGCATGATACACAGCCCTTCATCTGGCTCCTATTAAATGGGGAGCTTATGCTGAAATCATGTCCTTTTCATTAATTATAAACACACACTGGTGGTTAAGCACAAGTCTAAAGGCCTTTCTCAGCTGGACCCTGTGGTCCCAGATTGAGAGAGACCTCTGCATTGGCTGAATGTTGACTGGGACACTCAAATCTGGAGACCACAAAGTTAAGCGCTTCCAAATGCACATGTAGCATCCACTGCCTCCAAGCCCAGTTCACTTGAATGTGTAAGTGGCCTGTGAGCTCTATTCTGTCTTTCATAAATCAACACTGATAGATTGCAACTCGCATATATACAGTTGTATATACAGTACAATATACTGCACCAGCCTTATCCAGTATAAAGCTGCTATGACACAGTCTCCTTGCTGTCCAGCATGAAATCTCTCTGATCTTAGCTGAAATTACTCTTCTCAACGATGATCTGCAGGATATTAAGAAGCAGCCTGTTTATATCCAGACTCACTCGGGAAACAATAAATCAGAATCAGACTGACAGAGGAGCCATCTTTGCAGTAGAAGTCAACACTTATATCCTGACCACGGATTTCCATTTGAAAGAAGCATTCTGAGACATGTACAGATGTCTAGGGTGATGTTTCTTAACCCACAGTTTGTGAGTGATTACTGTTTTGTTAAATAGTGAATGGTGGTTTAGAGAACTGTTGCAGTTTTCTTCAGGCCACAAACGTTCTCATGAGTGCAACCTGGCAATGAACTGAGTAGGAGAAAATAAAAACAGTAAGGGAACATTGAAACTTCTGCTTCATTTTAGTTATTTGCAGATGAAAAGCTTTGTGGTGAAACTGTGAAAAATGTGTCCATGTCTTTTTCAAAAGCTATAGAAGGTCTTTCATTTAAAAAGATTGAGAGTAATTGCTCTTAGACATCATAAAGATTCATGCATGTTTCCTGACATAGCTCTTCATTTCAGGAAAGGAATACATGAGATGACTGATGTAAGCTTTTTAGCTGCTTTGTATTCACAGCCCGGGCTGAGTCAAATTTGAAGTGCTCAACCTGAAAAGGATAAGGCCTGCAGGCTATACTGAGCCATCAGTCCCATTTCTGTGATGCAGCCTGTCCCCTACCCTTTGCACAAATGTGATTTTTCTGATGTTACATAGGCTACAAATTGAGTTAGATTCATTCTGTAGTACTGAGGTGGGGTAATGAGAGTCCTGACAATAGTAGATGCTGTCACTTTAAGTGGTTTCTGAGAATTAAAGCAAGTAGCTTTGAGGCTTAGACACCTGCAGAGAGGAAAACAAAATTATTTTAGAAACTGAGGTATACTTTACAGAATAAGCCATTATTTAAACAACTAATAATGTTTGAACTCATATAATAATCTCTCATTGAAAAAACATACTCCTTATCCTGATTACAAGAACACCTTAACAGCAGTAAAACACTAATAGCAATAATATGTAACTTTCTATTTTGAAATCTACCTCATTATTTTAAATGCTGAACTAGCCAAGATAATTTCACTCTAATCTGGTCAGAAAATTCATACCACATTGTCATAAAATATATGTTTAAAAGCAGTGTTAAGTCTATAATGCACTCTTTTATTTGAGTATTTCTCGGTTCAATGACTTAACCCCTATTTTTTATGTAAATAGAAAAGTTGGAATTTTCATTATGGTATCCTTAATTTTTTGTGATCCAGTGTCTAGATGTGTACTTCCACCAAAGCTGAAATGCAGGTTTCTCCTGATTGTGGAATCTTAGGAGACAACAATTGGATAACTGTATTTTCACTCCATACATGCATGCTCTCTTAGTAAAAATAGGGACCAAATTTATTCTTATTTTAAAAAATATCCTGCAATCCTTTCCCTTTTCTTCAAAGGGTGATTAGTCTTCCAGAGAAGTCATAAATGTACCTCAAGGCACTTCAAATTTTCTGTTCTTCTCATGTGTCTCAAGAATATTGGAAGGCCCAGTACAGATAAAGCTTAGATTATTTTGAGGGAAAAATATGTTACCATACAATTTTAGCAGCTATGTATACAATGTGCTTGTCATTTTCAGAATGGTATTTGTTTCAAACTCGGTTTCTTAGTAGTTTGATACAGAAAAAAAACTGTATTGTCCCTTTATTATTTTAATAATTGCTTTTTGCAGTATGTTTGATTGAAAGCTCCAGAGTATGGACAAGTATCATTTAAGTTTTTCCCTTTTTTTTTTTTAATTGGTCTCATCATGAATTCACTGAGGGCCATGGGCACACACACACACTGAAAAATGTGGCTAGTTGCTGATATATAGGGAAAAACTGTAAAAGCAAAGGCTAGTTCATTGACAGTGTACTTGGCAGAAAAAGTAAACCAGAAATACTAAAATAAAAAAGCAAGATTCTGGATTTGGCATTTTTATAGTCATCTCCTGTCTGTACTGTAGTTGCTGTGTGATCCTGGATAAATTATCTGATGCTTTTGTACTTCAGTACTCTAAAACCCAGCATATTTTATTTGTCTATTTAAACTGTAAAGGGTCTTTTATTATGTTAAAATCCAGTACAAGACAAAAACCAGATCCAGCCTTTATTGGTGCTTTCAGCAATGAGACAACGTGTTTAAAACAGAAGTGTATCAGTGGAAAATAAAATAATGTCAGTTTAAATGCACTTGCTATTTGTTTGTTTGTTTGTTTGTTTGTTAAAATTCTACATGTATATTCCAAGTAAATTATGATACCTCATTTTCACCTAGTTATATCCTCTTTCTACTGTGAAACTTCAGCATTTATGTTACCTCTGCTTTTAACCCACTGGTCACACAGAAAGGTGCATTAAATGAGACATTAACAGAATGAAGAAAGAATAGTCCCAGTATTATAGGATGAATTTGGGGGAATAAGTTTTTCTGGGTCAAAATCTTGCAAGTCTAATAGAGAATGTATGCTGGCAGTGAACAGGTTCCAGGCTACAGATCCGTTGAGTATAAATCAGTTACAAATCTCTGTTGCAGAGCTGTAATCAAAGCAGCAGCATTTGATGATCTATTCTGTCAACAAGAATTCCAGCACCTTAGAGTTGCTCAGGTTCAGAACTTGCTTATATACCATGCACTGCAAATTCTTTTGGTGGCAATAGCATGTGTGAGGTTAGTATTGGGCCACATGATAAGCATGTGGAACACATAGAAAATATATAAATTATAGCAATAGCATAATCCTGTGACTCTATTGCAGTACTTATTAGTCAGTTTTATATTGACATTTGATTTTATGCATCTATTTCAATTATTTCAATGGATGCTTATGGGAGCTTGTAAAAAAACCCACCCAACATTCTCAAAAGTTCCACTAAGGATAAGTAATGACTGCGTCAGTTTATTTTGCCCTATATTGTTTAATCTTATTTTTTATTGTTGCTTTTGCAGACAGGTTTTTTATTTGGTAATTTTACGTGCAGTAATGCTTTTTTTTTTTTTTTTTTTGGTTCTGCAGTTCTGTGCAACACTTGGAACCACACCTTGCTGCTCTTTTGACAAACTGTTAGAACTGGGTCCTATTTGTAAGTCTTTACTGCTTCTTTCTAAAATTGCAGATGTCAGTTTAAGCCACGCTGAGTCATTTCCAGGACATTGTGCAGTGTCCAAATTCAATAAACCTACTTATAGATGAGACCTTCAGTTACAGTTTTATTCCTAATATTAGGTCAAGCAGCAAATGTGCATTCTAGAACTATTAAAAAGTATTGCCTCAAGGGTGTTTTTCTGGGGAGGCATATTTTGTAACACTGTAAGTTAAAAATTACTGTAAATGCTTCCGTTTGTAGCCCTTCTACCTCCAAGTGCATCTAGAGCAGTGGTGAATATCAGGGGAAAGTTGAACTCTAATTCTCCTCTGTGCCACATGTTTTGTTTGTGCCTGGTTATCATCTTTCAAGAAAACAGAACAAGTGCCAGGGTGTTTAATATAGTGATCGAGTCATGGACTCTTCGTAAGTATTTCTGTGTTATGGTTTGTTGTGTCAGGCTTTGATCTGCAGCAGGGTTTGTCAAACGCAGGCACTTGCTGGCCGATGAAAGTGCAATCAAAGTGTACCACATCTATTCAAGTGTGCATTTAGAACAGGAAATTTACAGCCATAAGCAATTGAAAACAGCTTCATGGAAGCACAGCTACATTTGGTGTTCTGTTAATTTATTCAGGTGGGGTTTAGAACTTTGAGACTTGTGTGGTGGTCACTTGCCCTCTGAGGTTTCCTGCTCTCCAGCACAAGCCCCAAAGACTCAATTTCTCTCAATTCTCTTTTCTAAACAGGTTTCTAGTAGTCTGCTTAGCAGCTACAGGTTATTTTGCTGTTTGAGTTATTCCTGTAGACCTGACCTAATAAAACAGTGACACAAATACTTTTTGGTGTAGCAGCTAATCATGAGATTTCACCTCAGCGATTCCCTGCTTGTGCAGCAGAGATCAAGAGAAGGATTTCACACCACTGAAATCAGAAGTCTTGTGCTAGCTTTCCTGCCTAATTTTATTCTTAATATATATGAGCATATTTAAAAATAATTAATCAGTTGAACTTTCAACATGTTTTCAAAAAACCTGTGGATGTTGTGAATAATGTTTTATTAGCTTTTCCCAGACTTTTATGCAAAAAGATAATGTAGTTCTCAAGAATGAAAATTTCAGCATGAACTTGGTACCCAACTGCAGATCTCGATGGTTATACCTCTATATATGGAAATAACCATCAGAATTATTTAGTGACCAGTGTAAAAATGTTATGTGGGCTTCAGCCATCAACTCATAGACCAGAATTGTTACTAAGTGCATTAATACTGGTGATCTATAATAGAGTGTGAATACTAAATTACAGATAATACATGAGCTGCTCATATGACAAAATATTTCTGCAGAAACCATTCAGTAACTAAACAAAACTAGCACTTTTAACATTTCTTTTGCATAAGTGTCACTGTCCTTGAAATAGTTTGTTGCATGTAGTTCAAAAGCATGTGAATGCACATATATCAATATGTAAAAAATACTGTATAGAAATATGTTTGATTCATGAGTTAGAAGTGGGGAGCACAGCTAATATTCTAGCTCTTCCTGCTAAAGTAGTTTGATTACCATAGAATTTATAGCTAAATCTCTAGATACATATTTTTAAAGTGTATTTTGTAATGGTTCTTAAATAAAAAAATCACATAATATTTCATGTTGCTTAATATTAGTAAGTTAAACCTAGACACAGTGATCCTTGTGAGTCCCTTCTAACTCAGGATATTCTATGATTCTATGACTTTGTTCCAGTAGAAGTAGGAAGGAAAAATAATATGTTATGTATACATCTTTATGTATTAACAAAAAAACAGATGGTAGAAACATTTAATGTCTTAATTTCAAATTGGGAAAATAATAACATCAAAGAAAAATCTCTCAGGCACTTGGTTTCATGCAAATTAATAGGGCTTTTTAATCTACTGTTTAATTTATTTCCCCTTCAATTATTTTTTTTAGGTAATAAGGAAAATATCTGGATGCATATTGATGCAGCCTATGCTGGGAGTGCATTCATCTGCCCTGAATTCAGGCATCTTTTAAATGGAGTGGAGGTGAATGAGTGTTTTTCTCTCTAGAAGCCTGCTAAAACCTTGCTCTTTCATAGAATTTCTGTGTCGCTTATGCATCCAAGATTAATGGCTGTTCCACAGTCTCTGAGTGAGCTGTACCTCAAATGCCTGTACATTCTATTACATTGTTTAAACTTATATAATTTTTATTTTTTTATGCTGTGAGTATGCAAGTTACCCCACTATGTAGAAGTCTGTCATTCAGAATAGCAAGTAGCAGTGAATCAACAAAGTGTCTCACAAAATACAAAAGAGGAACTATTTCCAAAATATCCCAAAGGACACATTTATTAAAGCCTAATTCTACATTACGCAGAAAAAAAATTATTAATTCCCCCCAAAAAACTGTCTGATTATGTCTGACATTTTTCTTACATCCTGAAAGTCATATAGGTTAGAACCAGTAGCTCTATCTCAAACAGACAGGGTTTAATAACCAAGGGAGCTAAATGAAATATTCCCCCAACAGCACTCCTGTTCCTTTCCCCCCCGCCTTGCTGAGCTACTTGGCATTCAGTTGCTTAGATAAGAATACTTCAATTTCCTGCTGCTCCCCTCAGACAGTCAGATAAGTCCTTGTCTTCCATGTCAGTGGAGAAAATATTACTGTTTGGTAAAGCCAGAAGTTTAAACACAGCACTGATAGGTAGTGACTAATGAAGAAGAGGAGGGAAAACCCCCTCACAAATAAAGCATTTCTTTCTGTCTCTTTTTTATCAGCAAACGAAGCTTGTTGTAATTTCCTGTGGGGGAATATTTTTTAAATTATTGGTATTGGTTCCTGAAGGAAATGAAACAGCATCCCTTGTCTGGGCCAGCATTTGTCATAAAAGTAAATATTTAACAACCATGAATAGGTTTCCTACCTTACACAGTACAGAGTGATAGCTAGATAGATATATAGATAGATGGACAGACTGATAATCTTCTCTTATTAGAGTAATTGTTAATTGTTTACAAGTGACAGGGAAGGTTATGAGAAGCAAATGAGTACAGACAAGTGTCATATGGAATAGTCAGACCTTTGTGCTGCCAGACCCCCATCCCTCTTTTTTAAGGCTGATGACTTCTGCCTTTGTTAAAACAAAAAACATGGATGGAGCTGTTCCCACATGATGTCCATCTTATCTCCCTGGGTTTCTTCTAATGCCATGCCTAAACACATCTCAAGTAAACCGGGCTTGGCACATGATGTGTATAAACATGTATTGCGAGTCCTTACTCTTTGACTTAGATGGAAAAGTAATTTCTACTGAAAGAAAACACCTTGTCAGTATAAAGAAAAAAAAAAGAACATTATTTCTCAGTCAGTTTTAATTTTATGAATGAATGTGATGTGAAGATTCCAAATTTAATAAATTATTTGTCTCTATATATTTGAATTTTGTGTGTATATGTTTAATATTCTTGGAAATAGAAAGCTTAGTGAATTGTTATTGGGAATGTGATAGGAACCACAATGAATGTTTCTGAGTATGGAGATTTATTTATTTTTTAGTTTACAATAAGATATATACTTTTCCACAACACAGGTAACTAAGAAGTATAATCATTAACAAATGCTCAAAATATTGATAATACCAATAGCCTAACAGCCCACCTGGAATATGAATTCCATTCCCAAAATGGATGAAGTTTTAACTGAAACAATTACTCAGTAAGGTGACATCAGCATGAACATTATAAAGACCCAGTTCAGGAATTCATTCATAGTTAAGGTGTACACAGAAAATCTGATAAAGTTCTATCATTAGCACATGAATCCTTTTCTCTGTCATAATTCTGTTTTTATTTATCCATTCTCAGTTTGCAGATTCATTTAACTTTAATCCTCACAAATGGCTCCTAGTGAATTTTGACTGCTCTGCTATGTGGTAAGTATTCAGTAAAAGGAAACATCTCAGGCTATATTTGTCTGCCTTTCTAGCAGTAGATATTTCTTTACATTTCTCTATTAAAATGAGGAGAACTGGATAGCTTTAATTCTTGTAAATTATTTACAAAATTCACTTTCATTTAATCCAAGTTTCAAAAATGTAAAATTTAGAAATAAGCCTGAACTCTGCATTATGTTCCGGAAAGAGAGAGAAGTCCCCAAAAGTCTGCAGATTCATACTTGGTCCATTTGGGGACTGTTTAAAACAGAAATTATAAACTTCATTTAAGGATATGAGTGAAATGAACAGTGTGCTAAAAGCAGAGTTTTTTGTTTTTCTTTTCTATAAAATTTCTTTTTGTGGGAGGTTTTTTCTTTTAAAAGCCTTTCTAAAAATGTTTGAGATTTGGCTGATGAAAAGCAGCTGATTTCAAAAAGGACTATTGATGTAATTTTGTACTGATTTTCCATTTCCCAAGATGACGACAGAGACAATATTTTGATGTGAAAAGATGCCAAAATAGAAACCCATAGACATACTTTCAAACAAGCCAAAGTATCGTGGCAGTAATAATAGCATGTTTATGTCAAAAATATGTTGTAATAGATTATCCTATTGTGTCCCAAACTAGATGTTTTTACCAGCATCACAACTAATGATACTTATTAGCAAAAAAGCTACTCAGTAAATGCAGACTATTTATCAAAATAAATGAAAACATTAATTTCAGTTATAAGAGAACAAAATTTTCAAAAATGAGAAAATTAAGGAAAAACAGAATGCTAAAAAGAAGACTCCAAAACATCATGCAGAAAAAAGTCACCTTCTTTAAAAGAATAATAAATGTGAGACAGTAATCACTCAGTTACTTTTGGTTAACCTTTGCCTTTTTCAATATCCCCAGCAAAGTTGACTTTTCAGGTAATATACTACATTTTTTTCTTTAATATTTTAGCTGATGTAGGCATTTCAAATATTCCAAGCCATTGTGTTTTCTTTCTTTTCCATAGGGTAAATGGCTTACATTTTGACCCTGATTCATCAGTAGTGGCAGTGATTAACCCAACACTCCAGTTTATAGGTACCTCATGACGTGCTGTGTCTCTCTGTATATGGAAATAGGAAGACAATGAAACAAACTCCTTCGCTGGTTTCTCCCATCTTTTTCTCATCACTCAAAGACATTGCTAAAAAAAATAACCACTCGTAAATAAGGCAATATATTATCATTCTCTTTAATGGTTATAGAACAATTAGGGGCCAGAGTCTAGTCCCCAGCAGTTTAATTTCTCATTAATTCTGCTTTTCCCAGAACCCCTGTGGAACTATGTTAAAAGTGTTTTACCTGGCTTTCCAGGGCGACAAGGTATATACAATCACACTGTGAGTTCCCATCTCAAGTGATTTTAGCTTCTTCCTAGCAAAGCTTAGACTTTAGACTTAGGAAAGTATTTTACTCCATTTGTTTTTCTTTAAATAAGGCATTGCATTAAATGTTTGTTTTAATAGGGAGGAAGACTCCATTACAAGGAATCTCAAGAGACCTTGGAACATGGCTCCCTATTCAAAGTGAAAGTTTCACAACTATAGCTATTCAGGCTTCATTTCAGCAAGGCATTTATGTATAGATGTTATTCACTTAATAAAGAATGAAATGTACACTTAAACTCTGACTTGAAACCAAATGTGTTGTCCAGCTCACTGAGACCCATGCCCAAAATTTAACTCTCTTTCCAATTATAACACTGCCTGGAAAGGTGAAATGTAATAATGAAGTATGAAGGAACATGTTAAGAAAAAGTAACTGTGAAGGATAAATAGTCCTCTTAGGATCCATGGGAAGTATTAAGCATGATGTTGTGGTAACACGGAAAGAGTTCAGTAAGCACTGAACATCATTTCAGAACCACAGTAATCTGAGTTCTGTTGATGTGCAGGCTTCTAAATAACCCAGGCTCCTCAGCACTTTCCCCAATAGACACTCGCATTGCTTTTCGCTGCAAGCTGATTAAGATAATCTAGCCGTTAGATCAGTAATGTAATTATTTGACTACTCAGTGCAATATGTGGCACTGATACCATTTTGGATTTGGAGGCAATTTCATTATAAACCTTTTGTAAAATATTCTCAGACTTCTTGATGTACAGAAAAGAGCAGTCAATTTCCTGTGAACAGAAATTTAATATAGCCATTCCAAGAAGTGTACATTTTCTATATTCAAATATTAGAGTCCTTTAGAGACTATGCCTTGAAACTACCAGTCAGTTTTGTTTGACTTGTTTAATTGTTACTCTGGAATATTATAAAATAGGAAGAAGTGTCTTCATTCAGAGACAGTGAAAATAATAATCTTGCAAAATCTTGATATTTTTGGTTTTTTTATTACTCTTTTCAGAGCTTAAGTGTTAACTTTTCATTGGGAAGGGTGTTCTAGTATCTGGATGGAAGGTGCTTATAGGAAATGTTTATCTGTAGATCATAGAGCACACAGAATGGCTTGGTTTGGAAGGGAGCTTAAAGGTCATCTAGGCCCAACCGAATGTGTAGCTCCAAAGTTGTGTATCTCTCTGTTTCAGACTCTCTAATGCTGCTTAGCCTATTAACTGTGTCTTGTAATTCAGCCACCTGCTGCAACTGGCAATCAACCTGTGCACACTTTGTGCAGGTACCAGCCTTTTCTCCAGCAGAAGTATCTGGTTATCCATTGCAACTTACCAGCTGTACTGGCATCTCCTTCCTTACCAGTTCTTTCTGGGTATAAGAAGCAGACTGCTCAGGGGCTGTCTCAGTAGACACACTGGCTTTGGCTCTGAGACAAGTGCCCACTGCTATGGCAGAGACCTACAGCACTCTGCACTCTGGTGTGGACCTCCTGAGCACTCAGCACTTACCTGGGATGTGGACCTACCTGCAGATTGCAGCACCCGTCCCACATACCCTGTCTATGTGAACTGCCACACAAACTGCCATGTCATGTCCTTGTGATGTGATCCTTCATTCAGCCAGGGGTATTTGCAAAGAAAGTTAAGAACACCACTCCTGTCACTGAATCACAGAATACACTGCATTGGAAGGGACCCAAAAGGATCATTGAGTCCAACTCCTGGCCCTGCACAAGACCTCCAGAGCCACACCATGTGTGTGAGAGTACCATCCAAATGCCTCTTGACCTTATTCAGTCTTGGTGCTGTGACCACTTCCTGGGGAGGCTGTTCCAGCACCCAACCACTCTCTGGGTGAAGAACCTCTCTGTAATATCCACGCTAAACCTCCCCTGACACAACTTCAGGCCATTCCTGTGCATTCTGTCACTGATCACCACAGAGAAGAGATCAGTGTCTATCCCTCCTCTTCCCCTCACAAGGAAGTTGTAGACTGCAATGAGGTCTCCCCTCAGTCTCCTCTTCTCCAAGTTGAACAGACCAAGTGACCTCAGCTGCTCCTCATATGGCTTCTCATCAAGGCTCTTTACCATCTTTGTTGCCCTCCTTTGGGCACTCTCCAATGGCTTAATGCCTTTTTTGTATTCTGGTGCCCAAAACTGCACACAATATTCAAGATGAGGCTGCCTAAGTACAGAGCAGAGTGGGACAATGCCTCCCTTGACTGGCTGCTGATGCTTTGCCTGATGCCCCCCAGGACACTGTTGGCCCTCCTGGCTGCCAGGGCACTGCTGACTCATATTCAACTTGCCATTGACCGGAACTCCCAGGTCCATTTCTGTGGCACTGCTTTCCAGCATCTCATTCCCCAGTCTGTATGTACATCTGGGGTTGCCCCATCCCAGGTGCAGAATCTGGTACTTTCCTTTGTTAAACTTTGTATGGTTCATGATTGTCCAGTCCTCTCATTTGACAAGGTCTCTGCAGGGTGTCTCTGCCTTCAAGGAAGTCGACAGCTCCTCCCAGTTTTGTGTCATCTGCCAACTTGCTTAGTATCCCTTCCAGTCCTGTGCCCAAGTGCAGATGTTAAAGAGCACAGGGTCTAAGATGGAGCCCTGTGGAACCCCACTAGTGACAGGTCACCAGTCTGATGTTACCCCATTCACTATTATCCTCTGTGCTCAATCCATGAGTGAATTGCTCGCCCACCACATGTGTTTATCCAGCTCTTTTTGCCCCTGGAGACAGGTGCATCCCATCAGGTGTCAGGTGTTGAGTAGATTGGTCAAAAACCACAAAATTTTTCTGATTACACCAACCTCAGACCCACTCATTCACCCGATGGATCTGCCTATTCCTATCATTATTATTCCTCATTACCAGAAGAACTGAGGAAATTCTTCTCTATCTGTGTTCCTGATTCCTCTACCAACTGTCCCAGGGCCCTGAAGTCTCTTTTGATTGCCCTTGTACTTTGTTATTTTGTCCCTGCCAGTTTGAACAACCAATAGTGGATAATAATCAGTGCCTTACTAGACTGGAGAGTTTTCTAGTAATGTCCCTTGTCCAGAGCACACAAGCACTTACCACAAAGTTTAAATACCTAGGGTGGAACCTAGGCATCGTGTAAAGAGGTGCAACTCAACTGGTTCACATACACTGATGTCCAGGCTTTGGATTTAATTTAGTAACAGTTTTTCATGGTTGCCAGATTGAGACCTGTGAAGTCCCCAGCTGCTTTTGAAAAAGCAGTGACATCACCAAGAAAGTACAAGATGGCAGCATTTTTATTCTAAGCTAGATGCCCTGGCAGAATAGTTATCTGTTCCACTGTTTAACAGGAGAAGAAATTAAGCTCTCACAAGCCAACTAAGTACGTTGCTTGTAACTTGGATTAGTTGCAGACAGAATTAGCTACTGAAACATGAATATATCAAAGTAATCAAACATATCAAATCACAGTAGAACAATCTAAGGTTTGTTAAAAATACTTACCCTAATTAAACCTGCTTTCAGTTAATAGTTTCTCCCTTCTGTCCATGGGACATTTCCAGCACAGAAATAAGTTACTAATTGTTTTTATTGAGAGCATTTTGAAAATTTATTCCTATTTTCATGTGCATAAGTTTGCTTATCTTCAGCTATGTACTTTCCATGCCTGAAGGCAAGAACTCAGCTGTTAAATCTTGGTGCTTCCCTGACCATTAGTGAGAGGCCTTTTGTTTGTTTGAATAAGATGTTTTATGACCACAGCATAGATATGAATGAGAGTTGGGAGTATGTACTCTCCTGTGCATATATACATACACAGTAAAATATTGGACATTAGATTTTTACTTGGAAATGTGCAGTTTTACATTAAAACACAGGTTTGGACTTTGGTAATTTAGAGTATTTCCATGTTGATACAATTTTTGCTTACTTTGTAATACATTTATAGGCCTCATATAATGATATACCAGTCTTTCCCTTTTCTGATTTATGGTTTCTTCTTCTTCTGCCTCTATAAACCCCAACATTTGTGGAGGTGAGTCAGTTGTACAGAGCATGAAGCATGAACCAGAAAAATCTTTTATTAAGCATTGGCCAGACATAGCTTATTCTCTCTGAAAGGGACACACTGGGTTTTGAGCCTCGGTCCAGTCACCCCACCCACTGGCTGCCAATAGCAAGGTGTGCGTCTCAGCGCTGTGCTGTAGCGTGTCTGTCAGTGCCCATGTATGGGACCTTGCTAAGGGCAGGGTGGCACAAGGGGGAAGCCTGATCTGGGCCGGGTGGCTGGTCCCTGCCAGTGGCTGCAGCATGGAGAGGCAGTGGCCAGCTCCCACAGGGACTCACCACGGCTGAGCATGGTGTTTAGGAAGCAACAGCTCTTCCCACGCAGCTTTGTGCTGCAGCAATTTCAAGACAACTTCTGTTGACTGCAAACATTAACATTGCTTCAGCTAGTCTCACATTCTGGTGTGAGTGTCTATCACCATAAAAAGATCCTCTATGTCTGTTTCTTGTCTGTTTTTAAATATGCACTCGTGCAGTCATGCTGCCCGTTCCTGCTGAGCCTTACACTTAACTACTTGTAAGTACAGTACTGATATGGCTGTGAAAAAGCACTGAAAATGGCACAGACTGTGCTCAGGAAATATGCCAGTTTAAACACATTCAATTTGACTTCACTTCTTGTGGAAATGTAATCCCTTAAATTTCTATTCTTAAATTTCTTAATTTGATTTCTCTTTTTTTTTTTTTTATACAGGGTGAAAAAAAGATCAGATTTAATAGGTGCCTTTAAAATGGAACCTCTTTATCTGCAGCATCACCATCAGGAGTCTGGTAATTTTACAATTAAATGAGATTATTATTATCTTGTTTGCATACTGACATTTAATGGGGGGGGGTGGGGGGTGGAGAAAGGAGTTAAGATGAAAACTGAAATTCTTAGAACTACATAAGTTGTTTAGGAGCCTATTTCCATTTTCTGAGTGCCCAAGGGAGTTAAGCTTATTAAAGTGCAAATATTTGTCTAGTAAGATTTTAGTTAGCTAAAATCAATAGAAGGCAAGTAATATTATAAAGCATTATATTAGTGTTTTTGTATTGGGATTTCCCCAGTTCAGGCTTACCACTGATCCTTTATAGGAATGTTGAGAAAATTCTTTATGATCTTTTGGCTATAAACACGTTATTGGCTGCTGTGTATCAAGTTCCTTAACCTGCCTGTGCCAACACATCTTTCTTCAGAAGGGTTTCAGGATCTGATTTGTTTTTAATGTTTCTAAAGTGTGTGACTGTTTTGTCAGCTATTCACGCAACCCTTGATTCAAATTTTTCAAAAACCCACGTGAGGAGCAAAAACTCCCTGAAACCACAAAGACAGGATGAACTGTGTTTGCTGTCTCTGCTGTGTTTTTGAGTGATAGCTTTCTGTGATATTATCCTGTAGCTCTCCTGTTCCTACACTGGCTGTAGAGAAAGGCAGTAAGAGCAGACTATCTATCTTGTACAAAATACTCATGAAAGTTCTTCACAAAATGCTCTCAAAGAACTTACGAATCTTAGGCTCTGTACAAAGCTCCTTAATGGATAAGTGCTGCTCCTTGCACAGACTTAGCAACTGCAGAGTGATATTTGCCATCCTGAAGCCCATTTTTACACATTTGGTTATTAACTGAATAATTTTGAAGAAGGTCACAGCAGTGCAGAGTCAATATGTGGTGGAAGTTCCCTCATAACTCTCATAAGAGGATGAATCACAAGTGGATGGTTTCACCATATAGTCGATCTCCTATTTTTCCTGGAATTGATGGTGCTGATCTGTGTTCAGAAGTGTATCCTGAGTACTTTTATCTTCTCTTTGTTATCACAATGATCTCATTGACATTTAAATTAATACCATCCAGAATGCCACCACTCACTAAAAAGCCCTAGGAAAAATGGATTCCTGTGCCTTAATCCTAAACTGGTATTAAAACTTGCATTTTATTCCTTTCCTCCATTGCCAAGCAAAGCAAATATAGAACAGTGAAGTAAACAGGAACATGCAGTAATTCAGGAGATGAGGTTTATCCTCTAAAGGCTAGAATTGTTAAGAAAAAAAAAAATACATTTTTTTGCCTTTTTAAATGAAAAATACAAATCCCAGCAAATAGACTTAAGGCACTAGCTTTTACTTAACATACATTAAAAATATTTCTCTTCAGGTGAAAAAAAATCCAACCTTAACTGAAGTTAAAATATGTTCTTGTGACAATTGATAGTGCTGATACAAGAGCCTTAGGCCTTCCCCACATTAAATAACACTAGAAGAAAATCAAACCTTTCTTAAAAGTAGATGCTTTCAGTAAGGACACCTAGTTGACCTGAAAACTTTATCACCTCATCTTGATAAAAAGTTGTTCAGCCTTCATCTTGCCTTCAGAAGCTGTGATAGGTGATTACTACCAGTCTAGTAACGCTATTTTTTTTCTAATCTCTATTCCAATTTAATATCAATTTTCCAAAGAGTTGGAAAACACTTTTCAAATGCAAATGCCTCTATTTAAACTTCAAACCCACACTTACGCCTTCAATAGACTTTGTGAAATTTGCTACAAATTTACTACACAAATGTGCTACAGTCCCTGTTGATCCCCATGTGATTTATGGGATGCCAGCACTCCTGGAAGTTTGACTTGTCTACTGGAGGGTCTTATTTTCTGAGTATGTCTCAGGTCTGAGAATTTCTATCATGGTTTACAAAGCAAATTAAGTAGTATTTCTGAATTCACTCATCTCTCACTCAAGAATTTAAATGAGTGGAAAAATATCTGTGAGCAATTACTCTTAATAACCATATGGCAATTATGCATGTCCCCAAGGGGAAAGTCTTTATTTTGTCGTTAATTATAATTTTATGTGATTTGCATCATCACACCAGGAAGATTGTACTAGCTTGCCTGACAACCCAGGATATAGGTCAAATCCTCATGGTAGTGTAGGAAGAATGCAGTTTTATCCTTTATTGTGAACGCCACATATGCTCCCACAATGCAATTCCTCCTGGTTAAATACAGATGTAAGACTAAGGCTTGTAATCAAGGAGTCAAGGACTAAGCATGGATTACATTCTGCTTCACAGCTTGTGAAAGGCGTTGTTGTGGATCATTAGACATAGCCCCTTACAGGAGCGTAGGATTATTTATCTGTCACCAGTTGCTTTACTCTCTTTGCTACCAATCTTGCAGCTTTCAAACAAAAATGACTGCTACAATGCAGAAGAATATGAATCTTACTAATTTACCTTGTTACTAAGCTGAGACAACTACATTCATTTCCTGAAGTCCAGGAACAGGTTAATGATTGTTGGTTGTTGTGTGGATTTGATTTTTTTACCACCTGGAAACCAACATATAGTAACAGATTAAAGTACCCAATGACTATCTCTTACAGGGAAAGAAGGACCATGCTTTTTCAGATGAAACAACATCATCAAGAGAACTTGTAAACAGGAATTAGGCTTTTTTTTTTTTCCTTCCCCCCCCCCCCCACTCCTAGAAAATGTAAAGGCTGAAAATGACATAGACTGGTCAAATTCAGAAGCTACAGTTCTGTATAGAACCTTGCAGTTCCCAATTCCAGGAGCACTATGCATTTTCCCAAGGAATTCAATTACATATTTTCTTATGAACCTTATACTGCACTGCAGAATAATTAAGCAGAATAAAGCAGCTAAGCAGATGTTTCCTAAAGAAATGCTTTAAATTTTACTTCTGTTTAATTTTTGTCACTGACTTAGAGCAATTAACTAACTATATTACAGTTTTCTTTACTATGACATCAGTTTAATTACCTTATTCAGAGAAAACATAGATGCATCTTGACACTGTGTGCTTATATAAAGGATAAGTAATAAACGCCTTCTACCTGCCTCCCTGGACTGCTTTGCAGCTTAGTCAATCTGTGTTGGTGACGGACTTTCACTACAACAAATGAAAATCCATAAAAAATGCAGAATACTATTCTTCAAGTAGGAAGAGGTCAATTTCTGAGGCAATTTTCCAGTCACTTATTAGACATGCTGATGAATTAGCAACAAATATATGTATAAAAGGTAGTTAGAAGTGGATTATTTTTAAAAAATGTTGCCAGTTCAGTAGGGTAAAGGTGATGAAATTTCACAGCAGAGAATTTGGGTTCACAGTGAGTTTGAGGATTCTGCAAATTGTTTAAAACAAAATTAATACTAGTAATTTTTTTCTTCTGCTTGTTTTCCTTAAAAAAAAATAAGCATAGTATTTGGTCTGTCATCCCTACAGCATTTGCAGCATAACCGAAAGGAAAATTGTGTTTCTTCTGTAAATGGTTTAGTTTGTTAGTGGCATTTTCTGACTAGCTAAGGAATGAAGGTTATTACAAGGACCTTCATTTAACGTGCTACCAAGTATCCTACTAGGTATTTAGTAATCCTGTTGACGCTGACGATGCTGAAGTTTGTAGCAGAGATAAAGTGCAGCTAAGATACAGATTGTTCAATAACATCAGAATGGTTGGAGGCTTTGGCTGTTGTGATGCTGCAATGTGAACATTTTCTCTTTAATTTCCAGGTCTTGTAACAGATTATCGGGTACGTACAACATCAATGTAATAATTAATACTATTACTTGTATATACTGGTATTTTTAGGAGTTTTATTTTCCATTACTATCATAAACCTAAGAAAGTTATGTTTCTTTCCAAGAAGGATGCAGCTTGCTAAATTTTTAATGTTCCTCAAACTGCAATTTTAAAGTGTTTTTTGAAAAAAATTTTTTTTTGAAGGCAGAAGTTGTCTTGCATGTGCAATATCTCAAGGTGCAGGTAGTAGAAAGAAATGTCCTAAAGTTGTGGGTTTGTTTGTTTGTTTTTTCTTTGATATAGTAGATATCACAGTTGAAAAATAAAAAGAAAAATAAAAGCATATGCATTTTAATCATTAACCTAGGGAAGCACTGTTGTTTTGAAATGGAAAATAGGCCTGTAATTGTAGATGTTAGCCGCACAACTGTAAACAAGCCAGTGTAACAAGCTTCTCAGATACTTCTTTTTCTAAAGCCTTTGAGGAGAATTCAGGATGCGCAAATAAAATTTTGCCTTGTGACCCTTCCATCCTGACACCAACTTCCCTTCCCAATGTTAATTTGAAAATTTTGAGTATTAAACAGTTGCACCAGAGCATTAAACAGGAATAGATATTTTTACTATGATTTGACCCACATCTAGCAACTGCCTGTAGGATGTGGCAATGTGGTTCACCTCCCAACCACTGCAGACTGTATCTTCTGCTGCAGCACTGAAACGGTGACTTCTAACACAGGTGCCCTCTCTTCTCTTTGGCTGCAGCACTGGCAAATCCCCCTGGGCAGGAGGTTCCGCTCGCTGAAGCTTTGGTTCGTGCTCAGGATGTACGGGGTCAGGGGCCTGCAGGAGCACATCCGCAAGGTGACTGCAATGGGCTTTCTGGGGTACCCTGTAGTGGGATGGCAAGGGAAAGTGAACTGGCTGCCTGGCTCCTTTCCGTGACTTCTGTACACATCAGAGAGCACAGGCAAGAGTTGGGGGCAGTTCAGTTCAGCAGGGGAGCTGCTCGTTTGCCCTGTGTAAGGTCACAATTTCATATGATGGCTGCCATACGTTTTGTGTTAATCTTTACAGGAGACAAGTCTAGGACTTTGGAATTTCTGCAATATGGTACCATAATGACCTCTCCAATTAAGCCAGAGCACACCCAGAGTTCTATTGTGAAAACACATGTATATTCATTACTTCTTTATTATTAATGTGCATACACAGATAGCATGTTTAGATTATTATTAAGGGATACAGTGACTTATTTGGCATGATTTACTTCTTCTGCTGCTTTGTTTCCTGTTTAAAATACATCTTTTATTAAAAAAAGAAGTGCACAATTTACAGTTTGTTAACATTGTTATAAGTACTAAGTTTATTATTGATGTAAAAAGAAGGGGGTTTTAATCACTAAAAAAACACATCTGGCACCAGTCTAAATTCTATAAATACTTCCTCTGTAGCAGTAAAGTCAAATTCAAGCATACCTTTCATCTTCATGAAGTTTAGGGAAACTTCTAGTTAGGGGAGATCCATGACTTGGCTCTAAATATTTACAAAGATATCCATTAGCTAGAGGTCTGGTCTAGCATACCAAACTCCCTGCAGACACACATTTAGTATCACATATTTGGTACTAAACAGAGGAATTCCTGAGAAAGACTTCTTTTCACCCTTGTAAAATCACTGCATGAGGAAGTCTCTTTCAATTTTGAAAGGTTCTGGAAGGGAGGCTACCATCTTTGTTCCTTATTTTAACCACACTATAATTTTCAATTGATTCTCCCAATATCAAAATTAGATTTCTATCCTTAATGAGGCTTTCAGAAATAAATGTTGGCAGCTATGGCAGTCTTGATGTTCTGTCATCCTAGTGTCAATCTGATATGCATGCTTCTGATGAAAAATTGCTATGAGGTTTGCTATCCCTTTACTAGGCTACCATTACCATTCCTAGTGCGATTTTCTCTCAATTCTGGATACTGCAATTATTTCAGTATGATGCCAAGTTTTTAAGTAGGGCTAAATCTCTCACTGAGAGAAGCCTCACATCAATTGCATGGCCTTTTGTCAGCCTGGCTTCTGCAGGTCAGTATTTACATTAAAGGAATTCCCTCTTTCCACATCTCCCAGATATTTCCCTGACTGTCTAGCCATATAATCATAGCTGAAGACCAAATTTTGATATTGTCTGTGACAATACAGTTCAGGAAGGCGAAGCAAATCAATTTTTTCTTAAAAATAGTGATTTCAAAGTAAAAGCCTAACAATATATTTCCTTATTTATAAAGGTAATTCAGACAACTGGATTTCCAAGGGCTTGTTGAACTAAGTGTGTATGTTTTATGTTTTATTAAGGACTACATTGTTCTCCAGTGTAGATATAAAATAAGTTATGAAATGGCAAGAGGGATAATTAAGTGCAGAATTTGGCTTACTATACGCTTCTTCAAACTGGAACCATTTACTTTCTCCTCACCCCCTACCCACTCCCACCAATGAATGCTGGTTTGATTCAGTGGGTTCCAGAGCATCTTTGAAAAAAAAAGTAATTTCTATCTCCAACAAGCCTCTGTCGAACTTAAATTTCAAGAAATAATTGCATTTCATTTGCTCCCTGCTCTAGAAGAATTTAAGATATCTCTTGTGAGTTTTCAGACATTTTGGTAAAGTTACATCAGTAGCTGCAAAATAAAAATTAGAAATGTGTTTCATATCTTGCACATTTTCCTCTCTTCTCAGCAATTACTCAGCTCCAGATACATTGTGGTGGCTTTTCTTTGGGTAGAGTAGTAATGAAGTGTGTTAACCAGCCTGACACTGGTTTGCATTTTCAAACCTATGGACAAGTTTCCAAATGAAAAGAAATTTCGAATTTAACTTCACTTGTTAACTGCACTTTAACACTGCTCATCTCAGTGCCTGACCTTGAAAAATTGCTTTCTTTTAAGCATGTTGTAGCATCTTGCAAATGACAGCTTTTAGATTCCCATTGCTGGCAAAGGCAGTCCCAGGGGGTACCCAGCTGGCACTGTCTCTTGTGTTCCTGAGGACTTTTAGGAGGGTTTTAAGGGAAGCCTTATAGGTGCCAGATCATTTCTGAAGTTGCATTTATTACAGGAGGTGATTGAGTGGACACTGGTAGAATGAGAAGAGACCCAGGAATGGTGGCAGAGGCAGGAATTGCAAACTTCCAGTGGAGAGCAGAGGGGCTGGAGCTGGGCAAGTGGGAAGAACTGCTCACTTTCTGTTGTGTTATTAAGGAATTGCCCTAGAGAAAGGACAAGTGTCAGGCAGAAGAAGAGAGGTTTGAAACAGCTCCCTAGGCCAAACCTGGGGAAGCAGACGCCTTCATTGGGAATATAGCATTCAGTCACAGACCATGTAATTCTCGTATGTCCATCCATCTGTGCTTAAGGCAGGTCATTCCTCTTCATGTTCCTCTTCATACCAAGGCGTACCTGTTCAGATGCAGGGCTAGGCCTTGTTTAGACATGTGGGGCCCAGGGTTTCAATTCCTTTCTGAGCTTATAAAAATCCCAACACAGATGCTGTGGTCACCTAGGGAAAAAAGAAAAGACACTTCAGCTCCTAAGTCATGGAAGACTTTAGGATGATCTATGCAGTGTTTATAGATTTCTAGTTAGGCTTCTTTTCTGCAGCCAGGTGTTACTTAAAAAGTGATTTGAGATTTTGAATAGCAGTGAGCTTCTGACTTGATAGAGAGGGAAAAACCACTCGTATGTCCTTAAGAAGCCACCCTTTTTGTTGTATGATTAGGAAGTTTCTATATAGAAAACCAAAGATACCTGCAACAATCTTTTCATAAACGTTTTTTTTTCCTGGATCTGAACTGTCACAAAAATTATATGTCTATTTCTTTCTTTCTTCTTTTCTTCCCCTCTTTTATTAGTGTGTTTTAAGAAAAGATGTTTGTTATGTTTGCAGCTTTAAGGTTTATGACTGGATAACCACTGCAACCTGGCATTTGTTTGAGGATGGCATTTAGGAACTAAAATATTCCTGGAACATGAGAATGTGTGACTTGGATTTAGATACAGTAACTTTTTTTGTTTTCCAAACATTTGTTATGCACATTCTCTCACATAGCATATTAACCTATTGCAAAGTATAGGTTTTAAAGCAGTGGTAAAGGGGAGGACAGTCATCTTTGAAGGATGTGGGTAGTGACAATTACAGATTCAGGAGGTAAGTCCCAGAGCCACAGAGGAGATATACAAAGAGGGCAAAACCAACAACAATAACAGTGTTCTGGACTGATTCCAACCACTCAGATTCAGTATAAATGTGAAACCCAAATGGCCCATTTGTAAATGGCCCATTTGCAAACTGCTTGATCATCTACTACTCCTTTAAGGACTGGTTAAAACCCCCTCAAAGAGCTCAGAAGTAATTTGAGAAATCTAGGAGTTAGTGTATTTTTGTATGCAGTCCCTATGTTTATATTCTGTCTCAGCTGAATCCTCCATAGGACCAGAAGTGATCAGCATACCACATGCTTCTTTCTTCACCAAGGATAATGAATTCCATTAAAAATTAACAGCAGAGTCCAAGAAACTGGAACTGTAAAGAGCAGCAATGCTGGAGGTTGAGAGTGGCACAGTCCAAGTGGCTGTTGAGAAGACCCTTTTGAAGCCTTTTCCTTCAGAGTGCAATGGGATGCAAGCTAAGGCAGGCAAAAAGGTGACATCTGTAGGAGGAAAAGGATGAAGTGACCATGACTAGGCCAGAATGCTCATTTGCATGTACACAGTAGTGTATTCGTAGGGGCGGTCCCGTGGTGTAAAGGAGAGCACTCTGGACTCTGAGTCCCAAGGACCTGAGTTCAAGTCTCAGTGGGGACCATCCCCTGGCAGTTCAAGCCTCCCTGCCATCCCATCCTGTCAGATCTCGGATGCTCAGCAGGGTCAGCCCCGGTTAGTACAGGGGGCTGTGACAGTCCTGAAGACTTCACTGTCACTGTCCAAGCTCGCTCAGCTGTGGCGGATGGACCTTAGGACTTAAACGGTGGAGCCAGTTCTGTGCACGCTGTGCCTCACCTAAAAAATCCACTGCACAAGCTGGAAGGGCACACCCACGTGGGGAGAGCCCTTCCCAAATCTTCGTTTGTGAAGTCTGGCCATACACACACACAATAGTGTATTCTGATGCTTCAGAGAAGCTCCCTACAATCATAGACTATTTTAGCTCTTGAAGGCTTGGCCTAAAAATTAGAACACTTCAGTGGAGAAGCATTTATACTTATATTCACAAATGTACATATAGAAATACAGATTTTTAAAAAGAGACCATGTCTTAATGCCTCACAAGTTTACTGCTCCTAGGATTGATTATGTAAGATTATTCTCTTAATCCTAAATAACCAAATTCATTAGATCCCTTTCTTGTTTGACTTCTCACTGCAGAAGGGCAATGGTTGTTTACCTGAGATAATAGTGACATGAAATTTCCTTACAAGCTTCTTTTCTTGAGACAGGTACGTTTCACTGTGAAGAACAGGGCTGGTATTCTGTTCCTACATATCAAGACATTTCAGGACACTATCACTGTCCATGTGATTCCACTTTGAGAACCCACACAATGAAGGGATTGTCCAAATCCCTAAATCATAGAATGATAGATTGGCTTGGCTTGCAAGTGGCCTTAAAGATCATCTGGTTCCAACCTCCCTGGCATGGGCAGGGACACCTTCTACTAGACCAGCATGCTCAGATGATACTGCTAGAAACAGGATGTGAGTTGGTTTATGTATGTCCACTTTTTTGCTCAATTACATGGCAGTGTTAAATAAAATAAATTTGAAAGGTTAAATAATATTTGAACACCAACTTTAAGTTAATGGTGCTAGGGACACAGCATGACATAGATATCAAAATCAAAAGCACTTGGAGGGTGAAAATATCCATAGGTCAGGTTTAGTATATACATATTCAGCAGAAAATTGAGACAGCCTGTCAGGTTTTACCTCTCCTTCCTTCCTGTCCTTAGTTTCAGTGCCTGCAGTTCTACAAACAGGACTTTATTTTCACAATGTACCTGCCTGTCTTGAAAAAACTGAAGCACTAAAGCCATGTGTCCTCCTGCAAGTTATTGCAGTGCTCACATCCAGAGTACGGGTACACCTTTTGAACTCTCAGAAAATGGTGTGATACCTAAAAGCCCTTTGGTTTTACAGAGTTTGAACTTCCAGACTTAATAATATTTAACTTTACTGTTGCAGCAATCTTTGTAAGAGCAATTCAGGACAATAGCTAATGGTTCAAAGGTGCAGGGCCTTGGGTAACTGTATTTGAGCAAAGCTTTACACATGAAACTCCTGTTAAAACACCACTTTCTCTCCTTCCAGTTCTATAAAATCTAAAACTCCTGGTGCCCCCCAGTGTCTTTAAGAGTTATTGCTACTTGTTAAATCTGGCTATGAATAAAAGTACTTCCATCCAGACATGAATGCAAAACACTTCTAAAGTTTTGGTTTGTGACTTACTGAATATTTTCTATTTTCCCTCACTTTTATTGCTTTCAAAATCCTGAAAAATCCTTTAGTGCAAAAAATGAACATAAATGTCTGCTATAAAATGGATGGGTCCAGAGCTTTCTTGTACAAACTTCTTGCAGTAAGCCAAATCTTCAATTTTGTTTTATTCAATTCTTACCCAGATAAATTTTAATGAAATACAGTTGGTGATTACATTCAGTGAAAAATTTGTGAAATTCTCATCTCATTGAACATGATCTGTTTTACGGCTTTGATTTCCAAGGCACAGTATGTGCAGTGTGGACTTTTGCAGAGCTGTGTAAAAGACATGTTTGGTTAAAGCTATAGAACGTGAGGAGACCGTGAAAGACCATTACAACACGTATGTCCATTACACATATGTTTTCCGTGCACTTATGCGTGCAAGTATCTGTATCTATATAGATATTTCTGGTCAGTTTTCGTAGCTGCAAACTTCGTATTTGCAGAACATTCAGTAGCCTTGGAAAGGGTTGGGAATTTTGTTGGTCTCATTCCTGGCTCAAAGTGCTTTTAGGCTAATTTTAGAGGGAAATGATATATGGATGTAGCAAACAGCAGAGGGGAAGTGGCAACAACAGGAAGATTGGCTGGTTGCATAGGGTACCAGTATGCTCAGTATGAAGGTTTTGAAGCAATGTTTTGATTCAATATAAACTATGTTTTTCTATTTTAAGAAATAAAAAAGCCATCAGAAAGCTATGATTAAGATTGCAAAATGTGTTGTGTTTTTTTTTCCTTTCTTGTAATTTCTGTTTTGCCTTATTCTTGTCCTTTTGGAAAAAGTTTCCATGAGATGAAACATTCCACATTTAACCCTGACCCAAAGTGAAATGTTTCATTTTGGTTTGATATCTGTCCTTGAACTTGCAAAAAGTCAAAGTGCAAAAGCAAGAAAAGACATGGGCTTAGTTGTTTATTTTTGTAAAATTATTTGCAATCATAAATATATAAAAGCTAAAGAACCTTTAATCTTATATTTCAGATGTTTCAGTTATTTTTGATGCTATTGCATAAGACAAACTGTAATTCTAATAGCTGGTTGCTGCTGTTGTCTTCCCTTTGATTTGTTTGGTGGGGGTTTTTTTTTGTTTGTTTTTTTTTTGTTTGTTTGTTTGTTTTTGTTTTTTTTTAGGGTAGTGAGCACTAAGCTGATGATATAGCCAGAGAGAGGGGGACTGGATAGGTAGTGCAGGTACCTGATGAGGATATGGATTCTTGTTTTTTTTTAATTTTCTGTTTGGAAGAAAGTAAAGCCAAACATAATATGCGCTTACAAGTATCGCTGACATGTTAAGATTTCCCAGCTGGTTGTTAGTATGCCTGTTGGTATTTTTCCTATTTATTTGATTTTGGAAGAGCACTGGTTTCCTGAGCTTTACCAATATCATTCTTCTTTCCCTAGTTACTTATCAACAGGTTTGCTGAGATTTGATATCCATGTTCTTGATTATACTGCCATCACCTTTATTTTCAACTGAACCTGAGTACCCAGGTCAGAAGAGTAAGCAAGTTCTCCCCTTCTCCGCAGATATTCTCATATTAAGTGAACTATTCTAAAAAGTGTACCTTTCCAGTTTAATTTGCACTGGAATTGTGACAGTTTTCTCTCTCTGTATCTGTGCATTTCCCCCTTTCCCTTTAAAGACTTTTGGACTCCTTAGCCATTCCCAGCCAAAACTGGCAGTGGCAGAAAACCTAAAGGAGAATTATTGAAATTATTTACTATTAATATGGTATCATATGAAATTGTGCTGAAATGTCTCATTAAGAAACAGACTAGTACTACCTAAGATGGGTTGAACTACTAATACTGTAATGGCTCAGCATGGTCTCTCAAAGTCATAAATGGGATGTAAATTAAGATAAACAGATGGGGATGTGTGAATGTTATCACATATCAGAAGAAGGAACAAATAAAAGGAATGGAAAATACTTTAGCACACCTTTTCTCTTGATAAATTTATACAATATAGATACTATCTTTCTCTTCTCAGCATGTCAGGCTGTCACATCAATTTGAACACTTAGTCCTTCAGGATGAAAGATTTGAGATCTGTGCTGAGGTTGTCTTGGGACTGGTCTGTTTTCGGCTGAAGGTAAGGCAGCTAAGACCTCCTATTTCTCCTGTCATGTTTTATAGCAACACAGTAACTTGCAATTGAATATAGTGTTCATGTTCATATACTTGATTATTTCTTAAGAAAGGTAAAGGGAGTTCATATAGATCAAATCAGATTAAAGAAAGAAGCCTAAGACAATTTTGTTAAAACTTAATCAAAAGCTTAAGAGAAATTCAAGCATATTAGGGTATGGAATTACATAGTCAAGGCAAACAAATGTTATAATGAGTCATACAAAATGACTGTTCTATCCTAAGTTTGATGAGCTTTGATAAAGATGATTATTTTAATATATTTCCCTAGACTTCTGTATGTGATATGTGTGTATGTGTATTATGTGTTTCTTGTCAAGTTAATTTCTATAAGTGGATCTTTAATTTCATTTATATAATGACTATCATAGATGAAAATTAGAGTACTAAGCACTTTTTTCTTTTTTAAAGAATAGGTTTTAATTTGTAAAATTCTTTAGTCAGGGGAAATTGAAGCAAGATATGTATAAGAACAGGCTACATGGGAGGCCAGCTTCCCAACTGCCCTTGGCCCTGGCCTGCTTTTTATTGCTGAACATGATCCTTTTGCCCTGCTCAGTCTTTTATTCCCCCAAATCTCTCAAAGTTCATTTATGTAGAGACCTTTCCCAACAGAAACCAGAAAACTCACTCTGCATTTGAACCATAAAAGATACAGTAGCTGGGAAGGCTCGTTTGTTTTATCCGACACTAAAAGGGGATCGGTGTCTTATTTTAGGTAATGAACTCATTTTATAGAAGAGCTTGCAACTTAAGCTTCTGTAAAGAACTGGATTGTGACACTGAATCTGACCACCAAGCAATAATAACAGCACTAGTGTTTTCTAGTTCACATGATACCTAAAAGAGCTTTTAGCTTTTCTGAAGGCTTGCAAGCACATCTTGGCTCCTTCTGGGTAGTGTGGTATTACTACTTTTCACAAATTCTTTCATCAGTCATTTAGTTGCCCCAGTTACCTGAGTTTGATGCAACTGGCTGAAGAAGATAACAAATCTTTAACAATAAAGTAATGGTGAATTCATCTGGAGTAGGAAAATGGTTTGGTTTGAATTTATTTTTATATTGTTTAAAATAAAATTAAAAAAAAAGAACTGGCCCTGGAGGGCCAGACAGATTAAAGAATGGGGAATTTTTCAGTAAGTGGAAACATGAATATAATCTCTTTCCTAACAAGAACTTTTAAAAGACTTTGAGGAATGGGTTCTGTGGCTTTTATTGCTCAATAACAAGATGTTGGTTGCAGTCTGCTCTCTCACATGGAACAAGCAAACACTAGTTTAGCAGATCCAGAGACAGCTGTTAGTCAGTGCTCTACATTTACTTTAAAGGAACAGACTGGTGAAATAGAGCATAGCAACACAGGATTTGTCACTTTTGATCAGACCAGTAGCTCATCTACATCTGTTCTCCTGTCCCTGATGATCCAGAGCAAGAAATTACATCTACAGGGAAAGACAATTTTACAGTACGAGGTAAATATTGAACCCCTAGTTAAGAAACTTTTGGACAAATTGTAGAATAAAGGCCTGATTCTACCAAAAACCATTGCTGAAAGAGCAGTTTTTTCATTGCCTGCCTACCTGGTTGAGAAAAAGAAAACAGAACTAACAAGCTTTTAAGTAAAGAGGGGTTTATAGCTATTTTTGCAGCTTCATTTCCTTTTTTATAACACTCCTTCAAAAATCTGTGATTTTTGTAATTCTTATTAAAATGCATCTTCAAAGCAAGATATTTGTAATTTTTATGTAGTTACAGTAGCACTGAGGGTCAGGGGATTTTAACTGTATCATACTGCACAGCTGTAAAATTATGAAATATTTCTTCCTTCCTTCCTTTGTTCTTGAGGAACCCTTTTTTATTTTTTTTGCTTAGCTGAAACTTTCAATGTTTTGCCTTTCACACTGTTGAACAAATGGACTAATTACCTATGACTTTCATATTATAATTATTTCATCAAATGTATCATGCCAAAGGGTTAGTTTTTGGCCTCCTTGTCATGACTGCAGATGAATACAAGTCAAGCTAGTCATTTCTCCAAGGGAGTGAGAATGCTGTCTTATTGAAGCTCACAGACTCAATCAAAGCTGGCTTCTCAAAGCTCTGGGAGAAGATTAGTCACCACTGACTTCAATTTGACGTGACACCTGAGTGTCACAGCAGCCCTAAGGTGGAGCTGTGAGAGTAGAACAGAAGAAAGACACATAAATCTTTCTTCTTCCTCCCCTCACCCCTGTCAACTTAACATCATATAACTGCTTGTATTGCCTAAAAGTCAGTGCTGTGCATTTCATATTAAAGGCAAGGATTGTCATTTTAATAATGTATTACCTTTGATAAGAAAGCAGGACATCATTGTCACCAGTGACGGACACACAATAGGCAGGGACTTGCAAAACACCAAAGTTGGTCCATTTTATTAGTTAGGAGCATTCCAGTTGCATACATATCTCCTAGAAGAGTAAGCCTAAGCCATGAATTTCAGGATGTCATACAAAATTCCTAATAACTTGTGCTAAGTCAGAACAAGGTTTTGACTTGGGTTCAACTCTGTCTCTTGATATGATCCAAAAATATGAAAATTATATCCTTGTTGCCAGTGGGAAACTGTCTGCCTTATGCTTTGGTTTTATATGGAAAGGGCTAAGCAGGAAAGTCACACCTGCCTAGATTTGTGAGAAGATGTTTTCTGATATGGGTGTTTTCAAGAAGACCTATGCTGCTACAGTAACAAAACTCTTTTACCACAGTGTTCAGTAAAGGAACACTACGGGAAAAGCGCAGACGTTCCAAGAATATCTTGCAATTCGGCTACTTCAAGTGTAATAGAAAGACTAAAGGTTGTGCAATAGCTAAGATACTTCTCCAAAGAATAAAATTATAGCACTCCAGATCAACATGATATATCCTAAACTATTGTGGCAAACTGTCCAGCAAAGCTTGAGCCATCCCTCAGTCTGCTGACATAAAAGTTAGACAGACGGGTTCCTTTAATTTGAGTAACAAAGACTGTCAAAGATAGATGCCTAGCACTTCACCCTGTGATCCTAAATCTGACAAAAATCCCAAGCTTTGGGAGAAGTCATCATTAATTCTTTTCACTTAAAGTGATTTACTATTATTTTTGAAAATCTGGTGACAACTTTTGTTTTCAAATGCTAATGGACGTGAACTAGGAGAACTATTGAATCAATATTAGCTGAACCTGAAAAAAACCCAGTACTCCTCACTTTCACTATTTGAGCACAAGGAAAGTGAAGTACATTAGAAGGAGATGAAATTCAATAGTGCAGGCATGTAGAGTCTCTCTGACCCTCTGCAAGATATTTAACATTTATATTTTTATTTCTCAGAATGCAGAAGACTGTTTACTTCCAGTGGGTGGTTCAGTTTATCACATTTCTAAATTCCCTCCCACAAAAAACCCACTCTGTAGAATTCTGTGGTGGACACTTCCTATAGAACTCGAGGCAAATACTTTTTTAGGGCTTCCACTGACAGTACAAAACTTACTTATGCCAGGAATACATTGCCTTAACAATTTCTTAATTAAGAGTAAGATTTTCATATTCATATTCAAAAGTCTCTCTCACAGCAGTCATGCTTAAGTGAAGACTAGAAGGTTTGTTTTACAAAAGTTAGTACAGCCCATTGCGAAATTCCTCCCATGTTTATTTGATTAGATCCAAGAAGAGTGTAATGACATGGATGCAATAAGGAATGTTCTTACATAGCTCACGGCCTTAGATCACAAAAAAGCATTCAGCTGTAACAAATGCTCCAGTGTGAACACTGCTTCTAAACTCAAGGTAATCCATAAATCTCTTTGTAACTCAAAAATTCTCTCTTACACTGTTATCTTTTTGTAATCCTTCCGTAGCAAAGCACTGAGAGATGAGAAAATGGCTGCTTGTTACTGGTGGTACTTGGGCTTGGCTGCTTAGTAGGATTTACATATTCCAGACTTTCTTCTGCAATTCATTACCATATCCATTGAATTACAATAATTTCAGGGCTCAAATGAACTAAACGAGGCACTTCTTAAAAGCATAAATGAGGCCAAGAAGATTCATCTGGTCCCATGCCATCTGCGAGAGAAGTTTGTGCTCCGTTTTGCTATTTGTTCCCGCACAGTGGAATCTGCCCACATCAACTTTGCCTGGCAGCACATCTCACAGCTGGCAACTGATCTTCTGAAAACATGGGAGCAAAACCACCACCACCAGCAGTAACAGCAGTGAAGTACAAGTGGAGACGAGGTAATTAACTGGCTTTCTCTGTGTTGCCAAGTTTTATTTTAGGGGCAGGTGGGAAAGTCAAATTAGGAAGGAAAAAAAGATACAAAACCTGTTGTTATATAGCCCAGCTGCAGTAGCAAAATCCTTGCCAGCAACTTGTGTTGTAACCTTAGCAATTCCTTCTCTTTACTGTAATTTTAACTTGCCTGTTTTCAGGATGCACATAGCCAGGGAGACTTGAGCTGTCATTTCTTACCAGTTTGCAATCAATCAGGCAGTGGAAGCAGAAGGGTTAGTGCTCCCTCCATTGTCCCCACTCACCTCTAGCACACCCACTCCTTTCTTCACAGATGAAACTGAGAGGTGCCATAAGCAATGAATTTAACATTACTGTGACTTCAGAAAGAATCCAAGTTGGGGAAGTGCAGTAACCTGTTTGGGGCCTATTTAAATAGGCACACATAAATGTCTTTGTCAGAATTTGGGGCACTGTCATGTCATGACACACTTGCTGCAGCAATTTTGTAAATGAACAAAGGACAAAGGACTTCAAGACTTCATTGCATAGCCACACTGGGGGGAGTGACCTCTAACTGAACACTGTCTGTCCTTCTGGCAGGTTCTTTACATTCCCCTAAAGGGTTGGAATTTAAAACAGCCATTTTGACAAATATCAGCAAATTGGTTATGCTGCCTCTTGGTTTCCACTTTGATCATTCCTAATGAGGCCTTTTAAAACCTCTACCTAAAGAGTTTTGTCAAATGCCATATGCTGCCTGGTATTGTGTATTTTTAACTAAGTTGTTATAAGCAGTGACTACTTGAAAATAACCTGTAATGTATGTTCTGTGAAATTAAGTTGTGATTTTGTTTTCTGGCTACCATTCTGCTCTCTTCATTGTGTAATAAATCTTTGAAAATGTTCTAAGAAATGTGATCACAAAAACGTTACTATTCATTTCTCAAATTAGCTAACAAATGAGTAAGCAAATGACAATAAAAATAGAAATTAAGATAAATAATCCCCCAGATATGCTGTCATGTCTCTTTGGTGGTTTTCTTCCATTAACAGTGATGCATGCAATATGAAAATACTGGAAAACAACTTTCAGAGAAAGTCAAAACATATGTACCCGACACAAACCATTGATATGTCATCCTGTCAAAGGCAGGTACAGTAAGGAGCTAAAATGAAAGTCAGAACAATATCTGACTTCAAAGAGTACTTTTGCTGTTTTTAAAACATAAATTCCAGACAGTTATTTCTAGGGAAATAAGAACAACATAAATAGCTACTCCAAGAAAAATAATATGTAGGATTAATTTCTACTTTTCCATTTTAATCTTCTTTTTACTGCTTATATTAACTTGTAAAACATCTTGAACAACTTGCACAATTATTTAGCTTTCTTCCTCTATCCCTTGCAATTATACTTCCTACAGCTGGGAAGTTGCAAGTAGACCATGAAACATGGATCAGGACAGTTTATCTGGCACATAGTCTGCTCCTATCCACTGTCTTTCCGGAAGGGATTAACTAAATTGAATATGGATCATGTGGATTTTTCTGGTGATTCCTAATCTCTCACTTCTGAGGTGCAAACTGGGAAGGACAACTATTTCTTTAAGGAATTGATTTCCTAAAAAACACATGAAGAAAGGGATGACAAATCAATCTGGCAAAACCTTCTAATATTGGAGCAGGTGACTGAGCCATTTCACATTACAGTATCAGAAATTTTGATAGCATCATTCTCTTTAATGGAACCAATATGAAATTAAGCTTTTCTGTAGTAGCACAATGCAATAGATTGGTACTGAAGAGAGTGGAAAATGCTGGCAGTTTTTCCTTTTTTCTTATTAGTTTTTTTAAAAACATCATTACTCAGTTCTCATGACCTGGCAAACAATGTTCATCCATAGCACATATGGTTGACACCGATACAATTTTACAACTTTTACATTGTGAAAACTCTAGAGTCTTGGAGCCAGAGATGAATTACACCTTGTCTGTAAGACAGATCAGAATTTTGTACGTGAAATCTATAACCAGGTCTGTTCAGGGGAAAACCAAATAAAAGATCAGATTCGGATCAAAGCTATTGTAGAGTAAATCCAAGATAATTCGACTGAAATGAAATGGAGTTGATTTGGGTTTAGGTGACTGTAATTGAAATTAAAAATCTGACTATTAAGTATTGAAAAAGAATGGCATAAGGTAAGGCAACATTCAACTCAACATAAGATTTTGGCGGAAATCCTCTCCATGGAAACCACAGTACATGTGGATGATGCACACCTGTGTGAGGCTGAAACTGCTGTAAAGCTGGGATGCAGTCAGGATGCACATCCAAACCCAGGAGAGGAGAAATATTCCCAACAGCCCAGAATTAAATATAGCTCACTCTAGACATTTGTGGGAAAATGTTGCCAAAACTGACATTCAATTAAGCATTTTTCACTATATGGGTGTCAGGTTTAGAAAAGGCTGTTTTCCAGATACCAAAACTCCTGTTGGCAAAGACTTTAGGATAAAGGTTAATTTAATATATAAATGCAGTAAAAGTTTGAGGGTTTTTAACAGAAGTGACAACTCTAATAGACAACAGAACAAGACCCATAGAATTACATTTCCTCGTGGCTAACCCAATACAAAAATCTGAAGTGCACAGTTCTAGTTTTTCTGAAATTCTGGGATGATTTCAATATGTAATTAGTGAAGGCCCTCATAGTATTCAGCCTCTCACACCCTCTCCCCAAGTGGTAGTTCTTTCATAAACTGTTAGGTCATCTGAGAAGGAAATCTGGGCTCTGTAATCAACTCAAGAACAAGTGTTGAAAAGAACATTTTGAAAGAAGAACATAACTGCTGTTTCTGTTTTGTAGCTTTGCAACATATCTGTAAGTGAGAAACACTGTATTTACGTATAGTTAATATGTTAACCTGCATTTGTTGTGCCTTTTGTGCAGAAGCGAATAGTCTGTGCCGATTAACGCTGTTTGATATTAAAAACAATTACAAAATCTCAGAATTGTACTTTAGTAGAATATCCACATCTCAAGGGAGACTGCGGCTATTGGAGAAGGAGGGGAAAAGCTAACTTTTCAGCAGCCACAATTTATTTTTTTTTAAACCAGCAGAGTACTAGTACAGTATTTACAATCTTAATGACAGATTATAAATATATTTTATTACTGATGGTGAAATATTGAAAAGATATGTATTTATTAAAGAGTAGGTAATATACACTGAACTGCATTATAATTTCAAAATTTCTAATTTACTCTTGCCTTTATATGTAAGATTATGCTCATGGTTGTTGTTTTGTTGTTGTCTCCTCTAAGGATAATGTATGTGACGAGTAGTACTCACATTGCAGTTGCCTTAAAGCAGCAGTCTAAACCTTGAGACTTGAACTGTTGAAAGAGAAATGAGAAATAACACCGAGAACCCTGAAGACCTGGGGGTTGGTGGGGGCAGATTAAATAACCATCAATGGATAATATCTACGTAGCATATGTAGAGTTTGTATTACCTAAGTGGAAAAATAATCGGATGCTTAATGCTCTAATAATTTGTGAGCTGTTGACTTCCTTCGAGATCTGTATCCAAACCCTGCTGAACAAACATGTAGGTTTTAATTGGCATCATTAATAAATGGAAACAAATCTATGATTACTGTCTGTCTTTGCTCTTAACCAAGCTTTTCTTGTCTTATTCATGCCAGATGTGCTGTAAGAGGTCCAACTTCCCCACTAATATCAAGTCAGTGCTCTGATTTTCACCATTGATGACTTCGTCTCAATGTGTCCTTCTAACAAATTACTCTGCAAATGGGAATTTGCGAATTTCCCTGAGGAAAATTTCCTCCTCAGCAACATGAATCTGAAAAATACCTGGACATAACCAGGTTGATGCCGACCCCTCTGTAAAGCTCTGAGCAGTCCTGCAGCTGGATCTGCCACTGGAGCCACCTGCCCAGCTTCGGCTTTGGTTTGCAGCTGATGCCACCAGGTAGGACAGGGAAGGGGCCTGTGTCATTAGCCCTGCCCAGCTGCAGCCTCTGTCCCCAGGGGCAGCTCGCAGGCTCCTTTGCTCCCTGCCCCTGTGCAGCCCAGGGGGAATTGGGGAAGCTTGCCTTGGGAAAAACCTGGTGGCAGCAGTGTCACAAGCTGTAAATGTTAGCCCAGCAGGGACTGAGATGATAACTTGCATACTAGCACAGACAGTTTAATATGCTGTCTGCACTGATGGTGTAACAAGCCTGATGTATAACAAAAACCTGACAGTAACTGCAAGAAATGTTTCGCATGGGAAATTAAATGTCCACCCACACACAAGTGTCTATGTTAATACCAGAGGTGTAACTGCAGCTTAGTGCACTAATTTGCATCTAGTTTGGTGTGCTAATTTGTACGTGGGTTGATGGGATCCAGCTCGGCACTCCATGATCAGATTCAGCTCATGGGATACATCTGCTTGTGCCACCATCTTTAGCCCTGTAAGGCATCGTGTCATTCATCTTGTCCCTCTGCCACAAAGTCCAGCAACTGCTGCTCAGACCTTCCGCAGAGCTGTTCTCCCAAAGAGGCCCGTCCCGCACTGTTGTGTTCAGGAGTGTCAGACAGCACCACCTCCTGCCGCTGCCGAGGTGCCCGAGGTGTCCTCGCAGCCTGTGCCGCAGGGGTGCAGATGGAACAGGTGGCCCTGGAGGTCAAGTGCTATGTGCGCAGAGGGGTCGGTGCCCATCGCTGGCACCCAAACCACGAGGGGAGCTGGGGCTTTGTGCCTGTGCCCATCTCCCGTGGAAGCGCCTCCCGTGCCCATCTCCCGTGGAGCGACCCGGGCACAGAGGGGGCTGCGCTGGCCGGGCCGCCTGCGGTGAGCAAAGGGCTTCCAGCCGCGGGGAGAGGAAGGCACAGCGGGGAACCGGGAGCGCTGATGGGGGTGGTCCCCTGCCAGTCTGGGCAGTCAAAGTGTAGTTTGACACAGAAAGAGCCCCAGCAATTCAGCTCCTTCAGTCACTGAACTGTGCGCACGGGCGAGGCCTCCTCTGCCTCGCAGGAGCAGCACACCCTCCATAGCCCCGTGTTCCCATGTTCTGCTGCTACTGAAAACGGCCTGAACAGGCAATAAACGTGACATTCAGCAGCCTCTTCCTGCTCGGCTGCTCTCACTTCCAGCTGGGGAACCAAACTTTTATCAAAAAAGGTTTCCCGAGGCGCGTGGCCAGGGCTGGCAGCGCCAGAGCCGCCCTGGGCAAGGCACGGCGGGCGGGACCAGACGGGAGCGCCCGGGGCGCCAGCGGAGGCTTTAGCGGGGGACCGGCGAGGGACCCTGGCGAGCCTGGGGCGGGCGATGGGAAGGAGCGGGGCGGGAGAGGATCCGGGAAGGACCCGGGAGGGCCAGGGGTGGGCGATGGGAAGGAGCAGGACGAGAGAGGATCCGGGAAGGACCCGGGAGGGTCAGGGGCGGGCGATGGAAAGGAGCGGGGCGGGGGAGGCGGGAGAGGATCCGCGAAGGACCCCGGAGGGCCAGGGGCGGGCGATGGGAAGGAGCGGGGCGGGGGAGGCGGGAGAGGATCCGGGAGGGACCCGGGAGGGCCAGGGGTGGGCGATGGGAAGGAGCGGGGCGGGGGAGGCGGGAGAGGGGACAGGGAGGGGCGCGCAGAGCACGCGCGCACCGTCCCGCGCGCCGCGGGTGGGCGGAACTGGCCCCGCCCCCCAGGGCACGGACCCCGCACCCATTGGAGGGTGCTCCTCGGGCCCAGCCAATAGAAAGCGTTCGCCCGCCCCGCCGCGCGCCTTCCCGCCAGGCGCCCTAGGGAGCTAGATGACGTCACGCAGAGAGCCCGCCTCTCTCCCACTCAGCCCCCTCTGATTGGCTGTCCCGCCCGCAGCCCTGTAACCCGATTGGCGGGCGGGGCGGGGGCGGGGCCGGGGCAGAGCGGGCGCGCGCGGCCCGCGGAGGCGGCGGTCGGTGGGTGCGGGGTCGCTGCGGGACCTGCGGGAGCCCCCGGGCCCCCCGCGCAGCCCGTCCAGAGCCAGGAGGGTCCCTTGGCCGCGGTGCGGAGCGGCGAAGGCCGCTGAGGAGCCCTTGCGGCTCCGGACTCGGCGTCCCGGCGTGGTGAGGGGGCCGAGGGGCGCCGGTGCCGGGGGAGGCGGCCGCGCCGTGTGCGCGCTGGGCTCAGCCGAGCCCGGGCAGCATCCCGGCTGGATTGCAGCTTTGCGGGCAGTGAATGGGTGGGTGTGCCCCTCTGCTTCCCTGGGGTTCCCTGGCCTGCGGGAGGCGTGCCCCGCGTCCCGGGGTGCCCCTGCGTGCCAGAACGGCATTCCTGTTTGCGCTTGGATAAACCTCCCCAGCTTCAGGCACTCGCACGGAACTGCCATGTCCTCGTCTGGGATCGGGTTTGGCCGAACGTGTGTGCACTTGTCTGTCTCGTGGGGAGAAATAATAAGGCTGTGAGGACAACTAACGAGGATTAGAATAGGGGGAGTGACTATGATACTGGAAGGTACTTAGGAAGTTTGTAAGTATCTAAAAGGAGAGTGTGAAGAGTATGAATCCAGGCTATTCTCGGTGGTGCCAAGCGATAGGACAAGAGGCAACGTGCGGGAACCGATGCAGGGGAAGTTTTACCTGAGCATGAGGTGACTGCACTGGAGCAGATTGCCCAGAGAGGTTGTGGAGTCTCCTGCACTGGAGATACTCAGGAACAGTCTGGACACAGTCACAGTGCACACAGCAAGGTGCTCCAGGGTGACTCTGCTTGGAGCAGGGAGGTTGGATCAGGTGACCCACTGTGGGCCCTCCCAGCCTGACCCATTCCATGATTCCATGCAAAATCCAGCTGAAATTTTAAACTGGCTACCACTGTTCACTTGTTACGACCTTCCCTCAGTGCTGTGAACTTGATTACTAAATCCTTAAGGAAGTGGTAGTGAACTTGAGATTTTATTTTCTGAATGATGGAAGTTATGGAAGTATGGGAACAAATGCCTGCTATTAAACTTTTTCTGAACTTGGCTTTTATGTTGCATAAGATATTTTTAACTCAACAGTTACAAAAAAGTTATGTGCACAGTGACAGCTGTTCAGTCGTTATTTAGAGAAAAGTGCAGCCTTTCATCTCCTGTTCACCTGTCACTCAGAGACAGATGGATTATGATGTGATTTGCACTGGATTCAGTAGGCAGAAGTTGGACTTCTCTTGGTGCAAGAGATGGCAGTAATTTTTCAGAGAGAAAGTCTTATTTTTGTGGGGATTTTTTTGTTTGTTTTCATTGGATTTGCTTGTAAAGGCACCAGATTTGCAGGTAAAATGTATTCTGACTTTTCTAAACAGCTCTGCAATGCTGGGCTGAAGTCCAAAAAAAATTCAAACCAGAATGATTTACCTACTCATTATTTATTATGTGTGTAGCCATATAATCATATGCACAATAATGATATTGTGCACTCTCTTGTGTAACACTGATGCAAAACTTTTTGAAAATAATTAGAGGGGACACCCCCACACCTTGTATTCCTTCTCTGTCTGTATTGATTCAGTTGTCTCCCCAGTCTTGTAAGATCATCTGCACTCGTACATAGTCCGTAGCTGATTGAGAAGAAGGCTGTTGATTGACTCATACTCTGTTGGAAGGGGTGCAGAGTATATGGACCTACACTTTAATAGTTTTTGTTTTTAGTATTTCCTGGCTGGAACATGTTGGTCCATACTGAAGTTAGTGAAAAAAAGTCCTATTAGCTTACTGAAATAAATAAGAAAGGGAAATTATGTCCCTTATGGGCAGATGAGGAGATTGGAATTACTGCTCTATGAACTTTCTGCAAACCCTGTTGAGGCAGTGGTAGGTTCCTCCTAATTTTGCTTGTACCAGTGTCTCTTCTGAAATCATGAATTCTTAACGTTACCAGCAACATATTTCCACATGATACCTTGCAGAGGAAGAAGATAAATTGTAAACATGAGCAAATAATTTCAAGTCTTACGAAAAGGCTCCTGAGCCAAATGTCATCTTTCCTATTTCCTTAAGTTAAAAAAATCACTAAAGAAATTTAAAGTGTGATTTCTAAGACTGAGAAACAAGCATTGTTTTAAACATGCAGGAGCTTTGTTTCTCTAAAGTGTAAAATGGGGACATTTTAGTGCATTCTAAATGGAATAAATATTTTTGAATATTTGCTGTGAATCTAAATATTTTCTTAATCTGAAAGTTTACTACATTCAGGCTTATTCATTCCGCTTTTGCTTCCCCTCAGAAACTTTGCATTAATTTTATTTATTAGCTTAATTGTTTCATTTTTATTACTGTCACTGTAATAAATGAAATCAGTTTGACACCGGTGTATAATCTGTCCTCCTCTGCACTGTGCCTTATTCTGTCAAATAAGAGTGAAAGCACTGGTGCTTTCGTTTAACAAGGCCATTTTTTGCTTGGCCATCTGTTACCATTCTTTGTAGTCTACTTACCTCCCCAGGAGACCTCTGGTTGCAAGCAAACTCTCTTTTTTTCTTTGTCCCCTCCTTGCCTTTTTTTTCTACTTATTTTCTTTCTTTGGACACAGAAGAAAAAAACCCCTCAGTTTAAATCCTTTGCAGCACAAAGCTGGTTGCTTTTTGGAAATGGCAAAGTGTCCAGACTGGCTAAGTAGCTTGCAAGACCTACTGCATGGGTTTTCTCAACTAAAATGATGTTATGTTTTCATAGAATCATAGAATCGATTGGGTTGGAAAAGACCTCCGAGATCATCGAGTCCAACCGTTGGTCCATCTCTAGTCCATTTACCAGATCATGGCACTCAGTGCCACGTCCAGTCTGCGTTTAAAAATCTCCAGGGATGGTGAATCCACCACCTCTCTGGGCAGGCCATTCCAATGCCTGATTAC
>JAWWEV010000083.1:80688720-80731987 GCA_035583235.1 Hafferia zeledoni | reverse complement strand
TGTGCACGCTGTGCCTCACCTAAAAAATCCACTGCGCAGGCTGGAAGGGCACACCCACGTGGGGAGAGCCCTTCCCATATCTTTGTTTGCAAAGTCTGGCCATACAAATACAGTTTGTATTGTATGGCTTTCTTGCCTGGATTCCTCTTTAGCAAGATTGAAGATGAGTAAAATTATTTGCAGTGCTGTGATGCAAACGTTTTGTGCCTTATCCTGTCTGTATTGCTCACAGGCAGAGAAATGTTTGATCATCCCCTTTGTAGCAGGTACTTAGAACAGCTGAGATTTGTTGTCGTTTGGTATTACAATACTACCTGTACTAAATAAATGTCACTCTTCCACTCTTAATAATGCCCTGTTGGTTAGACTTCAGTCCATTCTGTTCATGTCTCTTCAGCATGAGATGCCCTGACCAGGACAGTGCTCGTCAGTGGTAAGGGATAAAAGTGGAGCAAAGTAGGACTGAACATGGGTGTAGGGTGGAAGATAGATGAACATTTATTTGGGCATGATTCTTGTGTTTTCAGTTTATAGGTCTTTGTCAATTAAGTTGTTCTGTGGTTGCTGTGTTTTCCCATCTTCCCCAGCTTGGTTTGAACACCAGAGTTACGCAGCAGAGACTCCCTCTTCCATCACGTGTTCACTAATGAATACATAGTCACTGCTGCAGGAAAGACCCACCTGAAATCTCTGATATACCTTGTTTGTCTATAGCTGCACTTTGATTATGGTTTTACAACTAACTGGGCACTGGTGTTACAATAATTTAATAATTTCTCTTTTCAGAAAATATCACACAAGAGGACTCATATCAGGTATGTCCTGTGTTCACAGTCCCATATTGCCAAGGCACCTTACTTGTTCTAGAGGGATATTAGGTTGTTTTCTTGTGGCAAAGATGGAACAGCAACTGTAAGGCAATTTTGGTCCCTTCCTGAAGCTGAGGGTCGAGGGAAGAGAATGAAGGCTGCAGGGATGCTGTAAAGATACCAAATCTGCTTTTTGGCTGGCAGAGAGATGATGCAGTACTTCCCCACTGTAGGTTACTGGGGGAAAGGGGAACAACTGCCCTTTCTTCACCCGGGTATGAGTGGAGTCATTAGCTGGTCAGGGAAGGCAGGAAACAGAAAAGGGGAACCTTCAGCTGTCCAAGCACAAGCAGGGGCAAGGCTGCTGCTGCTGTGGTTTGGTTGTAGCTTCACAACCATGTAGCTGCATGCCTTGCATGTGTGCAGTTGAGGTTGTGTCTCAGATTCCCAAACAGCACCCTAAGCCCAAGAGTGCCCCTCTGTTTGGGTAAGGCTGGTTTGTAGTCTTTGTGGGTAGGGTGGCATCTTGTGTTCTGTCATGCTTGGCCATGTCACACCTTCTTTTGGCTATGGGCGTGTGCAGCATAATCCAGCACCCCAAAGAGAAACAGCCAGGCTGTTCTGAGGCTTTTCACCAGACTCACGTGAGAAAAACTTCTGGAGCTGAGGCTTTCCTTAAACTGTACTGATAGAAAATTCCAGTTTCAGATTAGTTTGCCTGGTTTTGGAACTGCAATATTGCAAACTGAAATTCTTACTGGGCTTGGTAACATGGAAACACCTGGGTACATGAAATTAAGTGGCCAGTCTGTTAATGCATTGCTTTGAAAGACTATTGTGTATTCACAGGAAAAATACAATGCTGGCGCTTTTTTTCAGAAGTAAATCACAAAATTCTGGACAGTAGCTTGTGAAAATTCATGCCCAATTCTTACACGTTTTGAATTCTGTACTGTGAGTTAAAATGTAATAAGAGGTGAAGTTGCTTAGGCTTCTGCTTTTAAATTTAGAGTGTTTCCTGTGATTTTTTTTTTACTCTATTTACTGATATTAGTAAAATTGTCTATAACTTTTTACTGACAGCCAAAGGAAAGTATGTCTCCACCAGCTAGAACCAGTTCCCTCTAAACTCGTTATGCAGGATCATTTTGATTAATAAATGTCACCAGTTAGAAATACTAAGTGGTGATTAAGACCTACAAGTCTATTTTCTCGTTTTTCAAATGAATAATTTTATTTTGTAACACAACTACTGAGTGCTTCTTGCAGCACATCTGATGTAACCAATGAGATTTCTTAGAGGAGTTGTCATGAAATAGCTTGTACTCAGGTACTTACTTCAGTATTCTGAAGAAGGAGAACCTTGGTCTTGGTTATTATTTCATCAATGGATTTTATTTTCCAGTTACGAAAGGAAAACAAAAAAGAAGAGTGAGATACTGACATAGGGAGCCTGAATGCTCTTGATATATTGTATTATTTGCACACAAGTTATTTGCACTACAGAATGGATATAGATCTAGTGTAGTGAAGAATATGGCCATTTACATAGAATTATAGAGACCCCTGAATTTTCTTAAATGATGGAGAATTTTTTCCAGAGGGGGCATGAACTCTGAAAGCTGGTTTCTGCAAGCTGTTCTGGGGCCAGCTACTCTTATAAAAAAGAGAGAGAAAATTCAAAATCAATTTGAATCAAAATTCAAAAAGAGAAAATGGGGAAGTGTTGTGGGAAAATTGATTACATGTAAAGATGCAAACTAACATGTATACTTTCAAGTTATTTTGTCAATAATAATATATTTGTCAATACCTGTCGATGGCTTAATGTTATATAAAAGCATACATTTAGTGGTGATGGCACAAAACAGAAGAAGAAAAACTCCTCTTTCAGGAAGGTCACAGAAACTGTGGGCTGGTGTAGCTACAACTGGACAGAAACAAGTGTTAGCAAATATGCTTGTAGTAAGAATTTGGTGGTGAGTCTGTTATTTTCTGAACATCCCTTGTGGGTTTCTTTCAGTGATTTTAATGCTAAATTTAAAAGGTTCCACCCTGCTTAATGTGATGCCTTACTGTCATATGACTGTGAGTCTTAGAGTTGACTGAAAAAAATTAAATGTGATAATTAAAACATTGTGATATCAGAAGTTATTCCAAAACGAGAAGTTTTGCACCAAAGAAATGCAAGATCAAATTTTCAGAAACTTTTACTCTCATCTGCTGAAAATATACACTAATGCTCTGTCTGTAAATGTCTCAGAAGGGATAAGGTTGAGCATGCTGGGCACTGCTCCATTGTGGTTTCATTCATGAGAACAATTCTTCATGTGCTTTTAAAAATAATTATGGTGCTGCAATGCCCCGAATAGTTAAGTAGTACAACCCCCTCCTCTAGTCACCCTAGAGCAGGAGTAATTCATACTGGGGAATGTTACCTTTTGTCTGTAGCACGTCATTTCCATGAAAATTCCATCTTTTAAGAGTCTTTATTGCCCTTACAGCAATGGAAAAGTAGTGCCACTTTATTTATATTGCTACAGAGGGATAGTTATTGTCCAAGGGTGAGTCCCAATGTCCCGCACACCTATACCTGCAAATGCAGTGGCAATGACACTGCTGCTGCTCATCATCCACAGGCTGGGGATGTCTCTCACACAGTGTTGTCAGCAAAAAAAGTTGTGCTGTGGCATATGTGAGCTGCATGAGCTCAAATGCTTTAGCTGTGCGTGCATTTAGGCCAGGCTTAGCAAGCCTAAAGATGCCTTGCTCAGTCTATCCAATATAAGGTTTAGAAATAATTATCCACACAAATCCTCTCCATTTCCAGTAACAGCAGTCTTTTTCAGGGAGAGGAACACCGCTGTAGTGTTGAGTTGATATTTTTTATAGTCTACCACCAGATGGAGTTCTTTTCCCAAAGAAGTTCATCCAATTTCTTCAGGAAAGCCCAGGGGTAGTCAATGTTCTGTTTCCTTGTTTTGTCACTTAAAATCATCCAGTGTTAATGACTTGCTACTGGAATTTTATTAATTATTATATTTGTTGGGGTTTTGTTGTGTGAACTTTAATTTTTAAGATTTTTTTTTAGGGAGCTATGGAAACCAGTCTGGTATCTCTAAACCTTTCTATTTAACAAAGAGTATTCTAAAGGAATAATGTTACTTTGTGTCTCAGGTCAGCTGGGGCTGGGAAAAGATGAAAATCCTGTTACAGGTTGAAACTGATCCTTGATTTTAGGAATTTTAATAACAGAGTAAATAAGCAGGTATGAGCATTCTCCCTAGGCTGAAAATCCTGAAAATGCATTGAAATGCAGATACGTAACAGGTAGGTAGCTGGACCTGAGTCCAATTAATTCAGCAGTCTCAATTCATTTGAATTTTGGCTGATGGTAAATGGCATTTGTTGCTCTCTTAGTATTGCCTCACAAGTAAAAATCATTAACTATTGCAAGAGGGTCAAATACCTGGCACCACTCTCACCCCAGTGGTGCAGGGACCTTCTCCTGACGCACCTGACAGAACTGTGTGCTGGGCAGTCAGTTAGTTTTTTGAGTGATCCCTCTGCTAATGTTCCACTGAGCTGTCTGGGCAGGGTCAGGCATGCCTGACAATGGCCTGTAGTGTAGAATTTCTGTAACTGGAGAAACCACTTGACTGATTTTTCAGTTACTCTCTGTAGCTGCTGAAGACTTCAGCCACTTGAGCACATTTCAAGTGAAAATCGCTGATGCCATCCCTGATCATTGATCAAGGATATTAAAAGCACATCTTTATTTAGATATAGGTGGCTAATACTGCTCTGTCTCCCTGAGTCCTACAGTTTTTCACTTCCCTGCTTTGAGGGTCAGATGCTCTGCAGCCAATTTACATCAATTCCTGGCACTGTTTTTAAAGGAAGCAAAGGGGAACAGCATGAAGTCTCACTTTCTGCCAACAACAGGAAGCGTACGCTCCTTGAGTCAGGCAGCTTGTTTCAGCCATCCCTTTTGTTGAAACAACAAATTACTGGACTACAGATTCAGTCTTCAATATAGCACCACTCGACAAATCCTGGGAAAGGCAACATCACAGAGTGGCAGCATGGATGGTCAGGGGAAAGTCCTTTCTTGAAGGGAGTGTTTGCTTTAAAGACCAGTGTCAGAGGGAGAGAAAGGAAATGATAACATCTCTCTCTTGTTCAATCCTATGGGTCTGAACATGCTGCTACTGAAATCTTGCTAGGAGTGATATCTGGAGGAGTCTCCTGTTGGCCTCTGGGATAATGCCATGCAGTGTAACTGTCCTGCCTATTGAGGCAAGGGGAAGAGGTGCACTGTTAGATCCTGTACTTAATTTTTGTGCCTAAAGCAGGCCAAGGTACTCTGTGGGATCTGGGAATTTGTTACGTAGTTTTCAGAGGCTTCCATGAGTCAGTCTGAAATCTCTACTTTTTTTTTTTCCTGATACATAGTTAAAATTGAAGCTAGTAAGAGACTACCATAAAAATAGATAAATTCTTTTTCTGTAATATGCATCTTTGGGATAGGCCCACCTTTGTATGCTGACTGTATGTGGCATTTGTCCTATTCATTATATATATATATATATTTAATTTTTTTTTTTTTTTTTTTTACGTAATCACTGCAGTAATGCTTTTTAGAAACCTAACTGCAAAATCCAATGGTTCTTACATCTGCCTTCATTCCTCCCAATGTTTTCCTGATGCAGAGGCAGGCTTAGCTTAGTCTGAAGAAACCAAGAACTTGTAGAGTGCATATTCTGAAGAAATTATTGTTTGCATTCTTGTATTTTTCTGCCTCCCCAAATATTTTTTAATATTGTGTAAATTTGCTTTCCCCTCTCTGCTGCCAGCACACCTCTGTGTGTTTGTTTCCTGTAGCTATTTCCTTTCTAACTACATGCTAGCAAACTTGTCAAGGTGTACTGTGGGACTGAATGCATCCCTTGTGAGGAAATGTGGTGTCTCGAGGTGCCAAGTTAAGGTTAGAGGCAGATGAATGCCAAGGGCCAGGCTGGAGTGCTGCTTTCCTCCTGTGCAGTCCTGTGCACTTGCTGCAGCTCGGATGCTCGAGGAGCTGATGGGTTCCAGCAGGGCACATTCCAGGCTGACGGTACAGGGTGTGCACTCTGGGGAAGTGCTCTGACTGATGTGTTGTCAGGTGGCAGTGGCTCTGGGAAAGCTTAGAAAGCCAGACCTGTCTACCCACCTATGACAAAGCATTTACTTTTCTTTTCTGGAGAATAAGCTCCCTAGGATGACCTCAGAAAACACTGAGAAGGATGGGCTGTGTAACTTCCTGTGTTGGCATGGTGTGAAACAGCAAAGGGACGAGGCCCTCTGTCTCTGTGTGCCTTTCGGAAAGGCTGTGCTGGGAGGTGCTGAGTGGCATCAGCCTCCCTCTTCCCATTGCCCCAGGCACTTTGCCCTCCTTCATATTAGTACAGTCAAGGGCTTGAGAAGAAGTAAGGTCCTCATACAATAGTCATAAAATTATGGAAGTAGCCAGAGACTTAGTAGCAAAAGTACACAGCACAGTAAGATGTGGAAATGATGGGTTTTCAGTCAAATATTTCTCTAATTGCAGAGGAAATTAGGCAAGCAGTTTATACAGGAGAAGCAGAACCAAAAGGAAAGCTCTTAGTTTTCCCCCTTGGCACATACTGTTTCTCCAGAGAAGCTGTGGTGATCCTGCAAAGTTTGACAAGGAGGGTGTAACGAGTTCTTCCCTATTTTCTGGAAATCCCACCCTCTTTCCACAGCTTATCTGAAGTTTCTATTTTGCATGTTGGTATTTGTACAAAATTTCCAGGGAGCCTCCTCTTTTCTGTTGCAAATGAGCCTATAACTAAAGCCATCATAGGTTGCCTGTTGGTTTTTGGGGTTTTTTTTTGGAGGATAATATTTTCACATGGTTATTGCCCTGTTGAGTTTTTTCATTTATGTGGGGTTTTTCCCTCTTATATAGTTGGGAGGGTAAATAGAGTGATTTTGTGTTGTGTTTTTAAGGCTTAGAAAAGCATCCCAATTTATTAAATCAGTTGGTCCCTCTAAAACTGATGTTTGAGCAGGACATTATCTGTAGAAAAACTGAGAGGGCCCACAGTGCTGTACACCAGACAGATGGCCCCTCTCACAATATTGTTTTCCTTTTTATCTGTGTATCATTTAAAGACATTTGCAAGGCAAAAGCTGTCTAACTTCAACAATTAATTATGGAACAGATTATGTATCTTTCTACGTTTGGTCAAAATACTCTGCAAATTGAGGCAACCTGAGATGTTTCCAGTAACAAAGAAGTGGAAGGAAAACTGGCAGCTCTTGGTTAAAAATATATAAATTATTGAATATTTTGAATCAGGCAAACATACAGTATATACACATATATTAGATGTGCACACACCCCCCCACATTGATGTAATCTAAATGCTGAATTGTTAGACGTGTGATCTGTTTTTCAGTTCTTAGGTGTTAGTGCAATACTTTGCATTAGGGGGTTCCTGTGTTTGCTGCTCACTGAGAAGGAAAACTACTCTGTTGCTGGACAATAAAGAAATAAGGTTAGAAGACCTGACTCCCAATCCTGATTTTGTGAAAACCTTATTGCATTATCTTGCGAAAGGAATTCAGGGGTTTTTTTTGTGCTACAATTTCCCTTTCAGGGAAGGGGAAGGATGTAACTGTTTCACAGTAGTGCTGCTGTTTACCAGCTTTTCAGAAAATGTATCTTGAATTTTGGAAAGTTTAGAATAAAGTTAAAGATAACAGAAAGAAATTATGTTACTTTTTGGTTCAAAGTAATTTCCACTTACTGTAATCTTACACACTTACCACACCCCGAGTCAACAGAGCTACACACCTGCTCTATTTGAAACAAAAATGAGTATTCTCCAGAACTGTGTATCTCCAGAGACTGGGTTATTCAGAAGCGAGAACTTTTGTTTAATATTAATGACAGCATGAAGGGAATTGTTAAAAAGGATTTACACTATGTGATTCTCCACTTTGTTAGGTATTGAAGAAAAAAAGGAAGTGTGAATGTATAGTGAGAACACCTGCTTTAGCTGTCTGGATTTGGCAAGGGTGGAGGGGTTAGAGTCTAGTCACTAAGATCCAATAAAAAAATAGTTTAACTCACAAATTGATTTCAGGATAATTAAAAGAAGAGGACAACTCTCCCATAGTATAATAGGCACTATAATAGGCATGCAACTATTAAGAAAGGTAGAATATTTTTTTATTTCCCTGAAATTCACTGGGTTTGGCTTTTCTTAATTCTGTGGTAATAACCCTTATGGTAGAGAGTAATTTCTTCACTGTTGAACTTGATGTGTTAATTTTTCCACCCAATCTTCTACCACCCTTCATTTCCCTTCTGGTCTGCCTATCACTTCTGGTACATTTCCTCCTACCTTCAATGACCAATGGCTAAGCTATCAAGAACTAGTTAGTGAAATTCAGGCAGATGCCTATAATCTCCTTTTCCTTGGAATTTCATTGAAAATGCTTAATTTTAGATGACTTATTCTGTTGATGAATGCATTTCGTCGTTTTCCTAAAACCACTCCAGCTTTTCTTCTTGTGCATCTCTACTCCTTCTGCTGATCAGGTTCCTGTCTTTGTTTAAAAGTCAGTTAAATGCAGTGTAGTTGTGACTCAGGGAGAAGCAGCTGGATGTGTGTGAACCGCAGGGTTTGTTGGTACTGTGTGTTCTTCAGCAGCTTGAGTGTTTTCACTTATTCAGGTTTACCCTGGTTCCTGCAGTAGAAATTCTCGTCATAATATCAGCGTTAGACTTAGAAAACTGGTTTGTGTCTCAGCCTCATTTACAAAGAGGTGGTGAGACAGATGTTTCCAAAGCAGAAGTAATCATTCTAATTTGTACCAATATTTAATGAGTCCAGAAAACCCCTACACACGTATATGTGTTAAGTGCAATTCCCATGTGCATTTACTAGACTATGCAAATAAAATACTATATATATATATCTTATTGACCTAGAACCAAGTGACTGGATGCAATGCAAAAAGAAAGAGTTTGTGAATTTTTCAGAGTTGGATGTGGGGAGGTAATTGCATTTGCACTATGCTAAAAAAAAAAAAAAAAGCTAAAATTCATGTAACAATGCTTTGGTTACTGCCCACAAATGTGTTTTCAGCAAGTATTAGACCCTCTTCTTTTTCTTCAAAACAACGGAGAAAATTTGTATATTCTCTCCCATGGCTACACTCAGGAATCTCTGTAAGATGATAAAGGTACATTTTTGTACCCTACAATTACCAGCAAAACAAACCTGGAGTTTTTGAATGCAGATTTGAACCTTCCATAATTGTTAGGAGCTCTTTGGAACTCTTTTAATTCATATGCTATATTAGGGGGTCAGTATATTTAATTCTTGTCAGTGCAACAGGGACACTAAAGTAAAAGCTGCAGTCAAATTGACATTACTATGTCCTTTGAAACAAAATAAAAAGGAGTGGAAAAAGAGAAACCTCTCTATTACTTGTAGTACATCATGTCTATGTGTTAAACTCCCCCCTCAATATTCATGCTATTTTCCCCTTTTTTTTTGTAAGGTGCATGCAGGGCGTGGCAGTTGCAAAGGCTCCAACAGACTGCTGAGGCTTCTCAGGCAGAGCCCCCGGTCCTGCTTCCCAGGGCAGTGGGGTGGGATGCTGGGCTCCTCTGGGGCCCTTGGCTCTGCTCTTGGCAGTAAGAAGCTTACAAAGGATGTTAGCCAGGCTTGTGGTGTGCCTGTATCCAGCCTTTATGAATTTTGGTGCATGCAAATACAGGATATTATCTCAAGCTCAGTTTTGATGCTTGCTCCTATGTTTATGGACTTTAAATTGGAAAATCACAGCACGCTTGAAATTAGTCACTAAAATGTCAGGTTATTGAACAGACATCAGGGTTTTGGCCCCAGAAGCTTCAGTACAGACCTGACGAGTCCTCCCTGCCTGTATCATAGGTTTCCCTAGAAGATAGCTGAGAGCAACCCCAGGCCAAAAGTAAGGTCAAATTTCAAATTTAATCTGGGTGAACCTTGAGTGGGAAACAAGAAGTGAAAACTGTCAACTGTGCCCAGATCCATTCAGATCTCTTCTAGGGACAGTTTTGATACCAAATTATCCTTGTTATGCAAAGTTCCTCACCAACTGGCTGGTTCCCAGTTATGCATGGGGAGGAACGGTGGCCACATCTGCTTCCCGTTTTGCCCTTTCAGAGATGAGCCATCTGTTTGGCCTCATCCCGAACAGCCTGCTCAGGGCTGATTAACTTCCTCACCCCCACCAGCCCCAGGCTCACTGTCTGCTGCAAGGTGTAGATGTTTTTTCTACTTTTTTTCCCCTTTTTTTTCTTTTTTCTTCTCTAACTGCTCATAAACCAGAACCTTCACTTCTCTCCCAAGGGACAGGAAGGCGTTGGTTTGTGTGATTTGCAGCCGCCACCAGTGGCAGCAACAGCAGCAGCTGCCCTCTATCATTCACGTTTCATACGTGTGGTCAGGACAGATAAAACCAGTAATTGTTCTGTGTCCTGGGATGGGCTTTAAAGCAGTGAGACCTTCCTTTATATGAAAAGAAAAAAAAAAGTTGTAATGTTAAATGCAGCAGAAGTCTCACTGCAGTTAACAGGGATCTGTTCATTTAGCAGGAGTGAGGTTTCAGTCACGCTTGCTGAAGCCTTTTTTTATTTCAAATGTGATAAACTCTTGCCACCTGAAGCCTGGCTTTGGATTGCTCGTTCCCATCTATCCCATCTTCAGTGCAACTGTGCAGATTTTTGTCTGTCCTCTTTCCTTCATACCCATGTTCTGGCAATTAGAGCAGGATTTCTGCATCTCTGCCTCTGCCAGTGACTTCAGTCACAACTGCATGTTCAGCAGCCCCGAAAAGTCCAAGTCTGTGTGGCCAAAATAAAGGTGCATCAAATTAAAATTTAGAAACTGGGATAATGGACCTTCTGCTAAGATTAAAGCTTCTGTTGCCTTCCGCAGGCCAGGTCTGAAGAATTTTTGTCTTTCATGACACATTTGGACCAGAATTTGTTCTCATGTACCGTTTTGCTTCCAGACAAGAGGCTGCCTGTGTTTTGTGCTGGTGGGCACTACCTGGCTGGCCCATAGCATAGGAAGGATGTCCTGGAGCTTTGAGCCACAAGCCTGGCATGAACACTTTTTTCAGACACCAAACATTTTGATTTTCCAGTGGCTACATTTTCAGCTTTCAAATAGTTGGCGCTGCTGCTGAAACTCTAAGCTTTCAATGAAAGCTTTTCCCTTATTTTTCACCATCTCCCAAGCTGACAACAGCAGTGCCATATTCTCAGTACATTGGCAAAGTCAGGAGCATTTCTAACCCCTTTTCCCCAAGTAGGATGTTGAGTGATTCACACACACACCCCCAAAAATAGGAAATTGTGGCATTATCAGATCTGCATACTCCAGATCTGGCTCTGAGTTCTCATTTTGGTATCTACTAAAAGAATCATGTGTGTTTTAGTGTATTTCTTGATTTCAAAGGCATTGGTTGTTGAGCACACGTTAACACTGTTTTGGTGTTTAGATGCTTATGGATGGACTGGGAAGCCTATCTGGGAATTCAAGGCTGAAAATACTCACCCCTGGTAGCTGCAGGTTTGGTGTGTGTAACAATTTGTATCTTGGCACCTACCACAGTTTCTGATGTAGTATAAGCAAGGTGTTGGAGTAGAAAAAAATGCAAATATGATGATCTGAAGGAAGCCTTTGAAACATAATAGACAGATGCCCAGAATATACTTTTAGGTAAACAATCTTGCATTTAAATCTGTGGATGTCTCTATTTGAGTTCAAGGATTTAATAACATTGATTGAGAATATTACATTTAGTCAGCGGGTTTTTTAATTATTATTAAACTGACTTTTTTTTTTTTTTTCAGGGAGTCACCTGCTGAAACAGAAATTTGTGGTTTGTTTCGTTTACTGAGAACTGGCTATAATGAGGACAAAGGAATTAGGATGTTAGTTCCTTCTTAGAGAGAACTAGTCATAGTTTGTGACAAAGCCGTATCACATAAACTTAAGGAAAATTTAGAATCTGGAAACCTGTAAAAGAATTAATTGCAATACCTATACAGTTTGTTTGGGGTTTGTGGTTTTGTTGTTTCCATTTTGTTCATAATAATACAGTTTTGCAAATGCAAATATTTCTAAAACTTTATAAATGGTGCTTTTTCTAAGCAAAACACTGATTCTTGTTTGCATTAAATATGTGATGTGAAATTTACTGTGCTGGAATCTGAAGGGACGCCCACAGTGAAATCACCTTTGTAATGGCAAATAGTAGAAACAATTTCTCAGTGTTTTATTTTGAATTACCATGACTGTACATGCAGAGGTAATTGTGTTCTGTAATGACTTCGTCTGGCCGGTGGGAGGGAAGGGTAAGAGGAGAGGGAGCAACCTGCGCAAAGTTGGCTGCTCGCGGGAGCTGCGGGAGCTTTTCGGGCGGGGACGCTCCAGGTAGTAGAGGTGGTAGGCAGCCAATTTTGGATTGATCTTCGGCTGGAGCTGCCTGAGCCGTAGGTGGGGAATGCGGGGTGATGGCACAGCGGGGCTTCCTTTGGCCGCAAAGGATGGGCTGTGAGACAGCAGGGGTGGATGGGCAAGGCGCGGGCTGTGGGTGCGGCACAGGCTCTGCCCGGGGCTCGGCGCTCCCCGAGCCCGCAAGAGCTCTCTGTGACCCCACTCAGGCACCACCCCACAGACATGGCCCAGCCGCGCCAAAGGGCTCCTCACCCACGAGTAGAGTGGCAAAAGTATTCCGCGGTTTGTTTTTTTTTACCTTGTTCTTTCGTCTTAAAAGATACACCTTGCTTTGCAGACATAACATTTCCAATTTTTATGAAATTTGCTTTTCTTTTTAAAATACAATATTCTCAAAGAAAAAAAAATGAAGTTACAATATAAAACCACAGCACCTACTCCGAAAAAAAAAAATAAGAAAAAGGTGTAAATACAACTTTTTGACGAGAAAAGGCGGTGCCTGGGGAAGTATGGGAAGCAGTTACTTTTTGCCTGTTTAAAAACAGATACAAACTTAAAGCCACTCACATATTTACTCCTTTTAAAGTTCAGCTAAGCCATATCGGGGTATTGCCCCATAGCAAAACAAAGATAAAAGGGGAGGTTATGCTAAGCTAGTTTTCTGAGGGCACAGGGTGTTTTGATGTATGCAGACACAGCATCCTATTTTCATGCCATCCTTGCATATGTTCATAAATAAAATTATTGAACCAGTTGTTTCTGAACAAATTGGAGATGATTTTGTGCAAAAGAGAAAAAGACACTTAGAAAAAGCAAACTTAAGGAAGCCCTTTCAGAAACAGAGAATGCCATTTGCACCCGCCCTTAGACTATGCCCTCTGATACACTGTGCCTTAATATACTTACATATTATACGTTTAATATACAACATCAACAGATTCTGTTATAATATAAATAAGAAAACTCCAGAGCCAGGAAACAAACCCACTGTGACTGACAGTGCATCATCATGTCATATAAACCATTTTAGATCTGTATACACATACATATGTATATAAAATATTAATGATACACAAAGCCACAGACAGGGCATGTGCATGTCAGCAAGAGACGGGACACAGACTCGGGCACGTGTGTGTGTGCACAGCGATGTTGTGAAGGCAACAAACCTACCCAGTAATCAGAAATCACATTTCAAAACCATGTTCAAGGCAGTCTTAAACTCCACTGGAGCTGTGCTTGTTGACACGGTTCATCAATGTGGCATTACTTGTGCTGGATTTTGGTAAAGGCAAAGAAAACCACCTGAGTAAGTTTCTGTCCCCCACCCTTTACAGCCTGGGGTGTCTTAAAATAAAGGGTTTTGAAAAATTAATCTGTTTCAACTGTATTTAAATAAGAAAATTATTAATGGAAACTCATGAATGTAAGCTTCCCCGCTTGAAGGTTCTCCTCAAGTTATTTCTGCACAAAATATTTGATAATACCTCGTTGTCAGGTACAGTCTGTCTTCAAGCTGAATGTGTAGAGGGTGTTGATGACAAAAATACAGCTGGGGCATGAAAGTGGCCAGTGATTCCTTGTGCCCATCCCCTTTGCAGCATCCCAGGCTGGAGGGTAACAAGCAATAAAGTCTCAGCTGAGCTATAATGTGGAAGTAGAGGGGATCAATAAAGTCCCTTAAGGCAACCAATTTAGGAATAATATGGGAATGGAGGGGATCACCTTAGGGTCTGTACTTCATACTACTCATGTGTTCTCACTGCTGTGGGTCTGTGCAGCAGTCTGTGCACATCCATACACAGCACCCACCTCTGGTGACAAAGCTACTGAACTGTCAGAGGCACGTTCAGTGTGAAAACACTGCTGTGCCCACGTGTCAGGTGAAGCAAGCTGGCATGAGCTGGCACGAAAAGCTAAGGCATGTACAGCATGCCTGATATAGCATATATTTGTAATTCATTATTTCATCAGTATCTTTCCTCTACTTTCTGTTGTTGCTCCTGACTTACACCTGCAAAAGTGAAAGCAGAAGGAGGAACTCTGCGTGCCTGTAATAGTATGTGTATATAGGAAATGTGTATCAAATATAGCTACAAGTATGAGGCCAAATTGGCCTAGATACAAGCAGTTCATGGGCCCATCACATCTTTTTTATAATAAATAGATGTGCTTGCATGCACTTGTGAATGGAAAAGGAGTAAGTGTATGACAAGATTGCTAGTCTTATTAGTTATTTGATTGTGTTTAGTGCAAAATATCCATTTACTATGCAGAGTGGAAGTATTTATACATTAAGTTACTAAGGTGGGTTATTTTTATCGATGTTGCCCAGGAGTTATTGCAGCACAGATTTTTATGCAGCTGCAAAAATTTCTTTTTTGCCCACTCTTAAAGTATGAGTGTGTTCAGGGAGAGAAATGAAATATTTGGAAGAGGAAGCTAAGTAGAAGCTTTTTTTTTTTTTAATATCTGTTGTGTTTGGGGTTAAAATCTGTTTGTCATAGAAGTTTTAATTCTAGCTGAAGTTACAGCATCATGGAGAAAGCTTTTGGTGGACTTTCCTGCACTCTGCAAACTGCTGCAGTCTCTGGTCTCCCTTCTGCAACACTCACCATTTAAGATTAGTTCCACTGAAGTAAAAGTAACTCAAAGCACATAGTGAAATGACTAAGTGAACAGGAAGTCAAGGTTCTTAGCACGTTTGTGGGGCTTGGTCCCTCATTAAACAGTAAATGCCAGGAAAAAAGAAGGCAGCTGCAAATTTTGACTGGCTGGTTTAATTCATCTCAGTGCTTTAAAAATAATTAAGTGCAACACTTACAAATAGAGCCACAAAATCTGCAAGAGGACATCTTCTGTGCAAGCAAATTTTTTTTTTTTTAATGTAAGAGGGGGACATTTGGATATTTTCCACACAGTTAAAAAAGATGAAAAATGTGCATAAGGAGACTTTCCTCACACATATATCTAACTAGTGCTTTTCTCAACTGTACATCACACTTTTCTAAATAACTCAAACTTTAAAAAGAAATAAAAATTAAATACATTGTAACTTGTTTATGCAGAGAGAGGAAGGGTTGCTTAACAAAAAGTGGGGTTTTATTGGATAGGACAAGAAAATATTTATTCAAAGAATAGCCAACAATACCCTTTTTCTATACATTAAACGCAATCCATACTTCACACAGTATATTACAAGGGTGTTTCTTCCATCTTTCACATTTCTGCCCACCTGCCTAGTGACCCAAACAAGGTATGTTGTGATGTCAATACCAGTAGCACCCTTGCACGTGGAAATGTTCTACTTTTGAACCACCAAAACAACTCAGAACCTTCTGTCTGGGCAGTGCTGTGCCACTCCAGCTGTCCATGAAGTCACCTGAGATGGGCCTCTCCTTCTTTAGTTGAGTTCAATCTTCCCAAAAGAGTCAAATGATACCAGGAAGCCAAAAAACATACATCTGGTAGAAGAGCCCTGTGCTCAGGGTGTTAGGAGAGAAAGCTTGGCCACTCCTGCTCTGTTGTGTCCTCATCATGTGGTGCATCCTTAGCGTGGTTAACAGTTCTGGCAAGGGAGGTTTGCAAGAAGCATCAGTTAAGGGAAGGGCTTTCAGCTATGTGACTACAAAAGCTCCTACTTACATTACTAAAGGTTTTTGGTGATCAAACATTTTCAGTAAAAACTCATTTTAGAAAACTGAGTTGCAATGCATGCTACCAAAATGAAATCTTTTTTCTTGTGGGAAAAAACTGCTGAACTTCCGATTCTCTTGTTACTTCTACTGTCCAGCTGACTTGTGCTTTGTTGCTGTCATGGCTCGTGCAGCTCCAGTAACACAGCTCTTGAGGGTATATCTGTGCCAGAGGAGTTTTAACTCATGTGGAAACGGTGCTCCCCTCGAGTTATGTGGGAAGAGAATTCATACCTGTCCTGGCTATGGTAGCCACACATGTTGCATTCAAAAGGATCGCGGAACCCGTGGCAACCCATGTGGATTGTATACATCACATGATCCAAGAAAAGGACTCGACAGTGTTCACACTTGTAAACTTTTACTTGCTCCCCATTGCTGCTGATCACTTTGAAAGCATCCTGGGAATTGTCAGTACCTGCTCTCAAGACATCATATTGCCTGTTTTCTTCTTTTATAGAGATGCCATTTCTTGCATGGGAGCCTATGTGATTTGTCAGGTAGATCAAACCATTGCGTTCCTCATTATTGCTCTCTGTATCTGTTGAGTCTTGGCAGCTGTTGCTGGGAGAGGCATCTCGTTCAGAGGAGACAGATTTGGCTTTGGAAAGCAGCAACAAGTTTTCCACTGTGCTGTCCTGAGGAAGGTTGGAGCGAACCTGATTGTCCCCCAGAGGTTTGTGGAGCTGATACATGGGGCTGATGACAGGCACTACCTCAGAACCCCCTGGTGGCGTCTGGACAAGGGGGCGCAAGGACTCTGCCCCCAGATAACTGATGGCATTATTAATGGCCTGGTCGATAACGTGTGTCTGCATGATCTCATTCTCCTTCTCATAATTGGTGGTGGCATCATATGGAAGATCGGGCAAACATTTTTCACCTGCAAAGAGAAACAGTGAGGAGTCAAAGGGTTAATTTCTACATAATTAAGGAACTGAACATCGTGGATGAATAAAACATGGAAGAAGAAGGTTGACCAAATACACCTCTGAAATCCACCTGAGGTATTCATAGTTCTCTAATAGAGCCAGTCAGAAAAATCATGAGTTTGTGGGGTGTTTTCAGCCTGCTAAATAATTTGAGGGCTTTGGAAATGCAAATGGATGAAAACAGATTCTTGAAATAATTATATGGGGATTCAGGGGAGCTACGGACCAAGTGCTTCATTGTCTCTTTCTCCTTTCTAACGAGTCCCTCATCTGCCTCCTACAGTGAGCTGAGGCATTGCCTTTGTGGTTAGAGCAGCCACTGTACCAGCACAGTCACAGTGAGTCTGGCCCTCATGTTTCAGAGCATGAAGCACATTATCAATTTTCCCCTAAAATATTACACTGTATGTGTTAGTTTTGGACATTCATATTCTTAGAAATAAACCACTTCACAATGTGGCCATATGTAATTTTGAAGAAAAATCAGCAAAAACTTTACATTTTGTACTGCCACCACCCCCACACACCTTGTGTTTAAATAAGCCATGTTAGACACATTACTAGAAGCTACCCATATTCCTAAATATTTTGTGTCAAAAATTTGTCATGTACAGGCTCAACCAAAAACCATGGAAAAAAACTAAGTGCATTTGTAGTTGGAATATATTTTTCCTACAAGGGAAAAAGCCCTACATAGAGCAAGATTAGTTGTTACTTGTAACTTGACTCAGATGGGATGCCAAAAATAAGGAAGAAATCTTTCACTTTGTAAAATCAGGCTGCACTGATATATCTCTAGCTGGATGCTCTAGTATTGAACAAGAGTTTCACTAGAATTTCTCCCAAATTCCTGGACAAATAAGACTAGGGAAAACATGGAAGGAAAAAGTTAGGAGTGGAAGAAGCTATTTAAATGCACAGATGCTTATTTCATGAACTTGAGCAGTCTTCTCAAACAGTGTAAACTATCAATGTTATTATCAGGCTTCTAATAAATTTATGCAAATGAAAAGGGGTAGAAGATTTTCATAGGTTCCTATGACCTACCAATAACACAGTGTTTGTAGTCTGGATGGATTTTCTAGCTCTGCAGACCTTGGGAAACACTGAAAGCCACAAACATCTTTATGTGCTGTCACTATTTCCTGATCAACATGAAATTTGCCGGTAGGTCTTGGAAAGTTGTAATTTGTCAAAATAAATGCTAACAGAAGCATGGAAAATTTATCCGAAGTCTGCACATTAATTTATTGATCATTTTCCACCCCTTTTCTACTCAAATTGACTATCCAAAGTCAGTGAAGAGCCCAGAAACCTTCTAGAATGACAATATTGCAAGGATGGGGGCTGAAGTGCAGGAAGTCCTGCTGTCCACATTCCCCACAAGATATGGTTTCATACTAGTTTGTCCATGCTCTGCAAGCAGAGAAAGAAATACTCTGAGCATTGCATAAGTTCCTACAGGGGATGTAGGGTACAGACAATTTGTAGCTGTGCTGCACAAGCTTCCAGTTCCTCGTTTTCTTTCCCAATCATTCTGCCAATTTGAGAACCCCTTTACTGGAGTGCATTCTTTTCTATTCACGGTTTATCCTTTATAATGCTATAGTTTTCAGGCAGAGTTTGATACTTAAGATCCAAAACAGGCATTGTGAAAGAGTCTTGAATTAAATAGAGAAAAACCTTCCTAATAAGAATGTATACACTTGAGTCAAGGAGTATAAAAGGAGGTCAATATCGCTTATATTCCACGAGCACTTCACACCACTGAAAACTGGGACTGGTTTTCATCATACACCAAATTTTGGGCATCCAGAAGGCACGATTTTAATATCTGTTTCTTGGGTAGAATTTGCTTTACGTAGCACAACTATTTGGTAGTTGGACTGAGAGGATCAAGTGTTCATGAGAAAAATTTGTTTCCAAGAAAAGTGTCTGAAACAGACACAAATTAAAGGTAGGCAGGTACCATTTCTCTATATGAGCAATGTAGGTAATACTTGCACTCATTAAAAATAATAGCTCATTTCTGTGGTTATTAGAGCATAAGTAAATTAAACTGCTTGATGCACTTCAAGCTTTGCACTGCTCAGGATTCTGAAGCAAGTACTTACACTGTAAAAATCCACCCAGTGCACGTGGGCACCTTTTTCTTAGTATTTTTTAATCCCTCTCTTTTCTTTGCTGCCTGTTTTTTAAAACATGATAACCATGTGTCAAACTTTCATGCTGTTTCATTCTCTCGTTTGGATAGCCCAGTTCTGCTTTTGGGTTTGGGAGCTATTGCAGTTTGGAATACAGGGAGAATTAACTGGCTGAATTTGGCGAACTGTCTCACTTTTGAAAGTTAATTAATTTAGTTTTGAGAAAAGTTAGTAAAGCAGAAGCTAGTCCTTCCCTTTTGTGAAGGATGCTCTTTGCTCCTTCTCCCTGGAGTTCAGCATGGGGATTGGGATGGCATGATAATCTACAGGGAGCAGTAACCATGCCTCACTGCCCAAAAGCTCTCCTGACCAGCTGGCCCAACCTTGTATTATCAGGAATGTATCTATTATATGAAGCGGCAGGTGAGCGAGGACTGAGAAGGATTTGGGGGCATTTTCTTGTCAGAAAATTTTGTCCTTTTGAAGGTTAGCAAATTTCAATAAATATCTGTTGTCAGTAGGTTGTCTTCCCACACTGCACCCTGAATAACTAACTGACAGGAAACTCTACCCTCCTAAAACTCATAGTTAAACTGGCTTTCTTTACTGTTTCTCAGGGTGAAGAGAGAAAAGCAGAACGAAATAGCAAGTCCACACCCACAGATACATTGCATATAGAATACTTCCTATTACCTTTTAAATTTTAGCACTTCTGCTCTTCCTGGAGCTTTCACAGAATCAGTATTTTGCCTAATGCAATACTAGAGTTTCTAAGCTAATCTGATTTGCCTCACATAGTTGATATATTTTTGGGAACTACCTGTACTACAACTTTTGCCCTTTTAGAAGCATTTCTTATCCTTTACTACCTCCCGGAATTTTTGCCTTGAAAAAACCCTTGGACTTTATTTTAAAGCCTTTTGTTGCATCTCCTGATGTAGCTGAAATTCCCCTTTCCATCTAGGAAATACTAGTTTTCCCTTCATCCTTGTGTCCTTGTTGAAAAAAGTGTATTTGTATTTTCTGTCCCACGAACTTTCCTTTTTCTTGCCTTGACTTTTGACTGAAGACCTTCTTTATGTGTGTTTTGTTTAAAAAATTTAGTTTTTTCTGATTGTCTCCTATGGAATGATATTATAAAAGAATGTACAGAGAATTATAAAAGAATCTAACTAGATATGCTGTCTGATTTCCCATGTTTTTATTTATTTAAGATTAATCCTCCACAGATGACAAAATGTTGTCTGTGGGTCTCACAAAACTGGTGTAACCACTGCTTGGCACAGACTTACTAAACAGAACAATTTATTTGTGGCGTTCATTTTTATAGGCATGACATCAAATTTTTCATTTTTAAGACAAGAACTACTGGGTACAAAAGGGCATGAAGTTTTTGCATCATTCATAGAATGTATCCGATCTTTGCATTTAGGTAATTGTTCTCAGACATATCCATGATCATTTGGAGCTGTTCAGCTACTCACAAATGCTTTCAGAAACACCGAGATGCCCAGATCTGAATGTGTTCTTAAGGCAACTTCAAGAGCCTGTCCAGATCTTGTAATGATCTGGTTCATAAACTTTTAAAAGGGCAGGAAAAAGACTTAAATTTGATCTCCAGATGTGGAAGATTAAACATGCAGAAATTTATGCTGGAGATGTTTACTGTTCTTTTTCTCCCCCAACAAATCTCTGTATCTGCCTCTATAGAGAGATACATATTATTAATTTATCAAAACAAGCAAAATCATAAAGCAAAAGTAAAAATCCTGTGGTATTTTTTGGGGGGTTGTTTTATTTTTTAGGAGACAGCAAACGTTTAACTCTTACCAACAAATTTCTGAGGCATAGAGCTCTTACGTTTGGCGACGTTACTTGCTAGTCTATCCAGCACGAGGGCTCTTTCTGACCCTATCTTGCACAGGTCTTCAGCCATTTCACTCTGGTTAGTTTCGTCTTTTATGACTGAAATCAAATGACATCAGAAGGGTTAGGCAGGCTTGTTCCATTTTAATGGAACTGTTGTCTTCAGGTTATTGTTTATCAGTTAATGTCTTTTAGCTCCCAAGCAGCTGGACAAAGGAGCTCATCACATCAGACACAGGACGGTTCTGACTCTTCGCAATCAAGTCCCTCACACTGATTAATCTGTGTACATATTCATGCTTCCCTCCTTTAGGATACAAAAATGAGAGAGCAACTGCAAGGTTTCTGCCTGTATGTCATGTAATCACTCCACTCTTGTTCTACAGCCGCTCTGCATTTCCGTGAATAAATGAGGCCCTAACACTATACTGGACTTAAAACAGTCCATCTTTTCACCCTCCCGCTGGCACCCCACACTGCACCTCTCCCAGTGAAACCACCTGTATGATCATTGCTTCTTTAGCAGGAAAAATGGATAAACTTCTCAACTCCAGCAATGGAAGATGTATTTGCAAGCTACACCAACCCTTCTCCCCAGCCCCCTTTTTCCCTAGCAAATATTTAGATACTTCCTTAATCCAATTTGTATTTTAAATACCAATTTAAATTGACAAAATCACACCTACAGTTGAACACTGATTTCCAATACTCAAACCTGTTTCCCAACCTCCTGTTGCTGCTGAGACACTGTAGAATTAGGAGCTTAGCTGTGAGGCTCTAGCAAAAGAAGACTATTTCGCTTTCACTATATTTTACTTCAGTATTTTCCTGCAGAAACAAAAGGGGTGTATGAAAATGCACTGTCAGAACAATGACTATGAAAAATGTATGGAAAGGTATTTCAAACTTCCAGCATCTAAAGGAAAGGTGATATGCAGTGAGATCACAGCACAACTCTTCTATTGGTGTTTTCTTTTTTGTTTGGTTGGTTGTTTGTCAAGGCAGAGAGAGGGGTTAATTTTACTTTTACCTGATATTAAGTTATAGACATTTTTTTCTGAACCTGTGAGTTGCTGTTAAAGGAAAAAGCAAAAGATGATTTTTAGACTTTGATCCTTAAGCTATTTCAATTTGGTGCCCCACTGTGCTACAGTTTGCCTTCTGTGCCTGCTGGGACACTCCTCCTCTTTGTATCACTGGATTTACTGCTTCACAGAACCCATTACTCTGGTACTTGGGTGTTTCTCAATAGTTAAGCACACATTGTTCCAATGCAATGTTATTCCGACAATATACCACAGCCAGAAAAGGATGATTACAAAATTGCATTGTTCCTGAAATTTATGAAATCAGGGTTTGGCGGATAACTGTGAGGAACAGGTGAAGAGTCCCAGGCAACACCCCCCTGCAATTCCAAAGTGAAGAGTACACAGTGGTTCTTGAGTCCCTGCTGCAGCAGCACATACTGCAGTGATAGTGACAATGACAAGGAGTCTCATGGAATTATGCCCCAGCCCCACAGGACACTAAAGATTGTGACCAATGCAAGAAATGAGCAGAATTTGGCCATGAAGGTGTGGAAGAGTAAAGGGTGTTGATGGTGCGCAGTCATTATTGAACAAGCTGGCCAAGGCTTCCAAGTACCACCTCAGGAGGAGACATAGAGAAAATGCTTTATAAGAGATGTACAACAGGGAAACGAAAGACTGAATTTTTAGTTAAAAGTTGAAATGATCAAGAAGTATTTGTTTAGAATATAATACCATTCCATTTCTAGTAAGTTCAAGAGTGGATGAGCCATGTATTCAACAGCCAAACTTTCAACCTTTAAAAACTGCTATTAAAAAAAGGGCAAATTGAATTACATATCCAGCATTTGCAACTGAAATCCCCTGAAATTTGCTACCAAATGGAAAACTATTTCTCTGAAATTTGGTGTGTGTGAACCCCAAAAAGGTAATTTTATCTTTCCAAATGAAAATTCCCAAGTGACTGAAGAACTGTAATTGACCCTTTCTAAACTTCATAAACTATTTCTTCTGTTATTTTATATAAGCCTGGTAAGCACACTTCCACTCAACTCAAATGCAAAACTCCAGATAATATCTCTAAGAGAAGAACTTCACATGGACAATATGATTCTAGTCCTCTAATATAAGAATTTAATATAAATTAATCAGGTTCCAATTTTGTATTGTATTTTCTTTTCTTAGAGAAAGAAACCAAAGTTAAAATATAATCTCTTGTTCCTCTTCTTACTCCTTTTTTGCTAAATCTTTCCCATATTTAATTTCTTTCTCAATTATATTTTTAGATTTATAAGCTGATGGAAAGCTTCAACCAGTATAGGTCCTTTCAACTGACATTTTTTCTATGTATACTGCAAGAAGTATTTTAAAAATGCTGTAAAAAGCAATCCTGCTGTGTCAGAATGTCAAATCAGATGCTCCAGCAGATTTTTGTACCAACTTTTCTGAGTCTGGGAGAAAAAAAGGGGTCTCAATAACGGATTTAATAGATCCACATCACACCTTGACATAATATAAGAACAGTGGCAGTACAGCTACTTGCTTTTCTAGATATGATGTAGAATACATTAAAATTCCCAGAAAGACAACCACTCATTCTCTACTGTTTTTTTGTATGTTTTCTTCATGCAAAATACTAGGAAAGCAAAGTTTCATTTTTTAGAAATGTTAAGAATTGATTTTTCAACTGAGTACTAAATTTTTATTTAAGAGTGAAGTTCTTGGCTGGATACAAGGTCTAAAACCTGAAGTTAACACTTCCATTTTTTTCTAATTTGCAAAAGCAGTTCTATTACATCAAATATGGATTTACAAGATACTTTCAGTATATACAACAAGGTAGTGTTCCTTTCAAAGCATTAATGAATTCTTCATGTTTTCATTCCACTGAGATATTGGATATTTAGTTGTAACCTAGTACAAGCTCTCCGGTCATAATTTGATATAAGCAAAGGTCCATCTCTAAAACTATTAAAGTTTATGATTTCTGACACTAGTTTCATCTGGACATTTTTCTTACTAAGACCGTGGCAGCTACTCATTCAGACAGATTTTCATATTCTGTGTGCAGGCATTCAAATCCATGTGCCAGACACCAAAGATTGAAATCCTAAAACAAAATATTTCCTTCTAAATCTTGTCACCTCTTTGAGGAATAAGTATTGCTACCTATTACACTGAGCTTTTCTATTTATACATACTTCAGGCCCTCAATAAAATTAGGAGTGCTGCTCTAACATGCTGTCTGCCAGAAGCGTCTCAGCTGTATTCACTGCTATCATTATGTGCATATACTTTACATTATTTGATAGCATGTAAGAACATATTCAGATTCTGTCCAGATATAAAATATTAAATGAGACATCATTGCAAATAGGGCAGAGAGAACTTTCCATTTTTGTCATTTGACAAATCAAATAACATACACTGACAGGATCAAAAAGGTATGCAGGAAATGGAACTTAGTGGATGGGCTTAAACTCCACCATGGAAGCTGAATCTTCTCTGTCTAAAACTGCACATGCAGGAGGATTTTTTATGGCTAATTACCATGACTAATCCCATAAAGATCTCTAGGGTCTTTGTTAAAAAATATAATCTAAGCCCCAATATCTGGGCATAGTTTTAGAGTTGATACTCTTAAAGAAATGGACTTTACCTTTATCATAAGACTGGTCTCTCAGAGAAGCACAACAGGTCCTCACCCTCCTCCAGTTTTCTTTAAAAGAGCAGCTTGAGAAGGAGGCTGTCAACAAATTATCAGCATTTCTGGACTGTGTCAAGTCAAACTGCCTGAATTAAATGCCTCTGGCTTCATGTCCTCTTCCTTGGAAGAGTGAGAGCAAAGACAGTTATCTCATCCTTGTTAGATGAGTTGGTTCCAGTGGTCAAGTAAGCCCTTTAAGCTGTACCTGGGAAGGGAAGGAGATGTGCAATGCAGAAGATTCTACAGCCCTACCTAGAACACTGTCATTAAGTCTCTACTGAAAATACATCCACAAGAGTATTGCAATATAGGACTCCATGCAAAGGGGGTGAGGTGATGTAGTCCTACTGTCTTGAGATGACAAACTGATGATTTCCAGATCTTGCAAGTGTTTTGCTACATGTTTAAATTGTACTTTGGCTTTTGATTTGAGCTAAACAAAGTGAGACAGCAGCTAAGTATTTCTCAAATAATAAATCCAGATGCAATATCATACACATGGGGTGTGTGTGCCTACACAATGCAAATGTTGCCACAAATGGTACTACTGTTCATTTGCACTCCCTTTTCTGCATTCGTGGCAGAACAGCATTATTCCCCAGATGGACACACTTATTACCTGGATAAATGCTGCCGGAGAGACTCATGGTTTGCAGGTAGTTATGGCAGCGTTCTTTATGTTCTTCCAAAGAGCTGCGCTGCTTGTAACTGCGACCACAGTAGCCACACTTATGGGGTTTGCCAACTGGAGGAAACACAAGTAATTATGAGATTAAGATGAGGTATTTAACTGCATATTAAAAATGGTAATGGCAACAGGAAAAAAGGCCACTCCAAAAATAAAGCCGTGCTGTGGTGAACTGAAGAATGATTTCATCAATTTAAAAAAAAATCTGAATGAAAAAAGAACTAATGGAAAACTAGCTGTACATCTTTACATCAATAGGCCAGTTCTGTGGGTGCTGTAAGCTGATTTTAGACAATTCACATCAGATAAAGACTGCGACCTTAAATTTTTAAAAGTGGAATCTACCCAAGTTAGAAACTGAGACACCTTCAAAGGTCTGAGAGTTGTTGCTTTAGTGTCTAAACCCACAGAGACTGCCAGTGGGGGAGCTGGTGGGGTAGGCAGAGACTTGCCCTCAGCTGGATGTCAGTTCTGATGTAAACAGAACCAGCCCAACCCTTTTAAGACAATCTTAGATTCTACGTGTTTTTTGTTTCTGGAAATTCAAGAGCAGTGGCATGGCAATTTCTTTTCTGTATTACACAAATCCAGATCAAGCTAATTCTAGGAATTTCACACCAATACTGTTTGTGTAGTTCTGGACTTGGATTTTCTGTCTTACTGTGACTAGACTGTCATCTTATACATGAATTCATGATTTTAGATGGTTATACAGTTCAATTTTTGAATTTTATTTACAAATTCTTAGGTGAAAATGAGATTCAGACATCCAACTTGCTTTATAATGTATTGATGTCAATTTGCCAGTTGCAGGGACTAATCACTAGCTACAGCTCATGCATTGTCTCTTTAACTAAGGAATCCTCATAGTTTGCCAAAAATGCCTAGGTGCAACTTCAGATATATATATTATATATATATACATGAAGAATTATGTTTCCAATTGTGCATCTGTAAAAATCGGTAATGGCAAAGGAGAGAGAGACATAATACTATTTTAAATACATGCTTTCCTCAAGCAGTTCAGGACCAAACAGGAGAAGTAGAAATTATTTTGGAGATCTGGGATCAACACTAAGGATCTTATTATGTTATTTAATATGTGTGCTATAAAAGAATTTTCTTAATTTTGTGCATTATGAAAACATCACTTTGAGAGCTCTCCTTCTGCCACCCAGACCTTGGTCCCAAAGCCAACTTTCACAAGTGATGTTACCAGCATCAACTCCAGCAATGTGAGCTGGAGGTCTCCCATCCAAGTAACAACTTGCATTTGCAGCTTAGCTTGGAAAACTAGATGAGACAAACAGTCTGCTTTTAAAGACACTCAGATGTACTAAACTGGTTTTACTTCACAGAAGGTATGTGCCTATGGCTTCTGTCAAACAATAAGATGTTTGTGGTAATGGAGAAGTGCAGTTATTCAAAAATATATATTCATATATCCATATTACTGTTGAGACAAGAGACTGAAAAACTCCGTCATAGTCCTCTTCAGTGGAAGATTATTATCTTTCTCCCACCGTCTCCCATCTCCCCACTCTTTCTTTTTAAAAGTATGTGTCATAACAAGGTGCAATAAATAATGCTGTATGACAGTGTTCGCTCCTTAGGCTGAGGATGACTACCAGAATGTGTTTCAACTTTATATTATCTCTAACCTTAAAATGTTCATCAGCTTTAACTCATGTTCGTATTTCCATGAAATGGATTACTCACATGAGGCTTGTAAGATGAAACCTTAATACAGAAACTTTGAATCAGCCAAGAAGTACAGGAAAAAAACCCATTTCTTCTGCTGAAGTGTCATGAGTGTGAGATATGTTTAACCATTTCTTTGCTGTTAACACGCTGTGGCCAGCTCACAGCTTGGTTAACCCCAAGATGGGGTTACTTGCCTCTGCAGGGTGAGAAGACCTTGGTGGCCACCCTTACCTCCTCAACAGGGGTGCTGATAAGCACCCTTGGTTAGTCCCACACCTTCACTTACCTGAGTGAGTCCTCAGGTGTCCCGTGAGGGCATCCCTGCGACGGCAAGCGTAGTTACACAGGTGACACTTGAAGGGCTTTTCACCTGAGTGCAACTTTATGTGGCGCAGAAGGTTGCCCTTCTGTGTAAAGGAGGCTCCGCACTGATTGCACTGGAAAGGGCGTTCTCCTATGGGGAGAAAGAGAAAATGCGTGAGAACAAAAAAATCTTCCGCGGTAACAAGAGAAAGATTTCAGTGAGAAAGTTGTTTTCTCACTGCTGCTCTGTGACTTCCACCGGCTGCAGGTTTGATATAACATGAGGCTTTCAGACTAAACCTGCCAGTTTCTTAATGCTTCACTGGCTGGGTCAATTTGATCTGAAAATCTAATTTTTTTTTTTCTAAATCAGAATGGCACATCACAATGCAAATTCAAACTCATTTAAATAAAGTGACTGCAACATTTTGTGTTGAAGAGCCACTCTTCCTGATCAGCAGTTTTGGAATAAACCAATATCCAATTTTGCATGTTGTGGCATTTGGTGGGGTTTTTAATGTGGCTTTTTTCAAAGGGTCTTTAAAATATGCCACTGAAGCAGCAAAATAAAAAGGAAACTCATTAAAAATGCATTTCAGGATCACAAGTTCATTTCAGCGTTACATTCTTATATTTAAATGAAAGGCACTTCATTATAACAGTTATAATAACTTCTTTTCATTTACATTTTCCCTGTATTTTCCCTTTCAATTTCTTCTCCATTACCTGTCTGTCCCTAAGCAGCCAAATCAGGAAAGAGACAGAGAAAAGAGAGCAAGAGAGAGAGAAAAATCACAGAAGTTAAGACACTGCAAAAGAAGCCCTGTACTTCCATACTGAAGTCCCAATCCTTCTCTAGGTAAGGTCTGAACAGAGGAGCTCCACACACAGGCTCTGATAGTCTACACTTTGGACAGACACAGGGGAAAACTCAAAGAGACACAGCCTTGATTTGTCTAAATTGGTGCCTGTTATCAAGGAAGAGAATCAATGCCTTTGCAAAAATTAATATGGCTGTTTGCTTTTTAGTGCTGTTTCAAATCAATATGCTCATTTATTAGTTTGTGGGGTTTGTTTTTGTTTTGTTTTGTTTTAATTTAAGATGGATCAGTCCTTTTCTGAAATTAGTGGGAAATAAAATATATTTCCAGTTTTACCAGATAAAAACTACTTCTGTATGCCTGTTTCTCCATAGCTCTCAACTAAGTCAAACCAGCCTTTGAAACTCATTTGCTGAATTCTGTTTCTCTTAGGCATAAATTTAACCTGTTGTAGTAATTATAATGCATTGACAATATTAGAAACAGCCCAGAGATAAACTGTTTTCAGTTTTGATTTTGTTTGCATAACAATAACATTGTATTTAACATTTCAGTGCTGAAGTTAATATATATATATTTATGTATATATATAAAGTTAAACAATTTCTTTCTTATCATTCACTTAACTGCCATATATTAGAATCAATTTTTATGTCCATACATGTGCATGTATGTGCAGCATGATCATTTCTGGCTCCTGTGTAATGCAGCAGAACAGCTGAAGATCAATGAGACAGCAGTACAGTCCCAAGCCAAAGGCATGAAAACCAGGCCATCAGGGATAGCAGCTTTATGGCAAGATATTTTAATTGGTCAAACAGTTTCAAGCAGGGCACCATAGTCCCTTGTGAAGCCAAATGAGCTCACTTTCTTTGTCCATCAAATAACTCTATTCATCCAAAGTATCCCCACAACTGGTTCAGCTGAGGTGACCCACAAAAATGCCAGCATAAGCCTTACAGGACTTTGCAATGTCCTTCATAAACCATGCACAGTAGTGGTTAGGGGAAAAGAAAACAGGTAGGTGTCTATCTGCTTTATGTCTTACTCTTTGGGGCAGTCAGTCAGCATGGAAGGTATTCTTCAGAAACAAGGATTGTAAAAGTACTCCAGGAATGAAATACAAAGCAAAGTAAGAGTGAAATGTATCTCTGGGCTACAGCTCTCCCAATTACAGGGTGAAATCTTGTGCTGGGTGGAAAAGACAAGACAGATGGAGCATTTCAAACCAGACTGTTGCATGCCAAATATTTCTACAAAACCTACAGAGGGCACAGATGTAACTGAGCCTACACCCATGTTGCTGTACAATGCAAACACCACCACCAAAAGACTGGGAAGCAACACATAGATTTGCTGGTCCTTGGTGTTCCATGCTGCAACTACTGGGATGGGGAATGCCTGCCTTGCAAGCTCAGCAAAGCTCCCAGACCTACTTGGATGCTGACAGTCACTGATGGAAGGTTACTGAGAGTGGTGATATCCCCCCCTAAATAAGGGTGGGACAGGGTGGAAAGAAGAAATACATGTCTTTTTTTTTTCTTTTCCTTTTTCTTTTTTTTAACAGTACCTTTTTGTGTTATTTTCTTATCAGTTCTGAAGAGAATAGCTATCTTGGGCAGATTTCACCATGTGGTGTGTAGCCATGGACACTTATGGGCCCAGGAATAAAAACTGCAATGGGACCTTGAATTGAGTAATTCAATGAACCCCCATTGCAGTGATTTGCAAGCCTTTGTGGGAGCACAGGCCTTGGACCACTTATTCAGTGAAGCATATTTACCATTTTAATTGAAATTTTTCTAATTTCTTAAAAAATATGACAAAATCATCTAACACTCAGAGACCTCCAGAGCTTTCTAGAGATCTTTTTTTTAATGCTCACTCTTTAGCGGGCATTGGTTTTCTACATCAATTTGAGACATTCACACCCAACTAACAAGATTTAAGTGAGCTAACTTGTGACTTAAGTTAAAGCACTGTACATATAAGGAGACAATATATACACCTATGTACACACACATGCATATATGCACATATATATGCACTTAAGTGCACACTAAGCAAGTGAAGCCTGAATCTATACCCTGAGCTCTCAGCACTGCCAAGCAGGATTTTCTTTCTCTTTTCTAGATCTCCTTTTTCCTAAACACCAAGCAAGACAATGGCAAGCTGGAGAAAATCAATGTACTGAAAAGAAAGGAGAGTGAAAAGAGCTGGGCATCTGTGAGTGGGATTTGCTCTGCAGATGGGAGCAACAAGTAAGGGGCTAGGAAGCAGTCAGTGCTGTTCAGCTGCCTGCTGACAGGAGGGGCAGAAGTATCAGGTGCTTCTCTGCATATCTGCACTTGGCAGGTGTATTCATTAAAAGTAATTATGCCTTTTATCAGGTCAGGCAGTCATGTTATTTTGGTACTTTAGTGTGCTAGAGTTTTTTCACTTATCAAATATTTATTTAAGAAAACCTCACTGCATATTCAGGTTTTACATGAATTAGCAGCCAAGTAATTCATTTGCAGAGCTTATTCCTTCACCAGGCATGTATTGAAATGGGCTTCACCATAGTCAGTTAAACATCTGTAATAGTATATCCCATTTCTGCTTTAATTTTCACAGTGTAGCTGAAAGCAAAAGCAGTCAGCACGGTTTCCCTGTGATGTCCCTTCAATTGTAACTACCAATTCTGAACTTCCACTCCCTTGCCAGCCCCTGTAAAACAACCTGAGCACACTCAAAGAGGCTGCTCGGGGGAGGAGCTGAGGACTAGGTGGGAGAGAAAGCAAAGGCATTGTTTCCATGGAAGGACCCAGAGGCAAAACTTCAAACCCTTCAGTATTACCAAGTGTGAAAAAGGGGGCTGTCCTCAGCAAAGTGCTCCTGTGGGGTACTTCCACTGTAAGCTTGAACTACATTCCCTGATTAAAAGAGGGTCTTGTTGGCAAGGAGAGGATTTTACAAAGTGTGGAGAAGTCTTGGAGTGCTACCTCACTTCAGTAATGCCTTGAGCACCCTTTGCAGGCACATGGGACTCTAGGCCATGCAAGGAGTTCAAGCAGCTGACTTTCCATGCCAGGGAAACAACCTGGCACCCAGTGAGGCAGCCCCTGGGGATGCTGTCACGGGGACCAGGCAGCCCAACTCACCCCCCAGGAGACTCAGCCTGCTGGGTACCAACGAATGCATTAGAAACTAAGGCAGTTCTGCCTCCCTAAAGTCAGGTGTATCCTTTCACAGGCCATTCAGCCCTGGTGTAAACATTGCCATGGACCCTCAGGACATAAACCAGTTCCTCTGAAGCAGCAACAGCAGGTTACTTTTCAAATAAAAAAGCAGTCTGCTTAAACAATCACAAAGACTTCTACCTCTAAGTACATTTTCAGTTGCAACATATTGTTTCAGCTACTACAGCATCCTCTTCACAACCTCAGGTACAAGTAATTTTCATACACATTTTATCAACTTTTAAATGATATTAACATTCAATTAAAAAATGAAATAAACGACAACAACAAAAAAAACCAGTCAAACAACAAGCACTTTATTTCATCTAGGAAGTAGGCTACAGTGTCTCTTCAGAGAACTAGCTGTGGCTTTTCCAATAATTATTTGCTCTTCCCTGACAGAGGGATTTATCATATGGAATTGAAGAGTACTTTGAAGCAGGCAGTGTAACAGTGCTGCTTCTGAGGGTGGGTAACCCGGGTTACAGTAACAGATCACACCCTTCAATAGCTTGGACAGACACAGTTACACTGGACAGTAACTCTGGGGGGGTTGGACAACAATCAGGGTCTTTTTGAGGATCATCTGCATGAAACTTGGGAAGTGTTTTGCAAATCTCACTCCTTAGTGATTCTGGAGAAGTTTAAGCATGACTTGGGGGTATGTGGAGGAAGAAAGTACCTATGTGCTCACTGGCATAACTATTTCAGTGAAATCAAACTCTCAGGGCATTCTTACCTTAAAAATATTTTAAAATTCCCTGTAATTTGAATACTCATGCAAAAAAATGCCAAATACTCTTATTTTAAGAGTATTTTGTGTGGCACAACAGTACAGTTCAGTTCTTCCCCTTTGACTGTGGCTGATATTAGAGTTTAATTTGAAAGTCTAATTTTTAGACAGCTTATATCAGGGAAGGTGAGACTCACCCTGGTCTTTACTTCTTCATTTGTTTCAGCCTCTTCATTTTTGGTGCTCTTTGAGACTATTCAGAGTTGGAAAATTGAGGCAAGAAGATTCACAGCACTATAATGAAAAGCCATCCCTATGGAGCACAACACCTTTACATGTCTCTTTTAGTGTCTCAGTGGAAACACTTTAGAGCAGATTTGACCAGTGAAATTGGTTGGTTTTACTTCATGAAACACTGGACATAAAATTAAACCCTTTCTTACTTAGACTGTCAATACAGTTCTCTTAATACGTATTTTGCTAATCAGTTTCATTGTCACTGATCTATAATGAGCTTTGTTGGAAATATTGCAATTGGGTCAATTTCAGAGTTAGCAACACATGGATTTTTCTTCAGCAATTCTTAGAAATTTCTTAGAAATTAAACACAACTTACAAGATTTCTTTACCTTTTTTTTAAATTGATTTTTTATGTAACTTCAAACCAAACGAACATCACAATTTCTAGCCCAGTGATGGACTTCCATGAAGAAGTCTCAATTCCTGTGCTGTCCAAAAGCATGTACCAAAATAACTGAGTTCCAAATGCTCACTAATGCTGCATTACCTTACAAGAGGCAACACGGGCATGATACAGAAAATAAGTCCTAGTTACTAATATGCGGCCGATTTTTGTCAACTGAAGGAAAAACCGTGTCAGGCCTTACCAGTGTGGCTTCGTTTGTGAACCATGAGCACATTTGGACCGATGCAAATTATCCCACAGATATCACATTTTAGCTTTCCATTAGGAAGTCGAATGCCTCCAACTCCTGACATAGCCTTGCTGCCTGGGCCATTGTGTGAGCCATTCATTTTCTCTCCTGTGGCATCAAGCATTCGTAAATCCTCTGCACATTCTTCCCCATTCATTTCACAGGCACGCCCATTCTCTTCATCACTATGAGTCTCTATTTTAATATTACCAGCTGAAAAAAAACAATACAGGATGCCACTCAGTTTTGTTACAGAACAAATATTGTGGCAAATAAACAATCACAAGAAAGGAGTTAACTTCTAAACAGCATGTACAATATATCTAAATAACAAAAGCTATGAACATCCCTACGATTCTATGGGCAATGAAACGAGTTTGTAACACATGGAGCAATGAACAGTGAACATCAGTAAAACAAATATAAGGCATCCAGGTTGCTGGGAGTCCAAACAACATTACAAGTCTGTCTCTAGGTCACTTTGAGATTTTTGCATTTATAGCTTTCATTTTGACAATTCAAGCTAATTGGCATGAAACTTAAAATGAATCCACTTCACAGGGGTTTGTCAGAAACAATTGTTAAAGTAATCAAAGAAAATGGATGAAAATGAACAGAAAATGCAACATTCTCCACTTGGCAGGAAGATCTGAAGTGTTGTACTAAATCCAAATGTTTGGGATTCTATGGGGTAAGCAAGGACAATGGGAAAGCAAAGAGTACAAACACTGATAAAGAAACCAGGGCAGGCAAGAATGGAAGGAAGAATTTAAAAGCAAGAACTAATTTTACAGAAAATTAGAGGAGTGATAATTGTGTTTTAGGACAGGAGGATTAGGATTGCTGAGTAACAGGAGAGGATTTCCATAGCCATGAGGTACTATTAAAAACCAGTCAAATCAACAAATGCAGGTGGGAGACTTGTTATGACTTTATTGGATAAGTTCTTTGTGTTATAATCCTATAGGTGACAACTGCTTGCAGCCAGAAGAAGAATTTTGGGGGAAATTTGTCATAGCCTCACAACATGTGATAACACAGAGCCTAATAAGTTTGATCTGATAGGAACACAACAAATTTTAACATTAAGGAAAAGGGCCAAGATTCAGACCAGTTTCTGCCAGTATTCATTCCTCTCCTCTCCACAGTACTGTATGATGTTTTACATAGAAAAAAACAGAATAATCTTTTTTTGTTATTTTTGTCCTTTCTGATATGGTGATTCTGGTGAAAAATATTTCTTCATTAGGGTGAAAAAGACCATTTCATTGCCCAAAATCTTACTTTCCATACAGTAAAAATTCCTCTTCCTTCATCCCACCCCACCCCAAAAAGCAAAGCATTTGCTTTAGTCGCTAGATGGTCTGTTTCATCCAGTGAAGTCCAGGTCTTTTCTGTTCATGGAACAGCAATTTCATGGTAGTCTCATTCAAAAGTGGTGGTGTAACAACGACAAAATAATGAGCTATGGGCAATCATTACCTCAGGAGATGAAAGACCTTGTTATTCCTTTGAAATGGAGAGGTTTGACAAACTCTTCTCTGATACACTATGCAACCTCCCAGCTGTGCCAGGAGAGCTGCAGGGATGTGACTGACAAGAGTATCCGACTCAAAATCATACTGGTAAACAGAAGTCTAAGGGTGTTCCCATTTCTGAATACTGCCTGACTGGACACCTTTTAAAAAGTCTACCAGTCTAGGCATTTTAATGGTTATTCAAACATCGCATTTTTAATAGAAATCATATGCAAACCAGAATAAGCACATATCATGACGAGCAGTTTTCCCTTACTATGTATGTCAAAAAAGGGGAATAATTCAAAATTAAAAATCAATGACCAAACAATGATTTACAAGGATGGCATGACTGGCTAAACACAAGTGATTCTGCAAATTTAGTGGACTACAACCCTGCAATGCTGTTTTCACCATGGCAAACAGATAATAGAAAAATTTGGCTTAAGCATATGACAAGATTTCCCATAATTTACACAACAAGTTTTGCTAATAGTAATAATAATAATAATAATAAACATAATAATAGATGTATATATTTATGCAAAACAACTATAGGCTCCTTGCCTGACAGAGTTTTGGAGAAGGTGGCTTTTGAAACAGATTTTCTATTAAGTTAAAACAAAATACATATAAACAAAGCAAAAAGACTAGACTACTTAGGCTCTTTGGTAGTGCATGCTGACAAATATACATTACTGAGAAGTGAAATGACACACACAAAAGTCATAAAAATAGGAACTAGATGGAAGTGCTCTGTAGTGAGCTGAGTTTGCAGTATACTTACTGGAAAAAGATTTGGGAATTATTGCATGAAAGTCCCTAAAGCCTTCCGCCCCGTATGCAGCTGCAACAAAGAAGGCAAATAAGATGCTGGTTTGTGGTAGTGCTAGCGGTAAATATAAAAGAAGATGGCATTATTGCTATATAAGATAAATACCTAGGAGAAAGACAGAACTACCATCACAGAAGCAACACAAGCAGTTCAGGATGAAGGAGGAACAGTAGCAGGACAGCTGACAGGGGAATCCTGACCTGTCTAGAACAATTCCCATTTGTGAAAATGCCCTTTTCTTCCAAAGCAGCCAACAAGTTTTATCATGTTTTCTAAACACATGTCTCTTGGGTATTCCCCTTACTTGCACATTAATTCCTGCTGAAGTCAAGAGAAACTTTTGCTAATGTCTCAAAAGGGTCAATGCAGGTCCCTACAGTGCAGCTTCCTCAGAATTTATTTTTTGCCAATATACCCTCTTTCTGTGCCAGAGACCTCTTCCTTATATGTCCTTGTTTCTAGTCTCTGCACTTATAAAATGTGAAATTGTTTTACTTTCTTCCCACGCCTGCTGGTCTTATGCAATGGAAGAAGAGGGAATTCAATTTTACAAATATATATTTTTGTGAATATTGGCATATTTTTTGTTTGTAATTCTAATGCTTATCCTCACAATGTATCTACAAAAATGCAGTTGCACAAACATACTATACTCTGTATATAGTACCACTGTATATTATGAGTAGCTGTGTACAAATTAACCTGCCATTGGGCACACTGATACAGGTAACGATGGAGTTCACTACTTGACATAAGGAATGACAGGGATATTCATGCAGTCACTCTTCACTAAAGCTCTGCCCCTGGGCTGCTGCAGCCCTACTGCTCAATGAATGTCCCCACGGGGATGAGGCTGAGTATCCAGGATGCCCTCTCAAGAGCTCATGGCAGGGCTCGGTTCAGGTGCAGAGTTCACTTTGCCAGTGAGGGCGGATGGACCCGACACACCCTGGGTCCTCACAGAAATTTTACAGGTCCGATTAACAAAGTATCTCTATGTTCAAACTTAGCACTTTTTACCAACCTGTCTGGTGTATGAAAACTGGCGAAAAGAGCCCCACCAATGCAGGACACACAACAGGAGAGAGAAATCACTCCAGCAGAAATACTAAGGACTTTTATTAATTCCCCCCGCCTGCCCCCTCGCCGCTTCCCCCAGGGACTTCTACTGGAAAAAAAATAAACAGTGTTTTCTACTTCTTTTGTGAAAGAGATTCCTGTCCCTCCCTTGCTATAGTGGGGAGGGACAAAGATGTGACAAATACCTGTGAATTAACATTTTTCAGATGCACTGATCTCAGCATTTGTACAGGTTTCTCAGTTACTCAATACAGTCTTTGTAGAAAAGGTTTCTTTGCACATCTGCATCTATGTACACACACACACAAAGACATTAAGGAGCTCTACAGTAAGTCATGGTAATAATTTCTTGTTGGCTCTTCTAACACCATTAAGAAATTACTCATTAATTCATTTACTTCAATTTGGTTGGAGGTGACCTTAAAAGGCTCTGGATTTTACTCTCTTTGTACATATTACTGCAATTCAGGAGAGTTTAATACCAACCCATTTTTCTGTGCAAGGACTGCGGAGTGTTTTGGTGTCGCTGAACTGACAGCTCTCCCTCACTCCCTTTTTACCTACCCAGAGTGTGGAAAAGTTACCCACAAGCAGGGCACTGACTGGGGCTCTTATGCTCCCAATGTTTACTGGAAAATTCACTCAGTATTTTCTGAAGAGCATTTGAATTTTATGTTAAAAAGACTGGGTTTTTTTAGCCATATATTTTATGGCTAAAGGTGGTTTATACAAGTCTTAGGGAAAAAAAAAAAAGTGATACGTCAAAGGGGAGAGGGGGGGATGATATAATTTATCACTGAAGAGCAGCATAGCTGGCTTCGCACCAGGCTCAGGCTAGGACAATGAGGAAGGCAGGATGATATGAGTGGAGACAGTCACACTTCCCTGGAAAGAGCTGAGCAATGTGGAGAGGGAAGGGAGACATTTTGCAATGAGTGAAAGAGTCAATAGTGAGGAGAAAGGAGAAACCAAACAGACCTCCTGGGAAACTGGACGTAGAGGGTGGCTTTCGAAGGACAGAGAAATAGGCAGCTGGAAAAAAGAGGCATGTGAAGAGTTAGTAATTTGTTTCAATCCATTGCTATTTACCTTCTCTTCTAGCTATGGGACTCCCTCCCAGACATAAAATCCTTTCAGTTTTGTGAGACTTTGACACCAGCATATGTCTAAGTATCTGAGCAAAAATTTCATTTGGAAGGGGGCATTCACCTCCCAGATTCCATCCTTCTCCAGTGGGATTTTTAAGAGAAAGAAGCATAAGACCTGGCTATTAAAGAAATTTAGAGAGTAACAGAGAAAGAGAAGTCACGCCGAAGTATCTGTGCCATTTAAACAACAGAGAGTTCCCTGACTCCTTTTGATTTTTAATGGGATTTGACCCTTTATCCTAGTAGGTACTTAACTGTATCTTGTAGCATATACCTGCCTTTAAGAACTTATCCTTTAGTCTTCCTTTTAAAATAATCTTGATAATCCGATTTTAGTTCCATGCAATGTCTTGTTTGTACTTCATAGCCAACAGGAGAGAAAGATCTCACTTCAAGTTGCTGCAAATATTTTGGGTCCATGCAATTTTCTGTTTGAAAGGCTCACTTGTTATTCCAAGACAAGTCAGAAGTATTTTGTTGATGTCAATGCCTGTTTAAATGGTAGCTTTAAAGTCCAACAAGAATTGTCATGAAGGCACTGTAACTATTCAAGCAGCGATCATACCTGACTGATTTGAACAGTACATTATCACTGTTACAGTGAGAAAAAATCCTTTAACATCATCCTTTCTAACAAATGACAGAAAATGTTGCTAAAAAGGCAGAATAGATGAAAAAAAACCTTATCAGGCCAAAATAAATCAGGTCAGCAAGCCAATATGTAATGACAAATTATGACAAATGATGACAAATACAGAGAAGATCTCTTCTTGTTTACACAGGTACAAAACTCAAAGCAGAATATTGCCACCTGTTTTTTCTGATATAAGACATTGACAACTATTCTCTTTTGTTACAGTGTACTAAAAGTCTAGCCTTGGCTATGACCTGAAATCCAAACCTTCCCCCCTCCTTTTTACATCATAGTTATTTACTGTGGTATCAGCTCTGTTACACCACACAAGAGTGCTACAGGTGGAGGATGCCATGTGCAGAAATGCAAGTTATTTGTCCACAGAATATTTAAGAAGTTATTATTCACTAGCCAGACTTGACAACAACAAACCCAATTCTTTTACTTCAATTATGTTTCCATTAATAGCATCTTTCCCTCATGAGCTTCTGAAGTGACATGAAGAATCATGTGGGTGTGAAAAAGGACAACAAAAGATCTGTGCAGAGGAACCACAATTAGTTATGCAGTAGCTTCAGCCCTTCTTCAGTGTAATTCAGAAGACATTACAGAACATAGATGAGACTGATCAAACTAACTGGTTATTTAGCTACAGAAAAAGTAGATGCACCCAGGTGCTCTTAAAAATTACTTTTTTGCTCTCTCCTTTCTACAAATAGCTCTGCATTGCCCTAATAATCAAGCATTTGTGGTGTGTCTGTGTGTAAAATGCTGAAAGATAAAGACATTTTTGAAGAGTAACAAAAACAACAGGAAGAAGAGTAGTGGCAGGAACTGCTGGGACACACCTGCATGTAGAGCAGACTGGTGCCGAAGGATAAGGAGATCCTCCCTGCAGGGTCACTGCTGCTTCCTTTGACTCCAAGTGCCAATCAGCTCTTGGCAGCCAATTTCTTCCCTACTCTAATTTTGGCTTTCAATCAAATGTATATTATTCCAGAAACACAGGCGTCCACAGATAAGCTATCTCCCATGGGACAACTGGTGTGAGGAGCTCCACCCATGCCATCACCCACGACTGCTATTTCTCCCCACTGCTGCCTGTGGGGAGGTGCCCACCCAGTGTGCCAGCACCAGCGCCCGTCGGTACGCTGAGCTCCTCCTCAGCAGCAAGGAGCAGGGAACTGTGCTTCACTGCATTGCAAAGCACATCAACATGTTTTTTTCCAGGGACTGCAATGACATCAAACTATTCAGAATGCAAACAAGTGAACAAAACAACCAACAAAGTATGTCCTCTCTAGGCAAAAAAAAAGTGGCTTTTTGCTCCATTGTGGAGACTCTCAGTAGCCTCCTGTTAGTGACCTACAGAAATCCTCTAAAGAACCAGTAAAGATGGACTGGTTAAAGACAGATTCAGTAATGCCCATAAATATATTTACACACTTGAAGCTAGGTGCCTTTCATGTAAATTCGTGTTTCAGCGGGAAGTGATCTGTAACCAAGTCAAGTGGCTGATCTAGTTCATATTACTTGTCCTTGTTGTGCAACCTGCTGGTAGATTTTGTTCTGGATTCAAGTTGTTTTTCCAAAGGAAAACATGGCTGTTTAATGTTCCTCATCTGAACTACAAATAAAACTAAGTTTTAAAGGCAAGAGAAAGAGCATTATCAAGAAATGCCATGTTAAACCTGTTTGTCTAGTTCCACATATATGTGTAACCCATGGTTCCTCTACTGGAAATTCTCTGCATCTTGTACTGGCTGCATGATGGAGAAGCTCAGGGAACTGCTGTGGGCTTGCTGGTAACAAACTGGACGTTTTTCTGCTTTGAGAACGTGGGAAGATTTTCAAACTGGAGAGAAAGATTTGCTGACAAATGATGGTAAGAACAGTGCTTCTCATCCTCAAAATCTTTGTCTCTTCTGCTTCTATCAGATTTTTTTAACATGGGCATTAAAGGATAAGGAAGTAGCAAAAGGGCCTTTAGTAGGAAATTCTTAAAAAGCAAAGTAACCTTAAGTAACAATGCACAACAGTGAGGTAAAAACACTACCACATATGGAAATGTTCTTAGCTCACACAGGTATATCTGTGTGAATACATCTGGCTTTACATGCTGAGACTGGAACCTCTGAAGCTGCATTCTCCAGAAACACTACGAGCACAAGCCTTGTGGCTTATGCTCTTTCCCACACAGCAACAGTTACCCAAGAACAGCAGAGCCTCAGATATATGAACATTTTTAAGGGATGTTCCTTTTTTAATCCTTCCACAAAGCATGCTGTATTGAAATTCATGGGTGTCAACCAGGCCTCAACTAATGCAACAAAGTTCTGTCTAAAGGCAGTTGCACTTGGCAGCTGTGAGAACATGGGGGGAAATGTGTTCATCTGGAAAGATTTTGGAGAAGAGGATTGTATGTATGTATGGCCAGACTTTGCGAACAAAGATCTGGGAAGGGCTCTCCCCACGTGGGTGTGCCCTTCCAGCCTGCGCAGTGGATTTTTTAGGTGAGGCACAGCATGCACAGAACTGGCCCCACCATTTAAGTCCTAAGGTCCATTTGCCACGGCCGAACGAGCTTGGACAGTGACAGTGAAGTCCTCAGGACTGTCTACAGCACCCGGTACTAACCGGGGCTGACCCTGCTTGGCTTCCGAGATCTGACGGGATCAGATGTCAGGGAGGCTTGAACTGCCAGGGAACAGTCCCAACTGAGACTCGAACTCAGGTCCTTGGGATTCAGAGTCCAGAGTGCTCTCCTTTACACCACAGGACTGCCCTAGAAGAGGATGGACTATGTTGAGATTCAACAGGCAGAGCAAAGAAGCTCCTCAGGGACGGGAGAAACAGCCATGCTGTCATGGTGGGAACTTGTTCGTACCTGGATGTTACTCTGACAATCTCTGAACAAGGCAAAGGGCTTTAAAAATGCAGAAACATGATCAAAAACAGCAACACACTTACGGTGATCAGTTATGAATAAATGATGTGAACTGTAGTTAGAGGGGGATTTTTAAGCTTGCCTGATCAAGAGAAAAAGCTTGTGAAATCTGAACATGTGGAGCTGGTATTGGTCAGGCCTGTACCATCTGAAGGCAACAGTTGTTGAATACTGTTGTCTTGGGTTTTTGAACACAATGCTAAGAGAAAAACCTAGATTTCTCTAGCTTTCTGAAAAAGTTGACTAAAAATAAGGAGAGAGTCTTAAAAAAACCCCTCAGTTTCTCAGAAAGATGTAGAGAAAAATATGACAGATGTTCAGGCTAAAGAATTTTCTCTATATAAAAGATATTACATCAGGAACAACATCCTACCTGAACTTTCTAGCTCTGCTCTGCAAGCTCATCTCAGCTGTGTTTTGAAACTACTGAATTTATGGGTCCCTATTCCTGTCCTGAAGCGTATCTGCAAAACCAGGAAGAAACTATGCCACTGAAGAGAACTCCAAGCAAGTTTAGCTGAGTTTCTCATGCAGGTATCATCATGCCTCCAGGGAAGAAAGGCCAGCATGGCAATCCCCTCAGGTGCAGCTTCCTTAGACTCTGAACAATTCCCCAGCAATGTCTAAGGCTGGTGAGTGTAAATGGTGTTTTAAAATTATTTTATCTTGAATGAGTAATCTGACATTTGAAACTCACTGGAAACACAGTCAAGATCACAATCTTTAGACAGTTTCAATCACCATGGTGGGTATCACTATCTTACATCAACATGCAACTGTTTTTTAACATAGATAGATCAACAAAGCATCCAAGTCAACATGTTGCTGGCAGAGCTTCAGGGGAAAAGGCTTTCAAAATAATAGTTGCTGAATTGAATGGTCTCTAATAGCATCACTACAATAAATTGTCATAAGGAGCCCCAAACTGATTATTGTGATCGCGTTAAACCTTCATAATGCAGACAGAAATTCTGGATTTATTTCTGGATGAGGTTCAGAAAAAAATAACCTAATACACTCTAACTAGTGGTCAAAAACTGCTCAACTTTTTCTAAACTCTTGTTTATACTCATTACAATATGCTACCAATTATTTTAACATTTGCCTATCAACAAAAGGTTTTTACAAAAGCAACCAATATTTTGAGGCTCTCCAATTTCAGATGCTAATGAAATTAGATTACAAGAAAACAGATCACCCCAGAAAATGCTGATCACTGAGAAATCAGACCACTGTCTCAAGCTCCATATCTGAGTCCTGGTCATCCAGTGACCTCAGGAGAAACCCCTGTTCAGCATGCATGTGCAGGCAGGCATTTGTTAGCTCCTCACAAACTCTGTAAGTTCATGAGTAGAGAAGTAGTTAACAAAAAGGGCATGTATTAGCATATTCTGATTTAAAATCTCAGAGATGGTTCAGTTATTGCTTTCCAATCTGCAGCAGAGGAAGACTATAAAATCCCTGGTCCACTGCAGCACCCCACACACTGGAAGCAACTGTGTGGCAGTGGAGAGCAATTCTGAAGTATCTGAATTATCCAGGATCTTACATCTACTTGACTTTTATTAATATTCAGACTTTTAAGACAACCTGTACTTCTCAGGGGGAGGGAGGGAGGAGTGGAGAAGTAGCAAACCCAGACCAAGAATGCTGTTGAATTTCAGTCCAGTTGCAGCCAAAGCTGAGAAACATGACAGCTTCCCCCTTGTCCAGCTTAACAGGAAACCTTTATCTACTGTTCCTCTAACTCCTTCCACAAACACACAGCAGTCTGGACATATTACCCGTTTCCTCCCAACCCACAGTTGTTTATCTCTGTAGCATCTGTCATAGCCTAGAAGTTTGGAGCAACTCCTACAGCAGTTGCTATGATGTGCATTTAAATCAATCAAGTTGAAAGGCTTATAGGAGACCTCAGTCATTAAAAAAAAAGAGAAGAGAAAGGAGAGGAGAGGAGAGGAGAGGAGAGGAGAGGAGAGGAGAGGA
>JAWWEV010000083.1:80665391-80687237 GCA_035583235.1 Hafferia zeledoni | reverse complement strand
GGAGCGGAGAGGAGAGGAGAGGAGAGGAGAGGAGAGGAGAGGTGTCTGAGGAAGAAGCTGGGCAAATTCCCCAGAATTGTTTTGCCAGCTACCTGATATATCAAGAAAGCTATAACATCTCCTCATTTTTATCCAGGTTTGTTGTTTTGAAATGACAATGCCATGAATGGTGCACAATTTAGGTGTAGAGGTCTGCTTAGCTTTCATGTCTCTACAGGCAAGTTCAGAATCATGTCATGGCTATATCTTATCTCTCGCAGTAGTATTGTGGGAGACCCTTATCCTGGCACTGCCTGCATCTCTCCTTTGCATTCAAGCACACAGTGAAGGTTCAGTTTGGGATTATCTTCAGCTATGTGGAAAGCCACTGTCTCAAGTTACCAAGCTGGAAACCTTCGGACTTTTTGTAATTTCTCTTCCTTATTTTTAAATCCCTCCCTTCCTTCACTCAGTGCCCCACTCCTGCCTCTCCATCCTGACCTATTTCTTTGCACTCTGCAGGTGAAACCAAAGAGCTGCAGTTGTGACACTTCAGTTTGTGTGTCACATTGTAACATTTCCACATCCTCCTCACTCTGTTGTAGAAGTGCTCTAAGAGGAAGAACGGCAAATAATGAAATATAGGAAAGCAGGAAAAGAGGAAGCAGCCAAGAGACAGCAGCCCAACTGAAATGCTAAGAATTATGGAGAAGTGACAGAAAGGGAAGCACAGACCAGGAATTATACTTAGTGGCTTAGCACAAAAAAAAAAAAAAAAAAAAAAAGCTAGCAAAAAAAATAGAGACTTCGATTTCTTTGCCTCTGCATAATCTTCCAGATTACTATTCCTCTCTGACTTTCACCCACTTGACATGTATTCCCTTTCTCACCTACTTTAGGACATTCACCAAACTGTCCTGCTCTGTGTGCAGCTGGACTCCTCCAAACCTGAACTAACCACCAGCCCATTCTTTATCTTCATATCAATCAAGAGGAGGGACTCTTCAAATAACTCTCTGAAAGAAAAGAGGGAAATCAAACATGAAGAAAAGGCCTCTAAATGCTTAGCCTCAGGGTGAGAAGGCACAATTAGGCAATGGTCTTTTTTGCTGAAGGAAGCCATGGAGAAGAGAGTGATGGAAGAGTACAGAAGGAAATTGGCTAAAGCAGAGTAGGGATTGCTTAACCAGGCAATTCTGCCTGGCTGGTAGCGGATGGAGCAGACAGCTTAGGAAGTTCTTCCACTGAGATCATGTACTGTTCTGTCCCGCTTGTTCAGAATGAAACTTGGCTGGAGCAGAAAGCGTTTGAGATTCACATGAAGAATTTTCTCTTCTCCATTTGTAGGCAAAAGAGATACAAAGCAGAACATGAGTCTCTTTAAAAACAGAGTGGCAACACCAGCTTTTTACACACTTCCATTTCTCAGGGACTTTTCAGCAAGAATTTGCCTGATAAAGGGCTGAGCAGAAAGTACAAACTTGAGAAATGACCCTCTATAAATATCAGAATACTAAGTGTTATGCATCTCTTTTGAGTCAAGCTCCAGTTTTTATCTTATCTGGTGGCTAACTGAATTTTGTAGTTTCTCAGGAAGACCGTGGTGAAATCTTGCATGTAAATGAAGACAGGAGTGTTACATAAAGGTGTACTGGGGTATATTTATTTTTTCATCACTGCATGAAAGCTACTTTGTTGGAAGAGCACTCAAAACCATTTGTGACTATTCCACCACAAAGGAGGCTGTTAGGATAAGATAAGAAATGGGCATTAGTAAGGCTTCACTTTCTTTGAAACACTCTTGCACAGATAGTATCAACAGGTTCAGCTATTTTCCCTACCATTTATCTGTAATTTAGAAAATATCTTCTGGGCCACTTGATGAGTATTTAGTTCTTCAGCTAAAATTAATGCATTTTTTGAAGAGCAGGACAAAGGAGAAATGACGCCACATGAGTGGGAAGGAGTTAGCAGTTTCCTCTTGTGAATGGCAACAGTTCCTGAGATGGAATGACTGTTGGAGACATGCACTGAATGTCCCATCCTGCAGCTCTGACTGCTCTTCCACTTGCCTCCAGATACAGTACCAATACCTTTATTTTACAAGGGCAGAGTTTATACACTGCATTATTCTCCTAGGAATGGCAGGATGGCCAGGGTGTGTAATACGCAGTACATGTATGTGAGAGGAACTATGACCACTATGAAGGTATTGTTTGGCTTCTCATATCCTACCTATTCCAGAGATGGGTTCATGTATATTTCAGGTATGAGGGGCATGACATGCTTTCTTCTAGCTTTACTAGTTCTGGCCTGGTTTTGACTTCATTGGAGCCCCTTTTGGTGTAGTCCAGCAGTTCAAAAGACAAAAAAAACCATGAAGCAGTTCAAGAAATAATGTTTTGTCAAGTCAAATGAGTACTGTAAGAGAGAACTTAGATATGGATGTTCTCCACAGCAAATGGATGCAATTTTTCTATTTGACTTTGAATGAGAAATGTCAAGCAAAAGAGGCAGAAATAGGATCATTTTCTATCAAGCCAGTCATAATGTTACTTACTGTTAAAATCAGAACAGTTGGAAACAGCTAAGCATGGGGCTCCACTGTAACCCTAGCCATAAGGAAAGGCACGGGTAGTTTGGTTAAGGAGCAATACCACAAGGGGATTTTTATGTTGATGCAAACTTGGAAAAAAGAGAACATTAAATAGCAATGGAAATGGGTAATACTTGATCCAGAACTTTTCTCAGTTTCTCACAATTACGAATAGTACTTATCCTTTACTAATTCTTCTCACAAACAATAACCTTCTGCTTCAGCCTACAAAGGATTCGATAACAAATAGAACTTTATGGCCTCAAAGAGGGATGAGGCACTGGATGCAAACTGAGGAAATCTAGGTTTAATTTCTAGCTCAGCCACAGACTTCCTGTGTGGCCATGGGAAAGGCATTTAATCCATCATGTGCCCTTACTTCCTTATCTGCACATTTTTCAATTCTTTTTTAATAGGGATAAGACTTTTTTTTTTTTTTTTTTTTAAATGGGCAACCCAAAAGCCATTTTGCTGTTCACACTGATTCCTATATTTGGGTACATGCCTCTTAAGTGTTCTAGCACGTAAGACTGAAATCTGACCATGCACTGGTCACCCTCCTGGCATGTGTCCCACAGAAGGTGACTAGGGATTATGGGGCTGGCAGCAGTTGTAGCTACAAAAGGCTGTACCACTTGGGTATTTCTGAAAATGCTACCCATAGTCTGTGATGAGTCCTACAGAATTATACAAAGGTAGTATTATTTCCAGCCTAATAAACCTTGGTGGCACCCATAAAATACTGGATATCAAATGCTCGGAGCCCTCAGCCAGTTCTCCCTTATCCAGGATTGCTCAAGGTCACAAAGTAGAATTTTCTTCCTCAGAGTAATGACGTAGAAGAAGGAAAGAAATGATCTTTTTCTTAAAGTAGCCTTTTCCCATGCTACCATTCTGTTCCAAGACAGATGTAAAAGTCCCAAAGGCAACTATCTCAAGGGAAAAAAAAAAAAAAAAGGCATAAGCAGTTTAATATCCAGCATGGCAAAAGTTATCAGTAGTCTGAGAAAGGAGAGAAAAAAGAAAAAAGGAGCTCAGCCAGTACCTTTTATGTGGGAAATGACCTAAAACTGAAAACTGTGTCATCTCCAGTTCAGCTGCATAGCGCTTCTCATACACATTCAGTTATGAGGTGTGAAATCTCACTCCAAAACCAAATTACTCGAGTATTTTTTTTTTTTTTTTAATGGAAAATATCTTCAGAAACATCTCAGCATAAAGAAAAGCCTGGACAAGAGTGTGAATTTGACTCCCTGGTATTTGGGCTTATCTCCTCACTTTATCCTCAGCTGCCCAGCCTCCCAGGACTAACCTCCCTCACTTCTCTGTCACACTGGCACTTGGGGTGGCATTTCGCTCATTGCACTGGCACAACCCAGGACTCCTGCCTGGGCAAATCAGGCACAGTTAGTTCTTCCCTTTTTCCAAAACTCCAAGTGATAGAGTGAATTGCTTCTCTGTACTAAAATATGGACTAATTAGAAGTTAGGAAATCAATCATTTCCTGATTCCCCAAATGATCTAATAATTCACTGACAATGTTTATTTTATTACCTCATGTACAATCACCAAATTCTTTATTTTTTTTTTATGTTTACCTGTTTTATATTTTCAGTCTTACTTTTCAAACTAAAGAGACATGGTTTAAAACAAAGCTGAGTACTTCGAACCAAACCAATCCCACTGCACCCTGGAAGAAACACAAGACTGTTTTGCTGCAGCTATTAGAAAAATACATTTGCTCTCTGGTCTCCAGAATACTGTGTAGGGTTTAGATTCCACAGCACAATTGATTACATTTCATTCTGCCCTACCTCACACTTACCCCAGCTAGGACTTGTAAGGCTTAATCAATTATGTGTATATAGCCTTAATTAGATTGTAAACTCCTTGGGGCTGCTGTTGGTGTTTGTGCAGTGTCTAGAGCATTAGAGTTCCTTTTCCAGAAACCCTGTGCCACAACACAAGTTGGGATAAAAAACCCAACAAAACAATTGGAAAAAAATGACAATAGAAAAATCCAAAGCTTAAGTCAATCCCTTTCTCAATCTTACACCAACAGCAAGAGGACACACAATGGACAGTGGACACACAATCATATGCAGCTAGAACGAGATCTGTGCTGTGAAAAGTGGTGCCAGGCATTTTGAGGGTGGTCAAACCTTGGCCTCCAATAAGGGTTAATGATCTATTCAAACTATCAGTGTTGGCATTTCCTGCCATTTCAGCATTTATGGAATATTTGAAAGTGTCTAGCAGGCAGAGTTTCTGTCAAACTTCCTCTCTGCTCCTAGTCGCGTGCTCTAGACAGTGTAAATGCCTTTTACTTGGAGGAATCCTTTTTAAAGCATCTGCCCAGCTTGTGTTTAAAGCATTTTTCAAATATTCCAAAGGAAAAGACATTGCATCGTGTTTTCACCATATATGATGTATTCTCAGCACCGAAACACCCAAATGTGTGCCCTAACATGGCATTACACATTAGGAAACCTTCTTATCCATGAACTACCAAGCTGCAACTCCTTGTTGCTACCAAGACACAGAGTCCATCACCACTATTCAATCCAGAATTCCAAATGCATCTAAATTTCATACTAACATCCAGACATTGTGGTTGGACTAAGAGTGAGGTAAATGAAAAGCATGAAAAACCTTCCCCATTAAAATGAAAAGCAGCTCTACAGACGCTGTTGCTTCTTATTAGCTCAGGTAAACTTTGGTATCTGTGCCATGGCCATGCTGCACTGTGGAGTATAGCAAGGTCAAGAAAGGAAATTAAAATCCTGCTATCACCAACACTTAGAAACAAATACATCCAGAAATACAGTTTGGGCTGCTGGGTTATATGGGCTGGTCAGGTCATGGCCAGGCAGGTTTGTCACAGGTTGCAGTAAGTGTATAGACTTTGTCTTCAGAAAATCAACCTGTACCTGGTTAACTGGTCAGAGACTAGAGGCAAAAATATGGGACTATTGAATGATGCTTTGTTCATTTAGAAGAAAGGAACTCAAGTCTGCCTTGTCCAACACAAAAGGACAAAATCATAACGGCTAAATATTTCTGTGCATGTAAGGCATTCAAATCCCAGTGATCACAGTATCCTACTTGAAGACCTTTGGACTCTTGGAAACTGTTAGCCATCAGGACTATTGCTTGCATCAGAGCAGTTCTGAGACCTCTCTTTGACACAAGGACAAATGAAGAATGGCTCATCCACAGCTTCAAATTCTTTTACCTCAAAGGTAGGTAAAGGAGTTCCAGCATGCAGTCCCAGCAAAGCTGATGTGTACCACAGGCTCACGCCTTCAGGGTAAGTTGCTTCTCAAGTGTTTGTAGAAGAGAACGTTAAAAGTTTCATTTTCTGTTGTCATCTTTTTTATTAAATGAATGTGCAGTGGCTGTCATTAGTACAGGACTGTGGCATGCTGCAGCAAGCCTTCCCAGCAAATCTGGTGAAATTTGCTTCTGCTGATGCAAATGTGCTATTTGCTAGAGCTGCCCATGGCTATCTGATGAACTCCCATCCTATGCCTGAACGTGAAAACACAACCCACAGCCCAGAATGTGAGGATCACTGTGTTCTCAGGAAGTAGGCAACTAATATAACCATTTGTGCTCTGTCTCACTGAGGGTAAAAAAGAGGGGTGAAAAAACCACCATTGCCGAGCAAACACCAGTTCCCACACAGGAAGGCAGCAGATTGCTTTGTGTTCAGCTAGTCTGGCCTTCATGAGGGGTTATATTGTGCACTCACCTGCAGCTCCCCAGGATGTGCATAAGGAGATTCCCTGAATATCACTGTGGCTTTCTGGGATAGAAGAGCAGAAGGGTCTCTCACTACATCTGTTACAGTGGTACTTTTAACTGTGCTTTTGTATTTGTTAGCCCAGTTAGCTACTGAAACATCCCTAAGAAAGTTATCAAGTTTGGCTTGCACTAACTTTTTTTCACTTTTAGTGGAAAGCTGTATCTCAAATAAGAGATACAAAATACTATATCTGCATTTTCCGTTAGATTATTTCAATACATCAACCATCTATTCCTCTGCTTTGAGGATCCTATATCCCCCAAAGCTTCACTATGCATTGTTAAATTTGGCACAGGACTGTAAAAGAATCTTCTGAAAAAAAACATTTCATCAGTGTTTCCTGTCTCTCCATTACACATCTTACCTGAGTAACATTGCAAGAAATTAAGTGAATAAAACATCTAAATGCTTGAAGGAATAGCATTGGAGAACTATGGGGGAGGATTTTGATATCTCACATACCCCTCCACTGCTGAGCCAGCAGAGGTAAGCAGGAGAGCCTCTTCAGGGCATTGTCTCAGTCGAAGAATGCCAGCAGGAGGAATTGAAAGGGATTGTGTGTTTCTCCTTTCCCCATCTCCCCCAGCTGCATGAACTCCTTGGTGGTCCTTTTAGTACTATGATTCCATATACCTTCACAGCTGCCTTGGCCCAGCAGCTTTATGCAGATCACAAAAGCCACAACGGGTACAAGTGGGCCTTCCTCAGCTGCTGCCCACTTCCCATATGGAATTTACACTTAGGTTTCTTATAGCGATACAGGCAAGCTATCAGGAACTAACCTTTTCCCCTTTTAAGTTTGAAAAAAATATTTTTATGGCATGTGTTTATGTTGCAGAATGCATGTTTGATAGGTCTTAAAAACAATAAAAAGCTCAGCTTTCAAGATAAACACTCTTTTGCATATATGTGCTGGTTTTTAGGTTCAGACATAAACATAGAGGAGCTTGGTTTTGCAGGCACATAATTTTATGTGTGCTGACAGACACATTTGTATGTACATATCTGTATGTGTGTACATTTACACACATGAAAGAGAGAACACAGAATAAATGGCTCCTGATGGCTGGAAAATACATTGCCATTTCAAATTTCAAATTTCAAAGAGAAGATATTAATTGTAAAAAGGTGTAGAAATGGAAAATATTTTTGCATTGTCTCCTTAACACCAAGAGCTGAATTGTGTATTGTATAAATCAGTCCCTTTCACTGCACACAAGAAGAAGCATATTAGCAATGTTTATATTGTACAGCAAATGTACAGACTCATTAATGTGCAATTACAGAATAAACAGTATCAGACTTCTTTAGTCTGTTTTGCAAGGAGAAAAAGAATTCTACTTAACGCCATAAGCCCATGGTAGGATACCAGTTTTACTAGGATCTACTAGCAATGTGATGGGAAGATTAAACAAATGTGTTACTACAACAGAGGTAATGCCTCATTACCATTATTCCTCCTTCATCTGTTTCGTATGTTGGGCTCCAAAGCCACTGAAGTCTTTTGCTAGCACAATTATCATTTCTCATTTTTACTTCTACTTGCCATTATGTGGACAAATGGGCAGGAAGCTCAATCCCTCCCCAGAAAAGCCTAGTTCCCATTTGACTGCTAGATAAATTGTTGTAGGTCCACACCTGCAGCAGATGAAGCTCCAGGGACCACGCTGGCCATCAGGGCTTCCCCACCTCCCCTCAATGTCCAGCCATCAGAGGTACCAGTTACAAAATTGGCTGGATTCTGGAAGGAAAAAGGACAGACAACCATTCAGAAAGGAAGGTGTCATGTCAGTGTGGAAGGGACATTCTCACCTCTTCACTTGTGGCTTCAGTCTGGGAAAACAGGAGTGCTCTGCTTTGGAAAGACAGAGACATTCACAGCCTGAATTGTGAATAACAGCCAGCTGGTGGTCAGGGTACAGATGGATCATGGACAATGTGACACTTCCCTCAGTCATGCAGGTGTTTTCCCTTTGCAAATCTGGGCACAAAACCAAAGCAGTGGGTCCCAGTCTACCCCACAATAAGGCAAATACATTTTTTATAGTTAGTTCTATAGGTGCATGTGTTGTTTTCTCCTGAAAAGAAATTCTCATATGGAAAGAACTGGAAGGATATATCTGAAATGCAGGCCCAGCGTGAGGGGTGCAAAACCAGCAATGTTCCCCAGCTGGCAGTCACCATTTCAGTGCTAATGAAACCATCCCACTTCAACACCAACCACTGCCACCACTTCCGAGCATTGCAACACATATTCACAGCAGGAAAAAACAGGCTCAATAACTCCATCCTTACAATGCTGGGGTGCACACTACTGTGAACGAGAAGGGACTGATCTCCCTCCCAAAACCCCCTGAAGTCACCATTAAAAATCAGACCACAAAGCTGTTAGCTTAGACAAAAAACCCCCAAACTCAAAAACCATGGAAGATTTGGGAAGTTCAAGCCCATAGTGATCACAGCTTCTTACAAATGCAGGATGCTTTTAAATGATGAAATATGGAGAATGAATATTTCCTGTTCTATTAATTGCAAAACAAGTTGAAAGTGTCACCAACTTTAGTTTAAACCCACCTTTCCATTGCATTAAACATCTCTGTTGTATTACTTAATCAGCAGGGAGAGCAAAAGCATGCAGATACTCCCTGTTATATGAAGGAATTAGCAATTCTTTCTAAAGCTCTCAATTACATTTTTTTTAAAGGAGAGGTCAAGGAACAAGAAAGTTCTTACATTGTTCCATAAAATAATCTAGAAGTTACTGAAAACTCTGGTAAGAGCCACTTCCTCAGAAGTAACATTTCCAGGGTAAAAAAAAAAAAAAAAAAAAAAAAAAAAAGGCTCATGTGAAAGTTCTCCTTACTCTTTGGTTTCTTCTCTTTTTTTTTGTCCTTCTCTTTAAACTCTGATGTGTGGCTTAGAAGACTGGAAGTTAATTCATGCTGTCATATTTCTCCACTTTTGCTACATTTATTACATTTTTGAGGAAGGAGATATATGGCAAATGGAATGTGAAAACCAAACAGCAAAACATGTGCCTTAACTGTTCTTTTTGGATCCGGCCTGTTTTGGTTGGAAAATGACAGTAATTCTGTGTTTGCTGTGCCATTTTTTTCTTCTGCAATCCCTAAATTGCGTTATTAATCCAATTTTTAAGTATGGATTTTGGCATGTTAGCATTGAAATCTCATTTATATCAAAGAAGTGGGACTCTCTAACTTCCAAAAATTCTATTTGGTGCTTTTGATATTGCTATGGCTGATGGTGAAATGATAGATAAGGTATCTTCTCAGGATCATTTTTATGCATGTAACTTTAGACACTTAAATGTTTCTGAGCAACATGACCCTAAACTGCAATGGATACAAGAAGCAGGAACTATTCTTAACATCAAAATGTGTAAAAACCAAAGAGAAGTACATACCAAATGGTTTGGGGGTTTTTGAAAACAAATTCCTTTACTAGGCGTTATGTTCCCTGCATGGCACCTTTATAACATGGAATTTATTTACTAGGGAGAGAGGGAAGGAGGGAGCAGCAGAATGTCTCACATTTCAGGCTGCAGGTCTAGCCTGCTTTTGGGCTGGTGCTCTGCCACTTGTTTGTTCAGGAAGGCTGCTGGGTGAGGCATGACAGTTTCCAATAAGCTGTCACTGGAAGCCCAAATCCTGGAATGCTGTCCAGTTTACCTTCACAAGTTAACAGCTTGTTGTGGTCACACATGTTCATCACAACTGAAATGCTGAGGGTGAGCCTGCAGAGGCTGCTATGCCATACCTACGTACTGCACGTGAGGCAAAGCTTTCTCCTGAAAGAGCATCTTCTGAGGCTTCAAGAAACTTCACACAGTGAGCTCAATGAAGAAGGTTCAGGGACAAATCTCTGTCCTGCTGCAATGAGTGGTGGTTTTCCTGGCTTTAGGACTATAGCTCCAAAATGGAGCTCTTCCATCCCCTCCCTTTGTCATAAAAGGCTTATTCTGCACTGAGGAAAGCTGTGGTGGCATGGCCATGCTGTAAATCCTTCCCTGCAAATCTCAAATGCAGGGCATGCAGCCACAGTGACACTGTTTGCACATTTCACTGTGGGACAGAGCCTGGGAAGTTCATTCCTGAGGGGAGAGCATTGCTGCAGGTTCTCTGCTGCCAGAAACCAACTCCTCCCAGGGAGGCACCATAGCGGGAGTTGAAATCATAGTCATGTGAGGGAGTGGCTGAACAAAACCAAAAGAGCAGTTTCTTCTGAAATGGTGCCTCTGTGGAGGCAGGTGGTCCCTACACTGTGCCCAAGTCCAGCAGCTAAGTTTTCACTAAGGGTGCAGTCTTGAAGAGCAACTGGGTGGAATGAGAACTTGCTCAAGGGAAAAGCAAGCCTACAACAAAGAACAAGCAAGAATTAACACAGAATAGAGGGATGGCTGGTGTTGGGAGACCAATCCAACCTTTTGCTGCAGAGTCATTCCCTTAAAATAACCTGAGGTCCAGCAAGCTGCAGTTACAGAGGTCTTTACCAGCTTAAAATATGCCCACTTTCCAGCCAGAGCCCATTATTTCTGACTTGTGCTGCAGCCAGTGCTGAGATCCTGCTAGATAATTTTAACTCCCGAGCTAGAATGGGGCTTATCTCTGAAGTACATCTCCTCTGCTCAAAGAGAACTTCCTCTCACTGCAGATTAGATCTGCAGGCTCAATTTCCATACCTAAAGCCACACAGCTAAACACACTACATCTCTCCATGTCAAACAAGGCTTGCCACTCTCTCAGCACTGAAGAAACAAAACTTGCACAGTTCCCAGGCTTTCCCCGACTTTTGCACTGATGTTCCCTTCTGAAAACAGAGCAGAACCCAGGAGGTGCTCATGAAATTGGCTGTAGATTCACAAGCTACACAGCTCTGGAGAAATAATAGCTTCATCACCTACTGCAACATCATGTTGCCACACAGTGGCAACACAAATCATACTTCTGCCAATTGGCCAGGAGTAAAAAAAATAAATCCCCACAAAACTAAATAGAAATAAGTGGAAAAGTATAGCTCTTTTCAGGATCAGTGCTGTTCTCAAGGATTTGATTTTGTCATGTGCTACAGTTGTATCAGACGACAAATTTTTACATGCCTGCTTCCACAGTAGCTCTGCCCTGGCTTTACTGAGAGAACTGTGCTAATACAGCACAGACTACAGTGTGGTCGTGGCAGCTCTGCTTTCCAGGCTGCCTCACCATCCCTTCCCAAAACTACTTCCAAGTTTGTTTGTTCACCTTCCATTACTAGTAGGAAGCATTTTTAAATTTGATAAAGGAATTCACCTTCAGTAAGTGGGCTGTTTTCCACTCACCTTGTGAAAGTTCATGCACACTTTTCTAAGTCCTAAATCATTACATAGACCAGGGCTTGTCTCTGGCACAACAGCAAATTCCCAATGGCCGGTTGTACCTGGGTCTTCTGCACCTCACTCTAGCACACTGTTTAACACTATGCATGTGAAAAACACACCTTTGAAGGCTGGTATATAACATATATCCTGTACAGCATATATAAGGGCATTTGTCATGCCTTCTCCAACTAAACCATTTCCATTCTCCTCTATACAAATGCCCAGATGAATTTTGCAGACAAAATGAAAATAATCCTGACAAAAACATCTCCTGTGTTCCCCTTAAAAACAGGTCAGTCATACTGGCAGGCAAAACCAGTCCATACTGGGGAATGTTACTTTGGGGTTAGAAATAGGGGCTTCAGACCAAACAAGAGGGGAGATTCCCAACTTCCCTATTTTTAAAAGTTCCTAAAATATTTTAGCTACAAGTTTTTCAATTCCTTCGGAAACCTCCTCAGTTGGACTTTCGAGCCCTGTTAAACTGTGGAGCGTTAAGAAGAATTCTTAAAGCTCCTCAAACCATCTTGGAAACAGATTTTCTCTCTGCTCTCAGAGCCATTAGGGCCACATCAGGTGAGACAGCAATCATCACCAATTATTTACAAAGGATAATCAGCTTGTGCACACTTTCATACCTTAAAGCAGCAGAGATGTCCATCTGAAACCTGAGCAAGTAAAACATATTACACAGCCCTCCAGGTTACCTTAGCTCTCTGAATCTAGTTCTCTGAATGTCCACATGCACACATGCCACACATGTACTTTATTGTTCACACACAAGACACTGCGTTCATAATCACTGGACTCCCGTAGGAGGAGTGTGCAAAGACATTTAGCTCTGGCAGTCTTTTTCCTCAGCCCCTTTTCCCTACTGGACAGAATTACCAGGGCAGCAGTGAGCTGGACCTGTCTAAGCCACAGGACTGATTTTGCAACTTGGGGTGGGGGCACTTCCCCTTTTGTCTTTTCTCCCTTTTCCCCTCTGTCTGCAGCCTTTCCACACTTTTACTCCGTCTCCACCCAGCTGTGTGTGAGTTGCAGCAGATTTATGTAATGGTGAGCTGTTGTGGTTGCCTGCTGGCCCCTCAGCAATGCTTGTGTCCATGCTTTCAAATGACTGAGCTCCTTTTAAGGAAATAAAGCACCGAAGCTGCTCAGAGTGGGGGCACTTTCCTGCACCAGTAACCAGCTACTCATGCAGGTTACCACCTCTGCATGCCCATGGCTGGGAGGGAAGACCCCTGGGTTGAAGGCAGTGCCCGGGTCCCACTGATGCCAGGCACAAGGCCTGCAGCTATACAGGCTTCTGCTTCAATAACTATGTTGTGCGAAGGAGGTAACACCACCATTTGACATTTCCCACTGGAGGAGAAAAATGTAAAAAAGTGCTTTCCTTCTAATGTCTCTTCCCATACTAGTATCCTTTACTTTAAACAAATGGAATTCATAATTTCATATAAATCTCATCTGTTTTTTATTGGTGTCTAGGATCACCTTGCCTTGTTACTTTGGGCATTCACTGTCAGTTGTACAAGTGTCAACCTAATTTTGTGAGATTACTTCTCCCTACCTCTTGAAAAGAAGAACATCTGTAGACATTGTATATTCCAGGTCCAGTCTGTAATCTGTGACTGTGGTGGTAACCCTCGACTTCTGCCTTGGAACCGTATGGTCACTTGCAGCCTCAGACAGCTGTCTGTGCAGAAATGGTGAGCCCACAGCCTCTTTCTGAGGCCACTAACACTGTGAGATGGGCTTTTGTCTTTGACTCAGCTCTGACATGGGCAGTTATGGATAAAGGAAGGTACTGCCTACCAAATGCCACCACTGCAGCAAATGGCTCTTTGTCCATGAAGTAGCGTCCAAACTACAGCTCACTGAATCATTAACACATGGGTTGAATTAGGATAGTCTCAGAGCACAAACAGGCCTAAATTGCAACTGTCTACCACATGCAGGATGTTCAGTACTGATCATCCACAAAAGGCGCCCACAACATTTAACCTGAAACTTGGATGGAGGCAGTAAGAATCATCAGATGATATTACAATTAGGTTAGCATGGGAAATAGGGCTGTCCAAAATGTGCTACAGGACACTAATTCTTAATGGCATGGAATTTCAGTGGGATACATATTTCTAAATAACTCAGACCAAAATTTTGAAAGGATATTTAGGAGAGATGGCAAAACAGAATCTCTAGTGCCTTAAAGAGCTGTGAAAAACTATCTCTCTGCTGAAAAAATTTCCTGTGTTTTCTAGAGAAAGTAAATATAAAGCAGGTGGGTGAGAAGAATAAACAGAAAATAATAAAATAAGTTATAGGTGCCAGATCAGTCTGAGAAGTAAATTTGGGGTGGAGACTAGCACAAGGAAGGAAGAAGATCTAGTGGACAGAGTAGCAGAAATTTAGCTTGCAGGAGGAAGCTGCTCAACACATAGTGGCATTCGGGGGGGTTACAACATTAAAATCATAGCAAGCTCATCAGGGAAGTGAAGAGACTATCAGTGACCAGAACAAGTCTTTCAATGTGCTTCAGCTTTGTTGTGCTACTTGGGGTTATTACTAGAAACAGTTGATGACTACTTCCATAAATCACCTTTTCACACTTGCTGATCATTTTTGCATTGATGAAAAGCAATCCCTTTCTTGGGGACACAAGTCAAAACATACATTTCATGAACCTCTGGATATCTCCATTATGAAATTTGTACCCTCTGTAGTCATTTTAAGTGAGAAGTCACAAACTGAAGACACACAATAAAATCTGACAAGTGAACTGAGTACTTCAGCGTCTTCATTCTCAGAGCAGGAGAGATGCTCCAAACAGTTCTATCAGCTCTACAGTACCACGTTCAGGTTTCATTAAAGGTTTGAAAGAAGCACAAAAGGACATTTTTGAAAACACATGAAGGAGCTAAAGCCTATCTTTCTTTTCTAAAACCAGCTTATTTCCCCTAATATTTGACCTTTAAAATGCTAAATTGATGACAAGGTAATTAAACTTTTGATTCCAGGGTTAAAGATTTCATGAAGTGTTACTACAAATCTGAGAAAGCAAGGTGGTCATTTGAACATTTCTGTCTCACAGGATGATTAAAATTAACAGCAGATTTCTCAACTAATTTCAGTAGGAAATTTCAGTAAGAAAGTTACTAGTTTCATTTAATAGAGCTGCAATTCCCATTGTTATCTCTATACCACTACATGTACAAAAAAGTCCTCCAGAATGTAGAGGCTGACTCGAATTCCTTGGTGCATGCTGTATGGATGGTTGATCTCTCAAAGTGTTACAGATTAGTGAGATGCACTGTAAATCCTGTGTTGAAATACATCAAAATTCATAGGAGATTCCCTTTTGATGAAAGAAGCAGATGGGACATTGGGAAGTCATAGAGACAAAAATTGTTGCCTGATCATTTCTGCTCATGTGCATGGCCAGTCAGTTATCACAGTCTCTCTCCCACCTCTAAGATATACATATATAATATTAGTGGGTCTTTCCAATACTCTTCTCTCTCTCTTTCATTCTTCAAACTACTTTTTCAGGTCATCCTTTTCTACCTAAGTTTGTTGATAAAAACAGTTGAGAAACAGATTTGGGGATTTGGAGATGACAGTGTTGCACTAACACCAAGCCAGTCTACACTGCCATAGCACTGCCCACACGGAAAGAGAGTCCCCTTCACCCCTAATACACCTATGGGATCATAGAGGTCAAACACCACCCCCAAGGCATTGGTTTATTCCTAAGAGATTTTCTTTTGATGAAGACACAGACTGTGCATAGCAATCATATGGCTTCTGATATGATTGGGGCCTGTGTTCAGATCGCTTTTGTAAAAAAGGAGAATTATTTTTTCAGCATGCTCTTTTCATAAAGCTAGTTCAGGGCTAGGAAAAAGGAGCAGTAGAAGAAGCAAAGGTGTATGCAGCTTTACAAAAAAGACAAACATTGCAAGCAATGGAGTTGATCCTACAGATCACCCATAAAATGGAGTATTGTGTCTGTTGACCATGGTCAACAAGACATCGCTACAAGATGTAACCCTTCTAAACAAAAGAGCTATGGGTAAAGAAAGTGGCTGTAGAAAAAGTGTTGAAGCCAGGACATGGAAAATCTAATTTATCATTGAGTAATGAGTACAACAGGTAGAACTTTTCATACTTAGGACACCAAAGTCATTACAGCAACTTCTAATATGTGTTTATATGGATATATGATTGAACTCTTGGGAGAATTGTTACATCATTTGCAAATAAAAAGTTCAACTTTTGTGACAAAGAAAATTCAGTGCGATCAAAGATCCTGTTTGCTTGGGTTCGAACAAAGAACTTACAGAATTATTATTACTTTTTAAATTAGGGCTTAAATATTTTGTTGGGTCAAGTTATTGTGGGAGAAAGGAGATTTGACTCTTTTTACTGAGTTGATACACAAGCAGTTAAGGCAAGATTTTGTCCAAAGATCATTGGACTGAAAAACAAAGCACTAGGTAAAGTGATCAGATTATTAAAAAGGCTTTTAAAAAATGAATTTGTTCATAAGGTATCTCAATATATGTGTAGGAGCTGAACTTTGTGCATACATTTTTGGCAAGAGGGAATCAAGTGATAAATAAAATGAAGATGCATAAGATACTGCACTCTCTACTAGCCTGTGCTGAAGTTTGGGAGCAGATTCTATTCCTAATGCTGACACCCTCCCTCTGTATTAACTTGAGTTGATTATTTTGTCTTCTGTGTTTCCCTTTCCACCTACTGTCCTTTACTGAACTTCCTTAGACAATAAACACTTAAAGGCACTTGCAATCTTTCTATAAACAGTCTTCCCCTTGACCCTCATTCTTACAATCGGAATGTGAAAATGATGAGCAATAATTTGTGGATAGACAAATGTATTTTGATAGTCACTTCTTTCCAGACATATTTTGATCACATAGGGCATTGATTAGAGCATTCTTGGAGTCAGTGCAATTTTTTTCCTATTTTTCTTTGCTTTTTCCCCCCTACTAGTAAACAAGCAGGGTGCTGATGTAATATCATTTAGTCTTTTTTAATGCACCACATGTGAGCTGATGCAGGCATTAGTCACTGCTAGTCCTTGGTGTGGAGTCTGGGATCCCTAAGAAGAATCAGCATTTTGCACCATCATTTCTGGAAAATAATTTATTTTAACCCAATAGATTTTATCAATTTTGGATTTTTTGCCTAGTAGAACAAAATTCAAGTGTTTTCTAAGGTGCTCCCAGGTAAAAAAATCAAGGGTAAATGAAGATCAGATATTGGAATCTGAAACATATGAATACTATATGTGTTCTAATATGCTATTTCTGGAGAAATGTGAATAGCATTCAAGATAGCATTCAAATTAATAATAAAAATACCCAAGAGTTTACTGAATTGTGATAAAATCTGAGTTCTGATAATTTTGACCTGGAGTCATATTTAAATCCATTCCCTAGGTAAAATGAAAAATATCTTTCTTGGAGAGAATTTTATGCAATCAGTCATGCTTTAGAAAGATGATAAATAGTAGCATCTTTGTATCTTCTCTGTGGATGAGGATGCCTTTCACAAAGAAAAGTGGAACAAAAAACACTAAGCATCTCAGCAAGACAAAAAGGCACAGGCACAAGACCTGCTTGCATTCCAGCTTGTTATACAGTACTTTAACATTATCTAATAGTATTTCTTATTAGGGTGGACTTATCATCTTACCTAAGATTCTGTCATTCTTAGAACTCTGTTGTCCTCCAGTACTGGTTGAAAGGTCCTCTGGCACAGGCATAGGTTCATCTGGATCATCTGGGACATCACTCATGGGAGGACTTTCCTTTCCTAGTAGTAGAGTAAGTAGCATCAGTTAGTCATCAAAGTAGCCTCATTTTCAAACATTACCGTAAGAAGAACCACAAATCAAATACAACTTAACAAAAAAACCTAAGCACTACTAAAGCATGATATTCTTGGGACCAAAACCTGCTATCCTGCTGAGAAAACTTATGAATACAGGAGAATTATACTTGTGAAAAGAATGCAGGCCAATGTCTCTTCCAAATTTACTGAAGACTGGATGTACAGCTGTCAGCCTTAGCACTCTGATATTTATAAGACACATGTTTGTTTTCCAGATGTTATGCTCAGAAGATCCAGTTTAGCCAATGCAGGCTGACAGATTAAAAAGGTTATCAAATGGACATCCTTCGTAAAAACTCTTCTTACTTCTGCAAGTGCTTCTTGAAAGCACATCCGGATTTGTTTTAAAGACATAGTGAAGTCTAAATGACAAGTATTCTGGGGCTCCAAAAAAAATAACTCCCCACTCCCCCAAAAAATCTTTAACTTAAAATTCAACTACAACTTCAGCAAAATTCACCAGTGGCCACAGATCAAGCTTTGGCTGGTCCTTGCGACTACAAGTAGTGAAGTGTCTGTAGCTCCCAGGACTTCTTAAAACATGGATAGAGTTCATTCAATACATGACTTCATGGGGTTTTACTTTCTTTTATTTGCAAAGAGGAAACAAACCCCAATATCTCGTGTACACATGATTTTGCGGAGGGAAACAGTTTGGTGCTTTAATGCATTATAAGTATTGTGGAACTGTTTTCATGCCAAATGCAATACAATGCAATTATGAGCAATGCAAGCACTGAGCTTCCAGAAACAGTGAGGTTCCTTGGTTCAGCTCTCAGTCACAGCCCACATGTCCTGCCCACAGTAATATCCCTGTCTTGCAAAGCTTCTTTTAAAAGTACTTCACACATATCTAACAAAGCATCCCTTGGAAACAATTACCAAAAGAATTATCTAAGTAATTAGTTTCATTGACTATTAGTAAAAGACTGATCTTTGCATTAACAGCAAAGAATAAAACAGGCCCAGAGCAGGATTTGAACTCAGTAATGTTCAGATAAGACCCTTGTCTCCAAAATGGAGATGTTACCAAATTATGTTGATGCAATCTGTTAGACATCCCATGGCAGTCAGCACACCATCAAGGGCAGTAATTTCATGGCACAAAGCCCAAGCAAATTAGTATTTTGAGTCCTAACGAGAATTCCTTATTAAAACACAAACATCGACTAAACCTGAAAACACTTATCAGAAAAGGAAAAACTAAACCAAACACAGCTTACTTAAATGGCAGCAGCTTCGTGATGCCAGTTATGGACCTGATATGAATGAAGTAAATGGTTTCCTCCCAACCTCCTGGATGGAGCAAAGCATTGTGCTCTCTGATCTATACTGATCACAATGGGGGGAAGTGACAGCTAGATTCAAGTCATCTTCCAAAGTAGCTGTTTTGGTTTGCTTGCACAAATCTATGTTGAAATGAATGAAATGAGTATGTGACTGCGTTTCTTAATGACACATCTATCAAACTGTGGAATAATCTCTAATCAGGAGTGTTGAGAGTGGCACCAGGTGAACTATCTAAAACTGCAGCCAGAGGACTCAAGGGTAATGAAGAAACCGTCCTGCACTGGCAGAAGGAGTATCTAGATGATTTCATAAGGTCCCCCCATATCCAGCTTCTGTGGGGTATTCTTAAATGGGCCAAATCCTTATCTAGATATTTCTGTAGTTTTCTGAGATGCAAGCAACTTATAGAACTGCCACTGACTTTCCAATGCAAGTCTCATCCTTCCATGTTGAGGTATCTCTTACAAATAGGATGCATGGATGAGGAGAGATAGCTGAAGTGTTTCAGTTTGTACAACACATTTTCCACCACACAGTCAAAAAAACCCCCTCAAGTTTAACTGGAGGGCAGGTGGCAGCCTGGCAGCTCTCTTCTCACTACATGTGGGTTAAGGAAATTTGTTAAAAAGTAGCAGTAATCAAAAGCCACATGCATCTTCCAAGGATCAAACAGTGCTCCCAGTTACAACAACCAAAGTTGATGCTTTGACTTTGTCCAGACTGAGAAGAACATTTACCTTAAAAACCTGAAGATGTTTCTTGGCTACAAATCAGTAAAAACTCATAATATCAGATGTATGAGATAAAAGACAGCAAATAAAACAAAATCTTTCTTAGTGTGTAATTAGGCATCCTACAATATGCAGACTAAGCAGGATGCTTTGAAGATAAGTCAAATTAGTCTTTTTGGAAGAGAAACCTGTTAGCAGACAAGTACTTTCACAATGGTGAACTCCCTGGTTCACTAAACAGATATCAGTCTTCTACTTGCAAAATTAATAGCCATTTGCCGAGGTGGCACGAATCAGACTAGTCTCATGGACTTGGTGGGGCAGGAGCTGGATATTGGGTGTGCTTCCCTCTGCAGGAGTCTGCAGTTAAGAAAACTCAGTAAACTTGAGTTTAATGACCCATTTAATATAATTTTATTTCTTCTTGTTACACATGATTGAGAAATCCCTACATGCAAAAGACAGGATAAAAATAGTGGCTTTAAAACAGATTGATTTATTGAGCTCTGTGTCTTGGATTCTAGAACATTGTCTTTGCATTTCATGCCTTAACCACATCCAAATCATTACACCATGGTAAGTTCACTACTGCATGACAACCTTACAGATATGCAATCTCACTAACATTCTTTTGCCAATGAATTTAGAATTGCACAGAGGGTGGGGCAAAGGAGGGAATGCTTTCTCATTTAATTTCTTACAGGCATACCCAGAACAGTAACTGACTGAAGGAAAAGAAACCTCAACACATAGTGGCCAGCAATAAGGAAAATTATTAAAATGTCACACAACAGAGCAAAGAGAAGTATAAAAAATGGATCTAATCTTGGATGGAGGGGGTGTGTTTTGTTTTGCTTTGTTTTGTTTATCAGTTATTATAAAGAGCCACCTTAGCTGCAGAATTGTAGTTCTGTTTCTGGTACTGCCACTGGTTCGTGGTGCTCATGGTTACATCATAAATGGGGATAACTTCCACTGCAGGCCGAATCAAACATTCCTTCAATTCAACCTGCATCTCTGAAAGATGGTTTCCCATTTCCAAACACTGCCATTTCTGTATGAAAATAGTCAGAGAAGAGCCTATCCTACCAACAGTGTCTGGTTAAGTTTCTCTCTTTGAGTTTCCTCATCTCTGCCCTAGAAAGTCAGTTGAAGACATAAGGAAAGACAGGAAGGGGAAAAAAGTGCCTTGTCCAGTGAGGTTTTAGCATCTTTTATTTCTGTCAAAGTTCATAGCCTGGTGTTCCTTTAGCACCTCCATCCAGTTCTGAGAGTATGCCAGGATGGTACTACAACTATTGAAAAGAAGGTCAGGGCAGATTTCCTATAGAAATGTCACAAACATTGTTCTGTCGCAAACTAATGTTGGGTGTATTTAATCCTGAGGGTTGTCTCCTGTGGAAACACTAGAATCTCTGAAGAAATTATGCAAGAAAAGCAACGTAGACTATTTCTGGATGAGAGTCACAACCCAGTTCAAACCTCCTTTTCACTAGCAGAAACCTAAACCTTCAGTGATGAGAAGAGTCACTGCAATGGGAGGCAGGCCCTCAGGTGGCCGACAGCAGCCCAGGATACACTCATTTCCACCTTTCCAGGACCTAGCAAGCAAGAACATCAAATGCAAAACTCTTCTTCCTGCTTTTGCAGAGTGCAGCACAGCCTGGTTCATACTAGGGGATCTTTTCATGTTAGATGTGGAAACATTTGAACCGCTTTTTCACCTTCCTTAACTGTTAGGCCCTACAGCTGAGGAAAAAAAAAAAGAGAGAAAAAAAAAAGCAGGAGAAATACTGCTTGTTAGGTGAGATATTATCTGTGTTTTCTGACTCTCGTGTATGGGTCCCGGATACTGCTTGGTTAAATGTATGTCAGCTCTCTCCTCATTTCAGAACTGCAACTGCTTGCTTCATGAAATATCACTTTCAGGAGAAAAATAAAATGTGTGAACTCTGTGCTAGTCACACAGTATTTCAGTTCCTCTAGGAGTCAGCCATGCCTGGATTCCCAAAAGCTGGAATGCCAGTGTGCACACAGGGTTTGGCTCACTCACGCTAGTTTTATCCTCTCTTGGCCCAGCTGGCCCCTGCCACACCTGAGTCAGCTGCAGCTGCCTAAAGCACATGGCCACAAAACTCTGCTGTGG
>JAWWEV010000083.1:80650391-80660391 GCA_035583235.1 Hafferia zeledoni | reverse complement strand
ACGGCTTCAGCAGGACTGGAAGTGACAAGGGGAGGAGGTGCAAAAGGAGAAAGTTTCTTCTAGTTTTGTATTCCTCAATTTCTCTGCCTTTGGCATGACAAGCCTTATGTTCAACATTTCTGCAACTTAACCTGAACACTTCTGAGCTGTACTTCTTCCTGCCTCTTGCTGCCATGAGGCAGAATTCAGTTTGAAAACACTTCCCAATTCTTAAATGGAGAGGTAAACTACAGGATGGATTTGTTTGTTTGGGTGGTTTGATTTTTTAATGCAGGTAAACTGGTGTACAGTTTGTTGCAGGGTTTTGGTGTTTTGTTTTGTTTTGTTGTTGTTGTTGGGTTTTTTGGTGTGTTTTTTGTGGTTTGTTGGTTTTTTTTTTTTCCAGTGGACTACTCCTAGCTTGCTTTGTATGAGGTTGGATGACCACCTGTCCTGAAACACCTGCCCTCAGATCTCACACTGATGACTTCAGGTTTATCCTTGATTTAGGTGATTTTAAGACATTAAGCTGAAGCATTTCCCAGGGCTGAAGTACAGAGAGAAGACAGAGCTGGTGGAAAAGTGATGATGAAAAAAAATTTTATTCCCCCTAATAATTACTTAGAACAATTAAACATGATTCCTAAATGTAGATTAAGATACATAAGCACTAAACAAATCCATAAAAGCAAAAAAAGAACTTTAAAAAGTCCTCAAGGGTGTTTCGAATCTCTCCCAGAGGAGAACTGGGAATCTGGTAAACACTGTGGTACCTGGTAAACACTAATAAAATCCCAGCTAACTTCAGCTTTGACTGTATCAGCAAAGAATACATGTTAGGACATCCTCCTCCCCTCCAATTCTTGAAGGAGCCATGCATAGGTTTTGACTCTGAGTCTGTTAAAAAGTTTTTCGCACTGGACTTGAGTATAGCATGTATTGGGTTAAATTTTAAGTGCTAAGAGTAGAATTTACCCCTTTGCCTTTGGCATGAAAAATCTATAAGTATGAAACCATGTCCTGTTTTTCCTCCCTTTCCTTCTCTGTAGAATCAGCAGAAACATTGTCACTGACTTCCCAGAAAACAAGAGAGGCCTATGTATGGATATGAGGATTTACACCAAAGCACCTATTTGTTATCAGTTTGTAAATTAATAAACATTTACAATGATTTTTCTAAAAGAACAGTATTTTAGAAATGTTTATGACATGAAACCCTAAACTACTGTCTGTTTTGGTTTGGCAAGAAAAAGATGCCTTGCAATTTTTTGTTGTTTAAGTTTTAACTATGAATCAAATTTGTCACTGGCACAATAAGTGTGTACAACTTCATTATCTTCAATGCAGTAGCATCTGTTTAGGTTATCAGCTAATTTAGGAGTCTGAAGTTAGAAATCAAAACTGTGTGGGCATCTGACTGCATCCATCTCAAATGCTGAATGTGTGTTGCTCTCATTTATAGTAGGAAAGGGAGCAGCACCTGGGTAACAACAGATAATTCTTCTCTTTAGGAATACAAATAGCTTTAAAGTTTGGCCCCTCATTACAAGAGACACAAAATAGGTTAAATTGCTTTTGAAATAGATAAAACTCTTTCTCCAAGGCTGTTCAAATAAAGAACTCTAACCTATGCATCTTCCTTTTCAGATTATGAATACCAGATTCAGAAATGAAGCTTTGGAAAAAGAATCAAATATTGCAACCTTTAGCTAATTAATAATCAACACGCAAAACATGTTGATTTTGTTTTAAATATGGAAGCACCTAAGTGACCATGCCCACACAAAAATTTTGGATTAAACTTAGCCAGCATTTGTCCATGTTACCACCTTGCGTCCAAAGAAAATTCACACCTGACTCATTCTCCACCCTTGCAGCTCTCTATACAATACAACTTGTGCTATGTCTTAATATATATCAAAATACATCCCGTGAATCACTGAGGTGCTTTTCCATTTATGCCTAATTTCAATTGCACCCAGAAACGGATTTGGGACATTTTAGAATTTCAGGTGTAAGTAGGAAGCAGTCATTGCAAGGTGAAGATTTTCTAATATTTCAGAATACAGCAAATTAAGTATTTGCAAATCTTGGTTTATTATTTCATCTCCCATTTTACAATGCAAATTCAAAAGTAAACCCCCTTCTCAAGAAAATGAATACTTAGCATTTATACAGTGCTTCACCCACTCAAATAAAGCATGTGTAAGCATGTCCTCCTACAAAGCCTCCTTTCTTAGGATATTATAAGATCACACGACTGGGCCATTGATGTGATTCAATGGAATGACCTAATGAATGCCAAAGACAAGGTATTTTTTTTCTTCTTCTGTGTTTTCTAAGCTATGTATGTACTGACTTCTCTGAGACAAGAAGAGCTCTACACTGAGCACAACAGAACCTCACTTGTGGTAAGCAAATTAAATCACGTGTTGACATTTGTGGAGCCACTTTGGACTTACACCAGCACACCTAAACTCAGAGCTGTCCTTCCATCTACAGGTAGCTCTACCTCTGGTGCTGCAAAGACTCCACAAATGTTCACCACATCCAGCTGCATGTTTCCTGACTATTTGAAGGTGTATTCCTGTTGAGCAGACAGAAAGGTCCCTGAAGACACACTCCTGTCCTGAGTGCACCCCACAGGGGCAGGTCCACTGCCGTGAAACCTCAAAGCAGAAAATGAGTGCTCACAAAGTCTTGTGGAGAAGGAAATAAACTTTCTACAAGGGACCTGGTGTTCTGCAGGTGTTTTTGCAAATGGAAAAAGTGAGGGGAAGATGCATTCCTCAGAGGTGGCAGCTCTGGGTTAACTGCAGTAGAACAAATAAAGAGGGAAACCCCAGCCTCACTTCCACAGCCACCTAGGGCAGAGGGCTGACTACACAACTCCTGCTTGTGCAGGCAGCCCCGTGGCAGGAAAAGGGGCTGCTCGCACAGGTCACTGGAGCAGCTGGCCCTAACGCAGTGCTGGTGTGTGAGCACGTCTGGTCTCTGTGGTCTGTGACATGTCTCATTGGCTCCTCATCACACAGGCTGCAGCTTGAGCAAACTAAAAATCCAAACCAACAATCAAAACCATAAAACCCCAAACTGCTTTAAAACCTAAATTGAAGCAAAGTTCCTAAAATGGGTCCCAGATTCAACCGCCCACGACACATAAAGTTCAATAAATAAATTAATAAATCAAAAGGAGGCTGCAGACTGAAAAACAGTGAACACCTATAGCCCTTAACATACCTGACAGGAGAATTTACACATTAAAAGCAGGTTAAGAGTGATATTTCATCATGTATGTGTCATCAGTCTTTTGGGGTTTAAGTTGGGAGTTTCATCTACCTGCAGAATGGCAGTACAGCTGCATTTCTATCTGCACTGGAGGGTCTCAGCTCAGCAGAACGAAGCCTTTTGCATCCACTGATGTAAATGAGTATGAGGCAACAACCAAGAAAGGAGGTGAATAAAGACACCTTTGTAAAAGGATTTAACATTTAGCTTTCTTTTAAACCAAAGACCTAATACATATGTATTTATAAACAGGCTTGTAACTTCACATGCGAATGTGCTACATATGACTGAACATGCAACAGAAAGACTTCCAAACATGAAAAAAGGTAATCTGTATTGTGCAACCAATCTTCAAATACTTGAAGAAATCAGCTAGAATCCTACAAAATAGTTTTAATTAAAAGCATCCAATATCTCAGCAAGCAGATGATAATTAGCTTTATTATTGTAATTTAATATGCTACACTTCACAATCTCTGTGAATGACTCTACTTTAGAACCATTTTAATTCTATTTTTAATTTCCACCTCATCACACAGCTCAGTGTAAATAATAACTACAAGGTGAGGGGTGGTCCTGTCTGAAAACTAAAAAATAATAAGCACTTCGATGTCCTTCCATGTCTGCTTAAAAAACCAAACAAACATCTCCAGGTCTTTTAAAGGACTGCATTAGAACAGTAAACTGGTTAAAACTAAGTTGGATCAATTTCTCTCCCTCTGCACTAACTCTGTATTCAGCATCTTTTACATAGTCAGGAAGATGTTTAGTTTATTCAGTTATTTCTCCATTCCTGCCTAGTGTAAATTCTGGTTAACTACACAAACTGACAATACGATTATGAGCATACAGTGAAATTTCAATGGCGAGCTCCTGTGAAGGAATCACTGTAATTCAACACACAAGATTAAGAAAAGAACTTTGCTAACAGTGCAGATGTGAAACCTTTATAGGTCTGGCACATGTAAAATTAATTTCTGTGTTAGTGAACAATTGTGAGGGTCTGAAAAAAGTTGTCTGAAAGATCCTACATAATTCTCAGTTCTTTGGGGATTCTTTTTCAAAGCACTGACAAATAATAAAAAGTGCATTTTGTATCACGTATGTGTTTTCCATACATGCTCTTCTTAGTATTCTCCATGGCTGAGATATATTCATGTAACAATTCATCGCTAAAGGAGATAATAAAAAGAAATCCATTCTTTTATTGACTTTGTGTTCAAGTTACCGGATTTGATATCAATATAAATATGAAAAAGGCTCTTTCTCCAAGTTTTTGAATTGCAACCAGAGTCATTATAAATCGTTTCCACAATATGAGAAAAATATGAAGGTAATTTTCCTAATTAGGGCCAAGTTTTATTAACTCATTAAACCCTGTCACCTTTATTCACTAAAAATCAGGCAGAAAAGTGGAATAAATTCACCATGACAAAGAAAATGCACACATTTCCATCTTATAAATAAACTCACTATAAAAGGTGAGGGGTGTAAATTAAGGCACTCAATCTAAGAACACAGCACATTTTCAAGTGGGCAAATTGAGCTCTTGAATATTCTTACAGAGCTCTCACTCCAGAGAAAGCAAACAGCAGATGCAGGACTGTACTTTTTGTATCTATCTGTATATGGAATTTAAAAAGTATTGGATGTCCTCAGCACAGGACACCACAGCATTTTATATCTAGAATTGTTATTGCCAAGTATCCCCAACAATGTATCAGTAGTCAATTTGTCAAAATTACACGAGGTTTCAGTAACTCTGCTGATGATCACAGAATTGCTTCATAATTTCCCTTCAAACTGTTCAGGCTGTTACGGATTATTAAAGGAAATTACCAGCCTGGATAAGCATATTAGGGATCTGTGTGATTTTTCACCCCCTTAAATAAACATAAAAAAACCTCCTAAAATTAAAATGAATTAGGAAGTTCCTCCACATTACATATTTGAGTTAACTCACTGCTTTTACATATATTTCGGATCCAATCCACTATGGACAATTCCAGCTTTATATTGCAACTTCTCTGTTGTTCTCAGTGAGTTGAAACAAGCATTAAAATGAAGCAATTCAGCGGGGAATCAGATTCCTCTTACAGAGCAAGTTTCTCTTTTACTGAGAAAGCTGGAGCAACTGGGATCGGAAGAAGAAATGTAAATCTTTCACATGAAATAAGCAAAGTAAGCAAGAGATATGGACAGTTCCAATTGCTTAAAAATATGATGATTTCATTGTGACTGCTCATCAAAACCTTCAGTCTGAATGGCCTTTTGAGGCATTTATACAACCACGAGCGTTCCATGCAGGTCCCAAACCTGCGCTGTCCTATCCCATGAACTTGCAACAGTACCAACAAAGCTAGGAACATCTTTTCAGAACTGGAATCTGCTTTTGCAGCCACCACTCTGTTGGTAATAACCTGCTAGTGAAAAAGCTTGCAACCTCTTCTTGTTCACCAGCTTAAAGTATGGAAGAAGGTGTGTCTAAAGGAGAAGGGTAAGGCAGAAGTTGTTGGGCTTTTAACAACAATGAATCACAATACCCTATGGGACTAACATAATCCTGTTTAAATTTAGGGAGCAAACAAAACTCCTGAAATTGTAATTAGGTTATGTACAGATTGCAGACAAAGGGACAAAAAGCCACAGCTGACCTCGGAAGCAGGGAGTTTCCCAGCTGAAGTCTGTCTGTCTTGCTGGATAGCCACCAGGGAGATAAAACTCCTGCAGCTACTTTGGGTGAGGGGAAGGTATTTCAAGCAGCCTCCTGTTCAAAAATTGTCATAAAGCTGACAAGACTGGGGCTGTTTTTCTTGCTTCAGGTGGCATTCACACTCATCTCTCAATGCTGTTCCCCTCCAGCATTGAGGCAGGGAGCAAAAATAATCTTCGGATTATAGAAAAATTACCAGGGAGGAATAGGTCTTTCCTCTTTTGACTCTTGCATTGAGTTGTAAGCATTTAAAAGGCTTCCTAAAGAATCACAGTGCCAGAAAAAAAAGATGAGAGCTCTTACCTTCCACTCCTCAAGTGATAAAATGTATTCCCTGTATCCTTCTTTCTTTCTGACTGATTTTATGCTTGCTGGAAAAGTGGGGTTTGTCACTTGGGAGGGGAATTCCAGGGGAGGCCACTACAGTGCCAGCAGCGCATCCTGACATATTCTCATAAAGATGAAAATTTTTTCCAAAAATCCCATTACATTCTACATTACTACACTACATTCTACTACTTTACTATGTTTTCTTTGGTCTAATTCTATTACTTTTAATAACAGTAGAAAGTAATGACTGGTCAAAATGTAATCAAGTGCATATGTGAATCTTGATCGAAAACCAATAAAATTCACTATGGACCCAACTCTTCTTGCACATAAAATGCGGGGGGGGGGGGGGGGGCGGGGAGTGGGTGGTGGGAGATGGAAATCCCACAAGTCTTCAGTGGAAGTTTTCCTGACAAAGAGCCACACAATTAGGCTATGATCCATGACTTTCGATATCCTCTGGACTTTTTAAGAGAACGTTGCCAAAAATGATCTGCCAGAACAGCATACGATTCATTATGCCCTTGTTTTCTGCTGCTGAAATACAGGCTGGACCCATTTCCTTGTTTTCTGCAAGATTGTGGCATTAGTGTAAGAAGTACCTAAGCTCAAATAAAATATGTCTGGAAATGCTTTTGGCTTCATTTTGAAGTTACCCAATTTTAATGATGAGAAAGAAGTTTTGCATTGCTGTAAAACTCTTTGGATTGATTCTCCAGTTACATTTCTGCATTGCTATGCAGTGGAAGTGGCAGGCAGACCAGGTTTCTGGTATTAAGGTCTACAAGGGAAAGCAAAACTGCTACAGCAATGCCAACATGGAGACTATTGCATGTTTTTACTACACACTGCATGTAACAAAAATGACAAAGGTATTGTTCATGCTTATATGAGGAAGCCAGCAACCAGATCACTCCCAGAGGGAACACTGGCAGCTGGGAGCTGAGGAGGAAAGTCAGAGGTGTATGACAAGCTTGCTTTACCTGCAACTCCCGAGTTTGGGACCTATTAAAAACACACCAACTCAATTTGCTCACCTGAAATAAGCAGCCACTCTGAGCAATACTCAGCTGGGGTAAATGATGCACACAGGACCGGTGTCTAAACTTCTCCAGGTGCTGGGAGCATGAAGAAACAAGAGTCCTCTCCCCTGTCTTCCCATCATTACATTGGCCCAGAGAGATTAGTGATCTCTCTACCTCTTTAAATACCAGTCCTTCCTGACCAAATTAGGACAGGTAGTACAATTCCATATTATGCCTCTGCATTCCTGTCATTTCACCTGGAAGTCACAGGCAGTAGGTAGAGGACTCTTGCAGTATCAGTGCATTATGTTTGAAATCCTGGCTGCTGAGGACATCCAGCACTGAACTTCCATTGACTTCCATCTGGTCAGTCTTCTCAGTTGGTGGATAAACCTAATTTCTCCTTGGCTTTTTATCTCAAATTTCCATTATCATTATGGATCTAATTTCTATTTTCTTTATAAACTTACATTATATCAAGTTCTGAGCTTTGCCTAGTTTATTAAAAAAAAAAGAAAAAAAAAAAAGAAAAAGAGCACATGGATAGTCACCAGTATTACTATTTGTGAGAAAACCTTCAAGGCTGGAAGTAAGTCTGGGATAATAGAAACATGAACTAAGTAAACTGCAGAGATCTGCAGTATTTTGGACACTTCCCCCCCACAGTTCTACTAAGGACAGCTATGATAAGGACAGCTATCATTTTAAGAGTTCTTGGTCCTGCACTTAGTCTACACTTAGTTTCTCATGTTGCCAGGCATCAAAGGCTTAATTAAGTGATAAGGCATGCAGACATTAAACTAAAACCTAGCAGAGCTTTTGTAGGGATTGAGCGGGCAGGGGACATAGGTCTGTATAAGTGTTATATCCTGTACTTTTAATTCTGTTTTCAGAAAAACCTTTATGAGTCAAAATCAAAGCAGACCATGCCAATATAAGAAAGAAACTTCTGCATGCAAGCAATGACACCTTTTGAAAAAGAGACATAGTACCAACTACTGTATGCTACTGACACATTAATCCATGAAGAGGAATACTGGGTGTAACATGAACAAATCCATTCCCACTTTTTGGGCTTAAAATTTCCCTCAGTAGAGAAGAAAACAAAAACCAAACAGTTTTTGTGCAAAAATTTGGTTTAGAAGATTCCGAAGCAACTACATTTTCATATGAGAATGTCATCTCATCTTTCATTTTTCTATTTCATCAAGGCTCTTAATAGCTTAAACTATGTGATTCACTAGCAAGGTGAGAGAGCAGTGCCACAAGCCACTCAGAATGTGCCCCTGCTTAACTGATTCAGATAAAGACTTTCCAAGTATTTGAAAGGAATTTTACTACTTATTTCTAAATGCAGTATATTAATATGCTTTTTCTTTACATTTCAAAGATAATTTATAACACTTAATAGAGAGTCACACTACATGGTACTCCAAGTATGCATGTGAGTTACAATTGATGTGAGCAGTCAACCGAAGCTAACAGAGTGCGTCTTTTAAAGGATTTGGACCTTACAATCCATTACAGCTTCAAATTTTAAAATGAAAATATTAAAGTCTAGCATATGGGTTGCTAATGTGAACGCATGAAAAATAATCAGGGTTATATATCTGGTTTATTTCATTCAGGGGGTTTTGGGACATCTGGACGGTAAACGCATATGGATGAAGCTTTGGTGGCATGCAGACATTGAAAAGAAAAATAAGTAGTCAGGAAGCTCTAATTCTAACTTCTGATCCTCACACAAAGTCCTTTGAAAACACTGCTTAAACTTACATGTGTAGGCAGACTCAGTGAAAGGGGAAAAAAAAAGAAACAGAAAAGTCAAAAGAAATAACATTATATTCCCCTACAATACTTTACATAGTTTAAGCCAGCGGTCATAAGTCTAGAAATTCTTGCATCCCACAAAACACCACTTTTGAGATAATTTGCAATCATACTCTACAAAATTTTCTGACACAGAATTAATAACTTTTAAAAATTTTGAAAGCAGAATACTTTGCACAACATCTGGCAGTGTTACCATACCTTCTAAACCAAGGTAGAAAAGTAATCCAAGAAGTAATCGGGTTTCTTGAAGCACAAAATTAAAAGTTTCCTTAGAACCGACTGCTGCAGTGGGAACTCGTTTCTTCACACACAGAGTCTCTAACTACGCACATCTTCTTTAAAAACGATACAGAGTGAAACCGTCCCTTCACAGAGAGGGTAACTTTGCGAAGCAGGATGAAAGAGAACCTCCAGCTGTGACAGGCTGTATGGCAAAGAGGAAAACTTCTGGTGGCACCGCTATTCGGAAGTCAGCAACTTCTCCTCTAATGCCGTTCCCCTCAGGCACACTGGGGCCGCTAATTTTAATATTTCCTAATAGTTTTAGCAATCTCCGTGTCTGCCTCCTCTCTGCAAACTACAGGCACAAGCAATTGGAACTCGGGCTTTGAATGAACCGAAGTGCTGTGGCTGATTCGAGGAGGCGAACGCACACCAGTCCTCAATTGAATCAATGAACACCCCCTTCTCGGGCAGCTCCTCATGGCTACTCATGTCTGAAATTTTAAGGAAGCACTCTAAAACGCCTGGATCACACACAAGCTGCAGCTCAGTGCTTTCAAATTAAAAAAAAAAAAGAAAAAAAAAAAAGAAAGAAAAAGAAAAAAAAAGA
>JAWWEV010000083.1:80611191-80644307 GCA_035583235.1 Hafferia zeledoni | reverse complement strand
GTAAATGGATTAGAGATGGACCAAGGGTTGGACTCGATGATCTCGGAGGTCTTTTCCAACCCAATCGATTCTATGATTCTAAGAATTGTTTGGATGATACTCTCAGGCACATGCTGTGACTCTTGGGGATGGTGCTGTGCAAGGCTAAGAGCTGGACTCAATGATTCTTGTGAGTTTCTTCCAACTCAGCATATTCTGGGATTCTGGGATTCTCTTACTTAAAATTCCTCAGAATAGGACTGCAATAATTTCTGTACTAGTACATATCCACAAGCTTTACAGATCTCTTTGATCAGACATGAGGGAAAACATGCAGACTCCAGCACTGGGCAACAAAGACAGTGAAGGGACTAGAACACGTCTCCTGTAAGGAAAGGCTGGGGGAGCTGGGATTGTTCAGCCTGGAGAAGAGAAGTCTCAAGGGGATCTTAGTGTCTAAATACTTGGTGGGAGGGAAGGAAGAAGAGGGAGCCAGGTTCTCCTCAGTGGTGGCCACTGTTAGGACAAGAGATAATGGGTAATGGGAATTTCACTTGAACACAAGGAAGTACTTTTTTACTGTATTCAAACATTGGAAAACGTTTACCAGGGAGGTTATGGGGTCTTCATCTGTAAAGATATTCAACACCCAGCTGGACTTGATCCTGGGAAACCTGCTCTGGCTGACCCTGTCTGAAGTGTGGTTTGGTCAAGAGCCTGTGATTAGAAAAAGGCACTCATATGTTTTCCAGACATCATTAAATTTTGAAAGAGAAATGTCCTAACATGTTCGTACTTCTGATCCCCTCCAAACTTATGGCTGTACTTCAGTTTAAATCTTTCAGCTCATTTTGGAAAAGTGGGGTAAAACTTTTCTATGTATACAAAAGAGGCTGAATTAAGAGGGTTTGTCACCCTTTCTTTGGCTATCCATTGCATGTGAAGTTCAAAGAATTTGGGGTTTGGGGTTTTTATTTTACACATATTACATGGAGGTGCTACAGCTGTCTGTTTACAGGGTGAAGACTGCAGTAGCTAAGACATGATATACCTGGGCAGAGATGAAGATATTCCTGAGCCTAGTCAAATACTGGATCTGTTTCACGATCAACACTGTTAATGAGGCATTTCTCCACTAATAAAGTTGTGTAAGAACTGACAAATGTTTCTCTTGAGGAACAACTGCCAAAATTGATCCTACCTGAGAAGGTAGCTGGAAGTAGGGAAAAGACATACGTCCATTTTTGCTTGGCCTTAATCTTGAGTTAATAAGGAAGGCATAAGAATTTTAGAATGATAGCTCATCATTTAGAATGGACAGCTCATCTGCTTCCTCCACTACATGTATGGTTACTCACTAAAAATTTATACAAACCGATTCAAAAACTTAAAAGTAGATATCTGTTGGATTTCCTGGCAAAGGTGAAATAAAAGAAGTCTGTTGCAATTTCAGTGCTGTCTACTGAGGAGTGGGAAGCAATGAAGAGTTGTGTTAATGAACCAATGTATTGGTCATTGAGGTTTAGTTTTCATTTTCTTTTAAATCCATCTCTTAAAGTCTCTTTGTTATTTTTTTTCAAATCACAAAGCTCTAATGAAGTCAGATTAGAAAGAGCCCGAAGTATGTTACTCTTAATTTTCAGAAAGAGTAAATTATTAATAGTACTGCTAATACTTGAAGGCTTGATCCAAGTTTACTGCTAATGAAATCTTCACTAACAAATCCTAATTTTCCCAACTTAATGTATTACTGATAAGTATTCAGCGAAGATTTCTAAACAACTGCATTGCATGGTGCTTCAGCATTCTATTGTTTTATTTGAGTATGTGAATCACATGAGGTTTCTGAACTGCCCAAAAGGGACAAGAATATTCCACATTCTAGTGAATCTAATATTCATTCCAAAAGATATTTGCTTTCACTAAACTTTTATTTTAATAAAATTCAGTTCAGCTTTACAATAAATACACTTATTTGGCCCTAGAAAACAGCAGTGTTGCCTGTGAGGTCTGCTGTCTTCAGTGGGCCTTACTTTGCTCTGGAGACTGTCCCTGTGTATAGTTAGTGGTGAGTTTTAACTTCTGATACTTGCTGCACAAAGGTGTCAAATATCCTGAATCTGGAGAAACAAACCCATTTTAAGTACGCTTATCTTTGTGCCTTCCTATTCCAATGCATTTCAATATAGCTGAGGATGTACATCTCCTCTCTGAATTATTTTATTTATAGTTAATGATGATGGTATGTGGCCAAAGTGTCATTGTAGTCAGAGTAACGTTGTGATCTCTATCACTTGTTCAAACCCCTTTTTTTTAATAGCAATTAAGAGTTCCTGTTAAGGAATCCAAAGAGGAGCTGTCTTCCATAACAAACAGAGCAATAAAGAAAGCCCTGGAAATTACTGGTACAGTCTAAGCAAGAGGTTTAGATAGTGTTCACTGTGCAGTTTTAAGTGAAGCATTCAGTCTCTTTGTGCCACAGTTCCTTGAAGAAAATTTCACAGCGGTATTCAGAGAACACCATAAACGTTTTGAAAATTTCAGGAAGTGTGATAAAGGATTCCATTATAAGGGCATGTCTGCAGGGCAGACCAAAGGTTCTCTGCCTTCATATTATGCTGGACAGATGACAAGCCAGCTTGTGATTAACCTTAGCTGGCTGCCAGGTGCCCACCATGCCAGTCCGTCAGTCCCCTTCCTCAGCATGACAGGGGGAGACAATATGATGAAAAAGCTCATGCATCAAGAGAAGGACACAACTACCATGATGGGAGAAACAGACTCAAATTGGGGAAATTAATTTATCTTATTGTCAATTAGTAACAGAAAAGGATAGTGAGAAATAAAACCCCCTTGAATCTAAAAACAGCTTCCATCCATTCCCTTCTTTCCAGGCTCAGCTCCACTACTGACACTTCTGTGTCCTCTCCTCTGAGCAGAGCAGGAGGATGGACAATGGGACTTGTGGTCAGTTTATAACACTTCATCTCTGCAGCTCCTTCCTCCTCACACTGTTCCCCTGCTCTAGTGAGGAGTCCCTTGCATGTAGGGACTTCATGAGCTGCTCCAACATGAGTCCTTCCCATGGGCTGTAGTCTTTCAGGAACTGACTATACCAGCTTGGGTCCCCCACTGGGTCACAGTTCCTGCCAGAAAACCTGCTCTAGTGTGGACTCCTCTCCACGGGCTGCATTTCATTTCCTGCCAGGAGCCTGCTCTAGCATGGGCTCTCCATGAGGTGCAGCTTCCTTTGGGGCACATCCACCTGCTGTTGCGTAGGGTCCTCCATGGCGTGCAGGGTGGATTACCGCTCCACTGAGATCCTCCATGGGCTTCAAGAGGACAACCTGCCTCACCATGATCTTATCCCTGGGCTGCAGGGGAATCTCTCCTCCAGCACCTGGAGCATCTCCCAATCTCCTTCACTGGCCTGGGTGTCTGCAGGGCTGCTTCTCTCACATTTGCTCACAGCTGCTGTGCAGCATTTTCAACCCTTTCTTAAATACGTTTTGCTAGAGCTGCCACCAGGACTTTTGATGGCCTCGGCTTTGGCTGGCTGGAATTGTCTCTGTCTGATCGGGGGCAGCTCACAGAGGGCCTGCAGCTTCCCTGCTACTTTGCCATGTAAACCCTCCTGCTAGCTTGAAGATACCAGTGCAGCTCTGTCTGACTCCCAGTGTAGGGCAGCTGACTCCAGTGGCTGCACAGCACAGGTAGGGAGTATCATATCAGTTCCCTTCATCCAGGTACAGGCATGGGTCTAGGACTCCATCACGTGTGGTAGTTTGCAAACAGTTCATGGCCTATATTTAGTCAGACAATTGATAACCAGCAGCTACACACAGCTCAGGGAACTGAAGGAAGAGGTGAGACCTATCAGGCAAATAAATAGGCCAGGGATTGAAGTGCAGTATCACTGTAGCTGTTAAAATGTTTTGTATTACTTGTATAGTTTCTGTTACCCACAGCTAAAAACAGGTTCAAGTGAAAAATAAATTTTCTTGCATAGTACACACAGACACATCCTTCCCAGCTCTGCAAGAGGAAAGAGATGATTTCAAAAGAGAATGAGTAAGCTGGGAAAGTGATCCAGGATATGAGACCTTCCCAGCAAAAGCACAGTAAGTATTAGATTAAACCAAGGATGGAGAGCCTGGAGCAGATAAAAAGTTCCCAAACCACGATATTTTCAGCATTTTGAATGGAGATGAACAGGAGAGGACAAGCTTGTCTCTGACAAGGGTGAAAGGCAAGGTGAAAGGTGACTGAGGCACAAGGTGATGAGAATTTAAACACGAATTTCAGCTACAGACAAGCTTAGGAAGTGTCCCACCTGGGCAAAGCCATACAGAAAGTATCCACAGTTCATTCCCTAGAGGAGGATATAATAAAGGTGATTTGAAGGGAGGGTCACCTTATGTATTCTGGTCCGCAGGAACATGCATTATACATTGTTATTATGGTGCTGTTCATGTCCAGAATACACATTAACTGTGTAGCTGTCACAGCCTCCCTTTGTCCCGTGCCTGCCCCTTCCCTGGGTGTGTCCTTCATGGGCAGCACCTCAGGAGACTCAAGATGGAGACGGGTGATATTAGGGTGAAATTAGCCATAAAGAAAACATTTAAATAAAAATGATTAATCCAGTGTTACAGCTATTATGGGACAGAAAAGAAATGTCAGAGAAAAAAAATGTGTACCATGACTGCCCCATTACACTATAATTAGTTTATCTTTGTGTAATTTATGGTTAGCTCTATGTCAATGAATTCCAGCCAGAAGAAGCCCCTGGCCTGCAGCAAAGCTGCAAGAGAGAGAATCTGATGATGCCTGGATTGCACAGAATTTTTAAAGCTTTTCTGGGAACTCAGATGTACTCCATCCTTGGAAATTAAAAGGAAACAGCTCCTTCTTGTACAAGCCGATTGACATCAAACTAATTATAAGCTAGGCACCTAAATATCTTCAGATATTTATGCTTAGATTTCCAATTTTATCTTGGTACAGGTAAATACTTTTAGGAGGAATTTGGAGTATTGCTCACTGCTTATATCATATAATCAGTCTAGTGGCTCTTGATAGGCATCATCTGAGATTAAGGAAAAGTATTATTTATCTCAAGGGACGTGAACAATTATTCTTTTTCTGGTTCTCTAACTCCTTCTTCCCTTTAGAGACTAATATTTGACTAGAAAAATAATCATTAGGAAAGTTTATACTGTTAAATGGAAATCTAGCCCAGTTACCTGACTTAATGACACAAACATCCAGTAATATGTATATATTGATGCCTTGAAGTGAATACCAGGATGTTTTGTCCTGCAAGGTAAATATTGATCAACATGTACAGTGTATTTTCCCTTTGGATCAATATGCCTGTTTCTTCTTAAATCAATAAGTACTTATTCTTACACAAAGGAAAAGTTTGTTTCATAATTGGATAAAAGTGGGTATATAGCAAATAAGAACACTTTTCTTGCTTTCTGCCAACAGTTGTGGAGCTCATGGTTTTTTTAAAAAAAGTCAGACTGATCATGTAAAATGCTGCATATGAGGTTCAAAAAATACTATCACTCACATCTGCTGAGCTAAGTATAGTAAACATCTACATATATGACCCAGTTTTAATCAGAACAGTGATGCTTGCTGAACTCATCTGAAGCAGTCAATATTCACATTAATTTCTACGCTATTTTATTATTTTTAACTTGTTGGAGTATTTCTTTGTCTGTATGTTTGAAAAACAGGCACGAATTTCCAGGGAATCCTGGGACCTGTTTTGTGATATTCAAGCTCTGCATCCTAACTGTGGTTCATGGCAATTGCTAGCCTGACTTTGAAATAAGAGGAGACATGAGAATCTGACCATTGTCTCAGAACTTCAGCATTTTCATAATCTGCAAAATTTCATATTTTTTCCTCTTTATTACAAATACATGTAGAAATTATTTAATACAAAAGCTTTTGCTGATGCTTTGTTGTTCTTGTCATTGCCACTACAGGTTAAAAGAAAAACAAAACAAAACAAAACAAAACAAAATAAATGCCAAACTTTCCACTCCAAAACATAAATAAATTCCACACTTGAATAATGCAAACTAGCCAGGTATGAGAGTGCTAGTAGGATCGATTCTAAGTGAGAATTTGGCCTAGTAGATCTCAGACTGAAAAAGGTAACATTTCAAGAAAAATTCATAGAGAAACAAAGTTAAAAATTATATTTAAATATACAAAATCAAACAATCTCTCAGTGCCTTTTCTTCAATGAAGAATTCGGGAAAGAAAGAAGTATGAGAAGCACCGTCACATTTTGAATGTTTAAGAATAGAGATGCTTTACAAAAATAAAGTAACTTCATATTATTAACTACATTAGGCCAGGGAAATTAAAAAGATTCATGAGCATGCACATGTTTTAATTTATCTTATGAATAAACGTGTAACTAAGTAAAGTAAGAAAAAACTACTGTTACCCTCCAAAAAATGCAATTCAAGTACTCATTTCTCTACCAATGCCGTAATACTTAAACAAAAAAAGCTGTCTGCTGAGTTTGGCTTTTGAGGGGAAATTCATGTCTTCAATCTCCAGTATTTCCAGGTGAAAACATGTAACAAATTAATCTGATACATTTATGCCATTACTTTGACATTTATTGCCATCAGGTTGCTATTTTTAGCTAGGATGGAATTTTCAGACTGCCTGAAGAAAGGCCTGTGTATGGGTGGCTCAGGCTTCCAAAATTCAATTAGGCCATTTGAGGGGAAAGAGTCCCCCAAAATACTTTTTCCAGTGGAATTGTTAAGTATAATGCACACCCTCCAGTACTTGTCAATCCATTTTATACTCTGGATTTCTGAACTCTGAGTGAGAATGCCCAGGACTGAGCACCCAGTCTTCCACTGACAAGGGAGGTGGAGATGAAGTGAAGGCAAAGTTGGCTGCTGCTGCTGCAGTGTGGGAAGAGGAACCCACCCACCAGCTCTCAGGGTGAGTGGAAGAAGAACCCACCTGGCAGCTCTTGAGGTAAGTCCAAAACACTCAGGGAATTGTACTTTCTTTACTTATTCTCAAGCCTCTGTAGCAATTGGTCACCCTCATGTACAGTTGTTTGACCACAGCACTGCAAGTGGTAAGAGCACAGCATTCCTTATATTGCATGCTTTAATTAATATAATGGGTGGAAAATAAAAGCTGACTTCAATTGCACTTACAACTTGCAAAGGAGAACACTCCACTCCCAATAACACCACTTTGTTTCCTTCATGTCCTGCAACTTTCCTTCACCACTCCCACAAACAGAGGAATTTTCCAATTATTTTCCTCTAATTCTTCCAGTTTCCCCAGTAATTCCATCCAACAAATCTTCCCTCGATCTCCCTCATACCCATTCTTGCTGCCTTCATTACTCGTGTAATCCATCTCCCCTGCTCCCATGTCAATTCTGCAGTAGGCTCTCCCATCCTTGACTTCCCTTGCCTGGCTAGTTACCTCCTACATTTCCCTTTCATATCTGGGCACACTGAATGTACTGTCTGCACGCACTGATAAGAGTTCCTGTATTCCATTTCCACCCTAAGAGTGTCTAATCTAGTTTCTGCACCTTTTACTCCACTGAAATTAGGAACAGCTGAGCTTGGTCAGATCAAAGAACCATCTAACCCAATATTCTGTCTCACACAGTGGCTGAAAGCAGATGCCTGTGAAGTATTATCATTATGGGCAAGGTTATAGTGATATTCTCCCCACCACCCCAGCTGTTCTGGTCAAAATCTCTAATGGTAACTTTACAGCCAATTTTCAGAGCCAAAACTTGCTTATTCTTTCCCTTCTTGCCCTCTTTGTATCCTTTAGTACAATATCCTTTCTCTTGATGCCTTCAAAACCAATGCTGACTTTAGGTTCTCCTCTTAGTTTCATCATGATTTTTGAAAGTCCCTCTTGCTTTTTAAACATTTTTTGGGGGGCAGGCTCTAGGATCTGTTCTAGACCTCTTTTCCCCCACTCGTCTTCCAAAATAAGATGCAAGGTGCTTTTCCAATTAAAATTTCAGCTAACAGTTCCATATTGACAGACTGATCAACCAGACTTTTCTGTCTGGTTTCTGTAATTTTCTGACCAAACTGAAAGTTCAGCCTTCTCTAACATGCCTTTCAGAATATTTCTCTAAGCCCAAGTTCAACAGTCCCAAAAGAGGTGTCATTTCTCTCCCTTGAGTTCTGACCACGACCTCCTTCTGAATCATAGTTCACCAAATCAGCATCCTGCCTCTTCTTACAGTCACCCAAACTCCTCATCCTCAACTCATAATTCTCTTGTGTTTTTTCACACTCAGACTATTGCAAATACTTGAAAACTACTTCACATTTCTAAAGATGATCTTGGCCATACATTCAATAGTGGTATCAGCTAACTCTGAGTTGTTACCCCTTGTAGCTTGATTACTGCAATATTCTGTCTTTGAATCATGTCAAGCTGCAGTTCATGTTCATTCAAAATATGGATAGAGAGTTCATTATACTTATCTGCCCCTTTAACTAAATAAAATCTTTTTCCTAGATACCTTCATCCACAATTCATTCCATTACTTTAAAATCAATTAATCTGATTTTTTTTTTTAATTCTTTCTGGCCTATAATCTCTTACTGCCTATCAGAATGTAAACTCTGATATTCAATGGGCCTTTGCAACTTGCCTCCATCACTCAGCACTTTCTTTTTCAAACAAGAATCTTTGTTATTTCGCCCATGCTGCTCCTCACTGAGAACAGCTCCTGGTGCTACAATTTGCTTTGTTGTTTCAAAGTTTTCATCTCTGACCTTGTGGAAACAGTAATTAATGTTTCTTAAGGTTAAAAACAACGGACTCTTTTATAATACTCATAGAAGGACTGAAATGTATAGTTATAACATAGTCAGAAAGGCTTTGTGTGAACTATAAGATGGTTGTTTGAAGAATAAACTGTATGCTATTTCCAATCATAAGAAATCAGTATATGAATACTTACATTAGAGTAGCCTTACTTCTCTTGGTAAAACATCTATTATTTCCAACACTTAGATAGACAGTCAGCATTTTAAAAGTCTTCAATAGAAAACAGTGATGATAAATGCCACAAAAAAAATCTTGATTTTGTGTTTTTCCCCTTGCAATATGTAAATTACTTTCCCAAGAAAGTGAAATACCAAACACTTTATAGAAGTATGCAACCAGATTATATGAACTCCACTTCCCTTTTTTTCCTCTGTTGATGAGGGTGCTATACAGTAGTGTCAGAAGAAGAATAAAGCTCAAAGCAATCAAGAAAAACGGGAATGATGATGAATGCTGCTTGGGACAGAAGATGAAGCCCCCAGCTGCTTCTCCCAGCACTGCAAGAATCACTTCAGTAGGACGAGAGAAGCCAATACTGTCTTGATTAACTAAGTGTGTAGAGTTTTGGAGGGGGTTACTTTTCTTGAAGCACAAACACAAAACACAAGACAGGGGAAATAATATCATTCATTACCCACAAGCCTGTGGTTTGGAAAGATGAGCGGTTGGCTTTTGGCAGCTGTGAGGAATGATGGGGACTCAGATAGGGCCAGGCTGTCACACACTCCATATGCTTTCTTGCTACAATTTTCCTCCCCATTTTTTAAAAATGCAGTAAGCATGCTGTCCAAGTCTGCCAGAAAAATGAATTGCATAGGTGTCCCCTCACTCAGCTATCAAATCCTCTTCCAATGTATTAAATAAAAAGAGGGCTTCTGCATTCATGAAAAAAAAAGCAAAATTAAAAAAAAAGGCAAGGTAAAATCGTTTTCATGCAGGCCCATACTAAAGAATCAAGAAGGTATTCATTATATTTTCTGTATCTAGACAGTGATTTTAATGTTATGCAAATGGAGCAGGCAATTCCTAATCTATCCTGAAATGTATGTGTCAGAGCTCTTGTGTAGTACAGGTTACTGATGATAAAAACAAGATGTGTTTTTATACAAGGAAGGCGCATGATTACCAGCTTTAGAATTTTTTCTTTCATTACAAATTTAAAATAGGACAAGCCAGTGCAATGGAAACTGAGGAGTACCACCTCAGAAAAAGCTAGTGTCTTTTCAGAGTCAAGTTTGACAAGGATTGTTTGCCTTTCTCCTTGAAACAGAACAGCTAGACATGGTAACACTTTCTTAGACTTTATAACAGATTAAAAAGAAAAGCTTCTATTAATCTTTAGTGCACCAGTGTTCCTTATTTTTCTTTCTTTTTTCTTTTTTTTTTTTTTCCTTGTAAAAAGGAAACCTATCTTGTCTAAAGAATGTCTCCAAACACTCAGTTGAGTTGAGGTTGTCATGATAAGGCAATCTTCACATCAGGAGACTTTTTCAGAGAGGAAGAAGAAGCTCAGATATAGGCAGGGTCCAAGCCTCAGACCCAACTGTCAAGGAAGCTGATGCACAAAAGTTCTTAAGCTGACATTTATGTTGGTGTTATATGCTTAGGTAGCTTAGTAGGACAATCCAGAGTCTCAAATCAAGACTCATCTCCCACCTCTCTCCAGCAGCCCCTTGGTTTCTGTTCCCCCAGTGAAGTCAGCACCCTGCCTTGCCCTCCCAAGGCAGCAGTTCGAGACCCCACAGACAGACTGTGCACCCAGAGACATCCCTCCTCTGCCTCAACAAACTCAGATTTACTTGTGCACCCTGCTGGTTGAATCCCTGCAGCTCCTGTGCAGTCCTGCAGAGTCAGAAAGGGCACATGGCTACAGGACCAGCTTCAAGCCTCCTCCTCATTGTTTAAAGCCATGAGGATTTAACAGGCAAGACAGAGACAGCATTACCCCGTATGGCCAACACTTCAGCAGTTCAATCAAATGACAGTGTTCTCTTACTACAAATACAGGCTCTCCTCTGTAGGCAGACAGGGAACTTGAACCTCGTCTCCTAGAGCTGTAACAGGGACCATCCGATAAAAATCTGTGTGGGGAGAACAGGAAGCAGGGGGAGAGGAGGAACTTCTGCTGTGTTTTGTCAGAAGAAAAGCAGACATTGTAGGGTATAACTAAACTATCAAGGGAGATTTCAGGGCTGTCACTATTACATACCGGTTTGAGTTTCTCAGCTGAAACTGATGAAGAGAAGGATCATGAGCAGAGCTGAGTTGCTTCCCTCCTTGTGCACTGACCTTGACAGATCCGGTTTTGAGAAGTTTAGCAACACTGCCCAAATGTTTGTGGCTTTTGCACTCAAGTGACACTGTGGCTCTCCCCTAAAACTAAGGTTGATTAACCTCTGAATCAGCTTAGAAATCTTCTGAAGAGCTCTGACAACATCAGAGACAGTATGATGGTGTTTTTCTTACTCCTGGGAATTCGGCAGCATGTCACAGAGATGATAATATTTTCCCTATATGGCAGCAGTCTAGGGAAATTCTAAATCATCATTTTTCATTCAACACTGCAACACCTTTGTGTTGAAGAGAATTTCCTAAAAGGCTAAAGAAGCCCCAGGATCCAGATATGGATCTCAGAGCTTCCTCCTGAATGTTTGAAAAATGTGTATTCAATTCCATCATCCTTTGTCATGATAAACTGGGAGAAAATACACAGAAATATCAATACAAACAAGGCTTCACTTGTAGTGGTGCCAGTCAAAGGATTATAATTTTGGGAGAATCAAAGGTAATTTTAGTCTGTCCAGAGCAAAGTCATAAGGGATGGTGCGACTCACCACCCAAAACTGGCTAGAATCCAACCCAAGAAAAAGCAGAGGAGAAGCAAGCCACAGGAGTAAGGATCTGGAATACAAAATCAAGGAAGACCCCTCAATTTTTTGCAAATTGCTTCATGTATCTGACATTCAGACAAGCCATCATTTGAACCAGTCCTCAGTAAAATTCAGTTGGGTTTTTTTTTCTCTTCTTTCCTTTGTTCCTGTAAGAAAATGGAAATGCTCATTTCAGAGCAGAATTCATTTCTCATTTAAGTCAGCTTGAACCCTTAGTTCACTTCAATCATCCTTCAAAATTGGGTTTAAACTGGATCTATGTATCCCATGTTTACTGAGAAATGGTAACTACCATACAATAGAATAATCCCAAAGAAAACATTTTCATTAAAAGAGGAGGACACATGGCTTCCCTTATATAGGGATGCCTCACAGTGGCTAAATTTTCCTGGTGAAAATGCACTGACTTTTGAATGGCTAGTACAAGGCTGACACTCTTAAAAATGATGAAGACCTTAAATATGAGCTCATGTTTGGAACTGAGTCTTGTAAAACCATTTGTATTGCTATGTATGATGGCCAGTTTCAGCCTCAAAACTGTATAGAAAAGCCAGAGAAGAAACAGGAAATCTGGAAAATATGTAATCAGAAAATGTTGGTGAGCATAAATCTGCAAAGGCTTACTGAAATCAGCTGGCACTGAGCAAGGAATCTGCAGGTCCCGTGCTATTACAAGAGCATAAACTTCCTCAGCCTAACACCTATACCAATGTTAGGTGCACTATGTGGCCAAACAGGGCTCTACTTTCACAAACAGACACAGGGTGTTTGATCTACTCATGTTCTGTGTTAGTGAAAGGACAGCCCCATCTGTGCTTGACCTGAGCAAGGGTTTCAGTCTCAGGACAAAAGAAGAAACTGCACTAATATCTCTGTAAGCCACCAGGCGCCCTAATGATCCTGATCCTCCTTAAAGAATACGAGCAAAGAGAAAACAAAACAAAACAAACAAACAAACAAATAGCAAACAAAAACCCCAGAAGTTCAGCTTTTGTGATAGAGACAAAAGAAAGACCTTTTCATTTCCTCAGAATGATCATGACTATTTTGAGATCAACACTTAAAATATTTACTCAATGTTACATCAACATTCATAATGTTTCAAAGAAGTTTTATGCATGGCCAAATAGTATGCAGACATTTGCAAAATAATTTGTCAACATTGCTTCTGAGGTGTGTTTTAATGAAAATGTGAAGTTTCAAAAAAAGTGTTTAAATGCAAGCTTTCCAGTGCAGTCAATAAGAAATTTAGCTGAGCAAAAATTGTACATTTGAATTCAAATGAGCTGTAAATAGACAGTATCCATCAGGAGTCTGTAAAAGCTATTTAGTAAAATAAGCAATATTCTATTGCAATATGTTAAAAATTAGCTGTTTGAGGGAAGATAAGGTATCTGGAGTCTGTTATATGAGCTGTATACCAGAGAAGGCTTACTTTGGCTGATGGTGTCAATGGAGTTATCAGAAACACAAGCATTTATCTAAGTAATTGCATACAAGAAAACATTAAGAGCTTGGCATATGTTAAAAATGATTCTCAATTAAAATGTTATTTAATAAACAGGCCCATTTTATTGCTCATGGACTAAAAAAAAAATTAATAAGTGACTGCTAAACAAGTAATTATAAGGGTAATAAAGCTCTCCATTCTGATTAGGGAAAATATTAATTCAGGACCATCCAGTGATCCATTTTCTACCACAGCTGTCAAAAGAGGCAGACTGAAACCACTTAGAGATGTACTATTGTTGCTGTGCTTATGTAATACTGCTATTACATTTTATATCAGTAAAGATGCTCTCAACCTGCTTCTTAGGGTAATTATAGATCAGCTTGCCTATACATTAACTGCTCTTGACTCTCCCTTAGCTCACAAGGAAACGGATGCAATTTTGCTACTGGGATTTTGAGGCACGGGGGATTTAGAGGTTTCTGCCTCTTATCAGTACCACTCAAAGTAGACAAAACTCTGGTGTGATGTAAGTGCTCTGCACCTGCTCTTGTCTCCAGTCAATAAAGTCATGGTAGAGGAGGCCAAAGCTCTGAGACACTGACCACCCACACCTCTCACTGTTAGCTGATGCAGCTCACAATCCCTGCAGGCACCTCTGTCATATGCTCCTACAGTCTGGGGTGTGAAAAATTGGTGGGGGAAATAATAAAAAATTACAGAACAGGTTTAATGCCTTGTAAATGAACAGATGTTCAATGTAAGCAGAGATCTGGGAGCTGGCAGGTTACCTGCCTGCCACTAAAGTTTAAGACTGATTTCCCTTCAATTTTTGTTGCTCAGGACAACCTACACATACACCTGTCTGCACATTTTTCCTTTCAGTTCTTTCAGTTCTTTTGGGCAAGGGAGACCTGCATACAGTGGGAAACTCCTATCTAGACCTGGTCTTGTTCAGTTATTGGGAAGACTACGCTCACATAAGGAAGTTCTTCTCCAGCATTTTTTAAAATAGCCTGAGCCATCTCTCCTACATCTGTCCTATCTTTGTGCATTGATGGAAAATAGGCAAGCCATGAAAGTAGATTTCATAACTGAGATGGTCCATAGAGATGTACTCTCAATTATTTTCCATGTTTCCCTCTCTTTTCCCAAGAATTTAATTTTGCTTTGTGATATAACACAGGTGAGCACAGTTCAACTCCACTGACAGTCGACATTGATATTGCATTACTAAAGAGGAATTGTCACTGTCCTTCCCCAAGACAGCTTCACAGGAACAAGATGTGTTGTAGTTGGAGGTTATTATTTCAGTGCCTTGGTAAAGCATATATTTACTTTCCCTGGTCTACTCAGATTGTCTGCATTTTTCTTGCCTTCAGAAGATGTGGTTCATTTGAGACAAGATTGCAGGATTAGTCCCCTTGCACTTGAAGGAATCTCATGGCAATGCTTAAGTACAGAGAGCAGATGTTAAAGCTTTCTCCAGAACTATCCTTTATGGTACAGGAGACCCCAGAGGCCCCTTGCCAGCACCAGAGTTCAGCTGGCAGCACATCAGGAAGCTCACGACAGAGAGGAAGATGGTGCTGTGGTTCTTGGTGTGATAAACAGCAAAGGGAACGATTGTGCTTTGTGGGGCAGAAGCCCAGCTGGCACTCTTCCTGGATATTCACATCTTTGTATGGCATCAGCCAGGGGATTAAGAGACAAAGGCTGAAAATGCATTATCTCACTCATAAAAACCAGTGTTTTCTTAAAAAATCACTCACATGGCTTCATTTCAGCTGAGAACCATGAGACCTATGAGTGATCCAGTTGAGTGAACACTCAGAGTAAGAGAGGATTGTCATGAAGCCACTGTAGAGTTTTCATTTAAAAACAAAGACTTAAAAGAACAGATGTGCAAAGACATAGAATTCCAGAAATAGGTCTTCTCTTGCTGAGGGTTTAATCCTGCAGTTCTCAGTTCTAAAGCATCTGGGCTAGTAGGAAGACAAAGGGAGAGAGGAAACAAAAAGGTAGGAGGTGAAGCCCTAAAATGCTAAGCCATCTATTTTTATTTGATATACAAATGACAGCATATATAAATTTGGTTCAGAACTTGGATGACATGTAAGGAAAGCTTGTTTTTCAGCTGAACTACCTTAGAGAACATTAGTCCTGCTGCCACACTTAAAAAGGAGGTTGCAAGTGTTACAATCTTTGTTGTGAAGTACAAAAAAAGGGAAGAAATTCTTAACTACAAAATGCAGGAGATGAATTCTCAGAAACAGCAACCTCTTAACCGATGTCCTGATTCCCAGTATTAGATAGTATTTAGGAAGTGTCTCTAAGATGATATTCATATGAATATTTTTTTGTGTATTTACACAAAGGCCCTACATGTGTTCCTCCACTGTGTACACTCTTAGTTTTGCCATTCTGAAAAAGTACCACGAAGATCATCAGCACAAGAAAACAACATGGGCATTAATAGCAAGATGCAAGAAAATGCTAGAGCTGCCCACACTTTTAGAACTTCGCATCATTTCAGGTGCATTTGAAAAGCACTATCCCTAAAAGCAATTTTAAGAAGGGACAGCTTAAAACAGAATTACTGAAATAGACTTGTTAATCTGGAATAAATGGAGACAATACAGTACTATACATCATGTCCTGCAGGACAGGTGGGTAAAACAAAAGCATCCAGATTCTTTTTAGTCTTGACTTCTTCCTTTTGATGGAAAAATACTCCTGGTGAAAAATACAGTCCACTCCACTACTCCAGAGAGGACGAGCACAGGTGTTCCATTTCTCACTCCGATGGGAGAACAGGACACAAATAATATTCTCCCTTTTACAAGAGGATTGTTTGTTCCTACTTTTTTTCTCCATTGCAAACCTGGAAGACTGACCTGCTTTCTCTGAGAATTTTTAATTTAAGAATTTTAATTATTGTTTAGAACATACTGTATTTTGCCAGGTAAGACTATAATGAGAAATTTAGATCCTATTTCCAGGAGCATCTTGGAAACTAAAGCAATTATTTCTCTAAATAGACTTCAGTTTTCGATTGCATAGCAGCAGCAGCTGCTCACTGTTCACTACAATAGGTACCCCAGCCAAAGATCCATGCTTACACAGTGCAAAAGGGACAAGAGGTGTTCTTTTATTCAAGTCTCCCATGTTCCAATCATTGCACTCAGCTGGTGTACTTTTATGGGGAAAAGCGTAGGCAGCTGGAGACCTTCTCCTCTGCCTCCTTATTGCCGTAGTATTTCCCACCCATTGAGGCACTAGTTGTTCCAGATGAGACAGAAAACTCCAATGGACAGAAATTTCTTGTTCTTCAGTCTCTATTCTTAGACCAGATTGTCCCGAACTCACACTCACTTGCTGCTTTAGGAACCAACACAGGATTCACATGTGAAAGCTGCCCTGGCTGCAAGGGCTGGACGTGCTCTTCAAGGGACATTTCTATCACCTGTACCCTCTTGACATTAATCTCCCTTCGCTAAGGCCCCATGCCTTGAAACTCTGCAAAAGTCACTGCAAAATGCAGTAAGACTATGAGAGGAAACCTGCAAACTTTACAATCATGAGGCAGGAAAACTGTTTCTCTACAATTTTTATATCAAAGATGGTGCTTAATTAGGAAAAAAAAGCATAGCCATGTAAGTTTAAAGAGTGGTTTGCCAGTTTAACTGATATGCAATGTGATAGTGTTATATGATATCATCTGCGCAACGTAACTTTTTTCCCCCTTGGGATTCTGTTTGGAAAACAGCCAAGATCATAAGTCATTCTCCACAATCCCACACAAGTGTTTCTCAGATCTAGTCACTGCTTTTAATAAGAAACCTAATTGACAAGGTATGTCTTAACATCTACAAGGTATGTCTTAATATCCATGTAGAAAAAATAAAAGTATGGACTTACCCTAGCCAGTGTGTACTGTGGCATCTCCCCAAAAGTAGCCTTAAAGTGGGAGAACCTGGGGGGATTTAGTAGGATACTGTATATTAAATTATATTTAACTTCCACATACTAGCAATTCTGTAACCATTGCTAATTAATAGATGATCTATACATTACAGATAAAATATAATTTTTCTCTGTCTATGGGTACATCAGCTTCTTGCTCAGCATAGTAATATCTGATATCCATATATTAATTCTTTAAAATGTTTTTGAAGAAGTGGGTTTAAGCAGCTCAGGGCCTACTGGTTAAATAACCACCACAGCAGTTCTGTAGTGAATGTTGCCAGGATTGGTGCCTGAAAAGCAGGGAAATCTGGTAGCTGTGTTTGACCACTGCCATGACCACTGGCAGAATCAGACATCTGAGCAATTCAGGGTTTTGTGTTTGCTATTTTAACCTGAAAACTGAAGGGGAAAAAAAAAAAAAAAGCAGACTAGGTACTTCTACCAGATACCTGAGTATGCCAGTATTAACACACAGATGCCTACTCAGCACTGCTGGGGCACCAGAAAGTCTTCTCTTAAAATGAAGTCATAGAAGAAACAAGCATTACTCTGCAGGAAGTCCAGATAACAATTTCATCTTTACTGATCAAGAAGTTGCAAAACTAGCTCTAATAGCTACTAGTCCAGTCCAGACAAAAAAAAAAGACAGTTCTGGTAGTAGGGCAAACATATACCAACAAAGAACACATGCACAAAAATCCCAAGCCAGTATATACATTGTGGAAAAAATAATGGAAGACAGGAAAAAATGCCTGGACATAAGGCAGGAGTGGAAGTGACAAAATCACAACCTGTACTGGTGAACTGTCAAACCTGACAAGAAAATGCATCACTGAACTCATAGAACTTTTATCAGTCAGAAAATGTTGACATTTATTGTGGGCCTGCACTGACCCAAACCCACTAACTATTGAAAAGAAGTCACTGATTGCTACCAATGATAAGGTACTTGTATCTTCCCTGTTACCTCAAAAAAGATGACGAGATGAGAAAGGTTGAGATACTGAGCATCTGCTTTGTGACTGAAAGAAAAGATAGGGAAGGGATAGATTCAGGTAATAGTTTTGGAGGTCCTACCATTGACCTCGGAAGTGATGATTCAGTCAGGTCACTACTTATGAGAAAGTGTAAAGAAGTCTCTTTAGTGTGGATCCATACAGCTGCAATCCAAACGTTTGAAACAAAACAGCTAAGATGTAGGGTAAGGCCATGTCAAACCAAGCCAGACACTGTTAGCAGGGTAGACTTTCCCAGCAAAGAAACAGAGAGCTGTGGGAAAGGAGAGTGGGTGTATTGACTTGAGAAAATGTATCTCTGTCTCTTGCTGAGGGCCCGGGATAGACAGTGACTACGCACCAGTTGGGAGAGGAGTCAGAGCAGTTCAGAGTTGGTGATACATCCAAGGTCCATGATGCCAAATGGAGGGAGTGCTGTCCAGCAGAGGAAGAACCATGCTTGCATGGTAATTGGGTCTCAAGAGTGAAGAGGAAACTGTCTCAGCAAGTTTAAGAGCAGATGTCAGCTTGGCTTTATGTTTCCATGTGGAAATATGCCTGACATGAGCTGGGGAACACAGCTCTTGGTCTCACACAAAGAACCTGTTCAGACTGCTCACAAAACACTGTGAGACACTGTGATTACAGAAGACCTTAGAGTTTGTCTACATCTACTGTTTAAAACCCACTCTGGGAAGAAATTGAAACAGGGTTGTTTCCCTGTAACACCTGGAAAGGCATAGGTTTTCCCATGCCCCCAGGACCACCAGGAACACACACTGGCTTCTGAGAGAGTACCAGTCCAAGTGCACGCAAATGGATCTGTAGCCTTAAAACCTGTTGCAGGTAACATCCACCACTCTTCAGTGTGTAAAGCAGGGATGGGAAGGGAGAGTTGTACTCTGCTGTGAATGTCAAATTGCCCATGATTGCCAACAAACATGCAACATATGTTCTGTAAAGTGCTTGGGTAACAGGAAAAGAAAGGACATTATGTTATCATCAGGAAATAGGAGATAATGAAAGAGATGCCAAATAAAGAATGCAAGTTGCAGGCTAATAAAATAGTTCCTCTTTTCTACCCCACTTTTCCATTTTTCTTCTCTACTTCTGAAACATAGTGGTTTGTCCAATACACCAACTCCCTTTTCATTCACTGGGTTTTAAAGAACAAATTACCCAATGTATATACCAGTCACATGTATTCTTCTGAAATATGAATGATGCATAAGTTTTGCTTATTTGACATCCTAAAGCTGCTTAAGAGTGAGTAGTGTCCAACGCAGTGAACCCTGGTTCATAACTCACAAATGCTCCTTGAAGTCTAAGAGAAACCAGCAAAGAAAGGTTTTTCATCTAAGAAAACTTGTGTCTAATTCCTCATTTAGCTTTCTGTAACCAAAAGCATTTTCCCATTGTAAAACTATATGAGGAGCATTCTTTCCCTACAGAACAAATCTCATCTGCCTGAGGAAAAAAATTTATTTCTGAAAAGCATATGCCAAGTGACCTAGAAGCTCTTACTCCTTGTTCAGTGGGGATGGTTAGCCATCAGTTTTAACATATCATCTATAGGAAGAATAAATTGCAGGTCCCATTCAAAGCTGTATTAGCTTTCCCCTGCAATTTCACTGCTTAATATGTTTTTAATTTAAACTCCCTATTTAAAAAAATATTAACACACCACACATTTTCCCCCAAAGCAGATCATTTGTCCCTGAGCTTCTAAGGCTGAGAGATGCTTAGGACAGGCTCTCCTTCTTTACCCCTGCTTGTGAAGAACTCAGCCCTTTAAGGTACATCTCAGTGCAAGTAAGAATCAATCACTAGTGCAGATAGAAACTTTCAATTAAAGAAAAAAATTACTTTGTTAAACCCCTCCCCCAACCCCCCCCAATTAATATCCCAAACAAATAAACAGAAACCAACCCATTACACTGTTAAAACAAAATTCACTTGACATTTGTGTCTTTCTCCATTATCAGATTTCAATTTGAGGGGAGGAAAGTTCTGAGAATTGAGGAATATTGTCAACTTTATAGATTATAACAATAATGCCTGCTACAAGTGGCAGATTAATTCAGCTATGACAAACCTTTCAGCCATGGGAACTTTCCTATCACATATGACTGGAATACATGACTCTTCCTACATCATTTCTGCCCAACCCATGTGGAGATTGTCCCAGCACACACTGCCAGCTCACAAAGGGGAGCTGCAAACATATTCACAATTTCCTCTGATGGGTGTCTTTCAGTCCCACCTTTCCCCTGCAGCTTCATTCAGGCAGCTCAAGCTTCTCACTTAAAGCAAATGCCCCACTCCACCTCCACACGAGTAATAGTAACACTTATTTTTGCACCAACTCTTTCCCTTGCACTCCCACTGAGAGGGTTGCTGGATGTGATGGCTGAAGCTGACCTATCTCTTCCCAGTGCCTCCCAGGTTCAGGATGCACCAGCTCACTCCACATGGCTCATTTCTTCCCCCATCTCAGTTTCAGCACCTCCCACTGACCTCGGCAGGAGAGATGAAGTCTTGACTATATATAGTAAGGCACTGAAACATTTCTCACATAATCTGTGTGGGCAGAAGGTGGGACTCTGCTTGGAAGGGAGCACATTCAGACTTGCCTCAGAAAGAGTTGCTCTTCCTAAACATCAACAGTTTCAGTGTAAATACTTTGGAGTATACCCTCTGGTACTGGGCAACTCTTCAACTTGAGCCATTACGTTTTTCTGAATGGTCTTTTAGTTATGAACACAATGTTTTAGTATCTCCATAAGGAAAAGGTAGCTATAACAAAAACTACATGTTCCTCTACATTTGAAGTTGCTTTTAAGAGCTTATCTTAAACCTCACTTACTATAGGTATCATGTAACTAATACCAATTCCCTCAGTACCACTCAACTACAGACCTTACTGGGAAAGCTGTTTTCCTTCTGAGGAACTAACGAAAAGATACAAACTAACCAGCCAAATAAAAACCTCAAAACCCAAAATATAAAAACAGAACAAAACAAATCCAAAACCAAAAAAACTCCCCACCAAAAACACCTCAAAGCAAAACCTTTCTAATAACAGATTTCAAAATTTGAAATTTTTCATTTGTTGTGTTTTTCCTTTTACAGCCATTTTCTCTCACATACTTCATACTCCAAATACTCACCACAAATTAACCATTTACACATAAGTATTTTCCTTCAGGAACAAGTCCACATTGTTTTGGTTTTTTTACTACCTTCTCAAAAATTCTTTTGCTAATTTGGTAAATCCTCTGGCTGCACTAGAAACAGCCTTGGCTGAGAGAGACCACTCCTACACTGCCTTCCTCATACACTGCATACATTATCAGAAGAAGGACTGTGGTAGTTGTTTGCAGCACCCCAGCACATATTTATGGCAGTGCTGCGGTTAGTTCATCACCCTTAACTAATGCAGCAATATTGGAGAACTTTGGCAGTGTTGCCTTTCTCAGCTCAAAAGTGCTCCCCCACTGAAACAAACAGAGTTCTGCACTAACTTTGCTGAGTCTTTTCCCAGTCTAAGAGTCCTTCTCTCTGCGTTATCTGCATGGAACTTTAAGCCCCCTACTTCGTACATACAGACTTACATGAAATAACACTGAGGAATAAGGAGCCTTAAGCTTGGATTGTGAGAGTAAATGGCTACTTGTCCTATGCAGGTTGATATTACACCCCTGCCTCTGAATGCAGCTCATTTTCTTGAGGTGGAAAGCAAAAGCGTATCCAGTGACCTGCAGACCAGAGACATTCAAGCACAGGCTTTCTCTGAAGCAGAGGCACAGTGAGAATGAGCACATTGTCATCTCAGTGAGCCGTGTGAAAGACGAGCTAATACACAGGTTATGAAGACGTCCTTTACAATCCAACTCTTTAGCTGTTGACTACAATAGCATTCTGACTTCTCTAAGAACAAATCCAAGCCATAAAATAGCACTCTGGGTCAAAAATAGACTTTTAAAGAAATTAAAACAAAAAAAGAAAGAAAAAACCAATCAAAAATCATGATCAGTTACACTCTTATAAGCTGATCTTATCACAGTTGAGTCATACCAACTATAAACTAATCTCCAGGAAATGAACCCCCCCCATTACTCTTGCTCCGGAAAATCTTTGCAAGCAACACCTAATTTTTTGCCCATGTAAGTGTCACACAGACACCATGTGAAACAGGGAAAGCAAAACATCAGCCAAAGTTACATTCTGAATTACCACCACATTATTCTTCAAATAGGTATTTCTCCAATAGATAACATTCAGTTGGGTTCTCCATCGAGCTACATCCTTTAATACTACATGTGTAGCACAGGTGGAGCCATGAGAGCTCCAACTTCCATTTTTCTTCCCAGAGAATTGCCCTCTTCACAGGGATCTTACACAGCTGGGGAGCTGGCAGCAGCTTTTTCTGCTACAGCAGTTATAGTGCCTCCTGCTCTGGACTGAACACTACAAGGCATAGTGGGAAACTTCATGTCAGGGATGTGGGGAGGAGGCATCTTCAGGAGGAAGCAGCAGCAGAAGCTTTTCAAAGCATGAGAGAATGAAAAGGCCAGGCAGCAGATCACTAGAGGAGAAAATACACTGTATCTTTAGGTCTCTAGGTAATAAAAACAACGTGCAGAAGCCACACAGCTGTAACTAACTGTTTTCCAAGCACAGGCACACAAGAAAAATATAAAATTAAAAAATCAGGCTTTAGCTGATGTTCAGAGCAGTTCCTTGCAGCTAGCAGAATTAGAAACGTTGCAAGATCCTCAACAGACTCACATATTTAAAAGGACAATACTACATGATGGGTAAAGAACTCGATAAAAAAGTAGATTTGCCATGGGAAGAGAAGAGCAAGGGCATGATGCAGTAAGCGTCATTACAGCCACGCACCTGAGGAATTAACTACAGGTCAGATTTGAAAATCAATGCTTAATAAGTTTTCTTAAAATAAATTATGAAACGAGAACATCAATGCACCTCCCAATCAACCACACTCCCCTCCTCAAAAAGAAAAATTAAATTCTTATGCTATAGATTGAATACTAGATTAATATTTTTGTGTGTCTCCTGAGCACGTGGAGATTCCACATTGTCTTGTGTCCTATTAGACCACATGAAAACCAAATGCTTGGGAAACTGTGCACCTCTATGTGTGTCCTGCCCCATACCTGAATATGAAACACTGACAGTGGAAACTGTCCTCTGATTATGTATTTCATATAGTGGATTAAATACAGTAACACAGAGCTCTGCAATGTAATACAATTACACAACTACAATTATATATCATATACATAAGGGAAAGCAGGAATTTTTTATTTTGGAATAAAATCCTGTTTGAATGAATTTGCTGTCCAAGTTCTTTACAGTTTCAATGGAGATTTTTTTCTCCCTGCAATATCTTGTGGCCTTTCTCATTTTTAGCTAGTACAAGTCCTCATGAATGTGCAATACAGGCAATTTTTAAGTGTTGAGTTCCCAAGTCAGACTTTGGGGCATTGGAGAGAAAAGTCAATACACAAAACAGAGCTGTCTTTAGTGTTAAGCCTCACGAGATGTGTGAATTTGGGTAAATATCTGCTTTTTTGTCTTAGTTTCCCCAAAATTAATGCTGGGCTCTCTATTGATGAAAAGTCCTGCAAACAGACCAAGTTGTTATTATTGCTATATACTAATTAACCCTTCAGGGAACTGAAAGCAAACAAGCAGATATTTGCCTCTCATCTCTCAGTTGAGGCACTTTGGCAGGGCAATGTAGGAAGGCTTTGGGTTGGATTCCCAGGAGGCACTGGGGTGCAAAAATCCAGCATATACACACTACTGGTATCCATTCCACTCTTCAGCGAACCCCAATCCTACAGATACTTTTGTTGCATCCAGACAAACCCCTGATCTCCAGGCATGCCTGACAACTGCTAGAGCCCTGTTTCCTTTGGGCAGTTACACACTTCACTCCCGCCAAGCCATGGTGGGACTCATGTTACTCAATGGCTTTTAGTACAGCGAGTCCTATACAAAAGAACAAATGGCAGTAGCAGGATCGTTTTACATATATTAAATAAATTGCTCAGCTAGAATATAGAAAATGCAAGTTTAGGTCCTATCCTGAGGGATGCTGAGCAAGCACTTTTGAGTCCACTGCCCAGGTGTGCGGAGACAGTTTCCCTGGGTGTGATCTAGAGGAAGAATGAGAGCAATATTTGCTAACTGATCATTGCTTATGGTTTCCATATCTGCCCTGCCTTGGCTTAGCTCACAAGCAGGAAAAGTGGTTTTGAGGTAAATTTTAACTCTTGTAGAAGGAACGTGAGGCAGTTCCACCATCTGTTTCCATCTTGAGAGATTTGGGAAGGTTATATGAATACTGTTTTGACCTGTGCCTTTGCTTTCCTATTCTTGAAGTTTTTAATCTAAAAAGTTACCTCTAAAGGCAATCCCATCTCATCTCTTTCCAAAGCATTTTTGGAGTTAGTTAGGGACACATCCTCGTACACAAACTGAATTGCAGTTGTCTCACATGGACACAATGCCAGTTTTGAGAAAGTGCCCTTACCAACTATACAAACCCAGAAATGTGGAGCCAGCATGTTTCTACAGAACTGCTCTGGCATCCATTCCACTAGATTTTCTATTAACAGATAAGGAAGCCACAGGAAGGCTTCAAAATTACTAAACAGGTATTTAACATGTGAGGAGGTGTGAAATCAGGAAGCAAGGTACAGGTAATGGAGGATTCTGTAGTAGTGCCTTTGAATTTGAACACAGCTCTAAACTTCCTGGCACCCTGTGTCTTCACACAGTGCAAGCCCATTTTTCCATATGATATTTCACATTACTGAAGCTGGAGTCAATTTGGACGTGTGTGGAAGTAACTGGAGGTTTGCAGTACGGGTGGTCATACTGCACAGGCAGTATCACTTCTCCAGGATAAAATCAGGGTGCAGTGCTGAAAGCTGCATCAGTTGGGACTGACTGCCCAGGTACTGATGACTGCTGAACTGGCACTTCCTAGATCTTTAGTGCATTCACTCTTAGGAAATCTGAACAAGATTAACTCTCAGTTAGCATGTTATTTTTGGTGAAAAAAGCCTCACAGTAAAAATCTTCAATGCATTGTTACAGACATTTCCTGAATTCAATAGATCTCTACAGGGACAGACTTAATCTCTTTGCTTCTATGAAGAAGGGAAAAACAAAAAGCTGGTCATTGACCTAACCTGTCAGCTTGTCTTAAAAATCATGAAACAGCAGGAAGAATATCTTTGAACCTGTTTCTGACTGTCTTCTCTCTGTTTCTAATGGTTTCTTGGGACAACATTCCAAGTTTCATCAATCCCTTTTCTTCCTCATCACACTACAAGAGAATAAACTTCTAGAACCAGAGGTGAAAAAGCACCTCTCTTGTTGCCAGGGATTGGATTTGTTCCTAAAAGTTGTGTGTAATTCCCAACATGGGCCAGACAGCTTTGTTGAGTGCAGAATCATTTGCCTTTCCCAAAGCCATTTCTGACCATTCTTTACTTGTGATTGTGATTGATGGCGATCCTGTGCCATGTGCTCTAGAATCACCCTGCTTGAGCAGGAGGCTGGACCAGATAACTCACTGTGGTCCATTTCAACCTGGCCTATTCTGTGATTCTGTGATAGCCACCATTAATAATGTTCAAATTTTTCTACAGAAAAGAGTGACACTTCTGTATTGTTTTGCACACTCTTAGTAAAGGAGTCAGCACCTTCCTGTGAAACAGTAGTAACTTCATTGTGCTGAATCACAGTTTCAAAGGTAGTCTAAGGTTCTGTTATCTGCATAGGCAACACATTTTCTCTTTGCTTCAGCAGGGAGGCTATTATTGAGACTGAAAAAAGGGGGTTGTGGTCTCGTGTCTTATTCTGACATCAGCATGTAAGTGTTTCAGTTCATTGCTTCTGCATCTCCACATGAGAATTTTCCACATTTTTCTAAGTTATGGCTAAAATCTCTCAGAGGTAAATGTACAGCCCACCCAAACTCCTAACTCCATGTTGTCATAGGCTTGGTTAATGAGTGTGGGCAGAGAAAAGGTCATATAAAAAAGAAACTGTGAAAAAGAAACAGAATATGTAGTACAGAGTTTAAAAAAATTAAGTCTTTGAGTGTGAAGCATTGTTTCCTCTGGAATGAAGTACTCCATTCTTCTTCACATGTCCCACTCTGACAAAACCCAGCCCCTCCCTCCTGTGCCACTTTGACCTTCCTGTGTGACTCTTTGTCACTCTCCCCTCCTCCTGCTCTCTTCCCACATCCCTTGCCCACTTAGGTGAGATGGAGGTGGTGTGCTCAGTAGCCACCTCTGTGTGACACACGTGTTGGCAGCCCAGCAAGGAGCACATGCTGCCTGGTCACCTGCCTTCTACAATTAGTTTGGCCAGGGCCCAATCTGTCTCTTCTTTCTCTCAGTTCAGACACTTCTCTATGTGCAGACAAGAATTCTCTAGAATGGCTGGTAGGAACTTAATATACTTGTGATCCCTACATCGTATCAACTTTAGCCAAATGTCACTAACCAGTTTGCCTGCTGCCTAAGGTGGTGTAAAAGGACAGCCCCATAACCCTGATGTTCTTAAGAAGGAGGCCAAGAAGAAAGGAAGATCAACTATAAACTCTCTGCAGCTGAGGAAAATGGTAAACTTAGGTACTGGAAAAACAAGATTAAAATTCAGCAAACGTGTTAATCTTGCATTGACTGCAGCTGCATTTCACAGTCTTTCTTCATTTCCCTGCTTTTCCTGACAAGACAGGGGCAGCACAGCTCTAGAGAAACCAAGAGCAAAAAGTGCTTGGGCTGTTTTTTCTTCCCTCTCCACAAACTGTCCTGTTCAGATGAAAACAAATCCAGGTTTTTTTCACCCCATGGTGAGACTTCATTATATCACAACTTGTCCTTTCTGAGCCAAACCCTCTTTGTGTTGTAACCACTGGCAGAACTGACTTCACTGGGAGCAAGAGGTTCCTACATCCATGCTGCCAAGTGAGTTCAGAGTTGGGGCTATGAAGTCATTCTCAACATCAGGGCTCATTTCCAAACTCATGAAATCAATCCCAAGCAATATTCCCACCAAGCTCATGTGTGGAAAGCACAGACATGTATTTCCCTGTAGAGGTAAAAGTATGCAATCACCCTATCTGCTTTTAAGGTATAAAAAAGTCTGCATTTTAGCATTCATTCTATCGTCCAGTGCTTTGGTATTAATCATTGTGTTGCTTGCTTTTCACCCAGGGATTACTTTGCTAAAACCTTTCCTTCATATCCTCAAAGGAAACAGAATAAACGATTGCCAAATGCCACATTTCCCATTGGGAAACAGCATTCTCAACCATCTGAACACTTGGTGTACCACTGTACTGCAAGGCTGTGCTACAGATAGTATTTATAGTACATTTTATGAGACCAAAAGTTGTCAGTTAAACCACTAGAAACTAATAAATGGGCCTAGTGTCATTTGAGTTGTCAACAGGATATAAGCTGATGTAAGGGGAACACCTACATTTTGTAGGCTTCTTTTGCATGAATAAATGTACCGTTGATAGTCATGCTTGACTTTGTAGGAATGTTTTGAGTAAGGAATACAGTAATTTCCTCCATTGTTACAGTAATGATCATCAGACCACTAAAAGGCACTCACTCTATAGGCATGCCTAATTCTTATATATATTGTTGCTCAGAAATCTCTTTTTTACAGTGAGAGTTGTCACATACTCCAGTTTTGTTCAGTGAGAGAGCCAGCAACAGAAAAATCACAGAATTGAAAACTGTCTCTGTGATGCAAAGGATGGATGCCAAAACACACAGCCAAGGGAAATGCTGTTTCACTTAATAAACTGAAAACCTCTTTGAATTAAATTACAGGTTTTCAATGAATTAAAGCAAATGAATGCATTGTCTAAAGTGTTGTGAATTTGCATTTGTGTATATATATACACATTTATACATAAAAGGTATATATATATAACAATAGGAAAACCATATTTAAATAAAATAAATCAATTTCTCAATTGATGAGACTCTTTCCTTTGTGTCCCCTCTCCCTCTCACCCCAATCATGTGCTATAAGAGTAACTATTTTGAACAGCTGCTTTGAAGACCCAACATCAAGAAACTATGGATGAAGTATAAGTTTAACCAAGGGCAAAGGCTTGACCACAAGGTTTGAATCTGCCAGTTTCAGATCAAGAACTCTGAGTGCTGAGATATGAATCTATTTCTTCATTTGGTTCTACTTCTGGTTATTATTAATACTTATCTTCATGATCAAAGAAAATCAAACTTGATTACAGATCTTTAGGATAAAATGCAGTTTAATTAGGTTCTGTAAGTTGAAAAATCTCATATTTTCAGTGAAAGAACAGCCTGACTCTCTTGTGTGTTAAAGTTTTGAAAGTTTAGAACAAACATTTAAGTGCACCTCATTCACTCCTACAATTATAAGATAAAGTACAGGTGGCACCCTGAAAATGTAAATTACTGTCTGCTCAGAGAACATGTGCTTTTAAACAAAGACAGAGATTTCCCTGAAAAGGGAAGCCAAGGAACTTGCTTGTGCACACACTTATCAAGAAGAAATCTGTGCTACATTCTTTTCAGTTTGGAATAGGAAATGTATGTCAAAAATACTGTGGGAAAGATTTTTCTAGAAATATATCAGCCTGTTTGAAAAAAGGAACTAGAGAGAATCTCAATAGGTAGCAGGATTTTTAACGATTTCTGCTATTAAAATTTAGATAGGGTTCTGATAAAAGATCCAGTGAACCTTTTAGCTATGCTTTTCCTTATTAATTCTCTCCTGTTCAACAGAGAGAAAACACTGCACTCTTCAGTGTGACCTCTGAAGTTATGTCAGTTTGATGTTAAAAAGACAGGCAGCTTGAGGAAACTTGTATTTAAAGCTAGGAAGGACAAGTTCATCAAATCAAGAACTTCTGTTCCCATGATTTACAAAAACCAAACACAATGACAAAGAAGAAAGCCAAATCTCAGAGATAAAACAGAAATGTTAGATTTATTTCACACCGGAATTGAGATAATAAATGAAAATCTGAAGAGGACACTTCATTCTGTTACAGCAATGTTTCCAAAATTTTGCAGTGTGGAGTGAGGCATCTGGTGGGATCATGCAAGAGTCTGTCTGGGAGAAACAACTGACATTAAGTCAAAACAACTGGTGCCCCTCTAAAAACTCACAGGGCAAGTTTGCATTTGCAGATAGAGATATGGCCTTCTAGCATGGACTGACCTAAGCAAGACAGCTTCAGTCCAGCAGTTCTGCAACAGCAGCAGGGACTTTAGCACAGCCTTGCTCTGGCTGCCCCTGGTACTTCAGGGCACACCTGCACAGCCCAGGCCGATTGGTGTTTTGCTGACAGTTACAGTGGCACTCAGTACTCGAGCTTGGCTGAGTCAAGGCAGAGCTAGAGCTGTGATCACACACAGCACGTCCCAACTGCTGTGCAGAGTCCATTCAGCTGGATCTGGGCTCTGCTGGTTCTGCTGGTAGAAGAATCTTCTTTATACAGCACATCTCTGGTCGTGCCTCCTCTTTCACCAGACAGACAACACATCAGACCTACTATGCTGGCTTCACTCCAACCTGGTGTTCCTCTAACGTGAAGGGAAGGGAAGGGAACTGCTGAGCTGGGGGCTTTCTTTGGCGCTTTGCTATGGAGGGATGCAACCCTGCTTGATTTCATGTGATCCCTTCCTGCATCCCATGCTAAGGCAAGGTGCTTGTCAAAACAGCTTTATGGGAAGCCCTGTCAATTTAGGTGAGCTGTGAAGCTGGATGACCCTGGGTATTTGTACTTTGCATAAATATGCATTTTTTTCATAGGCAAATAAACACAAATTAGTTATTGCTAAATATGTTTTTTCTTGTTCTTTTCTATTTCTTTGATTCTCTTTTTTGTAGAGTGAAACACAGATGCCTTTGTGCTAGTCATCTTGAAACTAGAAATGTTCATTACTGCATACAAATGACTGATATTTAAAACTGCATGTTATTCCTCATTGTGTATCGAACTGGGATGAGTCACTATCTGGGACATTTATCCCATATCCATAGTTTAGTTCCTATTTGAAAGCCCACAGGAAGGAATGAGGATCAGTCCAAAAAGTACCTGATACCAGAAAGTATTTCTGTCCCTAGATGGAGAGTTAAGATATACAGGCAAAAGGCTACATTTGCAGAACAAAGGCACTGACACGTTCCCCTTGTTACCGAGCAGAGCTTATTGCTCTGACTTGGGCACTCAAAATCCTGATGCAATGTAAGCAGAGGAGTTAAGTGCCTAGCATGGAACCCCACAAGAATCACTGCCTGCCTAGAACACACAAAAACTGACAAGGAGGGAAGTGCAGCTGAAGCCCCAGCTAGGAGAGCATGAGGAATTTTTCCTGCAAGGAGAAACCTCTCACCCTGCCCCAAGAGCACACACTGCGTGGCTGTGAATCAGGGATCTAAGCCAAACACCCCTGCAGGAGGTGAACAACCTTACTGGTCACTCAGTGCTCACGAGGGTCTTTCAAAATGCTGAAGTTTTCTTCATCTGTCAGGACTCACAGAATCACAGAACGAGTAAAGGGAAAGGACCACAGGAGGTCATCCTGTCCAATCTCCCTGCTCAAGCAGGATCATCCTGGAGAAACTGGCCAGGATTGCATCCAGAATCCAGATATTCAAACCCAAACCTGCATCTCTGGTGAAAGTCCATTGTTGATCCAACCATAAGTTAATTTGTATCTAAGTTTATATCTAAAGCTGTCTTAATTCCATGTTGCATTTTCAATGGCTTAGGGAAATATTTGTGGGTCAATTTAGAGCCGCTGTTTCCAAGCTGGGGAGAAATCTCAGTAGCTACTAAATATGAAATGGCTAAACATATGTTTGCTAGATCTTTTCTTGTCAAGCTCCAAACTGTCCATTTGAGTTCACAAAAAAAAACCCTTTTTGTGTGCTTTGATATATCTGAAAACTGAAGACTATGATCATTCATTTTTATATCTTGACTTGCAAGAAATATCTTTGAAAATAAGATATCTAAGAACAGACCACTGGTATATAAAATTGCTGCTATAAGAGGAAGAAAGTGAAAGTAAGTGTGAGTAAATTCCCAAATAAAAGGAAGCTAGGAGGAGAAACAGAAAGCAACGAGTATTTCAGTACTTTTTTCTTTTTCCTTTTCTTTTTTTTTTAAAGTATTTTCCTCTTTTGGCTACAAAGATGGATTTACTTTAAAAATAAGTAAGTTTCCCATGCAAGAACTGTTCTAAGCAATTATCTGTCTACTCTCTAGCACCTAGCTACCAATCCACTAGTTTGAATTTTTTTCACTTACTTGCACAACTTTCAGCAAACTGACTGCTCCAGGGATTCCACTGCATGAATTCTGTGACTTCAGTGAGAAACTAGCTGGGCAGTCTTCTCTATCAATTGGTATCATAGTGTGATATTAAACCTGTGGCTCTGATTTCAGTGCAGACATGGTTCATGTACCTGATCTATCTGCCAGCAAATGGGGCCTGTTCCAAGCTCCTGGAAGTCAGCAACAGCCTTTCTGCTGGCTGGCCAAGGCACAGTTAAATAAAGTTCTAACACAAATAAATCAGAGTATTTAACTCAATATAAGAATGCTAATTGAGGACAGATCTGTCAAAGTCATGTCTTTGAAAGAAGAAGAAGAGGCAAGGCTTTAGGTCACATCATTGTTAAGTCTACCTTACATCCAGGCATTAGTCATACAGGTTATCTGAGTAATTATTTTTCCAGGTCCTAACTACCATACATGCCTGAAAGAAAAGACTACTCAATCCCTAATAACCTTTCATGAAAAAGAACACATAAAAATAGCAAGGTGGTAGTCAAGTAACCCACTGCTCATTCCATCTGGCGGAGTTCAGAACAGTAAGCCTGCCAGTTGCTAGAGATGTCCACACTCAGCAGTATGGTGGTTACTGGGACAGAAGCAGTCTCTTCCAGTTTTAGTTCTTAGATGTATGATATTCTTTACCTCCATCTCTTGAGGCTAATGTCTAAAGTAGAAAACAAAACAAAACTCCAAACCTGTTCCTGTGTCTAGCTTCGTGGCATGTCAGACAGCTTAGTGAGGTTGGGGTGGTTGTTTTGGTTTTCTTAAATGTTTTGTTTTGGAGAGTGAGGTGGAGGACACACACTCTTGAATTTTTCAGTAATGCTATCTCTAGATAATGTGTGTGGGATTTTCAGGTAGTTAGTATTTGCCCAACCCTGCAATCAATGTTTAACAATGAATTCACTAGTAACAAAGTTTCTCCATAGATTGTCTTGGCTTCCTACAAACCCAAGACCATCTGTTTATAAAGCCGTGGGGTTTTTGCTTTTGCACTTAGTAGAAAGAAAATTTTACATACTACCCCCATAAACCTATCCTTTTCTACCTGCTTACACACCCAGACATTTGCTTCTTTACTTCAACAGAGATATTTGTGCTCTGTCCCTTAACTCACTTTCATCTCTACAGCCTTTCCCTTTACCATTCCCCTGCTGTCATGAGCCATTTTATCCTCATCTTCACTTCTTCCCCCAGTCATTGCATTTTCCAACCACATATCCCTCTTTCTCAAAGTTGTCAAGGCCCAGAACTTTGGTTGCAATCTTTCCCACACCATCAGTGTGCTCATTTCCTGTCCTGCCCCAAACCTTGATCATCCCTTACTGCTTCTTCCTTGAGTGAGGAATTTACAGACAAGTAGGTATGGTTCAGGGATGAAGATTGTGTCGAATGTGGGGCACTGATCCATTTTCTGCTTGGACAGGTTTTCCTGGAGCTACGGTATGGCACCGGATGGCTTGACAGTCTGTCATAGAATCATAGAATCAATTGGGTTGGAAAAGACCTCTGAGATCATCAAGTCCAACCCTTGGTCCAACTCCAGT
>JAWWEV010000083.1:80590049-80611091 GCA_035583235.1 Hafferia zeledoni | reverse complement strand
CATTGGCCTTCTTGGCCACCTGGGCACACTGTTGGCTCATGTTGAGCTTCCTGTCAATTAGTACCCCCAGGTCCCTTCCTGCCTGGCTGCTCTCCAGCCACTCTGTCCCAGCCTGTAGCTCTGCATGGGGTTGTTGTGGCCAAAGTGCAGGACCTGTCTGTGCTGGTAATGTCATGGAGGAAATTGACAAGGTGTCCCAACATTGAGCTTGCCCCCCACTTGGGAACGCTCCCTTCCTCAGGAGTCCCTGCAGTCCTACTGAGGCCTCTCCCTCACCAGCAAAGTCAAAATATCGTGAAATGGGATTATGTAGTCATTTAGCAGGCCTGCTTATGTACATATTTACTGGGATAAAAAATATTATTTTAATTTACAGGACCTTGTGTCATGATGAAGGTCAGCACGTGTGTAACTACTCACAGAACAGGGCCGGCGTGGCTGCGCTTCAGGCCATGGCGGTGCTGCCTTCCCACCAGGAATGCTGCGGGAGGCCCCAGGGAAACATGGGGCTCACAGCTGAAGGGAAACCCAACCACCCCCTATTGTGTTAGACCTCCTCAGCTATAATAAAACATAATTATTTAATTAAAGCCGCAAGCTCATCTACTGAATGACAAGAAAACCAGAATTGAAATGAATTTAACGCAGAGGAAGCCTTAAGGAAGAATCTGTTACAGTGCAATTTTTTTAACACTAACTTAATATAAACTTTCAAGCACACTTTCCACACGCCCATACCTGAGAAAAAGCCACTGCAGCGTAAGGCACACACCTGGGAGCAGCTGGGAGGCCTGCGCTGCCCGGGATGGCACGTCCTGTCCGAGGGGCTCCGGAGGCACCCGGTGCCCACGGCGCAGCCCTGGCCTGTGCCTGTGGGGTGGGCCGAGCCCTTGGGAGCTGCTGAGGCCCATGGAGACCCATCGGTGCTTCCACACCGTTCCACAGCAGGTCCCCAAGGGGGGAATTAACACCAGAAAATTAGCACTGCTAAATGGCTGTCCCCACATCAGGCCGCAGGGCAGCCCGGCCGTGCCTCCCTAACCACTGCCCAGGGCTAGGGAAGGGTCACTGCTGTGGCTGTGTGTCTGTCCCAGCATCCCTGCCATGGCTGTGTGTCTGTCCCAACACCTCTCCTGTGGCTGTGTGTCTGTCCCAGCACCTCTGCCATAGCTGTGTGTCTGTCCCAGCACCCCTACCATGGCTGTGTGTCTGTCCCAACACCTCTCCTGTGGCTGTGTATCTGTCCCAACGCCTCTGCCATGGCTGTGTATCTGTCCCAGCACCCCTGACATGGTTGTGTGTCTGTCCCAGCATCTCTCCCATGGCTGTGTGTCTGTCCCAGCACCCCTGCCATGGCTGTGTGTCTGTCCCAACACCCCTGCCATGCCTGTGTGTCTGTCCCAGCACCTCTGTCAGAGCCACGGCCCTCCAGGGGCAGATGGATGGCTGTGTCCCAGCAGACAGGCGGGAGGGCGGCTTGCCATTTCTAGGAACTTATCTTAGAACCAGTCTCCTCAAAATGAAGCAAGATGAGAAGCTGTTTGTCCTTCTCCCTGAGCCAGAAGCGACTAACTTTCTTGTGGTTCCCAAAACTGTCTTTAAAATCCATTTTCCATCCAAAAAAATGCTCCCTTCGGATATGTCCATGGCTGCCCACAGTGTGCAGTGACAGGCTCTGCTTCATGCAGCTCTAGTCAAGAGTATCCTGGACCACATGTTTTTACCTTGTGGGATTGTTTTGTGAATGATATCCTGATGTCTTTTGAACACCAGGAGTTCAAAGCCCTCAGGCAGAGAGGTGAGACTCAGGTCTCCCAGGGAAATCCCTGGTGGTTTGGTCCCAGCTCTGTGCAAGTGTAGGAGATGTCGTCTTTCCTCCCAGGACTAAAAACAGTGAAGAAAAACACACAAAAAACGCCTCCAAAACCCCCCCAAAAGTAAAAAAAGAAGACAAGAGCACCCACCAGTTTAAAAATGGTCTCTCATTATCTTTCAATGAAAGTTAGGTTTTTATAGATGCTGAAAGGATACAGTATGCCCTGCTCCATATTCTCATTAACCAACTAGTCTATCACAGGAGTAGTATCCCCCTACGTGTCTCTGCTAATGTTGCACAATAATTTCCACTCTAACCCACTCTTCTCAGTCACCCACCTAAATTGTTTGTTCAAACTTTCATCCTTCAGGTTAAAAATTTCCATGCCTGGCCTCTGCTTGAAGATACAACTTTTTGGAATTATGAGATAAAACTTGCTTCTGAGAATAAGAGGAAAGGAAAACACACTCCTGTGTGTCAAAAAGCACCCAGCCAAAAACAGAATAAAAACATTTCGCTGCTTTTTCACAGCTCTTGGGATGGCGTAAGATGAAAAAAACCCCACATTATAAAAAGAGTCTGGTAAAAGAGGTGAATATTGCCTGGGCTAGAAGGCTGCTGGCTTGGACTTGATAGAAATATGTGTCTGAATGCTTTAGTAAACAGCTGAAGTGTGTGTTTATATACTTTTATATAGAGACAGTATAAAGTACATACTTTTGTCACTATGGATGTGTTTCTATATATGTTTATACATATATATAGTAAAAATGTGCATAATTATGTGTAAATGTGCACTTTGCTCCATACAGATACTGTATATGTAAGTTTGTAAGGTGCCTATTGAGAATCATGTGTTTGAGAGAAGGTGATCCAGCACCTGGCAAAGGCACTTCTGCGTGTCTGTCACACACTAGCCAAGATCCTGTCTGGAGGCAATGATTCATAAAGGACAGTCAGGGACACTGACTGAGGGCCCATTGAATCTCATGGTATTTCATCTAATTATTTTGAAAGTTTTGGGACTTTTATTTCTTAAAGACTCTGAACACCTATGTGAGGAAGGCCTTGTAGTGTACCTCCCCCATATCCTCAGCTGCCAAGGTCCCCCTCTTTCTTAATCACAGACAAGCCAGTCTCAGGCAAATATCTACCAGGCAAGATCTCTTCTCTGAGCAAGAGATTTTTATGCAAGCTGATGGACTTTTGACAAGTTTCAGAAAGTGAAATAATTAATTTTAAACTACTGTTTTTCTGTTTTAACTTCATAAGAAATTATGTGGAAGAATTTTTCTAGCAGAATCTTGATCATGACTAAAAACTGGGGAGAAAGTATTCTCTGTGGTAAGTGGATCTACTCATTTAGAAGAGAAATTGCTCAAGACACCATCCCAGCAGGCAATGTCTGCCATGCCCACTGATGTTTCCTCTTGCTTCCTCCATCCCTTGTTAGCTGTCACCCCCAGGAAAGCAGTGACCTGGGAGAGATACTGACTCCAATGACGTGCAGTCCCTTCAGACTGTGTAAGAGCACACTGTCATATCCTCTGTGCTTCCGCTGTTATTGACTGGCCCTTTTCTGCGTTTTGGGGCATTCTTAGAGCTGCAGTTCTTAAAAAAAAACAACTGAGTTGAAGTGAGTGCTGATGTCATTGCTGACATTATGCTCTTTCCATTTTGCATCATCTATCTATGGCTGTAACTAAAAATGGCACAGTTTTACGTTTTATTTTAGAAATAATACTGAGTCACATAATTCCCTCTGCCTGTTTACAGTTTCTTAACTTCTTTTCTGCAAACATGAAAAGCATACCTTTGACAAAACTGTTTCAAGAAAAGATAGAATCTGTTTTTAAGTAGGCATCAAGAGTTGGTCTTATTCTATTAATAATAAAGTAATTCTTTATTTGTTTTTTATTTAAATAATAAAGAATAAGACAAAACACCATCTGATCAGAAGTCCCCTGAACCCTACAGATAGGCTCATCAGACCATGGGTGATCAGGAGTTTTCTCCAGTTCCAGGCCAGCAAAGGTCCCTTGTCCTGACTGTACCCCTAATAGGTTCTCAGTCAAGGTTTTGACCAGCATAATTTCCAGAGTGTCATGAGATAGGAGCTTCCTGTTTTCAGAGAGGGCACTTCAATCCAGAATGAAAACTGGATTTTAAATCAGCATCAGTGCTGTTTGTACAACAGTTGTGCAGATGCTATTCAGATGCTGTTGGCAGATCCTGCATCTTGCAGATACTCATCACACACTCTTGACAGTTTTGTAGATTTTGTTCTCTGGCTGTACAAGCCCATGACAAAGTGAAACATGGAAAAGTTGTCTTAAAATAGTTAGCGAAACTTCAAACAAACAAAAAAGAAAAAAGAGAAGGTCGATAAAATTCAGTTTCTCTATTTCTCTAAGTATTACTAATAAGGAAGTTCAGTGATCAAAGCAAAGCTTCTGGACTTCATACAGTAATGTTTTTCAGGATTAAAAAGACCTTTTGGGCCTTTCTGGTTGTGCTTTGTGTGCTCTGCTTTCAAGGTACATATGCTGTATGTTAGAATGCTTTCTCATGAAGAGTGAACAGTTTTACAGAGATAATTAAATTAATCTAGTTCTAAATCATGTGGATTTCTATTTAAGTAATCAACCCCCTGAAATTAAGTATAAATTAATCACCTTGTTTAATTGGGATCTCAACAACTCTTTAATGGTTCCACCATTTTTTGAAATATTATAAGCGATTTGTATTTGTGAATAGGACAAAAGAGGCTTTCCTGACTGATGGAGTTGAGGTGGAATGGGCTGATAACAAAGGATCTATTAAAACATCATTGGAAAAAGCTCTATAGTTCATGCATTGGCTCAGTTAATCTCTATAGATTTTTTTAATGCTGTTGCTGGAAGGCTGGTGTTGGAGAGGGAGAGAGAAAGAATGCAACCTTCTTTTCTGTACTTCATGGATCCTTAACCCTTATTTAAAGACCACTTTGGTTTTCAGACCAAATAACTGTTCTTGTAATTATATCAAACAGTTAAAAAAAAAAGCTAGTTAATGATGTTCAACATAAGTAATCATGTTAAATAGTGAAATTTAATTTCTTAAAAACTTAAATCCTCATATCTTTTGGAATGCATTGTACTGTAGGATGTCTGAGTAAATTAAATTCTCCCCTGCACACTAAAACATCAATTTCCTTATGGTAATTATCTGCTAGATTGGATCTGTCAGTAGCAGGGAAGCATGCCTGACATTATACCCTTTTTACAAAAAATGATTACAAAAAATTAAGACGAATGAGTAAAATTAAGGCTGCGGCTGGTAAGCCTATATAAAGCTCTCATAGATCACTTTACATAAGCTACCATTGTACTGGATACTAAGCTTTTAATGACTAGTTGCATAATGAGGTGAAGGCCATTAAAGAACAGCAGGGGTAACCGATCACAGAGATAAGAGTTAAAAAATGATTTTCAGCCAACTAGAAGCAATTTATTATACACAAAAAAACAGGTCTAAATGAAATGTCTGGATAGATGAGGAACTTTTGAAAATTGACAGGATTTCCTTCCTAGTAAAGTTTTACAAATATGGTAGGAGCCTGTCTCTGTCATATTAGATTCCTTTTCTCCGCTATTCAGTACTCCAGAATTGGAGTAGTAAGTTGGGGGTTTTTTATTTTTAAAGACAGCTGGACTATAGCAATGCATTTCATTAGACCACTTGAAAGGTAAATGAGAGTGAAGAGTAGCTGATATAAAGGAAATTCATAGCACAGTGCCAAGAAGTGGTATATGGAAGAAGGTTAGTTGTTGCAAGGCAACTGACACCCTGTTCTGGGTTGAAAAATAACATCCAAAGTACAGAACTCCCTCTAAGGAAGGAGGCTTAGGGTTGCAAAGTACCATTTTGCTCTTGAGGCACTGTGACAATGAGTATGTAAGTAAATTCCCCCATGAGGATGAGTCTCTTGGGGCCAAACAAAAAAAAAAAAACCAACAAACAAACAAACAACCACAACACCCCACCCCCCCCCCCCACTCTCAAGTATCTTGAAGATATTGCAAGGTCAAATTTTGAGGTAGCCTCATCTCATAGGGGAAACCACATCCCTAATTTAGATAAAGGAAATGTGGGAAAGAGTGCCTAAAGGGAGGCAGGAATGGCAGGCACAGGTGAAAACCTGAACCTGAGCTGCCTGAAACACTTGGTGAGTAGCCACTTTAACCCAGGCAGTGGGAGATAGATATATATGTGTGTATCTCTCTCTCTCTCTCTCTCTATCTATCTATCTATCTACACAAACACATAGATATGCACATGAATGCACATGCATATGAGCAGATTTACTGTGTCTATTTACTGTCTTGTCAAAACCCTATTGTTTACCAAGAGAATAGCCTTTACAACAAAAGAGTCTTCAAGAGGTTTTCTAATAAAAAAGATCTAGGGAAACTGCTTTCTCTTCTTTCCTCCCTCTTTCCTCCATCACCTTACGTGGTATGGGAGCTCATTAGTCTCCTGGCTTATAGGATTCAACAAGGCTGGATATACTATAAGCTGACTGGAGACAGGGGATGTTAATACTGATAAACAGGAGTCTCCAGAGCAGGGCCACAGAAATGGTTGTGAAGCTGAAAAACATCATCTAAGGACTTGGGAACTGGATTGCTTTGGCCTGAAGGAAAGAAGTCAGATGGGAGGGTGTAATAGACAGGTTACAGAAGAGACGAGGCCAGATGTCTCTGTGAGCTGCAATGACAAGTAACAGAGCACAGTAGTTGCAAACAATAACCAAGGCACTACAAAGAAAATATGCTCTCAAGGACAGTTGGGAATCACTGGAACATGTTGCCCAGAGATGTTGTCGAGTCTCTATTCTTGGAGATTTTTCATAATCCAGCTGGGCAAGGCCCTGAGCAACATGCTTTGCCTTCACCGTTAGCCTCATTTTGAATTTGTAGTTTATGACCTCCACAGTGTCACTCCAAACTACATTTTTCTATAACTTCATGATTCTTTTCTGAGGCTAATGGCCCTCTAATTCCCATTGGAGCTGTGAGTCCTATCCATATCTCTTCTTTCCAAGGACATATCCTAATTCTCAGGTGACAGGCTGCTTGGGGAAATGGTTTCTTTCTTGTTATTCCTTTCTGAAACTTGATCTGGCTTATGTATACACTTTATCAAATAATTCTGTATAAGCTCTGAAACAAATTTCTGCAGTTGTGTCTATGTGAGATAATGGAACACCACTGTAGCCTCTGCTTGGCTATACAATTGGAGCAGCTATACTATTAGATTTTTAGAATGATATAGCATGTTTTTGGTTCATGCTGAACAGCATTCTTCACACACCAAAGGATATCTCAAACATAAATTTTGAAATAGGTCAGAATTACCAATTCTTCTTATTGGTGGCACCCTTGTTTGGGAGTCTTGTCAAGTTAACAGTCCAAATATTGGCTGTTCCTTGACCCAAGTGCCATCAAGTGGCCCTTGATGTGTTTTATTTCATCAGCATGGTCACAGCCTCAGTGTCTAGGCAACTTTCAGGCCAAAGGGTCAACTTCAGGATGTCCTGGCAGTTGTGCAGCTTGATGTATATCGTGAGGAGGAGAATGAACCTGTTTTTGAGCCGAATAATTAAATTCCATCTGACTTCTGGTTTAGGCATATATTGCCCTCTGTGCACCTAATCTTTATTTGTTAGAAAGCTGCAGCCTGATTTACATAACACTGGAGTCAGTGGACACTGTCATTAATACTTTTCTTTTTAATTGCTTGCACTTGTGATGTGCCTTGCCTTCTACAAAATCTTCAGTCATTTCAGTCATTTCTCCTTTATTGTCTAATTGTTTTAAGTGTAAATTAGTTTGATCAACAGCCTGCTGGCTGTGTCATTATTTGAGATGTGTACATACCAGCATATTTGCTGTTTCATATTGATAGTGGCTAATAAAATTATATGGTTTTTTACTGATATCTGATCTGTTAATTAACTAGAAAATATTTTGATTGGGGTGAATGCTTACCTAAATTATTTAATTGTTCCAAGCAAGGCTGTCAGAAAAAAATATGCAAATGAGCCTAGGAAGTTCTATGAGATTTCACAGTCATAGCTCTCCAGTTAGGGCTGGAATGAGACAAACAGAGAAATAACAAGAGAACTTGGAGCCTGCAGTAAAAGAAATCAGCTCACATTTTAATTTCAATACAGAATAATAATAATAGCACTTAGGTTTTGTCTATCCCTTTTCCACCTTGATTTTCTTCTCTACAAAGACAGATTCTCTTATCCCAAAGGAGTGTGTGTGTATGAGATGAAGGTCAAGAGAACTCGGAGCACGAAGTAGATAAATTGGAAAGCCCTCTTAGGTCTGTTCCTGGTTAACTGGGCAGGACTTCTTTCCGATCTTGGGGTGGCTTTTTATCCTGAATAGACCAGCTGTCACTGTTGAACAGAACATGACAGAAAGATGCAAGTAGCTTTGTCAACCAAGAGTTTTACCCCATGCGCAATACATTGGACATTCTTTTTTCCCTCCCAAATTATAAGGATCCTCCTGCAAGAAACCTGGTTCAGTTTTTTAAGGAGAAAGTCTAAGAATATTGTTTTTAACATAAAAGTAGTGGACTAACTGAATATTCAAATGTTCTTGTTGAAGAAAATTCATGGATTTAATTGTATATTAGACTTCATATCAGCAATGAATCAGCTAACTACTTTAAGTGGTGTTGAGCAAGTCATCTATGGGATTTTTAGAGGTCATCAACATAAACAAGAAGGTTTATACTACAGGATTCAGCAGGGTGTATGCTGTTCTAAAATTGAGAGACAACAATGAGCTTGTGCTCAGTGTTGTCCATAAGTACTTTGTTATATAGAAATAATTTCTTGGACCAAAGGGACACATCAAAGATGAAAAAACCCCTGTATAAATGCAATTGTATTCATATGAATAGTTACACTGAATTCCTTTACACTGCTATGAGTGTCATTTAGATCTTTATTAGGAAGTCCTGGAAATGTAATTTTGTATTCCAATTAAGAGAATGTTGAAGTTCACATTAAAATCCTAAACTAATGAGTGTACATATAATTTACGGATACAGTTTTGTTTCATGCAGAATGACAACAAGAAGCCTTACAATGCCTTTTATCTAAAGGTGGAACCTGATATAGGTATAGGTATACTCTGTCAGAGGCCTGCAGTATAAGCAAAAGCAGCATCACTTATGACTGCTGAATGTCACCCAGGTGCAGAAATAGTGATGTTCCAACGTTGCCCTTGCAGGCAAACAAAACCACTAGTCAGTGGAATGGGGATGCCTAAAGCTCTATGACTTTTAGGACCTACATGTCATAAACTTACTAAATATGCTCATTACTAGACTAAGTAAAAAGCACAGAGCAGCTGCAACGGCTTTGCCTGGTCCCATGAGCAAGTACATTCAGGTTTGATTCCTATTTCTCTGAGAAGCCCCCAGTGAAACAAAATTTTGTAAATGAGGGATGATCTGGGGGCTTATTTCCCTTCTCAGTATTTACAAACACATTTTCTAAGGCTGATCTCAGAGATGATGTCTTTCAGAGAGAATATGAGGCACAGTCTTGACTTCTTACTGTCATTAAATGTGACACAATGGTATTCACAAGAGAAGGGGTGTCTTCACTCCTTGCTACAAAGGCAACAATTGAATGTTCTAAGCACAAATGGACCATGGATGAGGTGATAAGCAGCCATCCTGCCTCAGCACAAGACAGGTCTGTATTTTGGGAACAATGTCATCTGGTATGGCTTGATACATATTTTACAGGGCTCTTTTGTATTACTGCACACTAGGGAAAACACAGAGTCCTGTTCTAAAGCATAAGTCAAGCCTCTGGAGTCCTGCATTGCTGGGGAGGCAGAAAAGGAAGCAAGGGCTGAGAGATACTGAGACCCAAACCAAGATTTTAGCGACCGATGGAGAGGAAACCCCACTTAAACTTTGTTTTCTTCTCTGCTTTCCCAGACTTCTCCAAGGAAATCATACTTTATCTCTCAATTTCTGAAAGCAGCACAAATTCTCTGCTTGGTTATGATGTTTTTCTGTTCTTAATTGTACTTATCAACTAAAAAATGCTGTCATCTACAGTGAAACAAAACAGTTTCCAGTTATTAAATGCTTTTGGTTTCCAACTTCTCTATAAGTACCTTATATTCTCCAGTTATTTTCAAGATTTCAGGCTAGGATCACCACAGACTCTTATATCATATTATTTTCCTACCATGAAGTTGTTTATGTGTATTGTTTACCCAACAGACATTTCTCTTTCACTTGGTATATTCATTACTAAATAATTCTGTGAGAAGATACAGGCCACTGAGTTTTTGCAATTTGCATCCCCATACTCTAAGCTATGTTGAAAGCAAAGCTTTTTGGTCCTCTTGCTTTGGAAGTACATTAATATTTCTATGACCTTTACTAGATGGCAGATCAGAAGCATTAGGAATAAAATAACAAATAAACCAAAGGAAACCAATTTTTTAAAATGTGTATTTCTGAAAGGAGCAAGGGGAAAAAGAATCTAGTCTAAGAAATATGAACTTTAGCTACAGTTATGATAATTGTTCTATTTTATCTATTTTTTCCATGTCAAAATGCTTCTTTACAATCAATCCAATCAACATAATGCAAAAATGTATTTGAAGGGCATACAAAAATATATGGATATTATTCAGAGGTATTTAGAAAGAAATAGAATCATTTAAGACGTGATTATTTACTGTGCATATCAAAGTGACCATATTAAAAGCATGGTCCCTATACTAACAACTACTTTACACAAAACGACTTCAAATCATTTAACTTCCAAAGCCTGCTGGTTAAAAAGAGAAATTCTGTCAAAAAAGCTGCAAATGTAGTGACTTTGTGTGTGGTGTAAATCCTCTGCTTTAGAAGACTATACTTTCTGAGGCCTTTAGAAGACTGTAGGAGGAAACCCACCTAAATTCTGCCCAGGAAACCATTTCTCTCACTGTTTTTCAGCAGCTCTGTTTTTCAGTAGTTCTACTCCGCACCGGAAGCCTACTCTGTTCCTGTTCATCTAGTTGCTGATGCTGTAACTCAAAGGGACAGATCCAAAATTCATTTTTACTGACTTGATATTTGACTGCTTTATGAACACTGTGTCTATATTAACACTATCTGTGATTCAGCAAGGCATTTAACAGATTGAAAGCAAAAGTTGTCCCATGAACAGAAGTATTTGTTTACTGGTTTCCAACTGGAGGCAAAGCTGAGATTATTTAATAGCAACTCTCCTTCATAAACTTTCTAACATATACTTTATATCGTATACCACAGTATTAAGTGAAAGGATATTCAGAGAAAGGGAAGAGGTGTGGGTTATTTCTCTTTAGGATAGTGTGGAAGAGTCAGAACATTTTAAAATAACAATAACCAGATCATCATGACTTGAATCACATTAATCTAGAAAGGTACAGATGAAATCAAGTGGTGCTAGTTACAGGATTGACATGATGGCAAGAACCCCCTTCTGTTTTTAATAACCAGAGCAGTGCCATTGCAGCCAGTAGAATCAGGCTAGACCTTATATTGAATGTCACATACCTATTTTTTAATTATTACTTTTACAGGTTGTTCTATAGGAAAGTGTTCCCTCATTGAGGTTTCAAGGAATACTATCTTGTAATTTTAGGGATGAAATAATGTTTTATAATAATAAGATTTTAATGGGAAAAAAAGTTTGAAAACATGCTTATTATTGCTTTAGTTGGTTTATTTTAAGTGAAATGACGGATTTCTTTATAGTTTGGATACAAGCATTTCCCTTCCCCTTGCTCTTTACATCCTAGAGCTTATTGGTCTTTGCTCACGTTTTCACAGAAATCAAAAGCAACTGGAAACTGACTTTGAAAATATCTTTCCTTCCCACTGTTTTTCTGTGTTTTTCTGTTTGTTTGTTTTACTTTTTAAAAATACATTTCCTCAGTTTGATCTATCAGTAAATCATCCTTACCTTTTTCTTTTTTTTTTTTTTTAACAATTTTCATTTATCTAGAGGATTTCTATAACACAGATTCTGCTCATTAGATGTAGACATTCTGGCTCTTAACCAATATGCAAAGTCAGAGGAAATGATGCAGAGTCATCCAGCTGAGAATCAACCCATTTTAAATATAACTCCCATATCCTTAGATTATTTTGCTTTAATTATGCCATGAGTAAAATGTCTTTATACATAAAGCATCAAATCTGAACTTACTCAAATGATGGCATCTGTCTTTGAAGTCACTGTTGTCAGCCCACTGCTGGTCTAAAATGTAATCAGTTTTCATCTGTTAGTTGGAATGCAAATAAAGTTTCTGTTCAATATATAGCTTTGATAGTGCATTGCATTGCACAAAGACGGTTACCCAATGTCACATCACTCCTTTTGCACTGCAGAATTTGGGCTCTGAAAGATTTAATTGGAATCCCTCTCAAACATATAACAACATAGCCTTTGTAACCAGTAACAAATTTGCAAATATTTTTGTATGGTACATAATAATTCAATAGGACATTATAAGCCAAATTTGCAATAGAGGCTATGTTTTCATTTAGAATAATATCCACCAGCTTGTGTTCTTGTGTAGCTCCAAATGGACAAACACAAAAGGCAAAGGCAGATTGCAACCTGCCTGTACCTGTACATATGCTTTAACTTAGCATGTGTACATGTCAGGTCTAAATGTAATACATACAAAAAACTGATTAGATGACAGCATCCCTTTTAAAAAATCCTAGGCTGGTGACTTGTGCACGATGAAAACACAAAAAGGTAGAAGTGTAGCAGTTTTTTATAGGTCAGGCATTTCAAGAACTTTCTGCCTCATTTCAGGATAAACAATCTGCTACAGTCTTATTAGAAGAGATGGTATATCCTAGTGTCCTGCTTAGCTGTCATCTCACCTTCCCTAGGGGCTTGTATATTCTCTGTGACTGAGATTTGCACAACAATTTCAGGGATTTGGATGCTCAGTTCCCATTATTGTTGCTGAGGATCTAATCCCTTTGTTAAGGGATGTTAGTTCTTCCTGTGGATTTTCTGTCTTTTGGCTCTGTGGTTTATGTTCCCTACCTTTTAGGATTTCCAATGAGTCTTCAGTCTGCTCTAGAAAAGGCCTTTATCATTGGTGTGCTTTACAATCCTTCACAGAAAGCCCTTCAGTGGCTATGGGAAAGCTCTTTCTTACGAAGTTGTTACATGTGTGCATACCTCAAAAGCCTAGTACTAGAGAAAGGCAAACAGGAGAGGTGGTGGAGCAGCAATATAGATTATCTGCATAATACCAGAGACCTCTGGACAGAAACTTCTGAGGAAGCTGCAAGGCTGTCCAAGTTAGTATAAATGGTTTGGACTATTTTGGCCCCTGGAGCACAGTAGAACTCTCTGACCTACATATTTGCATTTGATCTTCTCTTTCTCAGGGATGCTCCTTCCTTATGTTGTCTACACTAACACAAGAAAATAAAAAAGTACCAAGACAAATGCTTAAGTACTGGTCCTCCGTCATGCCTATTTAACTGTTTTCAGATTAAGCATACAAGATTTTAAGCATGGATACAATGCACACAGTCTTAATTAGCCTCCAAACGAAGGAACATAACCTGGCTCCTTTTATTCACTACAACACACAAAGCCAGTACAGGCAAAGGTTAAAATCTCACTCTGTGACATTTAATCATCTTTGCAAGGCATACCTAGGACAGCTGGTGATAAGGGCTGTTCCCCTGTAATGATTTCATAGTTAATAATACATTCACATATTTGTGTCCACATGTGTGTGTGTACACAAAATGTTTATGCCAATGTATGAAACAGCTACAACATCATTTTTAACCTTACTTGACAAGGCAATCCAGTACAAGGCAATCCAGTACAAAGGACATGCTTCAAGCCTTTGACTTAAAACTGTACTTGTTTTTAATATGGTTTTAACTGTCGATATTAGTAAGTCATAAATATGAGAATAGTGCACTAAGGACTACCACAAATGCCCATTTCTGGTTTTCTGCATTATTTTATTCTTGTTTTCTATTTAAAGTGTCTATGCATCTTCACACATGTCGTTCCTGCTCACTGTCAGACACTGAGGCTCTCAGTTACCCAAGTAAAAAGACTGACACTTTCTAAATAGTAATAGTTTCTTGTTCTGCCTTGTTGAAAGAATTCTGAGGACCAACTGAAGTCAATACTTGAGAAAAAGGTCCTTGGTGCTTATACTGAGACAAGCTTCCATGTTTTGCTATGTATTTGCAGTAACATAAAACAGGGCAAAAAGATTTTTAAAAACCTGTTCTCATATTCCTAAACACTCTTTCCCCCTCTCACTATTTTCTTCATAAACACTTATTCCCACTGGCCTCAGAGAATATTAACACTTTACAATATTCCATAGTGTTAGAATCAGCTGCCTTAAGAACAATGGCAGTAAATCTTCCTAAAAGTTTTAAATCTTGCTTTCTGGATATATGTAGCATGATGTAATAGTAACAGTAATAGAGTGTGTTATGCCCTTTGCTTCTTTTCAGCCTATCTGGAACACACACAGACAGACACACACAGACACACACACACACAGACACACACACACACACAGACACACACAGACACACACACACAGACACACACAGGCACACACACTCACATGAGTTGCTTCACAGCTAACCTGCACAGTATCTGTGCAGAACTGCCATGAGTGTGCGGAATGCTTTCAGGCACGTAAGGCCCAGTGGTGTCTGGAGAAGATGCTGGAGATTTGGCTTTCAAGCCTTTTAAAAATGTTTTGCTGGCACCATTGCATGCCTCCTTTAGATGCCCCGTTCTCATGGTCAACACAGAACTGTCCACAGAGCTTTATGTTCATTCACTCTCCAAACAAAAATATTCTTTTGACCTAAGGATACCTTTTGAAATCTTCAAAACTACTTGCTAAAAGGGCACAATCTTTCTCTCTAAAATCAAACTAAATCTAGCATTATCTTACATTAACTATGGTGAAGTCAATGAGTTTCTATATAACTTGAGATGCAATTGGATTTGTATTTTCTGTGTAGCAATGGACAGTTCTTTTAAACAGAAAACGAAACAACACCTAAAACATTCCTTCCTATGTGAAAGCTAAACAAATCCTCCAGAATTTAATTGCAAAAAAGGACTTTGAAACCTAATTTTCTGACTTCACCTTGGGATTACCTGGAAATTAAAATACAATAAAAATACATCAATAAAGCTTGACATATAAAAATGCTATTCATATTCAAAGATGAAGAAATCATATTTCTACTGTTTCATATCCCATACAGCCCTGTTGACTTCAGAATGCTTAACACTGGTATGCAGGATTTTGCTCCACATACTGTGGGAATGCTGTGCAATAGAAATACGGTGCAGAAGTGGTTGCATGCTGCCTGCTCTATCTGATATCACTGATATTTTTGACAGGAACATTTATTAGACCGTGTTAGCAGTAGACAAGAGATTCCCTCTGATATCTGTAATTGTCTTCAGGAGACTGACCATATGTTGCAGACATGTCAAATAAAGCAGCTATAAAATATTCACCACATGCAATCACTTGCTACTTTCTGAGAAATTATTACAATCTTGGCTTGAGAATGATCAAAGAGAGAGAAAAAAAGGGGGCACCATTTTAAAAAGAGTTAGAAGGAGATCATGTCCTACATGAAAGCACACAGATGTGAATTGAGGTAATTTGGCTCCGAATCTCCCTTCTCTTCACCTCTCCACTGCAGTCTAGCTTGACCTATGATTACTGAAATCAGCAGGATTTTTAAAAATAATTTATTTAACAAAGGGAGAGAATCAAATGTTAAACATCTCTCTTTTATGGGCACCACTAACTAATGTTGAGGGGAGATCCTCAGCATTTCCCATACTTTTATATAGTAGTTTCGAGGACAAGAATCTGCCATCTTAACTCAGTGAACACCAATTTACTCCACAAGTAGGACTAGCAAGTAATATAGACCTGTTACAATTTTGCAACCAGGGATACTACCTCCTCAGGGGAACATACCACACAGCTCAGGAAAAGGGTGGCAAATCCTGCTCTATAACCTCTGGCTGTGATTACCTTTGGTAGGTGTTTCCTACACAAGCTCATTCAAACAAGTTGGGGAATTCTGTCCTGGTTCTGGATAGCATCCATTAGGAGGGAATGAAAACCCTGTTTTTGATATCCACTAAAAATGAAGCAAATTGATCCACTGTGAATTACACCCACAGTAACATCTCTGTAAATTAGAAGGAAGTAAGCGATGTCGTTTTCCATAGATCACAGGGGCACCTGTCTTTTTGCTTTTGAAATCTGGTACCTCTCTGAAGTCTATCAATGATCTTTTCTAAGATGCTTTTGCCTTTTCATTTGCCTATGACATTCACAAGCAAATTAGTGCTGCATCAGGCTGCTGTGAGTTCAGCTTTATTAGCGTACAGAGACTCAGGACTTTGTTGCATCTTTTCACTCCCTGCCAACAACAACCTGTGACTACAGGTGACTGCCTATTTTCCAAGTTTAACCACAACAGAAAAAGAGCATGGGTGACATGGATGGAGGGCAGCAGAAATGAAAATCAGTGGATTCATCACAATAATGAAACACTCGACAAGGTGAAGTCTAAAAGCTCCCTAAATCTCCTCAAGACTTTTCTGGATACTTTACAGGGACAGTGCTGAAAAAGAGTGGGATATGTTGTGAATAGAATGCTAAGGCAAATGAAACAGTTTAATTAAAAGATAAATGTCTCACGAAAACTTGGAATAGTGTTACTGTGTCCTAGATCATTACAGATAACAAGAAAGCACAATCTAGAGCACAAAATCATAGAAGAGAGAGGAGAAACAAATAGTTACTAAGCTGTTCCAAAGCTACCGGAAGAAAGTCTAAGTTGGTCCTCTCCCAGTGTCAGAAACTCTTTGTAGTAACAATAGGAAAATGATATTTCAGTTGCTTTGATGTGTCCAGCTCTTTTGAAACCAACAAATTAGGCATCTAAATACTTATACTAGCCCATACTTTTAAAAAGCCTTGTATGAAGAGCAAGAGAACAAAGATAAATTCACTAATTCTCTTCATGAGGCAGCCACGATAGTGATGGGGAGCTACGACGATTTTGTACCGCAGGGCCCTGAGCTGTATCAGTGTGGTGACATGGCATGATTTTGCCTCTCACTGACTTTTAAGTAAACCCACTGATTTTTAACAACTATTTTTGTAGAAAATACCCATTTCATAAGTCTGTCAACACTAATGTAGATATTCCACACAGTTTTCTTTTGGGAATTTGTAACTGACATTCATGAGGCTCTTTGAAAACACAAAGATTAGTTATATATATATAAAAAAGTCACATTCCTAATGCATACCTTACAATGTTCCATAAAAATTCGAAAACCTCAAAAGTATTTCAGATTAGCATCACAATAATGTGGTGGGACCCAGCCCAAACTGTTCTGTATTTTTTTAAACTAATAGGATGTCATTCTTAACATATAATTGTTCCTTAACTAAATAAATGCAATTATGATTTTCCCTGTAATCTTTCCGAACAAGCTGAGAAATACACCTCATACCTACCCATGCATTTGTGCAATTACTGATGGGGTTGTTGATGGAAGATTAGAATTTGCCGGGTGAGTTGCTGAGCAATGAACCTTGCCAGCGTATCCAGGGATATTTAGAGTGCTAAAGGAAACAGTTAAAGGGGGGATGGGGGTGGAGAAAGGGTAAATAAATGACTATAGGCTTGAAATACAACTTATAGGTCAGTTATAAAATGGTTAGTGTTTATCAGAGATGGATGGGATAAAATCTCTCCATTATATAATAAGTAGTCCTTGGAGTGTATGAACTGGCACAGCCTCTTTAAGGTTTGAGAAACAACTTTATGATGATCTAGCTGATGATCTGGGCCAAAATTTGTGGTTAGACATGGTAAAAGTGATTTCTTTAGAGACTTTTTTCAATTTGTTTAGGTTAATATCTGTATGATATTCCTGATTACAAGCAACATTTAATCACAAAGAAGAAATGGAGTCACAGGGTTTGCACAGAGCACAAAAAGCAAAAAAAATATTCTATAAAAATGTGATAAAGATTTAGATCATATTTGGTTTCCAGGTTCAAATATGGAAGCTAGATAGCAGACTTTATGCCATCAGGTGTAATTTCTCATGGGTTAAAACACAAATGGTTTTCCAAATTGGAGTTCTCTAAATTTCCCCTAGAATCTATTAAGATGTAATATTAACAACACTGCTTAGACACATCAACTTAAATTCTAGTTCAAGTGTACCAGTGGAGTGAGACAGTATGTGCCACATCTTAGAAAAAAAAGAAAAAGCCTTTTATTAACTCTACTTATCTAAGGTAGCACAACAGAAAATTTTGATAACTACTGTAAGATGAAGACCTGGACAAAATTAAATTTTTTAAAAAAGTACTAATTCAGACAAATAATCCATGAACATTAGAAACAAAACAATATAAACTCCCAGTATGGTTTGGTTTTCTGCAGCTCAAAGCTATTCAGAGAGCACCATCAATATTGTTCTATATTGACAGCTCAACATAGGACACTGTTGAATTATACTTACATCCAAACTGCCTCTCACACATAGAGGTAAAGGCTCATGACAGGCTGTTTCATCCACTGACTTGACTAAATATGTGGAATTACACACCTTATCTCCATTAGTCCCTTTGGGTTTTCACACCATATAAATGCCTCCTTCAAAATAATTTCTGAGGTACTTTTCGGTTCCCCTGTACACTGGTAAAAATAAACAGTCCCTTTCATTATAAAGTGCATAGTGCTATTAGTTTCATACAGCTGATCAGCTACTTCTCCACAAGGACATTCAGCACGGGATGCAAAAATGTACATATGTGAGAGATGTGGCTTATCAGACTTCACGTATCTTTGACTTATGTACTTGGAAACTTGGCTCTGAAATTCCTCACCACAATAACAGAGGTAATACGAAAAGCTGTATCTACATACCAGGGTTATAACAAAGGACTGTGGGGGAACTATATTTGCTATGGGAGCATTGGGGGTAAATGTACCCATAATTAGTGGAAGCACCATCAAGGTCTTTGTCTTACTTTGGAGCAGCCTTGCACTAATTCATACATTCACACACTGCTACACTCCCTAGGCCACGCTCCAGTATCCAACCCTCCAGAGAAGGTGACTTTCTAGAATCAGTACAGAAGTTTTGTAGCACTTGCGAAGTTGTTGCCTGTAGGGAATCACCAAGCAGCTGGCTGAACATGTAATAAATCTGCTGTCTGTCTTTACAGCAGCCATGCAGGAGCAACAAGAGGCTTGAAAATCTAGTACATCAGTATTTTCAGAATTGGCCAAAATTATGTGCTGTTTCATGTTAAAGCAGACAATTAAGTGTACCTGTAGGAAATTTCTTCTGCATATCACAATCCCACCAAGGGACATAATGGATATTGGATGGCTGTGAGTATAAACACATGCATCCATCCAAACCTGAAAATATACAGATACTACTTTGAAGGACTCAGTCAGACTCTGAATACAGTTTTATTACCCTGGTGATAGGGTACATACCAAGATACATCTCTCACATGTCATGGAGTGCCAATAACTTCCTCGAAATTGTTTAGTTGTCACAGAAAAAAGAAGCAAATCACAAGAAGTCCCATATTAGCTTGCAATATTTTATAAGCCTATTTGGAGTTAACTCACGCAATAACTACACAACTGTGGAGATATTAGAATACACTGTAAAGTGTCTAATAAAATCTTCTCATCTGTAAAACTTGCAAAAGTAGAAGACAAAAACATCATAAATGGCCAAACAAGACCCAAAAGTCAGTCTGAAAGATGACACAAGATGAAGACTTGTTGTAAACTGTCTGTTAGAAACAATTGATAGAAGTTGGTATGTTCATAACACATGGGATGGATGTAGATCTGAAAGAGAAGAGAGGTAGGCAGAAAGAAGATAAAAGCACCAGGAAAGTAAGTAAGCTTACACTAAATTAAAGCAACTGCTCTCCTGGGAACCTGCAAAGAAGATGCATAAATGTGCTGTGGTTATGTAGGTGATAAAGCAGAAGAAACTGAAGTTAAAAAAATATCCCCTTGGGTTTTTGTTTTTTGGATCATGCTGTTTAGCTTTTGTGTGCTTTCTCTGATGAGCTGTTAAACCATATTGCTGCTTCTCAAGAAAACAACTAAGTGCCAAGCTACCACTGGCCAACACAAAACTCCTCTGTGGTTATGCTGTCGTCATCAAGCTTTCTTTCTGTAACCATGACAACTTTCTTGTTCATACACTTTCTTGTTATTGTCCTAGCAGCTCCTGGTCCTGACAGTGAGAAACATATAGTGCTGACAGTTGAATCTGTGTAAACACTAAGATTTTTCAAGTGGATTGCAGTGATTCTGAGTGCCTCTGCTTTGGTATGCCTCTGTTTTGTCTGTCCGTAGAGTGATAGAATAATTAAGGTTGGAAAAGACCTCTGAGATCATCTAGTCCAATTGTTAACCCAGCACTGCCAAATCTGCTACTGAACCATGTCCCTCAGTGCCACATCTACATGTCTTTCAAGAATCTCCAGGGATGGTGACTCAGGCAGCCTGTTCCAGTGCTTGACAACTCTTTCTATGTAGAATTTTCTCCAAATATCCAATCTAAACCTCCCATGGTCCAACTTCAGACCAGTTTGTCTTGTCCTATTTCTTTTTACCTGTGAGAAAAGACTGACCCAAACTACCCCCCACCTGGCTTTTGGACAGCTGCAGAGAGTGGTAAGATCCTCCCTGAGCCTCGTTTTCTCCAGACTAAACAAGCCCAGCTCAGCTCCCTCAGCTACTTCTCCTAAGCCTTGTGGTCCAGATCCTTTACCAGTTGCCCTCTTCTGGATGTGCTCCAGCACCCCAATGTTCTTCTTGTAGTTAGAGTCCCAAAACTGAACACCACAGCATTTGAGGTGCAGCCTCACCATTTCATAGAATCATAGGATCATAGAATCAACTGGGTTGGAAAAGACCTCTGAGATCATCAAGTCCAACCCTTGCTCCAACTCCAGCCCATTTACTAGATCATGGCACTCAGTGCCATGTCCAATCTCAGTTTAAAAACCTCCAGGGATGGGGAATCCACCACC
>JAWWEV010000083.1:80487120-80582208 GCA_035583235.1 Hafferia zeledoni | reverse complement strand
CATATGATGAAACTCAAGTGGTGAGGAGGTTTAGTAGAATGGGGCTTTGTTTGGCTAATTGATAAAAACCTCATGAGTTAGAGGAGAGATATTTAAATAATTACTTTAACACTCTGCCTGTCAGCTGATTACAGTCAGGTATACCTTAGAGGAGTTCTGAGTCTGCTCTATTGCTTCAGACAAAAGTCTCTGGCTGACCCAAGAAAACCAAATTTGCTTCACACACGTGCTCTAAGGTATACTCCATGCAGCTGACAAGTTATCTCATATCTTAAGTATATGAGTCATGTCAGCAAAACGAAACAGATAAGCACCTAACCTCTCTGCAAATCAAAGGACAGCTGCAAAATGTTACTGGTTCCTCTGGGCTGTTCAACTCAAGTTTCAATGATGGCTGCAAATTCAAAAGACCTATTCTGCAGTGACTAGAAATTTCTTTCACTAGAGAGAATTTTTAACTCACATGTTCAGGGGCTGAATTCTACTGAAAAGTCCATGTACTTGCATGATGCGTGTAAATTCATCTCCTTTTTTATCTATCTAAATTAAGAAAAAATTCAATATATTTGACTTGTTTATGCATCTTGATTAAGAACTTACAATGGTGATCTACCTTTTTGAGATGATAACTGGATCCAATCTACTGTGCTGGGATTCCAGGTATATTTCCAGAGGATATATTTACAGGAGCAAGTGTTAAAATTCGGCTACTAATGATTGGAACACATTCCTCCTTGGAACAATTTTCTCTGTGGATATCTACTGTAGAAACCTGATGTAAAGTAGAAATAGAAATACATCAGAATATATCAGAAGGACTGCAAGACTCTTTCTGTGTCTATTTCTCAATGTAACATGAGTGAATGGTGACCTTACAAGAATACAGACAGATAGATATATATGAATTCCTTACTTTGGCTGCCAATAAATAATGACAGAGAATAGCAATCTAAAAACTCATCCACTAAAATTCAAAATGCTGAATGTTATTTATGTGATAAATCAATATGAAATTTCATCTTTCCTGCCGTATTTTTAAAGGAGTATGTTCTTTTTGACGAAGGTCATAGAGAAAAATCAGACTGCATTAATTTATATTTTTTAAAAAATAGCTCTTTAATTCCAGAAGGAATTGTAGCAGTGAAGTGGATCTTTGATCAACAGCAGGGTAGCATTTTTCAAAAATGTACTTTAACTTATATGGAAGCAATATGCCATACAAATATTAATTAATGGAATTTCCTTTATTACTTAAAAGGTTTTTTGGTACTATGTCATAACCAGGCTTAAAGGAAATGTTTCTAAAAAGTACAGATTAAAGATGCAATCTGTACTCACAAGCGTAGTGTTAACTGCCAGTCAGAAAACCTATTATTTGTTTGTTAGTGTATTTATTTATTTATTTATTTATTTATTTATTTATTTATTTATTTATTTATTTATTTGATTCTTTCTGCAAGAAGGCTTTCTTTCTGCTGTTTTGCACAGTTTTTTTGGAATAAAAGTACTTTCATGGCACTACTTCAAATCATAAAAAGAGAAGATTATTTATTGTTATTCATACTGACATAACAATAAACAGTTACCTTATTCTTTGTCTTGTTTGCCTTCCTGTATCTCCAAAAGAAAAATGTCAAGTTTTTTGATCTATGAAATGTGATAAACTTAGGGAAAACAACCTTTGACAACCATAAATAGAACAGGAATATTTTCTGATGATTTCATAAACGTGGAGACTAAAAGGTTCCTTTTTTAGTATGTGTTTAGTTTTTATTGCAGTGAATGTCTTTTCTCCTAATATCCCTTTTTTGGGTTTTGGTGTTTTGCCTTCTTTAAAGAGATGAACTGCTAGTGATTAATGACTCAAATATTCAACCACCTGCAGTGACCACCCAGGTGCTGTAAGAGACTGGACTATTGGTGCTGGTGGCTCAATCAGCAGAGTGCTTTGCTAACAACGTACAGAGTGGCCACCCAGGTGCTGGGGGCAGGGTGTTGAACAAGATAAGGAGAGAGTACAATCCTGCTAGGCAGGGTGATTTCTTTGTCCTTACACAGGAGAGTCAGCTGTGATAACTCCCTTTTGGGGAAATACTGAACATTCACATGAAGCTTCAAGGTACTCATCTCTGCTTATGGGCCATAATGCATCTATCTGTGTGGATGTAATAGGCAGCTACAACATCTTAGAAGGCATCAAAGACTCCTGAAATGTCCAGTGATCCAGATTAGAACTCCCTGCCCCAAGGGAGGTACCAAGGACGTTCCCACCTACCCTAAGTCCAACAAAAATCCACACTGGACTTCACTTAACACTGAGTGTTCTTCTCTCACTACATGGGACTTTCCTTACCACCTGAGACTTCCATCACCACCTCAATGGTGGATCCAGACCATGACTACAAATTTGACCAACAAACATCAAAATTGCAATAACTAAGTCTCATTGCTGGATCCAACAGATGTCTTATGGGTCCTTCCAGTCACCTGGGGGTCCGCAGCCCTGCTCTGACTGCCTGTACCAGCACTGCAGGCTCACTGCAGTACCACTGGTATCAAATCCCAGCTATCTGCTGTTTTCTGCCAACGCTGACTCTCAACTCTTCCTGTCAGGTTTTCTGGGCATGGGGGGAGGCAAGCCATGTGGAAGGGTGGTCATCTTGTCTCTATCCTGTGATCACATGTGTGTTTTCCAGGTAAGGGAAGCAGGGTCAACATCTCGATTTGGCCTGGTGGGTAGGGCTTGGGACATTTCTCTATCATTTGGTTTAACCAAGTTTAATCAGTATTGTCATTAACATTTCTTCTTGGTAGAGTTATTTTTTCACTTACATCTGGGTGTATTGAATCTGAGGAAGGAGACTTTTATTCAAGGTCTCTGCCCCTGCAAATTGTTTCAACCTGAGACATATTTTAATTTTTAATTGTGATATTTTGTTTTTTAAACTATAACTAGGCTTTAAATGATTAAAGCATGGAGAAAAGATGACAGATGGATTCTGTGCTTGTCCATCAGTTTATCCTGATTTGTGATAGCTACCAGACAGAATAAATAAAATTCTGACTGACATTGTGGAAACTGGCACAAGGTTGAACAAACTCAGTCTACTTCCAAACCCTATCAACATTCTGGACTTTGCATGAGCTTCCACAATGCAGAAATGAGATTTGCTGAAACTGACCTGGAGATATTTTCTCTATTACATTTGTGGCATTGATATTACTATCATTTCACAAATTCTGTAGCTAAAATAGGAGTTTAAATTTTTTGCAGCATTCTGATTATTTAGAAAAACTCCTGAGCAATGAGTTATACACATTGACATTCAGACCCAGGACTGAACTCAGAATTTTAGAACATTTTTTAATACACTTTAAGCTTTCTGTTTCTTTTTTTAAAAATCAATTGTTTATGTATCTTGCATATCAGTTATAGAATACAAGTCTTTCTATACAGTATCTTTTTTTTTAACTAAACAACTAACATCTCATTTTTATCTAAAAATGAAATTAATGCAGGTATCTAGCTTTCAAGTCCCTGCCCAATAAAATATGCATGTTAATTACATCATAACAAGGCTGGAGAGAATTCAGAATAGAAAGCAGAATTAATGTCTTTGACTACATGACTTTATGGAATAAAAACTACAGGTCAAAATTAAATAAAAATGAGTTATGAGACAAATGAACCACAAATGTACTAGGAAATTTTCTGTAAGCATTATCACTGGGAATTTAGGGTTAGAATTGCATAGCTGTGGAAAAGATATACCTCAGGTTTCATTTCCTAGAAAACATCTCTGAAAGGGCAAAAGCAATATCTGCTTGTGTTACTATAGTAGCATTGAAAAACCCTGACATGCTTAGACAATAACAATTGTGAATAATAGAAAAAGGCATGGGATTTTTTGGTTATTGGAAAGAGAGAGACATGAAGGGGAAAGAAAGTAAATCCATTCTAGCACAAAGAACATTCCCTCAGCTGAAACACCTTATGTACTACTTCTCAGGTAGAGCTTGTCCCATAGGAAGGATGCTACTAGTCACTGTCTAATGAATCTCAAATGAAACCTTTAAAATTGTCTACAAATGGAGAAATCCCATCTAGAAAAAGCAAGGGGAAAGAGTAACAGTTGTGTTTCTATTCTCCCAAGCCACTGATTGCCATGTACCGTGGCATTCACTTTCAGATTAAAACATCTAAACCCATTTATTCATATATGAACATGAACTATATGTGAACTAAGTGTCTTTGTCATATATTCAAGAAAGATTTAGTTAGTGCAGTTGATAGACCCTGCAGAATAACTCCAGTGACAAAAGAAACTTCCTACAGGCTTACCAATGACCCACTTATCCCAGTGCTATGACTTTGATAGTAGCACTAGTGCAGGCTATTAAGGGAGTGTGGCACATTCTGTAACATAGGACCCTGGCTGCTTTTTGTCTGAAGACCATTACTCTCCTATGCCCCTGTGTTGTGGCTTAGGAGTGGCATTCCCTAATGTAGCACCTTACCCACCCCCTGCTCACTACCCTTCCCCTCTTCCATGGAAGATACAAAAGGCAGAGATCACAGGCTGAGATAAGAACAATTTACTGTAAATAGCAATGAGATAAGAAAACAAACAGTAACAGCAACAATATTGATAACTATAGTACAAACAAAAAATGGGTGATTTACATGCAAAAGTTGCTCATTGGCGTGACCCTGAGGCACTGAACAAAATTGTGAGCGGACCCTCTGCACAGGACCTTTCCTTCCTGACTGCAAGCCTCCCGAAATGAGTATCCCTTACTTCTGTCCCCCATCCACGCAGTGGGTGATAAAGAATAGACCTAGACATGCCCACATGGCTCCAGGCTCCACTGCCTCACAACTACTGCCTTGGTTAATCCTTGGCCGAAACTAGGACACCCTGTAATTCTCCAGGTTTGTGATTCTGCTGCCACCATTCAGGCTCTAGGGCCATTTGAGATGCCCCAAAATATCTCCTTTTTTCCGTATGCTGCTTCAGCCCACTCTGGTCTCATGTGAGTCCTTAGTCAGATATATTCCCATGTGGAGAATCAACTGACCCTGTGAGCATCTGAAATAGAATCAAACACCTTTGAGATCAATGAACAGTGAGAGCTCCAGAATCTGGCTCAAACACAGATACATCTATGCAGACATCCACATGTAGCTGTCATAATTTCAGATTCACTGACATCCCACCATCTGACATATGTAGTCTTCCCTTAGATATAATAGCTCGATAACAAGTCTGTAAAATAGAAGATTTATTTTTATTCATTGTCTTCTTAGTTTTCAGAGATAACCAAAAAGTGTAAATTTACAAATTTGTGGGACATTGAATACATCAGCATGTACTGAAATTGTTCTGTAATGGAGTGAAAATTCACACTAAAGTAATATTTTTTCATTGTTTTTAGATATTAGTAAAAAATATTCTGAGAGAATATAGAAATATAGAAAGACTATTACACTACATCTGGATTGTCCTTTAAGTCACTCATTAAACTTGGTCTCTCTGCTGGGGTAGATTTCTGCATGGAAATTGCAGCTTTATTACTAAGTGTTTTCTTCTTCATAGATAAAATTGACTTCCTGAGTGGATTATATTTGCCTCCTCTATTTACAGCCATTTGATTTCTGAAATACCGCAGGCCATTCTATCAGAAGAAAAGGACTACTGCATCACACAATATATAGTCTAATCAAGGAGTCTATTCTTCAGGAGAAAATGAGAGTTTGGTCTATGATTACTGTAATAGACACAAGAGAGAAATGAAATTAATTTTTGAACCAGTGTTTTTCAGGCCATAGAACTCTCAAAAATATTTTGATTTTAGGTCCACCTAATTTAGAACTAAAGGTAGAAAGGAAAAGCCCCTAATAAAACCCAATAAAGCATCAGAGTTTTCCCTCCCTTATCCTCTTTGGAAAAAGTTAATTTTCTGAAAACTGCATTTCTGCTGCACAATCATTGACCCTAATAATAAGTATACTGTTAGTCTGAAGGCTGTGGGAGTTGAACCTCTCTGTTAAAGGATTACAAGCCCAAGTGTATTAAGTATATGCTTCAGTAACTAGGAAAGTATATTTATATCCACTGAAACTATGTGACTAAAAATTGGTCTTTCAGGATAAAGATTTCAAATTTTTGTGCTGAACCCAGCATATGTTCAACAAAGGAATAAAGCCTCCACTACATATATATGGTTCAAAATGGAACAAAAGATATGTATGTTTTATTCATGTGTCCAGGCATTTCACTTACAGTTCCTAATCTAAAGGATGACAAGGATCTAATAATGTATAAGAAGAGCAAATCTTTAATTTTCCTTCTTTATTAAGTTATGTTTTTGTCATTACTATATCCAATGTTTCTATTTGCATGCCTTCACATGCAGCTTAGCATCCAAGGTGGGATAATACTCAGCAGTAATTAGAGTTCTGACCACTGAATCTGGAGCTCCCTATAGGTCAAATATTGAATGTACTGAAACAGGGAATTGAAGCAAACATACTGAAAGAGTGAATAGTATGCACACTTTAAAATTTGTCAGTTGCATTCTTATAAAGGAAAATATAAACTTGAGTGTGCAAGTTGTTTTGAACAAGTTATAAGTAAATTATGTGCTCAAGAACAGAAACAGAAGATGACTATTTAATTTTCGGAGTGAGATACCTATAAAAAGTGACCTACCTCTCAATTCCTTGTAATTTCTGTCTGCCTGTGCATAATGATGTGTTACCATTCCAGCAAAGAATAAAAAATAGCTTAAGCTGTCTGCAAAAGAGGAAAAGACTTTAAGAAAGGTCTTCATTTAAAAGACAAAGTAATGCTTATGAAAGGATTTTCTAAATGTGAACCATCTGGTTACTTTGACAATTTGGAGGTAATTTTTATTTTAGCCTAGTAAGTTCAGAATTAACTGTTCCTGTCATTATTGATACTAGCTGATCCTGATGCACATCGTTTGGAAAATATGCTCCATTCCTGAAGTAATCATTACTCTTTTAACTAAAAGTACTATAATTTGGTGATGTTTACTAGTTCAGTAAGCAAAACCGACTATATAAATTTAAATGTGTTCATGTGTTTACGCAAACCCACCAAGTAGTCACATGTTATATCTCAGAAATGAAGAATTGTGTGTCTTCTCCAGGAAATATAAAGGAAGCTGAATTGTTTAGGGAAGAACTTAAAATCTCCTTTTCTCATCCTGTTCTTGGTACCCATCCAAATTCCTTGGTTATTCAGAATCTAATCTTGTGAAGGGAAGTTTATGCACACAGATTCTCATTAACTTCAAAGAGATTTTGCAAAGTCACACAATAGTTATTTTCTAGGACTGTCAATCCAAAAGTCATTGGAGCCAGTGTCAGAAAGAATCACCAGAAAGTATCCATATTTACACCAGAGAAAATGTTTACAGAATTAGATTTCTGCTGGTATCTAAATCTCGTCTCTGCACATTTTAACAAGTATCATTTAAAAAGAATTCCAGTACAGTTCATCTTTTCTTAATAAAATTGATTCATGTAGTTGAAGTCCTAGCCAGGGCTGTTAGAGTAGCTAATTTGAAGATAAATCTCACTTTTAAGGAAAGATTTGACCCTTGGATGCACACATGCAACTTTCATTATGTTAATGGAAGCCACATTCCTGCATCCAAGGGCAAATTTTTTTCCTTAGCAAAATGATGTAAAATAAACAGATAATAAAGTGCATCAGTGCAGTCAGGGAAGCTAATTGCATAGGAGGGATTTCCACTGGGGTATGTCTAAATGCCGGGTAAGGATACTTTTGAAATAACACCCATGAAACTCACTAGCTTATAAAATCTAAAACCTTCTAAAAATACAGTGAATTTTACTCTCATCCAAATAGATGATTTTCCAAATAAAACAAAGCAAAACAAGAAAAAGAATAAACCACCTAACTAGAATCTCTAGAATACTTTTTTTTCCATGTGGAAGAAGAAATACAAAAAAAAAAAAAAAAGGAGAAGGTCATCATTTATTTTTAGAGACATGCTTGAAAATATAGAACACTATGAAAGGACTCAATATATTTGCCTAAATAATGTTAATATTACATTTACTCCCACTGTTTACTTCTTCCTACAAGGAGTAAAGAACTATCACACAAAGATTTAGCTTGTTTTAAGTTATGCACAGAAAAATACAGATTATTTGCTGCAATCAACACAACTTGATATGGATAAAATGAGCCCAGCATAAGAGAAGATGAAGTGTTTTCACCCACAGAGTACAAAAGTATGGGGAAAGTATAATGATTGTCTCAAAATGTCATGTGGTGGCTCTGACTCTTCAGATCAGTATTCTTGTTTTCAAACACGTAGTATTGAAAGCAAATAAGTCTTCCTATTTCTTCCAGGATACACTTCAAAGTCTTTTAATGTTTTTATTAATCCCCTTCTGTAACACCACTGATCTATACCTCTTCAGCTGGACGTCCATGGGTAAGTGAGACAATTACCCTCTCTTCTGGGATTTTTGCCAAGAGAGACCAGCTGACTTTGCTCAACAGAAACCAAAAGAAATTAAGAAAGGAAAGGTGATCAGGAGACTGATTAAAAAAAAAAAAGAGAGAGAGAGAGAGATGGGATTAGGAAGTCCCATTATATTTGTGTTATTTTAGTTTCTTGGGTTTTAGCTAGTACACTACCATATCATAAAATTTGGGGCAATTTATTTCCTTGCATTATGCTTTGTCTCCCAAGACAAAAGAAAGCAAGAAGAAAGGCTCAGATCTCATATCTTACTGTGAACACGTTTATTCTCTTGGTCAGGAGGAGACTTTCCATTACGATATTTATTTTGCAAAGGAATGCTGATCTGAAGTAATTCAGAGAAGCAACAGTTATCATTGAAGACAAAAGTAGAAGTAATTTTAGTCCAAAAGATATAAACTATATACTGGTTGGACCTGTTATTTTGTTTCTCTAGAGAACAATTTGAATTTATTTTCTTTTCTTGCAGGCAACTGGTTATCATCTTCTGGCAGTTGCAACTAACACAGAGTACATTGTACACTAGTGAAAGTGGATAAGGATGTATATCTTCCCAATGAGGTTTTTTTTTCCTAACGTAAGCTCCAATCTGACCTTCCCCATACAGCACAAAGTTGATTAGTCACAACTCTGAACTGCTCTGTTCTGATATGCAGAGCACATTGAGAATGACCAACATCAGGAGCTAGATTCTAGGTGCCATAGAATGTTTGCAACTAATAGCAAAACATAACATTACACACATTTTCCAGTTACCTGCGGTTTGTAATAATTTTTAATAAGATTTAGTCGCAAGTGTGATTTTGGCGGTGCATTTATTGTAATGCATTGCCCATTAACAGTCTGCATGCTGTTGTACACCTTTCACACCTCTACAGAGCTATTTTTTCAGTGGGGTGCTCTGAGGTACCCTACTGAATAGTCTAAGTCTGCAAAATACTAGCTGGAAAGTACTCTTGGAAAGAGTAGCTTTATTCTTTACTAGTGTGTTCCCCTTCCCAGATTTTGCAAGTGCTTTATCTTACAAGAGAATGTCTCTTATTCACCGTAAGAAATCTTTCTACTTCAGGAAAAAACTCCGTTGCAGTTTGATTAAGCCCCTGGAGGTTCTTCTTTCTGTCTTTCCCTATGCTATGTCTTTTACAGATAGTTAAAAAGCACTCTCTAGGCAGCTTGGAGAAGGTCATCCAAGTAGTCAGACATAGTAAATATACCAGACCAAGTTTGTGAAATCTAGTCTGATGGAAATCAAATATTTTTGTCCATTTTTACTCCATCTTGTTACACAGTTAGTAAAACAGATGCTTTAAAACCAAGCAGTATTTCTAGCAAGTTCTTTTTTAGTGTTCTGTATTCTCCAGGGTACTCTAATCCAAAATCTTGGTCTAGGAGAGTTTTGCACAGTGGGAATATTGGGAAAACATTTCCTTTAGAAAAGCCAGACCAAACCAAAGAAACGAAGAGAACAAAACCATAGCAATATTGTAGGTTAACAAGAAGGAAATATAATCTCCAGACTTTTCAAATTTTCTTGTTTTGAAAAACAGTTCTGAAATAATCACAAATATTTTTAATATTTTTTTATTGTTTTGGGTTTTGTTTGTTTGTTTCTTGTTTGTGGGGTGATTTTTTTGTTTTGGTTTGTCTTTTTTCCTCAAACTTGTCTTAAATTGTTTATTTTTCTTTTCTTGTTATGTCCCAAATTTTTATTAATATGTGTGTAAAAAATAGGGAAGAAAGTACGAAATGGTTTGATAGATAACATATTTAACATATATAAGTCTTGAAATATTCTTCAGTAAAATCTGTGTGATGACCCTGATCTTCATGTGTGAGTTACTATAGCAATGGTTATACTTCAGTCTGTGGTTCATCAGCTGCAAGGAAGTCCTACAGTGTCAGCTATCATTACTTATATAGCATTGCTTTTAACGTCTGAAGTGAGATAATAAGTTTCTTGGCTAGTTAGCCACTTAGGACTTCTGCAGTGAGTTTTAAAATATCTAGCAGTATTGACATGCTAGAAAATTATTTGTTTATATATATAAAAATGCACAGATATATGTATATACAAACATATGTACACAAATATTTGGTTTCTTTAACTTAAGTTTTGCTGTATCAAGAAACTTCAAAACTCTTAAAATAGGATTTATCAAGAAGCATAAACATCTGGTCTCTTGACTTAAACAATGTAGAGACTGGGGTCAATAGCAGATTTTGGCATAGGCTTTTCCTGAAGATACGGATGCCAAAAAATTAGCTGACCTTTTGTCATTTGCAGGTGTGAAATATTTAGTCAATGGAGCCATGGTGATTGAACAAATAACAGAAAAAATATGGAAAAAGTGTAGTACTGGGAGTTGAGATTGACGGTCTGCCAAAAGGCTTCACTTTGTTTAGACAGAGAATCTTTATAATTGACCAAAATTATAATACAAAGTACCTTTTGTAGGTCTATGAATATAAGTAATCCTTACAGAAAAAAACCCCCAAGAGCTAACACAAAATCTACAGATCTCCTACATAATTTTACAAACATAATTGTTTTAGGAAAGAAGACAAGTGAGACCAGCCTTTGGAATGTCACTCTTATATGGCCTTCAAAATATGCCCTTTAGGGCTAATGAGTTGAGCAGACATTTTGATCTCTTCACATATAGCTTGAGACACTTTCAAAACTGAAGGGGTAGCATTTCAAAGTCATGCCAAATAGCCAAATAGTCAATATTTCTTTTTTTTCCTGAGCTAGATTGCCATCACCATGCAATAATTAAAATAAAATAATTAAATATTAAATAATAATATTTATAATTTATAATTTATAATTAAAATGGCACAGCTCTTCTCTGTTGTCAATTCACTTATGGTGCAAGCTGTGTTTTCAGTCCCAGGGAAAGGCCATTGCCTGAGGTATTTTATTGTTTCAGATTTTGAGAGCAGATAATCTCACTGATAATTGATTATAATTGATGGTGGAGTCTGAGAAGCAGGACAATGAAAAGCCCATTACTAAGGAAAGTGTCTTCACATACATTATGTTGATGTTGTAATTTAACACTGGGACAGATTAAGATAACGTAAATTGGGAACATATTGAGGTAGAATTTGAGTTTCCTAAGGTTTTTCTAATTTTCTTCAGCAGATATAGATATAAATGCTCCCAAACTGTTTATTATCATTTGAACATGATACATCTAAGTTCAGCCCCGGTAGAAGTCCTGAAAGTCTAAGAATTTCTCAGAATTGTACCGTGATTGGTCATGACATGCTCTTTTTTGAGGTGTATTTTTTTAATATGGGAAACATAATATTAGTGTGCATGAAGATACCTAAGCCATGTTGTTAACACTTGGTAGTGCTTTCCTCACTAGAAAAATGATCTATTCATAAAAAATTTGCCAGAAATGTTGTGAAACTAAACATAATTTAACTGTTATTTCAGTTGCTATTACAGAAGTTTTCTTGAATATGAATGCCTGTTACCTATCACAATGCTGCACATGGTTTTCTGAATCCAGCTCATTTACAAAAATGTTCTAGTGTTGATTCAGAGAAATGTTTGGAGAAGGATTTCTGCTAACAGCTGTCAGAAACAGGTTAACTTGCTCATGAGGATCACACTTCTACCCATAACTGACAAAGATGTATCACATTAGTATAAGGAGCTGCATTTTTTTTTTTTTTTTTTTGACTCATACAAAATAAGCTTTTAATTTGAAAATTCCTGGAACTAGAATTGGGTTTCTCTGCTTAAAAAAAAAAAAATAAAAAAAAATTATTTGACATATTTCACCATAATAGGAAATCAAAAGGCTGAAAACAAAAGCATTTTGATTGCCCCATAATATATCTTTGTAAACTGCTTCTACAATCAAATGATTTTGACTGGGTTTTTACTTAACATTATTTTTCAGAAACTTTTTTTATTCAGAATCCTCCCTAAATTTATGAACTGTGAGAACATTTATGACGTATAACTTTTGCCCTAGTAGCAATTTGGTGTCAGCAATTTTAATCATGAATAGAATGGTTTGTCAAAACAAAAAAGTCACTTGTTAGTAACACAATACAAATTGGCTTAGAAAAGGGAAAACAGGAAGATGTTAACAGATGGGAAGGCACCGTTTTTGTTGTACACATACTTATGTTCCTTTAGTATAGGTTATTTTGCTTGAAGGAAGTTTAATAGCTTGGAGCATCTCTTTTTCTTTCAAACAGAACTGGCTAATCCCCTGCCTTCTCATTATCTGTCAATCAAAATTAGCTTACCAATTTCTTAGTTGTATGAAACACACCTGTTCTAATTCAGGCAAAATTCCCACTGAAATTAAAATTTTTTATAAATTAAGGATTTTGTGACTTGACCTTAGTTACCAGCCCAGATGAATATCTATGATAACTTCTGATTTTTCAGGCAAGTTGTTTTGCCCAAGAGGGTGGGGAGAGTTTAGATCACCTAAGGGGTTGATTGTATACAAAAGCTGTTCTCAGGCATGAAAACTGGCTCAGATTTCATAATACAGTCACACCCTAACTCCTAGAGTAACCCTGCTAATACCCTGTCCACCCCGCTTTACCACTGCTTTCCCAGTTACAATGTTGAGGGAAACTGGACAGATCAGTTAAAAACAGATATTTTTAGAAGGAACCTGTTTCCTGTTGTTGTGTGGCTCAGATGAACATGTCTGTGGAGATATAGGCTACAGCCATCTTATATCCCATGATGTCATAGTATAAAAACTAATAAATGAAAACACAGGAATATTTAAGTTACCACATAAAAGGAGCTGAAGAACCAGTCCCTAAAAAATCCCACATAATTCCCCTGTTCAGAAGGCAGGAGGTGGGAAGAGCATCTGGAGCAGATGTGTAAAGAGTGTCAGGAACTCAGCAAGCACCCTTATTGTAACAAAAGATCAAGGTGCAAAGAATCAAAGCTAGTTAGTGGACCAAGCAGCTGCAAAACAGCTGGATTTACAATGCTGAGGCATGTCATTTAACATGGAAATGGGAAGAAGCGGGGGAAATTCATCCCTCCCAAAGCTTGGGAGTCTCCCATAGGCAAGAGTTGTTTATTTTGCAATTACAATGGAGATATCTTTGTTGATCAGTGTTAACATCAACTTTATATTCATATTTACTTTAATCAGTAAACTGAGAGAATTATCTGAATGCAATGTAAACTGACTATAAGATTTCATTTAAAGGAAATTTCATGTTAGTCTGGAACCTATCAGAACAAATTGGTTAAATAATATAATTTGGCTGTTTCTTGATGAAAAAAAAAGAACAGATCATTGCTGATAAACCTGCAGTTATCATTAAAGATGCCCAATTATCTTTGGGGTTTAGTTGTCCAAAATGTGCAAATAATTTGTATTTTATTTGTATTCATGGATTATCTGGCCTTGCAACTTTTGAATAAATAAAATCTTATCTCTATTTTTCTATTACTACCTTTATTTTATAAGATATCTCTTTCCATGATAACATCAGTCATTATCTGCTGAAAAACCCAGAAAAAGTAGCAGCAGAAACAAAGACTGCAGGGAAAATTTGTGCAGGAGAAAGAAGAACAAGGCAGCTATAAACACTGTAATATGTGTACATACCAAAAGAGAGATTTCAAATATTATTTCAGATACATTATCTTCAAAATGAAAGCAAAAACCTGAACCCACAGTATCATTATGTTTATACAGCAGAGGAGGAGGAGAATGAAATTTTATATGTATGAAGGATCTCAGTAAAAATCAGTGAACCTATGATAATCTTTTGTTGTTTCTCGAGAGTTTCAAGTGAAATTTGGTTCTTTTTGTGAGTTTGAAAAAAAAATCATCTAGCAGCAGTACCTACATACCTTCAGCCTCCCTCTCCCCTCCCCATTTTTTCTAAACTTAATTTAGCAGCAGGAATAAAAGTAAAATATCTGATTCATTGACGGGGTAAGCAACATGTGTCATAAACATTGGGAAAAAAGAAACAAATGTGTGGGGTAGGAAATTTGCTGCCCTGTTCTTCATCTCTGTCTAATTTGTGGACACAAGTGCATGGCTGCATCTTCCTGATACTCGTGCTTGCAGGATATGGTTCAGGTCACAGAACAGAGCAGCAGTAAGGAACCTATGAAGTCTGTTAAATGGGAAATATTGAGATACATACACTCATATATTTCTCCATCCAGTCCATCAAAGCATTTAGAAAAGTGATCTGACTTTAAACAAGTCACAGTTGCTAAATAATCACATATTTTTTTATATTATTTTTTAGTACCAGGCATGTTTGGGTTTTTTTTTTCCTGAAAAGTGGGAAATTCAGGTCTATTATATAATTTTACATCCAAACAGAATGTTCTTCCTCTGTCTTCTTTAGCATTGAAGGCAGGTTCTGTGTTTCAGCTTTCATCTACTGTGCAATAGTGGAAGAACTGCAGAACTACAAAACATAGCAGTAAACACGTAACAGTCAGTAATCAGCAGAAATGATGGAAGAAAAATACCAGATAGTTTCACAGAGAGAATACATGATGAAAAAGGTGCAGGTAATTTCATACAGAGCAGATATCCCAGTAAAAGGGAATGATTAAGCAATCAATGAAATGATTCTTTCAGTCCTGGTTCCAGGCTGCCCACCATGCTCTTTGTACCTACTGAAACCATATCTCCTGCTATTATACCAGCAAAACCTTCTCTTAAAGGGCATTCAGAGCACCGATATCAGGGGTCAGCAAATTGAAGTATATATATCAGTCAGTCTTCTATAATTTTATAATCACTCAGAAATAGGTGTAATTCCCATTCATCAATATCTAGTGATCTAATGACACATGAATTACGAATAACTGGCCTGGTCTGAACTTTAAAACCTAAATTTAGGCCCACCTGACTAGACCCATAACAGACCTCCAACAAAAGTGTAATGTACAGATGATATAAAAAATCATCTAAGTCTTGAGAGTGATATTAACTGTAAGGACCTACATAAAGTTCCATAAATTTGTGTTTTGAATTTAAATTTCTAAATTTAGATTAAGTTCAGTACTTACATCCATCCTGTTCTGAAAAATTATCCCACTCAATTTTATTCTATCTTATTATATTTTATTACTTTATTAAATCCAAATTGAATCTACCTATAAACTTTATGTAATAGTATTCTGAGATCTAAGTTTGCTATTCTGAGAAAACTTTTTGTTTGTTTTTCTGCTAGCTCATTGCTTTCTGCCCATTAAATAGTGATTTTCACACTGATTTTATGTGTGGAATTCTGTGACAGCCACTATCCACTTCCAAACTGGATGAATAGATGCTACAAGGGAAACAACACAGAAGACTTAATAAAGACCTAGGAATAAGTTGTAAAGCTTTATTTATCCTTATCTGGCAACTGCACCACTGAGTTACTCAAACAAAATAAGTGGTACTACATATGTGTGTATGTATATATGCATGTGAAGATCTATGCATAACCCCTCTATAATTTAAATGTTCCTATTGTAGCTGTGTTAAAGACACTGAAAAGATTCACCTTTTGACAAAAATTTAAGTTGCATTCAATTACTAATATCTGTTTCTTATTACCACACACATCTCTTGTCATCTTCCTAGAGTTTTATCTTTGTATGTCCCTGTAGTATCAAGTACATATGTTTTCTATATTTATAGTGACACCAAAAATTATTTTTTATTTTTCTTTTATTGAAGATTCTGGTCAAGGCTATCATAATCAGTTTAGTATTTGCTGACATATCAGTCTAATGCATTGCTACAGGGTTATCTAATCAAATCAGTCATATTCACCTTTCATTTAAAAGGGCACTTCATCAGAATGATTATTAATCTAGGGTCAATAACAGTTTCATCCATATTGGAGGGCTTGCTCATTGTCCTGTGTTCCCTGCAAACTGAAAATTGACCTACTCTTTTTCAGATTTGGGAAGTACATAGGATATTTTTATTTGTGGCATGGAAGATACGTGTAAATATATAATGAAGACCAAAGACATTGTAACTCATTGACACAGTAGATCACATCTTGTCAATTTGACATTTTACTGATATGAACAAAGCTGAACTATCAGAAACCTTTCCATTTAGGGTGCTTGACATACAGAACTTTATTCATAATTTATTTATGCTTTATTTATTTATGCATTTTTTTGCCATTTATTTATTTATTTATTTATTTATTTATTTATTTATTTATTTATTTATTTATTTATTTATTTATTTATTTATACTCTTTTTCTCTCTCTTGGTCTTATCAAAGGCTTTTGTCGAGCATTCTGAAGGTTCTGGAATCTCGAAACTTGGAAAATTATTTGTGTTTTCATAGATATGGGAAAATAATACTGACTTCTGTCAGTTAAATTACTCTCTTGAGATGTGATTTTAAACTATTTTTCCTCCTTCTCCAAGTAACAGGGACTCAAGAAGCAGTATAAAAATCATACAAACAAGTGAAACCTATTATGCAGTGCTTGTGTAGCAAAACTTTGAGGTTTTCAAATTGGTAAGAGGGATTAAGTCTACATTGGCATTGTCAATGTCTTCAAAATATATTGCACCAGCACAGCCATTCTTTGGATAGAAAGGAAATCAAAGATATGTACATTATTCATAAGACAGCTGGTGGAGGAATTTTAAAAATATACTGAATGATAAAAATTTATATTTTTTTTTTAAATTTTTAAAAAAAAAAAAAAAAAAAAAAAACAAAAACAAACAAAAAACACCCCCAAAAACCCCCACCAAAAACAAAAACCCACAAAAAAACCAAACACCCCCCCCCCAAAAAAAACCCCCCACACCCCCCCCCTCAAAAAAACCCCAAAAAACAAACCTCCAAACCCCCAACAAACTCACAGAGATTAACTCCCTTGGCATGTCCCAGGATGAAAACAATCATCTGCTGAACTTGCAAGTGACAGGTCAAGTACGTATGTGCAGACAGGAAGCTTGGGAAAAATGGAAAGATAGAAACATGTCATCTCTTTTTATTTTGGCTATGCTCATGATCAGATTGGGATATTCTTGAAAAGAGACTCTGATTTTGAGTTTACAGGTAAAAAACTGGAGACACCCACAAGCCAAGGAAACCACACACACTCTCTCTCCCTTCGGCACCAGAAAATGCCTTAAGGTTAGATAATATAGTCCATCTAAAACTCTTGTTTCAAAATATGAGAGAGGGACTGCTTGGGCTTAATAAAAAATGTAGAAAGTAGAAACAACCCAGGGACATTGTACTTACATATACAAAGGGATATGACAGGGTTGAGAGATTTGCCCTACACTTCTAAAGACAGAATAGATCAATCACTTTTTTTTCGCCTGACAGAACATTCTGATAGAATATTTATGAGGTCCTAAAAGACAGGTGGTAACAAGTCAAGGTTTTGCTCTTGGAATGATGAAGCGCTCATTTGAATTTGGTCGAAGACTTGTGGTAAATGATTAGGTTGGCATGTATGCTGAATGAAACCAGGTCTTCAGGGAGAATCTTAGCTTTTAATCTCCTTGGATACTGGGACTTCAGTAAATTTTGTAGGATAGTATAAGCATGTTTTCTTTAAAATTGAATTACTTCCCTTCTTGTAATACTTCTCTCATCCAATTTTTGAGAACACAGGGAAACTTTACATCAGGTCTGAATTTCTCTCTTTGTCTGTCTCTGCAAGCAACTCTCACTGTCCATGTCTATATTCCTTGGAAAAAGCAACATTCTAGAAACCATGACAGCATTTTCTATCTACTTATAGCATTTTTCTTCCACCTTGCAGAGGTACCTGTCTCTCCTATTGTATGCCTGACTGTGCCCAGTAGCACACCTGTCCATTGATTTTGTCTGAGCAAATCTGCTGGCTCATGACCTGGAAAGAAAGCAAGTTCTTACTTTTCTATCATGCTTTGACCAACTTTTCTTTCCCCATCTCCACTTGGCTCTTATTTCAGCCCTTTTGAACCTCCTGTAACCCTTTACCAGGCTCATCTGAAATACACCACACTGAGATAGAATAGAATAGGTGAAATACAGAGTGAGGGAAAGACACCAATGCACAGGTGATTGTTTTGGATTCTACAGACAGCAAATAAAACCTTAAGTTTGTACATGTGTATGATTACCATGGTGTTTCCATAAATGTCATGTTTTAATTAAAACATCAGATGTATGAAATCATGACAGTCATTCCCTTTACAGGTTTCTTCCATTCTGCTTTTTATATTTAACTCTCTCACAGGAGAAGCATGTCAGAACATATTTTTCATATAGCTATTGGCTGAGTATCTTAACTTCTCTAGTTATCAAATGGTGCTCAATTGATTAACTGTACACAAAGTTCATAAAGGAACTGTTCAGACAACTCCAATATTCACAAACTCAGAAATTTACAAATTGACAGATCTCTGTGGAGAGATAAAAGACCTTGTTTGAAATCTGTCCCACTTGCCTCCAAGAACCTCAAATCATAATTATATGCTTCTTGTAGGCAGTATTACCTAATTAATCTGACTTATTAGTTTTTTCATGCAGCAATGAAAACCAGTTGCAGGACTGAATTTTAGTTTAGTAAAAATAATAATAATTATTACAGTTAATAATCATAAGTAAACTAACGTAATGTGAGATTTGTTAAGGTCCAGCATCATTCCTATCAACCAATTTTTCATCAATATCCTTGTCCTCTGTTTTGATATTGTGCATGCATATCTTTTTCTGTACCAATTTACAGGGAAGGAGGAGAGAAAAAATATGAAATATGAAATTATTTTGAGTCAGTTACTGGTCTGTGCTGATACCCTTAAATGCTCACTCGGGGCTGTTTCTATTTTAAAATACTTTTGTGGATTTATGTGTACAATTTACACAAAATTTAGGCTCCCATTCCATTAGCAAAATCGAAATGCATGTGGGAAGAAATTGTTTGCTGACTTGGCTTATTTCAGGTTCAGGATTGTATCTCCTTCTTGTGAAACACTGGGAAACAAAAGTAGCCAAGATTTCCCCTGTTGATTCTGGAGGCTGAATTTTGAAAGGCAGCATTATTATCCCAAGGAACTTCTTCATAAGCTCTAGATCAACAACAAAAAAGGAGACAAAAAATTCCCAAATAATCGTTAATGAATGACAATGGTAGATAGATACAAGAAGCACATGACAAAGATAACAAAGGTGTATGTCTTTCTTTTAATGGGAAATGAAAACCTGGAATTACATGCTGCTAGTTGGGGAAGAAGTAGTTACGAAGAAGTTTCACACACTTACCATCTTTAAAATGGTCTCACTCACTAATTTAAAGAGGTAGTTTATCTTCCAATAAGCTTACAGTGGTGAAAGGATTTATTTTCTGTAAATTTGAATAATCAGTTAAGTGAGATGGGACATAAATAGAGATTGGACACTAGTCATATCATGCCTCTTACAGATGTTGGAGACAGATGTACAGGACACCCTTTTGGAAACTCCAGTTTCTCTTCACTGCATACAGAGGAAGTGAAGATGAAAGGCACAGACTGGACACAAGCTTCGAGATAACTAAAGTTCATGGGCTGAATCCTATGCTTAAAGCTGTTAAACAACAGAACTTCTGAGAGATTGGAAATTTGTTTACAGTCTTATATGTTCTGCTACCTAAAGGTGCATAGTAGGCCACCTACCTCTTTAATGTAGAGGGTAGTAGTATATGCATGCCTATTAAGTAATTAAAACAATTCAGACATAAAATTTAATGGAAATGTTCCCATATAAGTACACTTCCTCAACAGAGCCTCTTAAAGTAACAATGGAAAAAAAGACAAATCTTCACAAGGATAAATAATTGGTTCAAAGATCAGAGGTGGAGTGGAGGGATGAATGACCAATTTTCCATTTGGACAGAGATCACTGGTAGAGACAGCTTTGGGTAACCCATCTGAGCTTCAGACTGTGTTGCTTAACATATTCACAAGTTACCTGGAAGTAGAGGGTTGGAATTTAAGTGATGTGTTCAAAAAGCAAAGGGACATATTCATGAAGAAAACTGTGAATCCATGACTATTAACTAAAACCACACCACCAACTCCTGATCACAAACCCATGATCAACAAATGATAGAAAAATATGCAGAGGAAGGATGTTGTCTTTATTCCTTATGCACACTCTTGGACGAAATACTGGACTAGCTGGGCTTTTGGAGAAATCCAAATATGGCCACTCTAGTAGCAGTATACATTAACTATTTATTTCCTAAAGACAAGGTTTACTATCAAGTCTATAAGCAAACTCTATAGTCTTTCCCATTTTCTAGCTTGTGCAGAAAAGTGTCTACACATGTGTTAGCTTCCAGAAGGGGCAAAAAGTCATCTCTGCTCCTTATCAGACTTGTCAAATAACCAGGTTTGTTCTGCAATCCCCACACTCATCTCTCTGTTAAAGCTCCACAAATAGAATAACATTTACAAAATGGATATGGCAGCTATGTCACCAGGTTCTCAACTATGGATGAACCTGCATGGTCAAATTCTGAGGTGCTGCTAAACACTGCAAAGAAAACTTGTGACCACAGAGAAAAGGGTAGAAAGTTCTGTTGTCATGTGAGTGAGAGAAGGGTGCTCTACAGGCAAACACTATCAAGACCTTGTCTGCTGGCATTGAACACCTTCTCTATACTGACTCAGAACACATGAAGAATAGTTCTTCAGCTGCCTCCTTCTTTGGAGACTCTGATTCTGCAATCTTAGAACAACCTTCACTGTCAGCTTCTCACATTTACTTTGCTATTACAGAGCTTCCCTGAGTTTGGTTTGCTCAGCAGGTGCAAAAGACTGATAGGGAAGTTCAAAGTTGTTGACTGCCAAAGCCATAGCACTACATCTTCTCACAACAGAGAAGCTCTTGTCTGCTGCAGATGTTTTATATAATGCAGCTCATCCGTATCAAAGGCTGCTTCTGTCTCCTTTTTTTACATTCATCCCAGACACAGTGGAGAAAGTGACTGTAGAATTTGCTTGCAAAATGTGTGACTGATCTCTCTTTCAGCACAACTTCCCCAAACAACTTAGCTGCAGAATGTCTTGGGACTTCTGTCTAGAAAGATTAGCACCTTACATGACATCACATTCCTGGGGGGTTGGGCTCTGAATCATACAGCTAAAATCTGGAATTTGTTTATGCAGTCTCTTTAAAAATAGTAGTTAAAAACTCATATACTTTTTATATCTATATTTATAGATTTATAGTTAGTACCTCAGCATCACAGGAAAACTTGTAAACTCACACTCTATTTGGAAGAAGACATAACACTTTCCTTAAGAAATTTATGCTGTACCATATCTGTTTCAAGGTTTGTGCCTGAGTTAAGTTTGACTTTTTCTGACAGCTTCACTGGAGTCAGCACTTCACTCCAGTAGTGAACTTTACCCACTGCAAAAAATCCCCAGAAAGCCACCAGACAGTTTCTATCTGCTTTCTGGAACTACTCTCCATTTCAGACCACTTATTTGACTGTAACCTGGGTTACTGACTTGATGATATTCAGTTTCAGATTTTCTCTGTGTTCATTTTAGGTGTGTCTCTATCTGCCAGAGTATCTCTGTCTCTATCTGCTTTTCTCTGCATTGGAAAAAATTAATGGTCAGATAGAATTGTGTATCTCAGACATGCTTCCCCTTCACTTTTGCAGAAAAAACAGCTGAACAGTTCTGACTGATGTCTGAGGTCTAATTTCATATGTAAATGAAGAACACAGTAACTGAGAAATAAGAGTGAAAATTACATGGGATTGGCAAGAAAAAAAAAGGAAAATTATTTAGTCTATTTTTTATCCTTGTGGTTTCTTGGGTTCTTTAGGGTTCTGTTATATGACTGCAGTAGGCCTAAAGAGATTAAAAATGCAAAGTTTGAAGACACAAACAAGGAACCAAAACCACTGCCTGAATTTATGGCACTTAGAAGCTTTTTGGTTAACATAACACATCTAAATATCTATAATAATATATAACATATAATAACTTATATAAAGTATCTCTAATTGTGCAGTAACTGAACTGCTGCATTAAAAAAATGGAATAAGGAGCTTATTTACATTTCTTTACCATGTTCTAAGAAATGCCTCCCCTCATTTACAAGCATGTAGCTTGACATACTGTAAAACTTTCTTCTAGCTGTAATAAGCATTTCTCTATGAAAACCACTGCAATTGACTTCAAACATATTGCTTATTGGTAATTATGTCTATCCTTAGAATCCCTGGGCAGATATTTCTGCTTTCCACAATTTTTATGAGAAAATTCTGAAACCATCAACCCAACTTTGCTCCACGTTATAAACAGTGAATTTCCATTTTGATACTGTAATCAATACAAAATGATCAGACACAAGTTTATGTGTAAGACGTTGATATAAAATAAGAAGGCAATATGTATTTACACCAAAACGTGATGGCAGTCGTGAAGAGCTTCTGTTCCCTGATCAGCTAGACACTAGAATAGGCCTATAAATGTGCTGCACTGCAACTTGTCAGAAAATACTAAAACACACAGAAATATGCAGGGGATTTCCCAATTCTGGGTTGATTTGTTCTTTTGGTTTGCAATAAAGTAGGTGCTAATTAGAACTATGGTATATAACTTCACAATTTACATAAATAGATTTTTAACAAACATTGATTACCTTCAAAGATTTTTTCTTTTTTAGTATTTGAATTCCCATTAGAATTTGCTGACTGGTACCTTTTTGCTACAGCAGTGACAATGAAACATACAAACTATTGAGTTCAAATATTGAGGGCAGATATATTTTATAAGCTTGTTCTTTTAGGACCCTGGGGAATGGAGTTCAGAAACTCATTTTATTTATTTGTTAAGCCTCACAAATTTCTTTAGTGTTTAAGAAATAAAAATAGTACTTTGCTTTACCTCTGGAATCATGCCTTGACTTCCACCTTCTGTCCTGGCTGGTTTCCTCCCGGAGGGCTCCTGTGGGTGGGCTGGGGACCACTGGTGTCACTGCAGCCATTCAACAGCTCTTCCAACACTGAGCTGCTGTTCAGCATCTGCTATTGAACTTGTGAAACCTAAGCAAGAATCTACTAACGGCCCAACATTCTGGTGTGGGAATAAAGAGTAATTCACCCCTACTGGATGGGTGAGTAGATAGAATTTAAGGAAATTATTATTTTGTTCTTTGAAGATGGCAAAGACATGATTGCTCTCAAAGCCCCTCACATACAACAGGCATGCACATCTTCTTTAACAGGCTTGGATGCTACTGCTGATCATCCTGTAAACTGGTTCAACTGCTAAGGCAGACTTTTCAAAGGCACTTGTCTGCCTTTCAGGTCCATTACAAAATACCCATTCTCTTCTATCATCCTTGTGTGGCAGTAAACTTAAAAGATGCAACTTGCTCCTGTTTATTCAAGTTTCTGAAGTCAGCCAACAAATCATGGTAAAACTAGAGGTTATTCTCCAGAAAAATCAGTGCATAGAAGAGCATAGCAGTTGTTTAAGTACTGAATTCTTTCCTGAAAAGAGATTGACCAAGTATGGTACAGAAAGAACAGGGCCATTGAATGCACAGAATTTTTCTGTTGCTTGGTAATGATGGAAAACACCTCACAATGAAATGTTTTCTGGTGTGAAACATGGCCAATGCATACCACTATAATCTAGTCCTTAAAGGGGACACATACAGCAACTTGAAATGGCACTACAAATTACTTACTCATCTAGTAGAGACAAAATGAAGAAGTTTTCAGTCTCACTGAGAATTGTATAGTGTTTTGATTGCAGCATTTTAAAATAAGCTATTGTGTTGCTATCTAGATGACAAACATGAATTACACTGAAAGACAGATTTAACACAAAAAAATTAACAAACAACCTCAGACAAATGCAAATCCAGAAAACATAAAATAACTTAATCACATTAACATCAGAGTTTTCCATGCAGCTCAGTTATCTCCAGAGCTTGCCAGTTGTTCTGTCAGGTTTGCAAATCCATTAATGTTTCAACTCTGAATAAGTAGCACTCATTTCCTGATTCCAAGGCTGATGATATGCATTTAGCACTCTAAACAAAAGCAGTCTGATTTATAGAGGTCCTCTCTGAATGAATTCAGTGTCATCTGCAAAGGTCTGCCTCTTCAGAAAAATCAAACCATGTTTATTTGGACAGCTTAATTCAGACTGTGTGGCCTTGTCAGAAGAAGCTGGGGCACAGAATGTGATAATTCCCTCATTTATGTTAATTTCACACAGATGTAACCTCCCTGAAATCCCAACTTGCTCTTGACTAACATGAAATTAGAAATGGGCCTAAAATTTATTACAGTACAGGTATACACCTTCCTTCTTTATGAAGATGGCTTTCATATATCGATCACAAGAACTAAAATGCATAAAAAGTGACAGCTGAGAATATTTTATATGAAGTACAGGCAGTGTAAGGCTATGTCAACAGTGAAAAAACAGAACTCTGTCTGACACTTCCTATGCCCAATTTCAATCACGGTTGTACATTCACCTGAATGAAAAGAAACTTCCAAAATTTGACTTTTGCCAGTAACAAGGCAGGAAAATGCCATACTGGTGTCTGGGCTTTTTCCTCCATACCTTCTTATCTCCTCCTGGAAAGCTTTAGAAAGAGATGACAGGAGAGGTAAAGATGTGGGAACCAGACAAAGCACAGGATGGAAGACATTGCAAGGATGACTCACATTTTTGTTGTATTAGTTTTGTAGAGTTAAATGCAATTTAAACTTTATATTGGAGTTTGTTGACATGGATTCTGTCCAGTTTATCCTGGGAAGTAAATTTGCCAAGGAAGGGTGGATTATTTCTACTGTCAACATTCTAGAGTGATCCATGCTTTTAAAGAAACACATGGATGAGCTGGTCATGTGTCCAAGCTAGCCCTCTTTGGTGATGTCTGCCTTTTACTTTGCTTTAGGATTCCTGCAGAGCAGTCTTTTTTGGTTCTTGGACAATAAACAGTTGTTTTCCTTCTCTGGCACAGTGACAACATACCAAATTTTCCAATATAGTGACATTGTCCTGTCAGACTTTATTTGCTTCCAGGATAACTCCTTGTGTCTTCCTCCTCGCCCTTCAAAAAATCCCTTCTCTTCCATACTGCAAATTAAATACTCCTATGCCACAGGAACATAAAAATGTCCTGGGATTCCAGTCACTTTAATTGCCTTTTTGTAGCAGTGCACTGAAGATGGAGCAGCAGACCTGTACATGCTCATGGCAGTGACTGGATCGGCGAAGTTCTTTGGCTCTGCAGTGGAAACTGCCACGGTTGCCTTTTTTTTTTCTAATTTTTTTTTCTTTTTTTAATTTTTATTTTCTTTTCAGGAACAACAGCAGGGAGCATGAGGCCAGTTCGCTGTGCCTCTGGCCGGGTGCAGCCCGCGCTGCCGCAGGCCTGGTGTTTTCAAAGGAGCTGCCCCTGGATTGGGAATGGATTGGGATTAATTAATCACAAAGGAGGGATGATTTTGGATGGCGCTGCGGTGGCAGCAGCAGCAGATGTTTCCCCGGGGTTTGAGGATGTGAAAGCCTCCCCTCCCCTCCCTTCCCCGCTTTCCCCAGAGATGCAGAGCTTGGCTCTGCGGCTGGGAAAGCCCCGCCGCCTTCCCGCGGCAGCTCCAGCGCCGGGAATGGCCAAGTGCCCCGAAGCGCCTGCCGGGCACGGGGCCGCTCCCGCTCCTCGGGATGCTGCTCCTCTCTTTCAGCGGCCCCGGGACTGGGCCACGGGCCGGGGGTTCGGGACAGGGGCAGCCCCTTCCCGGCCGAGCCCAGCACCGCACCGTGCCCGCAGCACCGCACGGTGCCCACAGTGCCGCATCGACGAGCGTAGAACGCTTCCAGGGATAGCGACGTGGCCACCACTTCCCTGGCAGCCTGTTCCAATGCTTGACCACCATTTCAATCAAGACATTTTTCCTAATATCCAATCTACACTTCCCTTGGCGCAGCTTGAGGCCATTTCCTCTGGTCCTGTCGCTTGTTACTTGGGAGAACGCTCTTTGCCGCCTGGTAGTTCTAAGTTTGTGCTGCTGTTTGGGACATGCTGCTCCATAATACCGGAGCTGTGCCCTTTAACATTCAGCTTTCCCCTACGGGTTTTCTGTTACACCTGCCAGTGCTTTTCCCATCTGGACTCACCAGATCCACACCTGTGGGATTAAACTTCCTTTCCACATGTGGATTTGGAGATTGATGTAGGAAAGCTAAAGGATTATCTAATTTGATTTTTTTTTTTTTTAATTCCACAGAAATGAGCAGCCAGTGCTGTTGGGAGAGGGGTTTTCCACCTTGCTGAGTACCAAAGAAGCTGCATGCCGGGGTGGGGGTGACAGCACAGGAGACCTGTGTGGGCAGTGAGTAGCTAGTAATGTTGGTACCCAGCTAAAGCAGCTGCATCACTTGGTCGAAGGCTCTGAGGTACAGAAATAGTACCAGGGCTGCACATTTCTGGTGTTCTAGTGCTGATTTTGTATCTGCTCTGTCAATACTTGCAGCTGTCAGCAGCCACCGATGGAGAAATTCAGTTGTACAGCTTCCTGAGATGGGGAATGGCCTGAAAATAGTCTCTGCTTCCTAGTGAGGTTTTGAAATTTGAACATGGTTAGTTGCTTAGGCTTTCTGATAGTATCAAATAAATTTATTTAATTTCTATGTTAGCATGCATATGTGCCAGATCTTAGTATATGGTCTGGTTGTGACTGAGTTTCATCAATTCCTTTAGAAAGTCAAGGTCTTTTCCAGGAGAGAGATCAGAAGTGAAGTTCAAAGTTCTTCTGCTTCCTGACAAAAAGGGAAAACCATATGCAATATTCCAGTATGTATTCACTGAAATTCCATCGTATTTGTCCTGTCTCTGGTTTTAGTAGGCATAATAGGCATTGTCAGCCTCAGAAGAGACACGTCAATTTTATTGCACTGGGGTGTTATTAATATAGTCTGAGTTCAGACTGATGTAACGAAGATGAAAGTTGAGTAAGGGGTTTGGTTTGTTTGGCTTTTTTTTTGTTTACTTACTAATGCTGACAGTTCTGGCTCGTGTGTATTTCCTTAAGAGAATAATTAAACTTTTTGAGGACAATGTGGAGCATATTTCTTAAAATGTCTTAATTACATTTGAGTTTTCTGAACCATCTCATTGAAAATATACAACCTTTTAAACTTAAGCATACAATATGATAAAAAAGTCTCCTTTTTAACTTATCTAACGTATTACTGACGTCATTGACAGAAATAAAATAATGAAGGCTCACATGAAAAACATGTTCACATCTTATCATAGTTGCAGGCTTTTTGTCAAAAGGGTTAAACTTAATTGAGACAGATTAGAAACTGGAGTTCAGTTTCTCCCATACAGCTTTAATATGACTTTAATATTTCTGCACACAATATCAGTAGGCAGCTTAGAAATGCCAGCTGTAATTAAAATACTTGGCTATAGAAAACCACTTGACTATTAGTGTGATTGAGCAAAAATAACTTAAGTAGAATTGCTAATTATATAATCTCTTAATGCAGAAATCTCTTTACCAAACTTATCTCAAAACATAAATGCTTTGAAAAAAACTTTTAGCAGTTACCATAACTTAAATATTTTCCTATCACTTTATAGAATTTTCATTTTATTACATAATGAAATGATTGTTTAATTACTTAAGACTAATTTTAAACTGTTTCCTGACAATGCAACTTTCAGACTAAATTTATTTCTCCAATAAATTATTGTGAAGATGATTGATTTTGCAACTGTAATGCTCATTTTAAGGCTAGAAGATTAATAATAAAATATTTTATAAAATTATCAAATATACTTGATGTGAAACTTTGAGAGGGTGAATGGCATTTCCTTTCAAATCAGTGGGCATAGGAATGAATGTCAATTCAGTCAGTACTAATCTACCCAGATTCCTCCTTTGGGCAAGATGTGGGAAGAGACTCCCTTTACCTGAGGCTGTTCTAACTTCCTCCTCAGGGATGAGCAGGAAGGGTGGTTTTTCTGTGCAGGCACAACCCACCTACTATTTCTCATCTCAAACTGAGACTCTTCCCTGTGTGTGTAGAACACCATAGAAATACACAAGACCAATTTCTCTGTGTTGAAGTAGAACCTGCACAGATGCCCAAGTATACATCAAACAGGATGTTAGCATTTTACACTTAAAATTGAACTCACTCTTTGGCCTGTTTCAGTGGCATGAATTGGTAGATAAGCTGTTGAATTGAACTCAGTTTGATTTTAAAGTTGCCCCATGAGTCCTCAAGTAAGAGATACTTTATATGGCAAAGGTACCCTTTGGAGTACATTCCAGTCTTTGGGAATTTGAACTACCCCGAGGTTTGAACTACCCTGGACTTGGGGAAGAATTACCCCAAACTTCTGCATGTCTGATAGTGATATAAACTATTTGTCTTCATCTGTGTTCTTCTGCGAAAGGAACTGTTGCTCACTCCTTGTGTAATGCCTCTAAGAAGTACTATATGATGAGGAATGAGACACTCTATATTTCTAGTGTATTTGGCTGCCTGAAAAATATAATTTTGGGAATTAATCCAGAAGCTCATTTATTTTTCCCAAAAATGACTGAAACAAATTACTTTTTTCCCAGTGCTTATTAAATATGGGTTCAGACTGAAGGGATAGAATAATATATTTAATGATTAAAAGTCCATTTTAAGCAGTTCCCTTTTCCTTTATTTTTTGTCACTCTTTCATAGGACTTAATGACCTCTTCATACTTTTTTTTTCCCCCCTGTTGAAAGGGTCTTTTTAACCTGGTCACATACTCTCTTAAAACAGAGAGAGAGAATGGGAAGATCATTTGTAGTAGACACTGCTGCAGAAAGTACCATTTAAACTCCAAAGGAATTCCAGTAGGAAATCTAAAAAAAAGTTTTGAAAACATTTTGAAAGACAGTGTTGAATGTGAGGGAAAGGGTGTTTGAGAGCTGGGACTCATATGTGGATAGAACCATTTACTGAGTGAAATGACTGCTTTGCAAGTGAAATGTGAATAGACATGAAAGAGCATTTAAGCTGACTTTCTCACAATCTAGCATGCAATGTCATTGAAGGTACTAAGAATGTAATTCCAGAAGTTTTACATTATCTTCCTCCAGCAACTATATTGCTTTCCTTTTCTAGTTCCTTTTGAATAAACAGTTCAAGAGCTCCATCTTCGGGTTTAAGTTATTATTGTAAAAAAGTATTACTTTCCTTTTGCATTGATTAGGTATTGCCTAAACATCCTATAAAGATGTATATCTTATGTTCATACCTTGTAAGCTCACAGTGCTCAAGATTTCTAGATGCGTTTGTTCAGTTGCCTTTCAATAAACTTTGAATACTTACTTTATAATATTGTTGGGTTTAGTTCTTCTCTCATTAATTTATCTGGTTTTGTTTGATTGTTTTTCCTTTCCAATTACGATACATAAATCAACTTGACAGTTCATAAAATATTTACCTACCATGACAGACAATAGTGGCAAAGGGAATTTAAAACAGACTGTTTTTTAAGTAGACTTTATTATTTGGTAGATATTAGCATGGTTTTATTAAAATCAGAGTATGTGCTGATTTTTGTCAATGAGGAGTCTGATCATGCTCTTTTGGGAGCAGAATTTTAATAAAATTAATTTCATTTCTTCCACTTCAGCAGAATTCTAAAAGACTTAAATATTCCAGTGAGAAATTTTTTATCCATTTCATTTTTTCAATAAAAAGCCTCCAATCATTCCAGAAGATCATTGGGGAAAATAAAATTATTTGAAAAAGTTTGCTCCTCAAACCAAATTGTGGAAGTGGAAACTAATGAAAAAATATTGCAAAGTAAATGAAGCTGTTAATCACAGAAATCCACCATTTGTGGGATACAATTATCTTCTGTCTTAATTTTTTCCCTTCTCAAGCAAAATTTTATTTCTTAATACTTTCTAAGTATTTTCAATGGCATACTCTGCTGACATTCTGAAATGATAAGTAAAGCAAGTTCTTTTAACATACCTTACTTGTCTTGTCGTTACAGCTGGAGAATTTTCCTTGCCTCCGTTTTCCATAACGACACTGTAGAGAAGAACAACTGCTATTTTTATAATAAAAGAGGTGAATTGATGCTTAACCATTATTACTTAAATAAAGATAAATCAAAACAAAGCTATGACTTGACCTCATCTCTCTCATCATCCCAAACAAATGCCTCAATCTATAACCAGCTTATGGGACTATTTATTGTTGCTTTAAGTTTTTGTATATAGTCTAAGTTATCAAAAAGCATTGATTTGGTGCTTTTTAGCCCATCTTCATAAAATAATTGCTCTGTCAATATGTTCAGTATTTTATTGCTTCGTGTGTATTTGAGACTTTCTCTCCATTTTTACTTACTTTATTTCCCAGATTTCTCCAAAAGAATTAAGATTTCACAATACCTTAACTCCGTGTAACCCACGTTCTTTCTAAGCAGGAGGGGGAGACAAAGAACACAAAATGTGGTCAGGCTCTGGTTACCTTTCTGCTGGCTGCAGTTCTGTGTCTCTGAACACTCCGTAAGAAAAACTCAGATCTGACTCGTACTGGGATTCCACCTGAAAGATACTCCAGTTTGCTTCCAGAAGCCTTGTACGTCTTGCAAGTTTTGCATTCTTTATGAACATGTTTTTAATTTCTATTTAATATAGAAGAAGTTAAAATTACAACAGAAATAAAATATTTTATATTTCATTTTATGAGGAAATTAACAAAATCACAATCATGACAGAACTCAAGTTCAGTGCTTCATTAATGCTTGTTGTATATATTGACTGACATACCGACTGAGGGTATTGTAACAATGCAGCTAAATTTTGTCCAAATTTTGGACAGTGCCTATTCCCATTTACTCCATTATGGACAATCTTAATTTAAAATGTGACAGATCTTTTGTATGTTAATATATTTAAAGCTAAATTTAAACTTAAATGCTGTTTAGAATAAGGATGCTTTTCTGATATCAGCTGTTTGCTGTTGTTTTTTACTGCTTTACTGAGTCATGGTTCTATTTGAAGAAAAATACTATTAAAGAGTATAGATTAAAGAGTGTTGCTTGCTTTTTCAGATAAATTAAATAGTTGTATTAATATAATTGTTTTCTCTTTTAACAGTTCAACTCTCATACAGTTTTTTTAAAATGCAATGTCAAGACAAAATAGTTTAAAAATAGTGGGATCTGTTCTGAGTTATGTACACTTAACAGCTCATCCCACAGAATACTTTTAATGTTTTTCTTTTTCTTACTCATATTTTTTATGAAGCCAAGACAATTATTTTCTGATTGTTGCAACAATAACAACATTCTGTGTATTCTTCCATCTGTCTGTAGGACTGATCCAAAATATTGCTTTCTTCCACTGTAGTATTCCAACTTCATCTAAATTGTTATTTTCACAGAAACTGAAGTCTGAAGTTTGTTATGTTCCACAACAAAAATTAAGAAGAGTTAGGAATTAACTGATTTGTAAGTTAAATCTATCTAACTCCAGAATACAATATTATCACTTTCTCTTCTCATTAAACAAAACAATTATTGGAAAATTTGGAAGTTAAATTAAAGACCAAGCTATTTGTGGTGGTGCAATTTGAAAGTTAGAAGTGAAGATTAAAATGTTTTATCCCAACCCTGTTTCTCAACAAGTTACTATGAAGAAAAAATGTTTTAACTATGTCTGGGACAGACCATTGCGACTATACTAGGTGTGGATCCAGTGTTGCTTTTTGATGCTGGGCAACAGTTCTATTTTGAGGTGTGCTTTTCTTGTTTTTCCCACCAAAATTAGGTGAAATGCAACCCTTCACATTTTAAATCCTGCAGTTTTAAAATGCCTGATATAAAGTTCTTTTTTTGGATCACCATTTAATCTAAGGTAAATACTTTTATAATGGGGAGAATATGAACAAATAACGACAGCAGCAAAAAACCTTAATTAAAGACTATTTTGAAAGGAAGAAGAAAAGGTTACACATAGGAAGTATTTTTTAAGCCTCTATTTTCTGTCAGATGCCCTTCTATATCTTATGATAAATGCTTACAAAACTGTCATGGAAACTTACAATGGTGTGACAGAATTTACCACCCTGACAGGTTATGATGATAATGACACCTTAATTTTGTATCTTTTTACTATAGATGTGTGATTTTTTTTTTTTTCATATTGCTGCAAGACAGAACAAAGGGACCTTGAGGGGGAAAAAATAAAATGTGAAGAGGGAGACAGTTGCAATGTCTACAATTTTGCCCCAATAGACCACTACTATAGCCAGATGGTTAGTACATTTTGAGAAAGTGTATTAAAGATTTGCAATGGGGAATGACTGATCATATTGGACAATGCATTAATATGTAGAATTCATACTAATTTTCATCCTTCAATGTTAAAAACTGAACACTACCTGTAAATTACATTTATTTCTGTGATACAGTACTGTACAATTGAAAAATGTATACTTTGCTGTTTTCTGCATTATATAGTACTGTAGAAAACCTGAGTAAGCTGGGATAGACATACCTACTGATCTTAAGGGTATCAAAATTATGAAGTTATTATTATGTCTTAAATATTTTATTTAAGTCTTTATTCTGCTTAACCAACTTAATATGTGATGTGAACATAAGTGGGTTTTCTTTTTTTTAATGGAAGCAAACAATCATACTTGGAATGGAGAGAAAACTGTGGTGACACTGCCAGCTGACATAATGGAAAACTGAAAACTTTTTCTGTGCATTAATCCTGTCCTACAACAAGTACTTAAGCTGTTTTCCACTTGCAGGGAATCTGAAATAGTCAATGGTAAGAAAATATTGAGATAATTTTCTTATTTGATTCAGTTTTAATTATGACTCAAACTCTTCAAATCTCAAATGATGTAGTAGCTGAATGTTTTATACTTGTAGCTCTTTAGTGTCATTTGAGCAGCCTGATATAGGTCATGGTATATTTAAGTTTGGACCTTACTGAAGTGTAAATATCTAGCACCCCATATTTCTGAAGGGGATAAATGCTTTGCAAAATGTTACTGGAAATGAAAGTGAAAGAAATCGTATACACTGAAATCCTGCATGTTATGGAAATGATTATCCCGGTAGCATCTCCTCTAACTCTGGTAGAGGCTGGGGCAGGGCTGGAAAGTAGCCCTTGCTGGGATTGAGTCAGATAAGGGAGATGTTGCAAACCTCGGTGTTTTCCATATCACTTGGCACTGGGTCACAAGCCTCATTGTGCCAGGGGATGACGTTTTTATTGCCCTTCCTCAGTTCTTTGGTTCTTCACATCCCTTGCCAGTTCCAGCTCCTGGTAATCCTCTCATGAAGAATTGAAACATTTTTTTCTGAAAGATGCCTCTAATTATGTCATTGTCCCAGTGTTGCCACTATGGCATGGAAACCCGAAATCATTGTTTCTCCATGGGGTTGGGTTACTTGTACATATATTATTTTTCTCACATAATAAGGGTTGCTTAGAGATTGTGACTGGCTTATCCGTAATATCTTTCCAAGTTCTGGTTTGTTTTTTTTTTCCTTCTGTGTATGACTCAATTACCCTATAGTGTAATTTCATTTTTAAAAAGAATAATAAACATTATGATGAATTTATAAACCTGTTTAATCCCTTATTTTAGTTTACAATTTAGATTGTGAACCATTCATCCTTTTACAAGGCAAATCTTATTTGCTTTTCTCTTAGTCTATAATAGTGTCTATCAGAACTCTGTCCTTGATCTTATATTTTCCTGTTATACAATCTGAAATACCATTTATACCATAGTGATTCTTCATTCTTAATCCTCTATATGCCAACCTTCATGGTAGAACATCTCTCATTTATATCTATCTAGCACTGCCCTGTGTTTTTGCTCAGAATCCGATAACAGAATTTGCCCTCAGAATTTTTTAGCATTCTTTGCCTCAGAGTGGTTTTGTTTGTATTTAAGCCTGTGGGCTATGTAGTTTTACTTTAAGCTTCTAATCTCCCTTTGGTTGCATATATTCTGGTTATCTGAGTGTCCTGCATTGTAACTGATATATTTTGATCCCCAATCTGTGATGAATGACAAACACACTATCAGACATATTGTCATGAGCTTAATCGGATTCGACACAAGAAAACCTCCTGATTCACAATTAACAAAAATTGCCCATTTTACTCCTCTGGCTTCTGTTTACTCAAACTGCAGTTTCACCAGTGTAGAACAGAAAACCATGGAGACCTCAGACTTCTTCCAGCTGACAAGGTTAAATCCCTTTGGGCACATTGCTTGAGTAGAATCTGAAGTTGCCATGCCAACCTTGGTTGCCTAGCAAAAAAAGCTGTGGTGGTAGGGGTTCTTTGGTCTGTGGCAACTTCAGGTGGACAAGAATCAGCAGCAGGCAGGGAAAAAAACTTTCAGTAAGAAAAGAAAACTTGTGATTTCCTCATGTAACTTTGTACAGTGATGAGATAGGTTTTAGAAAAAAATATTTTTAAAAACTGGTAATCAAAGAACTTCAGCTTTATCCTCCACAGTTTTAGGTGAAAACCACAAAGACAATTCTTATGTTAGAGCTGTTGACACATTCTTTCTTTTCTTTTTTTTTTTTTTTTGACTCGAAATATAAACAGACAAAATGCAATTTAAAGTTTGTAGCTCCTTAAACGTTTGCTGTGTAAAAGAATTTGATCACTTGGCCTCCTTTTAGAATGGGTGTAATCCTCTCTAAGTGGTAAAAAATATCTGCGTTTTGGTGTGACAGTATTTCTCATAGCAAATCTCTGTAACAGTGGCAAATTAGAATTCGTAAACCTTGCTTCATACATCATTTCATACTTTTTCAGTGTGGTTGTAGGAAAGAAAAGAATCCTTTCAGTGGAAATGAGAATTGTGAATGAAGTGAATCAAATTTTAGGAAGAACTAATACAATACTGCTTCTTCAGAAGCTTTAAAATAAATGCAATTATTTGAGCATAAATCTGTAGGAAGAGAGTCTGTCTTTCATTATACTATCTATCACAGCTGGAAAAACCAGATTCTCTTTCACACCAGACACACCAGCTCTTGACACATACATGTCCTCAGAAAGTGTTTTGTGCCCCAAAAGTCTGCCTCGTTATTTGCATCAAACACCATGACTACAGTAAAAGCCCAAAGTGCACTTTCCTTTCTGTAGCATTGAAGACCAGTTATTTTTTTTTAGCAAGCAACTTTGTTCACAGATTGTTCCAGTCCACTTATATGCAGTTGAAAGAGTAATGAAAAATTAAATACTGCACAAAATGTAATTTAAAATCGTTACAACTTTAAAATTAGCAAGTAATTTTTCTTCAGTTGGCACAGTGACTCTTTTGTACTGAGATCTGGAAATTGTACTTTGAAGTTTTTAAGCAGCTGTTGGGCTGGTTGAGAATAAGAGGTTTTCAAAATATTCTTCAAATGGAGGAAAAAACTCTTCAAAATAATTGCTTCTTATGTTCAGGATCCTAAATTTTTACTGCATAAACCAGCATTTTTGATGGTGTTCTGAACAGCTAAACAGAACAGAGAAGAGAACTGTTTTAAAACACGCCAGTTTCACTGACTCCAGAGAACCTCTGAACTTCCTTTTGGTCCATCATGCATATGAAAAGCCTCCTGTGTAATGAAGGCATATTCACAGAATCACAGAATATTCTGAGTTGAAAAACCCACAAGGATCAATTGCAATTCCTGTCCCTGCACAGGACAACAGTCACATCATGTGACCATTGTCCAAATGCTCCTTGAACTCTGTCAGGCTTGGTACTGTGACCACTTCCCTGGGGAGCCTGTTCCAGCGCCCAACCACCCTCTGGCTGAAAAACCTTTTCCTGATATCCTACCTAAACCTCCTCTGACTCAGCTTCATGCTGTTCCCTCAGGCCATATCACTGATCATGACAGTGAAGTAATCGATGCCTGTACCTCCTCTTCTCCTCACAAAGAAGTTGTAACTGCAATGAGGTCTCCCCTCAGTCTCTTCTTCTCCAGGCTGAACAGACCAACTGCCCTCAGCCTCTCCTCATATGGCTTCCCCTCAAGGCCTTTCACCATCTTTGTTGCTGTCCTTCAAATGCTCTCTAATGGCTTAATATCTTACACTGCAGTGCCCAAAACTGCACACAATATTCAAGGCAAGGCTGCCCCAGTGCGGAGGAGAGTGGGACAATCCCCTCCCTCAACCAGCTGCTTTGCCTCCCTCGATGCTTTGCCTGATGCCCCCCAGGACACAGTTGGCTCTCCTGGCTCCCAGGGCACTGCTGACTCACATTGAACTTGCCATCGACCATATTAAATCATATAATGCAATTTAACCAACCTGTTCACTTGTCTTACTGAACCTGCTGCATAGGAAGAACATGGGAAAAAATACTAGATTTCAGAAAAGGGTGGTTAGCTTAATCAATTTAAAAATTATGCTTTAAAGCCTAAAGTCTGTATGTGAACCCAAACCCATCCAAGTTTTTCATTTACATAATCCCATGGAGCAAGGCATTTTAACTCTGGTTTCTTTTATAAAACTAGTGAGAAAAAAAAAAACAAAACAACTAAGGGAACAACATAAGAGGCTCTTGATATCATGATCCAAAAGGAGACTCTTTGCACACAGACATACCATTAAAATAATTAATGGTTATCATGTAAAAATTCCAGTCTTTTGTGGCATATGAAGCATTAATTGTTCAAGTTAGGAAAAAATTCTGTAATGAAGTTAGGAATCAGTCCAGCAGAAGAGCACTTTACTTGTCTCTTGCTGCTAATATACTTTCAAAAAATATTTGTGATCAGATCTCTTCACTGGATTTCCAAGCTTTGTCTTTTGCAGAATAGCAAAGCTGCCTGAGATATAACTTACAGGTGTTCAAGCCATCCAGTCCACTAACAGTGTTGTTGTACTTGGCCCACACTGGGCAGTTCCATATGTCAAAGACCATAACTATAGTTCTAATATCTATGCTGTTTTTCTGACAATAACAATCTATATATCAGCTATTCCAGCATACAGTAGAAAATTATATCTAATTCATAGACTAAAAATCTTTTTATCATCCAAAAAGTGAAAGACATTGTAGCATTAATGTGAGAGCTTAGGCCAATATGGAATCCCAAACCATTCTGGTCAAAGAATTCACACTTCCAGTTTTTTTAATAGGGCTCATTTTTCATGAGCACTTGAATTATTTTTTAAAACACACTCATATATATGATAAAATCAAGTTAATTAAAAACTTGAATGGTTTCTTGTAGAACAAAGTTGTCCTATACCCTCCCGCTAAGCATGTAAAAAACTGCACTTCAATCATGTTATTATCCCCAGTATCTTTCTTAAAATCACATACCAGAAAAATCAGTACCCATCTACAGTAATATGTCGGTTTGAATAGGAATGTGACCTTGAAGTGAATTGCTTGATTGCACCTACCTAACACATTTTGTTTGCATCACGATCTCTTTTTGAGTGCACAAACTGGATTCATTTCGGACTGAGCTAATTGCAGGGGTTTGCTTCAAGAAATATGTGCTCCATCTTTAAAATGCGATTACTACTAGATTGAAGTAAAACCCCTAAGATATGTATAGTATAGACCTCCCATTGAATTTGTTTTTGGTCTAAAAATATGCTGGTTTTGCACTGTCTAAGCTTGCATTGTCTAAGCTAAATTATTTAGAATCCTAAAGGCTTTAATTGTTTTGGGCATTCTTTTGTCTGAAAATGAAAACAAAAATCCTTACTCAAAATATTTTATCAAAGTGAATATTTTACCCTGAAATCTATTATAATTGACTCTAAAGATTTCCTTTGACAGCAAGATGGGCTGCGTATTATTACTAGAGAAACCCATTGAAGCCTTTTCAAGTCAGGAAAGGATTTACCATGTAACCCACATGGAGATTACATGGGATGACTGGCTCATGTTCAGTGCCCAACTCTGACCTTAAGCAGTGCTTTCTTTTCTTTTTAAAAACCTGTCTTAAGAGCTAGGCTCATATTGTCAAACTCCACTGGCAGCTGATTCATGACGCAGTTCTGAAGACTGGTTGATGGCAAGTCTGACTACATAAAAGTATAAAGAGACATTATTTGTCCACTTTGACCTTTTTATCTGTGAGGTTTTTAGAGTGGAGTCTGCATTTTTTCTCACTGTTTATAAGATAACAACAGTTATCTTATAGACCTTATCTTATAGCAGGGATCTCATAGACCCTTGTGATAAAATATCTTATTTATCGTAAGTTATCAGTCCAGGTAAATGTGGTGTTGTACCTTGAAAAAGTTTTATTTTTTAAAACATATATTGCTATTTTTAAACAGATAGGCTTATATAGAATTCAGTTTGTAGAGATAAGGATATTTGTTTCTCTGGTAAATTGTTTTTAATATTAGTTACCACCAGGCAGTTCATTTAATGTCATTTAGAAAGCCTCAAATGAAACTCAGTGGCTGACTGAGAAACTTATGATCCAGTTCTTTTATAAAAAGGAAGATAAAACATTATTAAATGTAACAAATTGAATAGGCACTAATCCTTAATAACATTAAAATAGTATAATTTTAAACAGAATTATTCTTTATGAGATTAATTTTAGCACAGCCATATGGATTTATTTCACATGTTAATGCCTTAATTATTATCTGATCATGTTTTTACAGACCATATAATCTAATGATGTAATATTTGAAGCTTATTCTGATTACATTTTCTACTGTCAGCAGGTAAAAAGTCTTTGATAAAGTGAAAGATTTTAAAGGCAACATAATTTATTCATTACTAGCTCTTCTTTTTTCTTTAAAGGGTATTTTGTTCTTGGGGAGATGTAGGCAAGAGTTCTTATTGCCTTCAGCAGGAACTATGTCTGTTCCTGAACTTAAAATGCATACCAGTGCTCATTTAGAAACATGGTAAAGTACAATAGCTTAAGTTAACCTCTGATGTGAATTAATTTTACTTTGGCATGGCAGCATTCACTCAGAACAACCATGACTTTTATCAGCTAGTTTCCTTGACAGAACTGGAAAAGAAAAAAAGTTTCTTTGCAAGAGTTTTGATGGAAAAGGTTACAATTTTCAGCAATGCAGACTTACATCCTTCAATAAGGATTAAATCTGGATGTTATCATAAAAAAGTTTCATATATACAAAAAAGTCTGGAATATGCAGTATCAAGGTAGAGGATCTAATGAGCTGTCTTAATTGGGTAACATATATAGAATGTTCTGCTTCTTCTTTCAGCTGGTTTTGTTTCTATTCCTTTGTTCTTTTTTTCCATGCTGCACCCTCTGACTGTACTCACATGATGATGACCCCTGTTCTTCTTTTACTCCTGTTTTTTATTTAATATTTTGGTCTGTTGATCTTCACCTTTGGTTAAATAGAGTGGTTATTAAGAATGAACTAGAAACATTCACTTTATGGTACATTGGCTTATTTGTAAAAGATGTCCCGGTCTGCATTTAGTTTCAAAGTAAAGGTGAAATAGATGATCCATCCATAAAAGTAAATTTCATACCTATATGGAAGATCTTTCAGTTGCTTCTGCTCACAGAGATGGAATTCCTGTTCATCTTACTAGTTTCTCTTCTATTGATCTCTGGGCAAGAGGATGCAGTTTGTAAACACTTTAAAATACTTTTGTAATAGTTGACTAAAAATATGTAACATACTACTATAACTGGCTATAACGTGTGAGATGAAATATTGTGTCACATATCAAAGAGTATTTTGTATGCGTCTTACCCTTTTGAGATCATATTCCTGATGCCTTTACTGTAAACTTCTGTTGGTTTAAATCTTTTTTAAAAAACTACAATGATAAAGAGTAAAACTTACCTATGGATATAAATGAGCATGTTGAATTGTAAAAATCCCTTTAGTGTTTCCAACTGCCCAAGTGTATGCTATTTTATCATTAAAAATTCTCTGTATGTGCAAAAATATGATTTGTTTATATATCAAGGATTTAAATTGGCAATTTTATTTTCAAATACAGAAATACTTTTCTTCTTTAGATGTCATGTATGTTCCTCATCATCTTCCCCATTTTTTCTTGCAGCCTATTCTGATTCTAAAAAAGTTTCTGTAAGTTCACAGTCTGGTATCAAACAGCCCCCTGCAGCAGTTCTTGTAAGACTTCTGAGGAATACTTCTAATACTACAGAAAATTGTTTCTGAACTTTGTGAATGTCCATCATGCAAAATACAGGGAGGACATCTACAGAATTTCACATTTTCAGGCAAAAATCTGCCTTGCTTTAAGAGAATGATTAGAATTTTTATAGTTCATACTATTTATTGCTTATATGCAGAAGGTTGTAAGGGTTTAATAAAATTTCTTGATTGCAAAAGTGATTCAAAGTATTGAATGTGAAATTCATGTCAATAGCAAAAGGATAGTCTACTCAAAAGTGCATATTTGACATTATTTCAAAGAACTTCAGAACATTTTATAGCTGTGGATAGATCAAGATGTTTTTAATTTTGTGTCATAAACCATTATAATGTCCCTTGTTGCACAGTAACACAGGAAGGAAAGTGATGCAGTGCATTCTTCTCTCACCCAATAACCTTCATCCAGCCACCTACAACAGGTGTGTAAATCACCCCATGGATGTGTCTGGGTCTTTATAAATAGCTTCCAAATGACAGACTGAGTTTGGGTGTCTGATTTTCAAAAAGTTAAATGAGATGAATCACAATATGTTTTCTTCATTAAGTGGCAACAATAAAAAAAGAAAGATTTCATAATTTTCCATTTCTTTAAAACAAAAGGAACACGAAGGAGACCTGGGTGAAACTGAGTTGTCAGCAATATTGAGTTGGTTTGATTTAAACAAACAATTAGGGTGACTTGGGAATATGTCACCAAATTATGAGATATTTAAGGATTCTTACTCAGTGTGATTAAATATTTTAATAATTATAAAACTTTATTTCTGATATTTAGATAAATAGGTATTTCTCTAAATTATAAATGATTTTCTATTTATACATAAATGAAGACTCCATAGAGTCTTAGGATCTTATCCTCCTTTAATGAAGTTTAGTTATTAATAATATATTTTCACTTTAGCATGAACTTGTTTTCATAAAACATTTCCATTACCAGATTTTCACTGAAGGCATTAACTGTGGAAGTCAGAAATCTCAGTGTCATGTTAATCCAAAGGAGATTGTTTTTTCTTGAGACCCATTCTCAAAACAATAATTCTGATCATTGAAACCACATGTAAAGAAAGTTTCAACTCATTTATGCTGTAAGTTCAGAAGGAACACCTGTGAAACAGTCCTAATATATGTTCAGTTCACTTGATTTGTTATTAAAAGAAATATCTAAATCCCAAAGAGATGCTATTTATAATTGTTGAGATGAACGTACGTAAGAACATCAGCAATATTTTCTTGAACTTGCTGTTTCTAATTTCAGTTCTAAAAAGGCCACTGTTTCCATATGTTGTATTAGTTTAGTCACTATGTACCAAGACATGCAATTTGAAAAGACCCCTTTCTGAACAAAGCATACCAACTATGCTTCATTTATTTTTTTATGAAAACCATTAAACAATTAGTCAGTTGTGTTTGTCTGAAACCTGTTTGTGTAGTGGATTGCACTGATGTATCTGAAAAGTCTCCTTACTGATATGTTTGTGCAGGGTGCTGGAGCAGCAAAAATCTTTAACAGCACTAGATATTGCCCTGATAGACTGCACTTGAGGGAAAACTTGAATCCATAACAGAAAAATTCAGAAGCTGGAACTGTTAGGATTCCTAGATTACTGTTTTAAACACTGACTCTTACAAAACTGTAACAGCAGGTAAGGTGAGAGGGAGTAGCTTATTTCTATTTAAAAGATTCTCATATTTATAAATCTGGGAAGAGCCCAGAATTTGCAAATGACAGTTCCCGTAAAACATTTAAGTATACTGAAAATTAGACATAGATATGTGATACCTATAAGAGGTATAAAAATTTCTTAATACTTGCATCAGAACTGACTAGAATCTTAAACCAGTAAATATAAAAATAGATTTTTATTTCATTGACTTTGTTCTTCTATAATTCTTCTATAATCAGATGGTGTTTTGTTACAGTTGCCTCCTTAGACAGAGAAAATAAACAACCACCTTTGTCAGCAAAGTGCTTTTGATGCAACTCATAGACTAAACAAGGTACAGAAGATGGAAGAATAAAGAGGCAACTAACATAATAAACTACTCTCATAATAAAGAAAAATAACATTCACAATTGAAACTTAATTTGTTTAGTAAATTAATAATCAATATAAATGTTTTAGCGGATATAAAATTCTATCAGTTAAAATTGCTAACATTCTATCACCATTATGGATAAGGCAGATCACACTATCTGTCTACATTAAGAGTATGAAAAGTAGCAACATAACTGGGAAACTTTGAACATGTGCTATCTTACAAATATCAAACATCCTGTTTTGCAATGGGAGTGCCTTTCCATCACTTCAAAGTGATTTTATTATTGATCTTGCAGAATTTTAGCTTCCTGATGGCATTTGGCTTTTACACTCAACAACCAGAAGGCAGAGTCCTGCATACAAGTTAACTGTTAATTCCAAGGTTCTTAAAGGTGAAAGGACAAAGGGGAAGGGAAGTCCTGGGGGAATACCAAGATACAGTTGGTATAAAATTGTGCTTTGGAATTCCAGCAGAGGGTGAGGGAGTCTAAAGTAACATTGTACTCATTAAGCAGCTTCCATCCCATCCACTGAAAAAACCCTCTAAATTTGTGGGGGGAAACTCATGATCAAAACTCATATGTTCCATACAGACAAGGGGATCAAAATAAGACAGGATGAATAAATTTGTTTTTGCCAATTTGTGTGTGCACTGAACCTTATAAGCCTATTAAAAGCTTCTATTTTTTTTTCCCTTTTCCTTTTAGCTTTATATAAGTAATCCCTTTATACAAATAAAGCACTCTGGATATGAAGCACTGATACCTTTTACTGTTAGACTTTGATTGCTAATGGGTCTACTGTTTTTGTTATGTATTTTAGTCAGCTCAAAGTCACATTTTTAAATTTAACCTTTCATGTTCCAGTGGAAGCCTCTGCATAAAAAGTGGTCAAAAATTCATGAGAAAATAAAGCATTTTTAAAGCAAACATTGTCTTTGGCTAGGGAAATGGAGTAGGTGTGATGGAATAGAGATCCCTTGCATCCTAACATTTCTGTGATACTGTGCTGGGGGTTCTGCACCGATTGAAAGGAATGGCCTTCCTATCCAGGATTGTACTTCTGCAAATCTTTCTGAGTAAGGGCATTAGTCTTCCATGATTATATTTGATAAATAATCACCATCATCATCATCCTCCTCCATATATTTAACTTGGCTTCAGGAGACTTTTGGCATTTTCTTCTTATTGAACAGAAATATCTAATAAAGATGGAAAGTATGTCTGAAATGTAAATGAACCTAAATAATAGTACCTACAGTAGATGGGAAAACTGTGAGTCTGTTGATGGGGGGCTACAGATGCCCACTTTAGGCAAAATTGCCATGGATTAGCTTTTTAAAATTCCTTTTGTATAATCCTGAATGCCTTCAAAGAGTTGATTGCTGGGTATTCCCACGTATATGCAGGCAATATCCATGGAGTAAATGCTCTAATACATCCATATTGTTGTGATAAGTGGCAAATTCATTTATCATACCAAGTATTAAATAATGTTACAGTGGGGTTTGCTCTGATTGAACTCAGTACTTTCCTATTTAACTTTATAAAATTGTTATGTCAGACCATCTAGGGACAAGTCTGTCAAGGTAACAAGTACTAGATCAGGTTACTACCTGGGTAGAACTTTCATAAGACATTTTTTATTTAGATCTCAAGTGAAACCCAAAATTTCTATGTCTGATTCAAATTAAAACCAATCAGATTGAGTTCAGACCTCTAGATAGCAGAGGGTGGATTTTTTGTAATTAGCATAAAAAGCTCTGTAATCTGACAAGGTATGTTTCAAGTGATCCTTTACAGGACAGCAAATAAGACAATTACTTTTATTCTTAAATTTATAAAGCGGGGAATGATAATGCTATGCTTTGATCTAATTACAAACTCAAATGCTACATTCCAAATCTGAGTAAAGTAATAATAATAGATAAAATAATTACTCTGTTCAGCTTTGCAAAATAAAACTAAATTTGCAAATATTGGTGATCCATTTTGAAGAATAAGGAAAGGGGTAGAATGAATTCTGGTAATTTTATTTTTTCCAATCCTCATATTAAAACAATTAATATTAAACATGCTAAGGAGTGGATTGGTGTTTTAAAGAGTGGCTATACTGGACTGCATGTCATCCAAAAAAAGGTTATTCATACGATTCTCAAATACTGAGCCTGAAGTCTCAAGGGAACAATGGAAGACAAGACACATAGAGAATAAATCTGTAGTCAAGGTTCTGACAAAGATGATTCCCTATAGACCTAAAATGGGCAAAGAAAACACTAAATTACATATTGAATGACAGTTTACAGAACGGAATGCACTATGGTAAAAAATAAAATAGAAGAAAATAGAGACAACTCTGAAATTGCAGGACATGAGAAATATTTCCACATGTCATTGTTTTTTCTATTTTGCTGTCTTCATCTGAAGATACTTAAATATTTTGGTTCATGTTTTTCAGCAAAAATGACAAATGTCTGAAAGGAATACATATAAATATCAACTTTATTAAATTTGTTTTAATACAGAGTATTATCGCAGATGATTTCAAAGAAAGGTACATGAAAATCAAGTTTAGAAAAACAGGTTTTCTTTAGGATAATTTGCTTTGTATGGACTGCAGTTTTATTTTGGACTTTTCCTCAGAATATTTTACTCCATACTAAACTAATTTGTATTTATTTTTCTTCAAAGCACAACTTTCATATTAGCTCTGGTGCCCATTTAACATAAGCAGTAAAAATAATACTGTTTTCTTAGCTTTCATGCTCCATTACCTCCTGCACTAGTCAGAAATACTACGCCAGTCTCGGCCCCAAAAGTTGATCCCTGATCAGCTGGGATAACAACAGACACCTCTTTGGCATATACAGGGCAAGATTTCACATCTGAGGAACCCAAGAATCTGAAACTGTCAGTCCTGAAACTTGACTGATTACTACTTGCCATAGTTGAGGATGTCATTCTGTCATGATGCTCAAAAAACCCCTTTTTTCCATAGATGACCTCTTCATAAAAATCTTAATTTCCATTCCCAGAATCCAAAACACATTGCTTATTCCCCTCTGCTTATCGTTCTATCTCAAGGTAAGATTTGAACTTCAGTTATTTCTGACTAATCTATCTTCCATCATCTTTAAAAACCTCAGAAGACTACACAAACTCTCAAGGAAATACAACGCTCCTATACATCCTCACCATGGTAAAGCAAACCTGTACCTTGTATATCCTGTTTTAGTTTCGATATTCTTACTCAGAGGTCACTAGAATTCAACATGGTATTTCAGATGAGCTCTTACCAGCACCTGTTACATCAGTAGTGCTTTTCTTTTGTTCATAAGAATGTCCTTCTCAAATGATGTAACAGTACATGCTTCCCCCTTCCATTGTGACTGTTTGTGATCACAGCCCTCTTTAATAAAAAAAATGCAGGTCTTTCTCATGTTCCTGCCTATTTACATGTTGCCTTTATTCACAGCTTCTCACACTTTTATTGCCAGCATAGTTCATTGGGACTTTCTCCTGAAAGTCCTGTTAGTGGAAATATTTAGTAAAGTCTGTCTAAAAGCAAGCTCATGAGCAATCCCTTTAGCAATTTCTTTCCAACTCTTATTTCCCTTTTAAGCATCATTCACTACTTTTTTTTTTTTTTTATTTTTTTTTTTATTTTTTTTTCACTCTCATCATAGTCTTCTGGAACATGCAAACAGCTGTTACTCAGATTATCTAAAGTACATTAAACTTTGAATAGTGCATCTGTTTCTAGTCTCTGGATCTTGATAAGGACATGACAATGCAAAAGCTTATGGAATAGGACAAAGACTATGGTGAATAAAAAACCCCCCTATGCATATTCTCTGCATGGTTCATAAACAAGCTTACTCTGTTTTTACTTTTTATACAACAAAATAGCTGGATGTTCAGTTACACCTGTTCTCTTCCGTCTATTATTTTAGAATATTTTTAATTATTTTTAGTTTCATGTAGTGTGCTAGTAGTCCTGTTCCTCCATGCAGTTGTGCAGTGCTCTGTGAGCAATGCATCAGTTATTTCACACTGCCATCACACAATCTGTGCACTAAGCATAACACTTTCATTTATTGCATCATCTGCCAATCTAAATCTCTGGATCAGAACTTGCGTTTTCTTCCCCACGCATCAGTCTCATGTTTTCTGGTGTCAAACTATATCCTGATTTGTTTTTCCACCTCTCCTTTTGTATTACAATGACAGTAAACACTGAGCTCATCTCAACTTTTACTCCCATTTTCTAGTCTAGATCTCTTTCTGAATTAGTCAGTTAAACACGTTATCCTGATTAGTCATTCTGTGCTGGTATTTGTCTTTCGAACAATCTTTCTAGTAGGAAACATGAGTGGTAAAACATATCAAAATTTTTTTCATCAGGTACTACATAAGCTTCAGGCACAACTCTTTACTGAATGATTTTGTAGAGACAATGTCTTAAATACATGGAGTTACTGATGATTAGTAATTCCATTTAGTCTTCTCCCTCTGTAAAGAAGTCTTGAATAAACAGAATTCATGAGTGCAAACATCTTAGAAATTATTTCATATGATTTCATATTAATGTTTTTCTGCTTTTAAAGCCCTGTTTTATGTTAAATGAAGCATGTTATTCCAGAATAAGTTAATTGAATATTTGGTAATGTGTTTGATCCATCATTAAATTTTACTTAACATAGGCAATGGACTCACTGTCACATCATTACAGCTTTTAAATATAAATTGTGTGCTCTATAAATATATGTATATATGTTTAATCATATGCAGATGTGAGATTAATACAGTACAAAATGCCATGTTTCTTAGTGCTTCTCTAGAGAGACAATTTGATATTATATTCTGTAGTAACTTTCCAAAATATTTTTACTCTGCAGAGCTTGATTTCCATGGTATTTTTAGTAGATTAGATACTGAGCAGTCATTTCTAATTTGGTTTTCTTTAGTTCTTTCTCACAGTATGGCAATTATTTATATTACAGAAGCATAAAATCTTGAAAGTTCAAAAGGAAATACACAAATCAAAATAATTTTGAAATAGTCCTGAAAATCAGAAAAAAAGTACAAAATACTAGTTAGCTTATAGGATACAGGAACAAATTAAGATGACGTGTCCATTTTGGTTTGTGAGGTGTGATATGGCAAGTATGTAAAATATGCTGTAAAGATAGAGAGTATTTTGCTAAGATGTTTATACACCCAAGTGAAAATAGAGAAACAGGAGTTTTCTGTTAGTGAAAAGATTGAAACAACTGAAGTTTAACAGAAAAAGAAACTTTCCAGCAGCTGGCTAAATATGCAGCAGGTCCCTGTTTCAGATGCCTTTCACTTTTTCATGCTTTCTGCTACGTAGCAAGCAGATGATGCTTTTAAAAAACACACTTTTTATCCTATTGTAAGAGAAGTCTACTGTGCTCCAATTATATAAACTGAAAATTCTGACTTATTTACTACAAGTGTGCCTATAGTCTTCAATAAAAAGAGTAGAATTATTCCTCTGGTGCACAAGATGATAGATTTTCCCAACAGAAATTTTAGAAAAGCCTTTAGTTACACATAAAACTTTCTCTTTCCCATGAGGCCATCTTGGTCTGCCTGTACTAATGTACAGAAAAAAGGCAAGGTTTTGACATCACCTGCAGAAGATTCCTCCTCTCTAACATTTTATAACCTCTTAAAACCTCTTTCAGTCAATAGCAGTGGCAAAAAACAGTGAGCTAATAAGAGCCACTGGGGATCATCCACTAAGTTGTGCAGCCTCAACAAACAATATAAACTAAACCAAATAGTGGAAATCCTGCTGAAGGTTTGCGCAGCAGTGGCTAAGAAGTAATTATTAAGACAGGCAAACCCAGTAACAAGATAAATGTCGACTCTGCAAAAGGAAGGAAGATCTTAATTAGCTTTGCATACTGAACACCGGTGCTGTTAATTAAAGATCTATCCTAAAGAAAGGCTACCATTGCTGACTTGAAGTATGATTCAGGATAGTCATAACCAAGTAGCTCAAATCCTACTTTTCTGTCAAGACAATAATGCTATTTGTCTTTTGTGATGAAGTCATTCTGTAAGTAACTGTTCAGACTTCACCAGATGATGCAACATGATCCAAAAAGAAAAAAATATTTCATTCAGAACACTTGTTCTGCATCATACACTGATTTCTGTTTTGATGTATTATTTTTGCACTACTTCTTAATAATTACCAAAGCTTAGATTTCAGCTTTATTTTCTCTTGTATTACTTATACAAGGAGCTGTAGAAGTATACTTAAAACATTATTGCATATAGGCCATATTAAAATGTAATTGAAAGACACGTCCCCTGTATGTAAATGGAAATGAAAAGCGATGAAAAGTATGGTGTAAGAAACAGATGATGAATAAAATACATATTTTTCATCACCAACTCAGAATGCTGAAAAAAATCTTTTTCAAACAGATATTCATTCTACACATGTCAAATGTAAATACTTATTAGGCAGTTAAATGTCTCCCTGACATTTGATTCTGTTGGATCTCAGAAGCTCAGCAGGGTCAGCCCCGGTTAGTATTTGGATGGGAGACCTCCTGGGAATACTGGGGGCTGTTCTAGTCCCGAGGACTTCACTGTCACCGACCAAGCTCGCTCGGCTGTGGCAGATGAACCTTAGGAGTTAAAGGGTGGGGCCAGTTGTGCATATGCTGTGCCTCACCTAAAAACTGCACTGTCCAGCCTCGAAGGACACACTCACGTGGGTAGAGCCCTTCCCAAATCTTTGTTTGTGAAGCCCAGCCATACATACTTTTTATTAATGTCACTTATATTTCTTTTTTTTTTTTTTTTTTTTTCCCATAGTTGTATGCAGTAGTGGAATTGATTGTCTTTGGTGTGACAGTAGCTTGATACATGGAGCAACAAAGTGCTAACACCTGAGGGATTTGCAGTAGCTCCTATGTACATTAATGCATTGATATTTTTAAAATGTGTACAGTTTGTTTACATATGTAGAATGTATGTTTGTAAGAAATAATGATTTATCATGACATTGATAAAATATTTTAGATTATATCACTTAGGCCTACTTAATTTTTAAGGTCTTCAGAATATCTGCTACGTTATACCAATAGACAAATATGTGAATCACAAGACTATTTGAATACAAAAGCAGATGTATTCTGCATACTTACTCCTTTGCTGATAGATCTCAGCTTCTCTCACCAGGGACTGATGCAAGGAGTCTGTACTGTAATTTTCAGCTACCTATCCATTCAGTCGTTGGTTTATAGCAATTATAGTGAACAGCTCATGATGTACATGCAGCACTGAAAAGTCATGAATACTGCTGTGTAGCCTCAGGTGCAAAAACATTCAAAAAACTTTCTTTCAAGATTATTTATAGTATCACTATTGATCAGTTGGTAACTTCTTCCCAAAGAACCTAAATTCCACTTGGGCCAGTCATCTGTCCATCTCTAAGATATCATGTTGAGGATAAGACTCTTGTTCTTACCTGAAGAAAACAAGCCAGCCACATAAAATACCATGGTGCTTTTTATCATACTCATCATCTTTACTTTTGTCAGACTGCAGAGAATTACTAAGTGGTTGTCTCAATGCATTCCTCTTCATTCGCTAACAGCCTTATTTAAGTTGGTATTCAATAATGGACTCCTGCTTAAAATCCTATATGTTTTGCATTTGCAAATTGCTTTGTTTTTAAAAATGAGCTAGATGTGAAGACCATTTTTTCCTCTTTGTCATATCTGGAAAATGAGTTTTGCAGGTATTATCAAGCACAAATATGAATCACAGATGTAAATACGTATGCCTTCAGAAACTACTTCGAAAAAAAGGACTTAAATACTGTGCTACATCTAAGAAATAATTTCTCAATATAATGTATTATTTTAAGGTACTATACTGCATTTCCCACCAATATCCTGTTAACGTGACAGAGCCTGAAGCTCCAAGTATATTACATTTTGATTTGAAGGACACAAAATTGAAAATGGTACATTTGAATGAACTGAAGTAATTTGTATATAAAACATGGAACTAAGGCACTTAGAAAAAACGGAAAGCAAGGATTATTAGCATTCTACACAGTGATGCTCTTTATTGCTCAAACATTAGTATAAACAGTGTGACTACCAGAATATATAAAATAGCTCTTTTTATGAAATACCATTTGAAAATAGCTCTTTTTATGAAATACCATTTGAAAATAAATAGCTGGTAAAGAACATGTTACAAAATGTTTAGCAGTTACTAAATTGAAATCTCTTTTACTGTAATCCTTAGAATGAGTAAAGGCCACCTATTCCTTATTCTTTTGTGGTAACTAGACTTGAACAGACCACTGGAGTGTTACATTTGGCAGAAGCACTGCATGTCTGTGTTCTCTCCATGATTTCCCATTCACAACAGCACTAAATCTGGTAGCATTCCTTTGAATTATCAATGGCTAGGGAGAGGGAATAGTATGCAGTATTGCTCTTGTGAAAATATAGACTTTGTTAAAAAAAAACTGTAACAAGTAATATCAGCACATGGACCTTACTGTGGTATGGAAAGAAATTAATTTGAGAATTACCCTCTGAAATGGATGCAGCTTTTTAAGGAAATAGTCATTTAGGTTAAGCAGCATTTTGACATTTTAATAATTTGCCTTTCTTTATATTATAAATGGAAAGCTCTAGTTGGCAGGCAATTCCATCAATTAAAGGCATTTATATAATTATATCTATACTTTGAGGGAGAATAATAAAGCTGATATATTTTTCACTAGGGTATTAAAAAACCTCCAGAATATTTACTTTCTTCTTCATGTATCCATTTATGGATTTTAGCAGAGTATAGAAACCGTGGGTTTTGGTCCTCCTGATTGGTGAAGTTCCCTTTCATTCAAAAAGTTCCCATATCCTCTAGGGCTTACTGGAAAAAGTAAAGTAAGTGATTATAAAGGTTTTTCTTTAATTCTGCCTACTCTCTACAAAAGCACTTTACACCAGGATTTGTGAATGTTCTCTCTCATTCACTGACTGCACAGTCAAGCACAGAGACTTTATTATAGGTGCAACCTGTGGAAGAAATCCTGATCTCAGTGAACAGTATTAACCTTGGCTTCTGAATTACTCTTGGTTTATGCTGGCTTAACCAAGAAAAGGATTCTCATTTGCCAATGCATACATGCAGTATATACTCAAATAGACATCTCTTTTTGTTAAAATTCTTTATGTTTAGTTGCTCATATGGTTGGAGCTAGAAGAAATAAATATGTGTACAAAATAACAGATTAAAGTTTTCCTTGTCTATCTATTCCCCAGAACAAGGGCATCTTAAACTTGCTTTCATTTTGTCACGTAACATTTGGTACATTTGCTGTTTTTCTGCATTGTGTGTGAAGTGATATTTGCATTGCTATGTTCACCATTTTTCCTAAATTTACCTCCTCCACTTGGTAAAATCTATGCCCACAGAAACACTCAGCACACTCCCCTTTTGCAGAAGGTCCTGTAGTTTGCTCAAAGTCTGCAGCAGTGCTGTATATCCTGCTGGAAGCACCATGCTACTGCTTTAGGTGGTATTTTCCCCTTTTTGCCGAAGAAATGTGAAGCTGGCTAATTTCCTCAGTTCTACCAAACTGACAAGACTACTGATGAATGTAAATGGTAAACACAAAATTTACAATAAATAGATTATACACAGTCAACAAGACTAACCTGATATTCTGTTGGTATAGTCTATAAAGTCTATGCTCTATATAACTCAATATACTATTCGTATAGTCTGTCTCTTCAACAATACCTTTAATTATGCTATATATTTCTTAAAGCAATTATCTTTGTAAATGCAGAAAACTGTGAAGTTTTACAAAAGGAGTGCTATCAGTAGCTCATAGCCTCAAATGAACCTAACAAGAACAATGTAACAAATACTTCTGCTAAGTTCAGAATTGCTTGTTTTCAAACATCAGCTTTAGTGATGCTAATTTTGTTAGTGTTTTCCTATTACTTATTAATTAACATTCCATATCAGTATTTCCATGTCTCTGTAACTGATAATTGACATACCATTTTTCTTGTTTTGAACATTCCTATTGCAATGCTCAGCTCATCTGTTTCTCGTATTTCCTCTTTTTCCCCATTTCCTTTTTATATCTCACATAAGTATTTAAGTGAATATCACCACTTCCATTTTTGTGGCTTAAATGAGTAGTATAAAGAATCCTACTGCACGCTAACTGTGCAATTTTATAATTACCTGAAACCATCTAGAATATAATCTCTCCAGGCACCTGCTTACACACTAAGAATTAATTTGTCTTGATTTCAACTGGGAAATAAGCAGAAACAAGTGAAGCAGAAACAGAAATCTCATATTCATGCCAATGCAGCTACATAAGAACATCTGAGAAGAATATTCATTATCCAAGCAACAGACCTTCAAATACAAAATTATTCATGAGCTATCAGTGTGTCTTGAAATACAGCTTTAACAGGCACAACCCACCTGCAAAGCTGAAGAACTCCTTGTGCAGGATGCATAATCCTGTTTGCATTGAAGCAAAAACCAGCTGAGTACCTAGACTTCAGTAGGGAAGACAATATTCTCTTGAGTCTGGATCACTAGAAATAATGCAGATGATTTTTCTCTTACTTTTTAAGGTTACATATGAACAGGAATATTACAAAACCTAAGTGTAACAGTTATATAAGCACATGTGGACACCACAGCAGTTTTTTTTTTTTTTTGCTTTGAGATTAAATTAGTTTAAAGGTGAATGGTTTCTAACTGTATTCTATAATGGTTAACTTTAAATCTTTTCATTTCCACACTTTCATTATCCGCTCCTATAAAGTTTTAAGCCTGTGTATATGAAGTGATGTCACGCAGCAGGTTGCAAATCTCAGTGCCCCAGCTCCACTGCCAAAGGCCCAGGCGGTGCTTGGTGCAGTCACTGGTTGGAGTTTGGCTCTCAGGGTCTTCTGATGTGTTTGCCTCTGTGCTGGGGTTGCTGGTGGTATCATTGTGTGCTGGGACTCTCACAGCAGGCAGTATGGTGCTGTGGCTTAGAATCGTGACCAAAGCCATGCTGAAACAGATCAGTGTTTCAGCTACTGCTGTACAGCGTGTGCTGAACAATGTCAAGGTCTTCTCTGCTTCTCACTCATCCCCTGTGAGTAGAATGGGAGTGCATAAGAGCTTGGGAGAGGACAATATGGCAGATGACCTGGACTAACTAACCAAAGAGATATTCCATGCCACATAGTCCCGGCTCAACATTAAAATGGAAAGGACCAAGGTTGAGTTAAAGTTGGCTATGTTTTTGACTTGGGAACTGGCCGCCCACTGGTCTGCCCATGAGAGGTCATGAGTGATGGCCACTGTGCTGCTTCTTTTGTTTTCTCTTTTTTCTTCCACTTCTCTCTTTATTATGACCCATGAGTTCTTTTGCTTTAACTCTTCCTTTCTTTCCCCCTCTCCCCCTGTGGTTGGGCAGCTGGGGAGTAAGTGATGGTTGTGGGTGGCTGTATGGTGCTTAGCTCCCTTCACGGTCATCCCACAGCACGCTGTGTGCCAGCTGGGGTTGGTTCCACAACTGGGCAAGGCCAGTGAGATCTGCCCAGGAAGAGTCACTCAGCTCAATTCTCCATTTCAGGGACAACCAAAGAGCTCTCATGCAGGCCAAAGACAGATGTGGCCAGTGATCTAAGCATAAAGAAGGTCAAAACCTCATTACAGCTTCTACCTCACTACATAAAAAAAAAGAATCTAAAAAGACTTGAAGTTTGTTTCTCAGAATGGAAGATAATTATATCTCAAAATATAATCTCTTTAAGAAACCACCACAGTGCTGAGTGTCAAGATGAACGTGCCCCAGAAATTCCATAGAAAATGGAAACAACCAGCCTACTACCAGAGTAAATATTGCATTAATATGTTGGTACCAGGACTGAAATACAGAAAAATATTTTGGAAAAAAAATTTGCAATAAAAATATTTATAAAACCATACCAGAAAAACACAATACCCTTTAACTTTGCACTCACTTACTTCAACAAAGTACTTTCCAGAAGAACAGAAATTCAAGGCCCAGGAAATGGTGTAAGGCTTAACAAGAACTGTTAGTGAAGAAGAAGCAAAGCATGACTAGCCTAAGGTGAGATCTCCAAAAACTTAAACATTATGGCCATACATTGAAAGACAAAAGTTCTGAGTTTCTCACAATTTCACCAGAAAAGCACATCCCTTTTCGACAGACACCAAGCAGCCTATCTGGAAAGGCAATCCCACATCAAGTTAGTTGCAAGTCCACCTTCTATGCTCAAGTTGTACAGCTGCTTCCTTTGTGGTTACTTGCACTCCATCTTGAGGAGTCATGCAAGGATGACCATTGGCACTCATGGCACTTTCTCAGAGCTGTGCAGATACTTGGTTTCAGTATGCAGAAGCTCACATAGCCATGAACCATGGGCCTGACTGATTTAAGAGCTAGCTTTCTGTTGTATGACTACTAATTCTAATGAAATAGACACATATAGTTAAAAGTTTATTACAATTTTTAGACAAAACATACCTCCTTTATCCGCAATAATGCCCAACAATAGAAACATGTTCAAAATATGGACATGAGGCGACAAGTGTGGTCCACTGAAGTCACTGGTCAAAGTTCCATGGTGTTCAGGAATATCAGAAAATTTTACTTTGTATGGATGCAAAACCTGGTAACCAGGTTATACCATGGGAGTAAGTAGCAAAGGGTATGTGGGAATTTAAACAAGTCTTCTGGCTTTAGATATTGATTCAAGTCTTCCCTCCATAAAATACATACAAGTAAACCCACATTTAAAAGTTTTCTTGAGTCATTGCTTTAAGGGGTATTCAAAGTAGACATAATTTTGGAGTTGGTGATAAACTAAACTAAAACCAAAACTAATTTAAAAGTATGTTGGTGGCTGCAACAGGGAGATGTGATTCACCGCACATGTAGTCAGGGTCAGATTCTGTGCTAGAAATTCTCTAATGGGTTCAAAGACCTAGTTCCAAACCTTTCTTAATACAGTGTCACAGACCCCGTGCACACTGCCAGAAATAACCAAAAACTTGAGTGAGTACGAGCAAGGTGGCACAAACAGGGTCTAGGGAATGATGCAGCTACTCAACCAGCTCTCCTACCTATAAATTAACAGTCTGGAGCTATATCAGTGAAGGCATGTTGGCTGCTCTAGCTCTTCCAAGCTGCCCTTCCCCATATCCATTATTCATCAGATCAACAATGCCATGGGGTTACTTACCGTCATGTCCACCAGCTAGGTGATGCTATATTGATTGTATGACACAGAAATTTGCCCTGCTGATAAATTTTATGTCTGAAGTTAATATCAAGAATTAAATTTGTCTGATTAAATTTTCAGAACAGCTGCCGTGAAAGACCAGTTTTGTTTTAGCCACTGCTCCAAGGTATCTTGGCTGTGGAGGAGGAAACAGGAGCATCACTAAAACTAAGAGATGAAGCTGACTTACCTCTACATTACAGCACATTTATATCGATAAATAAACACACTTTCTCAGAAAACATATTCTACTCCATTTTTTTTTCAAAAGTGAGAATGTCAAAGTTTTGTTCCATGCTGGCTTTTTCCTGCTGCACTAAACTCAAAATATGAAACAGCAAAAAAACCCCAAACCCAAAACAAAATGAAAAAACCTGCAAGAAAACCCTCATATGGTGAAATTAGAACAGAAATGTAATGTTTTAGCCATGCAGCATGTATACAACAGGAGAGGCAAGGATACAGTACTTCAATCTGTATTGTCTATATAAAACATTTATTTTTAAGCTCCATAATGATATTATAGAAATACATAGAATATTTTATAGAGTGTATTTTAGTGTACTCACTGTGAAAATAACACATTTAAGACAGGTATTCTTATGTCCAAACGTTTTAAATATATGCACTTGTTTGTCTTGCAGTATTATGTTACTTTGAAAAACAAAATACCAGTGTTTTATTCTTTGCTCCTTGCCAGAATCTTCTCATTCAGATTCTCCTGGGTTACCAAGGGTGCTCACTGCTGTGAGATATTTTATAAAAACCACGAAAAGTATGTAGATTTGTAGAACTCCTATATTTGCTTGCATTCATGTCTAGTGCACATCGCTTGCCTTTCAATTCTCCAAGTGCCTTCTTCATAAGTGCAGTGACATATAGTGCATTCATCAGTTTTCACCTCCCGGCCTGCTGGAATGACAAGGGTTTCTGCAAAGCAGTTTGGGCCTAAAAGAAGGAAAGAGTTCATTATGTCATACCAGTAGCACACTGTAATCCAGCCTAGTGCAGTTTTAGTCCTGAGCATAGAAAACCTAATGCAAAGTGAGTAACACTTGCATGAACATGAGCATCATGCACAAGGCATAAAAGCAGCAAAAAACATGAGGCCCCTGCCCTCCGAAGTGGCTGGATGTTTTTGTATGGACTGTCCCTCCCTCCACACAGGAAGGTGCAATAAAGCCTTTCTGTGGAACATGGAACTGTTACAGAGGCCTAGGCAAGCACAGTTGGAACAGATCAATACAGGTTTAAGCTAGAGAAAATGCCAGCTATTGATAATGCAACAGTGCTGCTGTAAGCTTCTAGAGAGCTGATTATAAATGTTATTAGTTTTCCCCCATTGGAAACAAGTACAATAGTTTGTGTAGCAATCAAAGGATCAGATTATTTTCCATTTTGTGAGAATATAGTCATTTTCCACAGACTGGAATAGCTCCAGCCTCTTCTGAATGAAGACACTTTTCATGTATAAAAGAAATACTCCATTTTATGTAAGTCAGCAAGCCTACAAACATCTCTTTTCATAGTACACTGAAATACCTTCATTTCAAAGGATGAGGCAGAAGAAAAACCCATCAGCATAATGTTCAGAAGACAAATCTGGTTCTTTCAAAAGATAACATCCTCACATCTCTCTCCTGCAGAAGGCTGTGAGGGCTGCATTATCTACATTTCTGTTAAAAAAGAAGCCTATTTCTGCCTTCAAAACCCACACACACTTGTACAGCAGTACTAAATCCTCCAATCATCTATCTAAACACTCATGTCCTCAGTGGAACTCTGCCCTTCCATTCAATAAGCACACACGGCACTTTAGTACCACTGACCATCTGGGCAGGATGTGTATCAGGAGCCATCACACGTTGATCTGACACTGCTGAAATTCTTAAAGGCTATGGGTGTGCAAAACGCTTACTGACAGCCAACTTGTTTGCTATACAAGTAAATATATTGCAGATGGCCTCAGTTTTCCATTGCTGGAGTTCTACTCTTAAAACCGATGCCTAAGAGCATGACTTCTTCTACAGAAATGTGTGCAGCACATTTTAAAGCAAACAAATAGTTTTAATAGTTATCTTTCTGGAACAGGTTATGCCTTTGTGTACTGACACAACACCCTGAGAATCAGATGCCAAATCAGCCATAACGAAGGCCTTTCCTCACTGAAGAGACACCCTGTAAAGGAGACCGGCAAGACTTGCAAAAATTTGCACCCAAAGTTGCACCCCTTAATGTTCTAAATATTTAAGCACGTACTTTGTTTTCATAGAAACAGAGAATAACAAAATCATTAGGGTTGGAAAAGACCTCTAGGGTCATTGAATTCAACTGTTAACCCAGCACCACCATGTTCTCCTCTAAACCATGCCCCCAAGTGCCACATTTATGTGCCTTTTGAACACTTCCAAGGATAGTGATTCCACCATTTCCCTCGGCATCCTATTCCAGTTTTAGGACTGACTGCTGACACTTAACATGTGTCTTCTTCCACAGCTTTGGGTGGCTTCTTGCCCATTCAAGGCTTTTGACACAGAATGGATAGCAAAATACATGTATCTCATGTAAAATCACCTGCTTTACTATCCTAATGTTACTGTGATACTTCTGTGTTTTCAGTCCCCTCAGTCTACCCATGGAAGGTGTTACTGGGTTGGATGGAGGAAGGAAGACTTTAGGATGGAAGCCATGCTCCTGGGTCCCACAGCACACTGGGAGGTGCCTCGGCTTTCAGCCAAGATAAAACAGCATGAACTATGCTGTCCTCAGTGGAACTGTGTTTAAAATATTTGAATGCTAATCTATATAATTCTGTTTCAGTGAAATATAGTATTTTTCTTGCACCTAATAAATTTTAATCCCAAGATGAGTTTACCTACACATTAGGTAAAGGTACCTGCATGCTTTACATGCTGGCCTGTAACAGTGATTTACAAAGCTACATGATATAAAGAGTTAAAATATTAAAAGCAGAATCTGCTTTCTGTGGAGAATTTGTACGAAATATACAAGACCACTTGAAATTTAAACGCTAAGTAAAAGGCACCAGAGGAACAAAAGTGATGTCAATTCCCCGTGCAGGATTTATTTCATTCTGGAAAAGTAAATGTTACAGGTTATACTTGGTTATAAAAACCAACCAGTGAATGAAGTAAAAATGGTGCAACTGGCCATAATATAATTCACTAGGATTTAGAATGCAAATGCCTCCAGTTGCAATTAGCAACACCTTAATGCCATGTGTGACGAGTCCTTCTTACATCAGAGAGTATTAAATGTAAAGATACAACAAGTTAGACCTCAACAGTTAAACTACTTAATATTGGGGAAAGTCATTGCTTGGGTAAATCTACAGAAGAGCAATAACCACGTACTTCAGAAAGGGATCTGACAAAAATAAATGACAGCAACAAATCTTTTTTCAGTATCATGGAAATTTTCTACAGATAAATGCCTATTTTCTGGTCCTGCATGTGCATCCAACATTACTGCAAACCTTATATAGTACTTAAACTGGCAACAGTCCACTGGTATCCTTGCCCTCACCTTTTTCTTTGCAATATCACATACACACAATACTGTGGTTAATGTTACAGAAAAGGTCATCAATGAAAAGGCTGAACTGACTGTATTACTGCAACATCACGCACATAAATGTCAGTACAATATAGTGTCCAAACATGGGGAAATAATTCCACAACTACCCTTTTATAGTTTCTCCAAACCCTCTGACTGCTAGGGAAAAATCATCTGAGCTTTACCCCAAACTCTCATTCAATTTTGAAGCTGTATGAGCTAGTCCTGGCTCTTGGTGTTCTGTGGCTCCCTTCCCACCCAGCAGGCATTGCTCATCCCTTTCCTTTTCCTCTGAGGAGCAGCCACAGGGCCCACACTTACATGGCTGGACGGGCCTGAGGTGACCAGTCTGCAGTGATGGGATAGACAAGGGACAGCAGGGGTGGACTTTTGATGCAGGGCTGCCCTGTCAGCCCCTCCCCGGTCCCTGCCAGTCAGAGGGACAGTGATGATGAAGCTGCTAATGATTCTCTGCCTGCCTGAAAGGACAGTGGGGAAACTGAGGAACTGAAGATTTTGAGCAGACAGTGGGAGGGCCACGAGGCACAGCAGGCACACAAAAGCTGGTGTTGAAAACTCAGGAGTGTTATTTTCTCAGTCTCCCTTAGCAGAGGGAGGCAGAAGCACATGTTTCACAGAATCACAGAATATTCTGAGCTGGAAGGGGCCCACAAGGATCATCTAGTCCAACTCTTAAGTGAATGGCCAGTACAGGGATTGAACCCGTGACCTTGGTGTTATTATTAGCACCATGCTCTAGTCAACTAAGTTTCCTCAACATTCAGAGTGGAAAAGCTACACTGAAGGCATGGCAGTTGCTGAAACTACTGCTTTACTTAATGCTGGGCAGTTTATATTGATTTAGCAAAATTTTCAGATTCCCATCAAAAAAGGTGAGCTATTTTTTGGTTTTAAAGTTTGCAAAATTACCTGACTTAGGATATGAAAAGAATTTCCAAGAAAATCAGGCCATTTCAATCCTAAATCAGTAGTGGAGTTTCTCCCTAGATGGTGCTGCTACAGGAGAATTAAATTTCTTCTTGGTCTACAAAGGAGGTTGCCTGGTTTCTGAGCTCCTGGCAACACCACTACTCTGCCCACCTTCAGCACCTGGTACTTGTTCAGTGCAGCAGCGGCTTGTTCGCTGTACAGTACAAACCCCCTGGGCTCCATTCCAACTGAATACACTTATCTAGCTCTAAGGCAGTCAATGGTGCTGCACATCTTCACAGCAGATGAAGATCTTGCTATATCACTCTTAAATCTGGCAGAAAATTCAATATGACATATTGTATCAATTCTGAGTGCAGCTTGAAATCACCCACGACATTGTTTGTTTTCCTGAAGTATAAAACTGGCGCAGTCAGACTCCACTTGAGCCATACCCATGCTGGTATCAGCACAGATTTCTTTCCCAGGGCTAAGACAGAGTTGCTGCCACCACGGCGACGTCTCAAAGTGGCAAGTTCAGTACAAATCCTCAGTTCTCACACTGAGCACCAGACTGGCATGCAGCTCTCAGCTTTCATGCATATGAAAACAGTGAATCCTAGCTTGCAAAAGAAACATTTATACTGTGATCTAAGGAACTACGAAGGCAGATTTGGTGGTTAGTTCACTGAGAGATTACAATGGTATCCTCCATGTCTGAAATGCTTAAAATCTTAAAAAGTTTTAAAATGTTATTGAGTAAAGGCTGCTATTGTTTTTGGGTTTTTTTTTTTAAAATCCTTACACTGATACTGTGAAAAGTTTCCAATGACATATGTTATGCTTCAGCGTTGACAAAGGCAAATATCTAATTAAAATGCAAATTTTGTTCTCTTGGAAGAAAACAGCTGATGCCAATTTCCGGGAGAGAATGTCCAAGCCACTCACCTACAGAAGCAACAGCACCTGTAACCTTGACAACCTCAGAATTGACTCTACAACTCTTCATACAAAAGATGTTCAACTGCAGCTGATGTGTTTGCCCGAAGAATTAGTCAGAGCAGATTTTTGCCAATTAGAACTTTAGTGACAACCTCTGTAATACACCACTTTGATGTAAGACTGCTTTGGACTCTAGTTTGTACTAAACTTTCTCACAGCTGCCCTTTTAGTAGCTCCTTGCAGCAGTCAAACAGGCCACTTCTACGGTATCTGACAGCAGTCCCATCTAACCTGGCAGTTTTCTGGCATGCATTCCTATGGTATTGGAACACTTTGTGAATTACATAACCTCAATTTCCATGGAGGCATTTCCAATGATTACAATATGAAAAGACAGATCCTACCTACACTTTGCCCTGAAGTCTTGAGAGTCATGACATTACACTAAAAGCAGCTGTGCTGGGTGAGATCCGAGGTCCACCCACACCTGCAGCAGTCAGGAAGTATATGGGGAGAGAGCGAGCATATGTTCTCAGCTTCCAGCACTTTCTGAGTCAGAAAGTTTGTAAATGGCTCCTGCTTGCTGAGTTAATGGATGGAGTTAATTGATTTCTTTATGATTAACTTCTCCAACATCCTGCTGAACCCAAGTAAACAGCATTTGGTGGCAAGGAGGTACACAGCTCCTGTGTATGGGATAGAACAGTTTTCTGTTGTTGTCCACCCACTACCTGAACTTGGTATTCCTCATAGTGGAAAAGGCAGTAAAAACCATCCCCATTTTTGCCATACTGTTTATGAGCTTACTGACCTGTACCATGCTTCCCTTCCCTCCCATCACCTCACCTGTAGCCTGAGGAAGCCAGTTCTGCACACTCACTTGTCCCTGCTGACCTCCCCAGACCTCTCCCAGTTCTGCTACCTCCTTTTGGGGCTGTGAGGACCAGACCTACACACCACACACAAGCTATAGAAACACCATGGACTTGTATAGGACTTGTACAGTAGGACAGTGATATTCCCTGTTTTCTTTCCCATTTCCCTCCACTTCCTCACCTTTGCCTTTCTGCTGTGACCCCTGATGAAAAACTTAAGCTAACATTTTCATGACACTTACGAATTTTATACCAGATAGAAATCTTATAAAACAAACGTATCATGGCACACAAGTCAAATCTGCTGCTGCCTGTAGCAAGCCAGCATGAGAACTAAAAAGAAGAAAATCAAGAAGGCCTGGGACACATTGGAATAACCTTGTATTGTTTTATCTAAAGCCTTGATTTACTGTCCAGGGACAGAGCTGGGGTCTCAGCTATGTGGGGTGCAAATGAGTAGCTTGAAACTCCTGAGTCTGTGTGTCTGTGTGATCGGCTGGCTGTGAGTGCGGTGAATGTGTGACCTGCAGCTTTGCCCTGCCTTGAGTGGCTTAACCACTCCCACCTGAAAGTGAATAGTATAAAAGCCCTGGATCATTAGCAGTAAAGTGATTTCTGTCCATCGAGTCAGAGGTTCATGTTGTCATTCTGCTATAGCTACAGGAAAGTTTCACTTTTCAGAAATACTACTTGACAGTCTTCCATGTACAGCGAGAGTGTTTCTGTTGCTCAGTAATTTCAGGAACATGCTGGGGAAAGCAAAGCCTTCCCTCCCACCTCTCAGATCTTTCTTATTCCTGACATTTCAAAACTTCCTCCAAGATCTATTGCAGATGCCAGAGAGACTAATGAAACACTGAGTTGGAATATTCAGACTAGATACCTGCCTGCATTTCAAGTTGTCTGCCATGGCAGATGACCTGGGATGCCACAGTAAAAAACCAAGGACTCTTTAGAATTGCACTGGGAAGCCAGGACAGCCACGTGCTGATAGACATTGGCTGTGTGTCTCTCCCAGCACACTGGGACACAAAGTGCCTTGTCACCTGCTTAGATTATTGAGATGGGTTTCAAAATGTGATAACACAGCATGGTGAGACATTAAAATAAGGCTGCTGTGCCACACAGCACCGCAGAAGCAATATTTTTAAGATGCAGGCATTATCTTCCTCACCCCTCTCAAATATAATCACTTTCTCCAGAGACGGTATCAGTATCTACTTTGTGCGCTTCCAATCTCTGATCTCTCTAAAGGGTCTGTATCTCCCTGGCTTGATTTTGTTTCCCTCTCATGTGTATATACATATATATATATATATATCTCATACGTCTATCTCCTGAAAAATGTCAGCTCAGAAGATAAAGCACAAAAAGCAGCTGGCAAAAGTAGTCTGTGACCAGGATTACAGCAGACTCTCATTCTCTCACAAAAATAAGTTCATCACCTCTGCTGCTGCCATGATTCTGACTTCTCCCAATCCAATGCACCTTTTACTTGCCTCAGTACCTTTGGAAGCTAGGAATCAAGTCTGAAGGAGAGTGTTACAGAAGGATTCAGGTAGACCCAATTTAAAAGGCAATTTGAGACCCTGAAAAACCATGTGCTATTTCCATAGTTTATCAGTGCTTTAAGATACTGGCGGCCCCAGACCCATGGCAGACTTCCAGTAAATGTGCGTATACATGGTATGACAAGGAGAAGAAAAATCCATTTTGTCTTTGTTCTTACCTGCTATGGGAAGCAACAAAAAGAGAGTGTATGCAATGTGCAACCTTTCATGAAAGCATCATTTTTTTCCTGCTAGACAGAGCTTTGGTGCTTTTAAGAATAATGAAACCCTTCCCCTTCTTAAGGTCATATTTTGTTAGATGCACAGGGAACTGACAGATTGGAAGAAACAATTAAAAATAACATTTTGCACCTAATTTAGAAGGATGTGTATAGCAGCATCTGCTGTGAGCTGACAGACAGTAGAAAGCCCAGAGAAATTCTCCTGTAACTAAATGGGATGTCCACATCATCAGTGGCACTGCTGTGGCAACATGGGTATAAAAGCTCTGGCACTTGTAATTGTCTCTGTGTGCACATATGTGTGTGTGCATGTACCTTAATATAGAAGATAAAATCAGCTATAATATACTTAAGAGCTGGATTTTAATATTCTGCTTGAGACTCACAAGCCCAGTTTATGAGCATGTTCTGTTGTTTTACTTTTCCATTTACCATGTGTGACAGCAACATTGACGAACATTTTATTCTGGCCCCAGTCCTAGAAATCAGAGTAGCATCCAAAAAGTCCCACATTACACGAAACAAAGTGACCACAGCCACCACTGCTTCTTCTCAGCTCTGATTCTCCATTGACAGATAGAAATGGCTTACAGGAAAGGAACAGTCGATCCTGCCACTGCTGCTGTCTTCTTAGTTTTTCATGTGTATTCATAGCACAGAATTTCATATATCTGGTTTTTGTGTCCTGAACAAAAAGAAGCAGGGGAACATCGAACACTATACAATCCAATACCACAAACAGAAAGCCCTGGAGCATAAAAGTGCCCAATTAAAACATGAGGCTTTAGTACCATAAAAATAAACTACATCAAACAACTTTCTTTATCAGAGAAAATACAGAAAGACTTGATTAGGCTACTTAAAATGATTTTCAAAGGTCCTACAACTTGTAAAGGGACATTGTATTCCATCCAGAAATGGCACCAATTAGACATGAGCTGAACATTGCGTGTATCTTACAGAAAATTACATAAACACTTAGAAGCCAGCAAGCCGTGCATCAATTTTGTGCTCAGCTTTCTTGCAGATCAGTCACCACCCAGATGATTAGGAAATCAGAGACACCAGGCTTGAATGCATTGGGACAAATCATGTCAGATGCCTCAGATAACACAGAATCACAGACTTGTTTAGGTTGGAAAAGACCTCTAAGATCATGAAGTCCATACATTAACCCAGCATTGCCAAGTCCACTGCTAAACTATGTCCCTCAGGGCCACATCCACAAGCCCACTGAACACTTTCAGGCATGGTGACTCAGCCTGTTCCAATGCTTGAGAACCACCTTTTCAGTGAGGAAATTTTTCCTAATATCCAACCTAAATCTGACACAACTTCAGGCCATTTCCTCTCATCCCTTTGTTTGTTACCTGGGAGAAGAGACTGACCTGCACTTGGCTACAGCCTCCTTTCAGGTCGTTTTAGAGAGCAATAAGGTCTCTCCTGAGCCCTCTTTTCTCCAGGATAAACCCCAGCTCCCTCAGTTGCTCCTCATATGACTTACTCTCCAGACCCTTCACCAGCTTTGTTGTCCTTTTCTGGACTCTGAGAGGCCCAGAACTTAACATAGGATTCAAGGTGCAGCCTCACCAGTGCCAAGCACAGAGGGACAATCCCTGCCCTGGACCTGCTGGCCACACTATTCCTGATACAAGCCAGGATGCCATTTGCCTTCTTGGCCATCTGGGTACACTGCTGGTTCATGTTCAGCCAGATATCAGCAGCCATAGGCCCCTTTCTGACTGGCAGCTCTCCAAGCCCTCTTCCCCAAGCCTAAAGCACTGCATGGTGTTATTGTGATCCAAGTGCAGGACTCAGCATTTGCCTTGTTGAACCTCATTCAACTGGCCTTGGCCCATAAATCTAGCCTGTACAGATCCCACTGCAGAGCCTTCCTATCCTCCAGCAGATCAACACTCACACCCAACTTGGTGTTGTCTGCAAACTTGCTGAGGGTGCACTTGATCCTCTCGTCCAGGTCACTGATAAAGATACAGAAAAGGACTGGATCCTATACTGAGCCCTGGGTGATTACTGGTGACCAGCCACCAACTGTATGTAATTCCATTCACCACCAACCACTCTCAGTGTCTGGCCATCCTGCTTATTTATTATCAAGCGAATGGTGCACTGGTCCAAGCCATGAACCACCAATTTCTCCAGGACAATGCTGTGGGAGAAACAGACATACTCAGAGGATGGTGCTCCTCAGCCTGCTGACCACTGGCCCTGCCTGCTGGGACCAGGTTTTCATTCATGCTATGCTTGCAGAAAGCTGCCTGCCTGTGCAGCCCGCAGCTCTCCCTCTGCTCCCCCCTGCACCATCCGGGCTACACAGCGAACGAGCCTTGGCTAAGGCTAGCCTGGAAGAGAGGACAGTGGTTTAGTCTGGGACATGATGTGTGGCGCAGCATTCTGCAAAGATGCTCATGGTGGAGGGCAGCCCAGGGACTCCATGGGAGTCGGGGTACACAATGAAAGCATCGGCTACTTCTGAAACCCAGAGAGGGCAGTCACATCTAAGAAAACAAACCAAATCATCACTAAGTTTTCCCTCCGTTACAGAAACTGCAGAAGCATTGCCAGGCACTGTGGGGACTGGCAACAGTGAGTGGATATTGTGTGAGCTGCAGCAGGGTGAGATGCCTGACTGCCCCAACATGGGAGCTCAAAAGCTCTGCTGTTGAGGTTAACAGGGCTAATCCTTCCCTTTCTTAAGCTGTTTATTCATCCCAGTGACCCTGCCGGGCTTGGCGGGGTTACTGGGGGCCTGGTGGAAGACCTGCTCAGTACTAAGTCATCTTCTTTACACTGGGAAACATCAGCTTACCCTTCAGTCTAAGCCAGCCAGATGAAACGCCTTTGTTGAAGATTCTCAACAAGTTATAATAAAAAAACCCAAAAAACAGTTACACAAATGTAAGTAGACCTTGCTCTTCCAAAAGCACATGTTACAGGATGGTAATTTAATGCCTCAGAGATTCGCTGCAAACACTGTAACTAAGAGCACATTTTAATTAGCAGAAACACTGCAGCAGTGCTGGGCTGTAGCATCTATCATGCAGGTTAGTTAGGTCACTGAGATGTGTAGAGTAATTCAGGCAATAATGCACATACCATCAGGATTTTGTATGTCCTGACTATATGCAGATTAAATGTAGGATAAATGCATGAAGGAAAAGATTTAGAGAATTATTTTTGGAAAATCCCTTAAGACTTCAACTAAATTAAAAGCTAAAGTGGTACCAAAGCACAGTATAATGCTGCTTTAGTAATGACATGAATCTAAATCAGTATATTTTTCCAGTCACTATAAAACATTGGGTAGTGAGAATATGGTATGTGAGGATGGCCAGTGGCTGCCTACTACTACAAGGAATCATTCAATCAAACCAACAAAATATTACCAGTCAAGCATCAGCCATTTTTCACTCCATTTTAGAACACATACACCAAATACAGTTAAACCTGGGGTTAACTTGCTTACTGAGAATGATTTATGTCAAAATCCTGAATGCAGCATTATCCTAGAAAAAGGCATCACAGAAGGAGCCGTTGTTTGGGGCCTCAGACACCTGTGTAACTCTCTCATACAGACCGGCTGTGAGCAGCATTGACAGCTGTGGAAAGAGGTAACAGAGGTTAAGACTGTTAAAGGGAATAAAGTCTACAGAAATAAGTGGTCTGTCACACCTGAACTACTCAGCTTCGTAATTAAAGACTTTAGTCCTGTGGCAGTTTCTGGACTGTATCAGTGATTTTTTGCTCATTTTATCCATTTCCTTTGAGTTACCTGGTCAAGACCAATCCCAGCACAACTCTTATTCAAATCATTTAAAAAAAAACCCTGTTCCACAAAGCACTTTCTTTAATATATACCAAAGAATTACCACCTTCTTTCCCCCTTCTACCTTTCTTATTTTGACTGTTTCCAATAATTTTCCTTCTAAAACAAGAAAAATGGTACCTGTTTTTTAACAGAAGTGACAGAAATCTGTGCCAAAGTATGAAGTATAATTTTAGAGATGTTATTCATCGTTTTAAAAAAACAACAAATTCTAACAACACCCTTTGCTGTGCATTGTTAGCTTCATTGCCTGAAATAAAAAGCTGTGCTTGTAAAAAAACAGGTGTTATGCATGGGAATCAGAACGAACAAATAAAGAACCTGTTTACTCACCAGTCCTAATGAATTATCACTCTATGTGTGAAAATTTACAAAATATACAGTTGTAATTTCTAATTGTTTTAATGTGATACTTCTACTATCTGAATATCCCTGTAAAGAACTAAGTTTTTGTAAAAAAAAATTCCTTATCAGCTTTATGATGCACCTAAGTTACGCTACAACAGAGAAAAATCACAGTATTTTTATGAGCAAAAAGAGAGGTTATGCTTTGCCCACCATGCTGCTCAATCAATAACTCTACCTTTTCATCCCCTTTAATGATTTTCCCCTGGTGGTTATGAAACACAGCCCTTAGACAGCTTGCTTTGGAAAGATTGTATTTTGTACCCGTGGTGGAAGCCAAAGAGAAAACACCAGAAAAATGTTGCTGTGAGAGCACACTCTTCCAGCCCCTGGTACCCCAAGCGGGGTAACTGGTGCAGCCCTGTTCCCATGGCCGGCCAGGATATGACCTTGGAAAAGTTTGGCATTGGTCCCTGCTCCAGAACACTTCTAGTCAGGCACAGTCCTGGGGATAGGCACCCAACCCTGACATCTAAAAATGAGGGATCTGGTCCAAGCCAGCTATCTGTGGACCCCATGTAGAGAGGGAAAGGAAGGGGCACTTCTGAGACAAACCCTTGTACATCCTGTAGACGGATGCTGCCACAGCGGCTCACTAGTCTGGTCTGCAAGTTATCCCCACACAGGCACCCTCCTTACATTTCAGCCCTATTTCTGACATGGGCTTACAGTATCACTTTCTTACCTTATCAGGGTCTTGCACAGAATAAACACTGAGATGCCAAAACAACATGTGGACCTAAAAAAATACTCAGGATAGGAAGGGGTGCCTCAAATAGTAATTACTCTGTTGATCAGAAACTGTCAAAAAGTCAGAGCTGCAAATTTGAGACAAGACACTATTCCTGAGAACACTTCACATACTCCATATTTAGGACCATGACTAAAGCCAGCTGTTTAGAAACGAACCAGGTACTCTGTAATCTAAATTTATTAAGTTGCAACATGAAAATTCATCGCTATCAGAAGTTAATTTCCTCTTGTTTCCGTTTGCATCAGCCTCACACAACTCATGAATCAATAATGGGCAAACAGAGATGCTTTGGAGTAGGAACAGTGGGAAACCAGAAGATGGAAGGGTGATTCACTGCACAGGGAAAAGAGTAGGAAGCCACTGATGTTTGAAGAAACCAGATTAGTGGGATTTCAAGCAGGAAGGAAAAAGTAAGGAAAGCAGGCTAGGCGACTCGCAAAATTATTTTAAGGAATCACCTTTTGTGGAGATGGAATGGCAGGTGATTTGAAGTGAGAAACATAAATCATGAAAGATATGGGAATTAGCCTTGTTAAATGCAAAGATTGCCTCAATGAGTTATATAAATCCTTTCATTCAAGAGAATTGCAGCAGCACAGGAATTTCATGTCACTCACAGGGGCAGACATAAAAGGATACACACTACCCAAAAGAAATTTTCCACATAATATTGCTCAACTTCTTAACTTCTGGTGTCTTAATCAGCACTTATTTTCCTACGTGCTGCAAAGCAAAGACCATAATTTGATAGCACAGTGCTATTCTCTCATGATGTTGCTAGTGCATGCTCTTTCTTTCCATTGCACAGGTGTGTGAAATTGGGCAGGGTACAGTGAAGAGCACAACCCCCTTAGAGCAGCCAGATCTGCAGGTACACAGATGTATGTCAGCTGGGCCAGGGTCTAGCAAAAGACATGTAAAGTAAGGATGATAAGCTGAATGTTCCCTTCAACACACTCACTGCAACTTGGTAAGAGGAATCCATGGATCTAGTCTCCCTATTTAGTCACCAAGCATAACAAGACAGTGAGGGCTGTTTTGACTAAGAAGATTCAACAGCTCATCCCAGTCAGAGAGCAGGATACAAAGAACACCAAGGCTCATGTACAGACCTCTGTTTCTAGCCAACACAAACTCAAATCTAAGAAGACAAAATTTGTATAATGGAGGCTGCAAAGATGTCTGCTCATCTAAGAAGGAAAGGAAGAGACAAGATATTCCCAGTCAGGGGCTGGCCTATTTAAATGTCCTACTACTAAGCCAAAGCACTAAGCATGTGAGGATGCTCTAGGAAAAGTAAGAAATCAGATCAGGCCTCTCAATACACTAATAGTCCAGAAAACTCTATCCTGAAAAAAATCTAACTGGCTTCCAGAAATGGCCCCCAAGATGGCCAAGGTAGTATGGGGAAGTTGGGCTGCTTTCTGGAACTTTCTTATCCTTCCCCCAACCTCCCCCCCCAACACATATGACCTCTTATGGAGCAGATACTAAGGCATGAAAACTCGTCTCTGTATTTACAGTAATAGAATTCTTGTAAACCTATTCTTAAATATTTCCACATATTATATGCTTCGTCTTGTAAAATTATCTCCAAAAGCAATTATTATGGAAATAAAAATTCTGGGGGAAAACAGCTGGTGCTTTTATGTTTATCTGAAAGCTATGTTTGTTTTTTCCCAGGCAAAACCAGAGCCTTATGAAATTGTAAATGATTCCCAAGACACTTTGAACTAATTTTCTTACAACTCAGATTAGTGCACTAGAAAAAGTGTAGTAAAGTAATGAAAAAGTGGCAAAACTAAAAATTAAATTTTACTTTTCAAATTAAGATATTACTCAGAAATGTCCTACAACCAACAATAAAACACTGCATGAATGATTACAGCGATAGCTACTCAATCTGTCTTTGGGGTATTCTACTCTATGGTGATAAAAATGATCACTGCTCACCTGCCACATACACAGCCTAAGCATAAAGACCTGGGAAGTTGGTGTTGAATACAAGTTATTAGTTTTGAGAACCTCCCTAGAAGACAAAACTAAATTAAATTGAGAAGCTCTTAATTACGGAGTAAATCAAAGTGTTGTAAAACATGGGATTCAGTGATGCAGAAAAGGGATGTTTCCTGCAGAAGTGATGTCCTAGTGAAGGGGGAATATCAGCCCAAGAGGAAGAAACCATCATCTCTCCAATTTGTCCCCTTTTGCAAGGTCAGGTTCATTCCTGTCTTGCTCTGGGGCTTAATTTGCAAATACTCCCTTTGCACTTGATACCAGAACCATTAGTAGCACAATATGTACTTGTAAAGTCTACAACCATTAATGGATTTGTAATTTCTTTTCTCATTCTTTATTCCAAGTCTGCGTGTAATTTATGCATATGCATTTGAAATCTGTGTATTAACATGCATAAAAAATGGATTCTGTAAGGAATCTTTGTGGAACAAAAGCTTTGCATGAGTTTTGAAGAGAGGAGAGAGAACTGATCAGGACAGAAGGAGTTTTAAGGAGTCTCATTTCCACAACAAAATGCATGAAGACTGGAGGAGAAGAGATCCAGTCCACAAACAGCAAACAGCTTAAGAGTCATACCTTCACTGATTTCCCTTCCTTCCTATTTGTACCTTTTCTTGCTTACTGCATTGTAAACTCCTCAGGGCTGAGGCAGTTTCTTGCAATTTTTTTTTCACAGAACCTTGCAAGTTAGAGCCCCAGTGCTGATTTGGAAATTTATTACAATCATTATGATCAATATTTTTCTTTCTAGAAGACCGTTTAGGGCTTTGTCTAACAGTCCAAATACTAAGTGTTAGTTACTTGATATCGCTACTAAACTATGAAGTAATGAATCTCATTGATCACTGAGGAAAAGTTAAAACACAAATGAACTCTTTCACAGGTGTGTTTGAGATGAAGGAAACAGTAAGAAGAGCTTTTAGGGCTGTAACATTTGTAACACAAACAAACCCACACATGGTAACACTAAAGTTAACAAGGTGGTTCTGCAGTGACAGAGTTGTCTTTGTATCCACCCAACACTAAAAAGCTGCTTATTGTAGTGTTGTGGGAGGCTGGCAAATATTTCACCTTCTCCACAGACTCTGAGACTCTAAAAGTCTTACTAAAGTGTCCCCTCCTATCTTTTTTTTCCAAAAGGAAGAGTGGCAGCCTTTCCAATCCCTCTTCCTATCAGCCATCCCCATTCCCTCCAGTGGGTCAGCTGCTCGTCTCTACACCTTCTCTACCTCTGCTACAGCCTTCCACAAGAGCAGAGCCCAGGTCTGCACAGTGCTCACATGTGATCAGTAAGAAAAAAATGGCACTCTCCATCGTATTCTCACTACCCTTCTTGATTATGGACAGTATTTCTGATTATGAGTAACACTTCACTGACTTTGTTGTCTGCCACTGCACATGCAGTTGGGGATTTTGGAGACCTCTCTGTGACCACTGCTTCCTGCTCTAGCACAGCAACACCGTACATGCCCTGCAGGCATCACCATACACTGAACTGCATTTTGTGAGGTACTTTTGGAGATGTTTGTTGCTAGCAGAGCATCTCGATTATCTGAAAGAGCTTCATACCATCCAAAATCATGGAAATCAACTTCATGTTCCCTGTTATCAGTTCACTGATGAAGATGCTGACTTCTCCAGGAATCAACACAAGAACACCTTGACCCCCATGCTCCTTGCATTTTATTTTATTGTAATTCCTTTCCATGAAAGTACCTACCCATTTTTCAAATCGATGCAAACTCTTGACAGCCAGGGAAACTACGGCAATGCCTTCCAGAGTCACACTCTGCTGTGTATGAAAAAGCACCTACTTCCCTTTGCTTGCTTTGAGCCTTTATTTAATAATTTCATTGGATTAGACTCGTTCTTTTAATGCAAGAGACAGCAGAGGGTTTATTCAGAGGATGAACAGCTGCAGTTCCCAGTAATAAGGATCTTCCCCTTTATGGTGCCTTCCAGTCAAGGATTTCAAATCACACCTTGGGAACTACATGCTGTAGCATTAGCCAGGGATTCACTTTCTTAAGCACAAGAATAGAAAAAGGGAAAATCAGCCAAGTGATAATTTGAAAAAGGGAAGATCATCCAAGTCCTTTAGATGAAATTGCAGTACAGAGACACTAGTCAACTTTGAAACTTTGAATATACCCTTTCTATCTAGAGTGTTTGTAGAGATAATGGTCCCAGGATTATTATTTTACAGACTAAAAAGGGATCATTTTATTTCTAAATTGCAATCACAAAGAAATGAACTCCCCCCCACCCCCCACCCCCCCCCCCCCGCAAACAAAACAAACAAAAAGCTAAAGAAAAAAATCAAACAAAAACCAACCAAAACCCACAGTACTTTTTAAGGGAAGTCTTGACCACAACACTATGAATAATACCATGCAAATGCTCTAAAATAGACTAAAGCACTTTGGAATGAAAACTTTTATATAGAATTTGTATCATTCCAGACAAATTACATCAAGGAATAAAATAAATCAAGGAGTGTCTTCCATTAAGCATGACTGTCAGCTGATTTCTACTATATTAGCAACACTGTTACAGGTAAAAACATCCAATAGCAGGGCAAAATAATCCAGTTGCAAAGATAAGATTCCACAAGGGAATCATAGGCAAACACAAGCAACAACTCTTTAAAATGCAAGAATAAAAAACACATTTAAACACACCTTCATCTTTGGCTAGTGCTGCAAACACCTGAACTGTCAAAGGATACTGGAACTAAGTCAAAATACCCTAATCATGGTTAAATAACTAGATTCATAAATTTAGGTATCAGATTTTAAGCCTTGGCATGTTGTGTCTTTTTTTCTCTGTGCAGAGTGTCTTAGCAACTAAAACACATCTACATCTGTAATTCTGAGACTCTTATTTCATCTAATTATGGCAAATTTATTCATATTAAATAAAATTGTGTTTAAAAGTAACGACTGAATGCAGATGCTGAGAAATCAGAAAGGGGAAAACTTTTAAAATAGGATAAAATGACAGATATTATGGAAGGCAGGAAGTAAAACTTGGCTTTTTATCTCTTTGCCACTTCCCCTCCTTAGACTTCATTTTTTTTCAAAGTGAAACTTCTAAAAGCTGCACTCAGTCACTTATTTTTCCCCAATTTATCGCAAGTTCTTCCTGCAGATGACATTGCTTTTAAAAGACCATTTCTAACACAGGTTTCTGATTAAAACACAGGTTCTATTTCCAGGCTGAGAAAAAATGTCTAAAGGAGAGGGCTAGCTTGACTAGCCATACCTGACCACATTTGACTCCCATTGCGGTCAGACCTCTTATGGCTTGGCTTCTTATTTCTTTGCTTTCTGTTAAAAGAAAGATTTTAGGAAAAGCTTCTTTTTCTCCCCTAAGATTCTTCTCTGCCTTGAGTTTGGTTCTCAAATGTGAGCTCTGTGAAAAGATTGCAGGAAGACAGTGCAAGGGCATTCAACCATACAGGCTTGGGAGCGCACCCTGACCACACAGAGAAGGAATGGGGATGGTAAAAAAAAAAACAAAAAACAAACTGTGAAAAAATAAAGTGAGGAAATGCAAGAAACAAGCAAGCAACATTCCTATGCAGGAATGTGCAAGTCTGCATGTCACGGAAACCAGGCCCAAGGCATTAAAAAGATTTCAAATGAGCTCAAGCAACTCAAATAAAACTTGAGAGCACACTTTCTTCCTGCAGCTATCAGAGCATGAGCACCTCATATCTAAATGAGTTTTCTCCAGTCTGCCCCACTGCCAATCTGTATGTGTCACAGCACCCACCTTCACCCTTAGCACTTTCCTTACTATCTAAGTCCCTTACCTTCCATATAGACACAAGAAATAACATCTGTAAACAACTTTCCTAGCTTTTAACACCTGGACTTTATAAAATAAAATTACTGTAAGCAAAGAGCTCCAAGTTCTCATTCCATTTATTTTTATGTCTTCATCTCTAGTCTTTCCATCTCTTCCTGATACAGTCAGATTTGCCTTGCCTTCTTTCTTGCCCTGAACCCCTCCTGATTTCTGAGACCCCATATGTTGTGCAATAACATCACTTCATGCTGCCTGTTCAAGCACAGCCAGGAGACCTGACCAAAAAGGTGCACTGTACCACATTCTCAGACAGGTACTGCAAGTACACTGAGCTGCACATTGAGTTCAGGAATGCCACATCCCAGTAACAGACTTGCTTTCTCATTGTGTTTGCTGCAGTTTTCATGAATTCACCTGCCCACCTGGAGAACATGGATAAAAAAGCTAGTCTCAACATCTTGGCTGTCCCTAACATTCCCAGGTATTTTCAAGGCAGACTCAAAAGTACTGCAACCATTTTGGTGCTTCTGAACCACAACTATAAGTTTGCATCTCACAGAGGGGCTTTTTTGATGTTTTTCCCCCAGCAGAAATCAGAAGTGTCATATTAAGATTCTAGCAGGAATCTAGTATATATTGTCACTATATGCAGTCAATATACAATATATATTTTCTCTTGTTTCTTCATGACAGGTTTGGGTTCTTGCAAATTTCCATGTTTCTAATTTGGGCTATACATTGGCTTAATTTGGTAGCACTGGGGTAATACAGAACTACTTCATATAGTTTCTTTTCCATCACTAACATTTGCTTTTAAAGACTTACCCAATATGTAGCATATTGAATACCTTAAAAAGTTTTAATTATTTCTTTTTCTCTATCCAATATACTGTGTCACTTCACAGTTGTGAGGGTCCCTTGCTGTATGACTTTTTATTCTATGGTTATTGCAGTTTTTGAGAGTGAGCTGCTAATTTAGACACTAAATGCTGATGACACCCATATTGCTCATGGGGTTTTTTTCTGCATTTTGATAGACTTTTCTAAACCACCCAGAACCTAAAGATTCCCCACAGGTTTTAAGAAAAAAACTTGCATATGCAACTCCAACCCAAAACTTTGATGTCACATTGCTAAAAACGGCTGTCTTGATGCACCTGTGCACACACACACACTACTAACCCTAAAGAAGTTCAGTGAACTAAGGAGAACTCAAATCTCCTTTCCGTGAAAGAATGACACTGAGGGAAACACATGAATAATTATGAGCATTTGGACATTGCTAATCTATGTTTTTAGTATATTATAAATATATTTATTTTGATGTTCCCCAATTCATGCTTTTAGAGCAACTGCACTTGCAGAAATCAGAGGCCAAGCAGACTGTAAAGCACCTTGCAGGGCATTAATAGCAGCCTGTGAACTTTCAAGGAAGAGACAGATATCTGTCACCTTCTAACAGATTTAATTTAAGTTTCTTTCAACATAGATTTAATGCACGTAAGAAAGCAGAATGTACCATCAGTCAGAATGCCAAGACCTTGTGGCTCAAGCAGCTTGTCCTCCTGTTGATCCTGGTGCACCATGGGCAGCGCTAATGATTCCAAAGACCAAACGAGATGTCAATTTCTATCTACAATTGAACATTGCATTTGCAATGAACTCACCAAGTCAACAAAATTCTACCAAGACTTTGCATTGGTAAGAATATACTGGAGTCACATTCAAATTTGCCCTCAGAAGAAAAATTACTCCCCTCCCTCCCCGACTTGTTTAATAGATTAGTCTTAGACAGTACACATAACTTCTGTTGTTGGTTCTGTGTTCAGGTGGCATGCACACAGACACATGCTCAGATTACTAGGAAATGTAATACTACCTATCTGTGCAGTAAGAAATGAAGCACCTGTGCACACACACAAAGACAGAGGACTAGCATGGACAGCAACTAAAAGGCAAGAACAGCTGTTTATATGAAAATTATACAGAATAGTAATACTTCATGCTCTATCACAGACCTTAATCATGATACAATGTATTACTGTATAATAATTTTTTTCCTGCTATAATTCATATTCAAGCAAGAAAAAACAGATGAGGGAAGAGATTTTCATATTTTTTTTCATAATAAGAGATTCTCATAATTTTAAACATAATTAAGTTCTAATATCTTTTTTTTAAGGTCATGAGGAAACTCTATGGCAAAGCAGCGGTTTGTATGAGCATGTTTTGCCGTGTTCCCAGCATGTGAAAAATGAGCCAGATCCATGGCTGTTACACACCAGATTATATCCATGTACTTTTTTAAAGTATGAGCTTGAACGACTTGCACTAATAGGGCCTTGCTGAGAATATAGACCAGTGCTATTTTGCTGCATTGTAATTAACTATATGATTATAAATGAGAACACGAATTTAAGTTTTTTCTTTTGAAGGCAAGCTTAAACTTTCACCATATAGCCAGCACCTTTGCAAATGGAAAAGAAGCAAAGCTAACTGTGTGCAGCCTGAGGGAGATAAACCTACCAGGTGCAGCGATGCCTAACTGATACAAGGAGTGCATCAGACACACAGCCTGGCACAGCAGGAAATGTCCAGTGCAGAGATATTTCTTTTGTGTTGTGAGATAATTTGGGGAGAACAATCGAATCAGGCTTTGAAATGGATCAGGGTGAGGCCTGTGGTTAAAAACACTTCTGGAACACCTTCTGAAATGGACTCAAACATGAGTCTACACCAGACCCAGCTGCAAGTTCTTCAGGGACCCATGTGTGCCAAGAATGTCCTTCAGTCCTTCCCAGTGACCAGTGCCCCTGAAAGGGAAGAACCAGACTGAGACTCACAGTGCGCCCATGGCTAGAGGAATCTGAACTAAAAAATGGAAACATACAGGGCCCCAGGTACCTCTTCCAGGGCAAAGGGGTAGCTGATGACACAGAGACTATATACAGACCAGCTTCTGCACTTCTCTCATCTTTCTGCACAGCCCAGAACAGCACAAGGCTAACACTGAGCCTTCAAAATCTTTGTAGTCTTGGTGAAGCCTTCCGACAATTTGGACCACCTGCAGAAACAAGCATGGCTTGCACGCTGATTAACCTCAGCTCCGCTCTCAGCAGCTGCACATGGGATTTGCAATATTTCTACTGATGATGATTCTCATCATGTATTCATCTGAGAGGTTTGTCTCACTAGCACCTATATGATTGAAGATAGTAAACCTCTGAGGCCCTGGTTTTATGATTAGAATAATTTTCTGAAAAAAACCCCATATACAATTTGTATTTTTAAGAAACTTCCCAAAAATCACTCCCCTCTGCCCATCAAAACTTTACACTGCCTGCGGAAACTACATTAATTCTATAAAGACAGATGAGAGGTTAGGGGAAAAGCAGTCATTGCTCAGAACTTCATCACTGGGCATGCTGGGCTAGCATTTGTTTCTCAGTTCTGCTCTCTCAGTAGGTGATGCAAACAGGCACAGATGCCAAATCATTCTAGCAACTAACTATATAGAAATTAAAGGTCTTTTGAAAATATGTTTATGTGAAGGATTAAAAGAGAAAGATCCTTTGAAGGATTAGAAGACCAGTAATAGGAAATCTGAAACAGAATCACATCCCTTAAGCTGTGTGACTCCAGGTACGGGCCAGGGACTTTTAAAACTTGAGAGAAGTTTCACCCAGCTAGAGGTGTCAACATAGCTGGAGAGTGCACTTAATAAGCACCTCAAGGGCTGCTCTTGAAGTATGAGTTTTGTCCGTCTTGATCACAACATGGAACTCGTCCAAGCACTTTCAGGAATACACAATGAGGGATCAGTCTGCTCCTCAGACCCAGATGGCACTCCTCAGCCTCCTCAACGTGCCAGCTTGTAACTGCTTGAATTGCTGCTCTGTGCTGGATCATGCTCTCACAGCAGCAATAGACAGAATAGACAGACTGAAGTTTCTTGGAAAAAAAAAACAAAACAGGTGTACTGAAAGCCACTGTTCCTCAGCCTCACACTCTTCTACTGATACCTAGGCACTTGGTAAAAACAAAGATTTTGTGCCATAAAAGAACAACCAACCAAACAAATAAAGCTACTGGAAGTGCATCACATATTTATTCCACAGTTATATTCTCAACAAATTTTTACAAATGTGGGACAATACAAGTCACATTACAGAAGATGCAAGTTCAGCTGGTGTCACCAGAGGACATATCTTCATGGAATATTCTTCAGTAAGTTGCACAGATCTGCATAAAAAGTGCAATTCCAGCTCCTGACAAAACTTTGAATTAAGGTGAGACACTAGTGAGTAAGATGCTGGTATCGCCTTTGGAATTGACACAGATATACCATTTTGTCTGCCAAAGCACTTGTGGAAGGCTGCTGAGGGACATGCTGTACTGAACAATCCCAAAGCACAGATGCACATTGGGCCGATATTTAGTACCTGAAAAGATCACTGACATATCGAGCACTTTTCATTATGAATATTATTATTTCTTCTTACTATTTTACTTCATTTCAAATAGCAAGCTGTTCCTATCTCAACCCACTTATTTCACCTTTTCTCTGCTTCTCCTCCCCACTCCATTGGGGACAGGGAGGGAAGTGAGGGAGCAGCTGTGCTGTACTTCCTTACCACTAACCAGGGTTAAACCACAACAGAAGCAAACAGCTGCAGGTTACAATAATAGAGGCCAAAAACTATCACATCATCAACATTTACTGAAGGCTCATGAACCTTCAATGGGTCAATGAAAGCTAGCTCAACCTATGTAACTACAGAGAGGAGCTGTAGAATAAGCTTCTCCATGTCTTTGATGAGTTCTCCCAGCTAGTCAAAAACAACCACAAAAAATCCTCAAATCCCCTCTGCAACACAAGTGACTTTACTTGTGCTTCATTCTATGCATTTCAGACCCAGTTCAGTTTCCATATTAGTGCTAATGCATACACACAGGTCCGTCTGCTCGGGCTCTTCAATGAGGTAACATCCAGAAATCAGAAATTTAGAACATTCAACACAAATTAACCAAAGATTAATCATGCTGTAAATATATGGTTTCAAGATCTGAAAAGCAGTGACAGATCAAAATGCCTTTTTGGTGTGATAATCAATTAGGACACTTGCAGGCAAAGGAACTGAGAATCTACACATCTGGAAAAATATTTGTTGGGGAATACACTCCTTTTTCTTTATGTGCAAAGTTCCTATCCGTGAACAGTGCTTTCATTGTCCTCTTGAAGGAACCAGAAAATCATATGCCACCTCCACATACCTAAAAGCACAATGACTGTTACCAATTTAACACTGCAGCAAACTCTCCCTTGCCAAAAGGAAACCTTATTTGCTATTTACTGACCCAGCATATAGGAGAAAGTAGCAGCTGGAAACAGGTCCTGCACAGCAAAAACCTCCTTCAAGTTATGAACAGAGCCCAGAGCTTTTGAAATGAACTTCTGTCCTTTTTACCAAATCAGTCACAGAATTATTTCATTTCTCTCTGGCATTTCAGTATTATCATCCATAGATACTTTTATATATATATATATATATATAAATAAGTTAAGTCTGTCTCTACCACACACACACACATATGTATGTATAGGTGTGTGCCATTAGTAAGAATGTATTAATCACTCCTAGGCTACCACTGAGAGGTGGTCATTAAGGCCAATCCAGAAACTACAAACAGGCACAATAAAAAAAAAAAAAAACAAAAACCAAAAACAAACAATCCCAAAATTTATCAGGTTATAACAAGTTGAAATTTCTGATTACAGCTCAATGGCTAAAACAGACTGGTGGAGAACACATCGTATTAGAAGTATGGGCTAAAATATATTTACCATGTATTATGGCAGCCTTGAAGTGGCATTTTCTGCTCAGAAAAGCTAACAGAGAAACTAATTAAAGCAATTACAGAATACGTACCAGGGGACATTTACTAATGGGACTCAACTCTGATCCTGCCATTAACTTGTTGTAAGTAGATGATTTCATACACAACTGACACCCTCTCCTGGTCAATGAGGTACTGTAATTATACCAAAACCCACTACCACTGCAGGAGTAGAGTTTTCAAAACTAAGAATATGTGTATGCACATATATACATGTGAACACACACAAAACTGTATGTTTAGTGTATTATATACTGCATTATTGTAGAATTTGCTGTACATATAATTACTATACGTTATGCCATATGTACACACTGCAGAAAGTGTAAAGGCAAAGATAGTATTCTACTGAATACTATAAATCAAAGAAAAAATTATACAGACATAGTTAAAATCTTAAAATACAGTGGCAAACAAAAGACTATCGATAACAATAATTTCAGCTTTTACAAATCTGGATTTCCTGTGCCATGCTGCTTTAGAAACAACTGAATTTTTTTCTAACTCTAAAGCAGCATTCAAGTTGCAGAGATGCATGTGCTCTAGCTGCCCTCTAACCAGCTCCAGAAGAGCAGCACCAGAATCTGGAAGGGTCCTCTGGCCACTGGCTCAGCATGGCTCACTTTAAAGCTGTTTTGAAGAGAACTCAGCTCTGTCAACATTCACCTGTTCACAGCGCAAGCAGAATACGTGACCTGTAAGTAAACAGCCTTGGTTCATCTGGCATGAAAATTCAGTGCAAAGGAAAACATAAAAAGACTGACAAAGTTTTTGTTCTGAGAGATGAAATTTAAAGCTATGGGCTTAATTATGAATCATTCTTTGTTTGTTTTAAAAAACCCAACACTATGCTACCCAGAAACATCAAAACAGAGCTCAGCCTCAATTACCAAATAAAATAAACGAGAGCACAAGCACAGACTTCTTCTCTGACATAGCTAGCACAGCCCTCTCTCACCCACACTGTGACAGGTATCTCCATTTTGACAGTGCTATACTCGAACAAAAAACAACTACACAGACGGGAACAGGAGGACAACTCAGATTAACTCATTCTTAGTTCTTTAGCCACTTCCCTTGAACCTTTGCCTAAAAAGAAACTGCAGCTGTTTTAAGGAGCAGCAGATCTACCTAGTTCAAGAGATTATCTTAAAGGTCTGACTGAGAACTCAGGACTAGGACTAGGACTGTCATGCTAGGAAGCCAGGAGCAGCAGTGAAGTCTGATCCCTGCAAGGAATAGAACTACTTGCTCCTCAAAACTCAAAAACAGGGATAAACTACTTCAGAATAGTTACTATTGGGCACATAATTATGTGCAATTATTGCAGAGATGACATCAGCAACATTACCTGTCCAGGATCACTATCATCCCCAAAAGATTATTAGCAGAGTCCATGGTCATCTTACACTAGTTTTAGTTCCTCCCTTCACTTTTAAGGAAGTAATTAGAAACTCTAACACATCAAATTAAAGAATAAGGAACAGTGCAATTATGACAGCATACTGTATAGGAAAACAGCAGTGTGTGGTTCCTCACCTCTGAAAGACTCAAAACTATTCACTGATGTTGAAAACACCTTAACTATGACCTTTGTGCAGGATTTGAACATCATAATGCCAATCAAAGAGAACTGCAATGAAAGGATTAATTACGCACAGGCTTCCAATTTTAATGCTTTGTGTTGTAACAGAAATAGGGTATCATTAAAGGGTGTCTGGCCAATGGAATGTCATATGGTGTGCCTATTTCTTACAGTAACTTTTACTAAGTCGTAGAACTGAAATCATTAATTTAAACCCCTAAAATATGGACATGATGTGTTTACTACCAAGTCTTGAAAATAATTGGATCATTATCATTAAAAGCTCTTAACTGACTGCAGCTTGAAAGTGTTTGCAATGGTGGAGATATGATGGATGAAATGAGCATGTTTTTAATCTCATTTTTAATGCTATGTGATCTAAACAACCAAGACATCAAAGACTGCACACTTTCTAAGGGGGGGTGTGTGTTCAGTTTAATGGCATCCAGTTTTCCACTGCACTTTCCTCTTTGTCTCACGTCTTTCAATTTTCCCATTCATTTTAAATTACATTAAACCTACAGCAAAGAACAGGTATGAAATCCTAAATGCCCGGGTGCATGATTCCCACAGTGGCCACCCCAGTTCAGAGCAGCCAGCACCGCCTCTCTCATAGGTCACTTTATTTCCTTTTCAAATAAGCATCAGCTTCACAGCACAGGCAAATAAGTCAACATATCCTCTAATTATCAGTAATCCAAAGATGACTTGCAGAGAAAACAAATGACAACTATGATGCACCAACTCTCAGCTGCTGGTTTTGTCTTGATTTCCACCACTTAAATAGAGCTGTCACTGACCAACTGACAGCATACCTGACTATCACACTGTCAGATACTAATACATATCCTTTAAACAGCAAGGTGGTTTATAGACTATCCACTTCATCAGGCACTGCATGACAGCAGCTTCCCAGTGCCACAGAGGCTCCTCAGAGAGCGCTACTGGATGGCTTGGCTTCCCCAGGCACTACAGAACTCATTCCTTCAGCTCCAGCTGTAAAAATACCCTCTGCAGTCACACTAGATAGTCTCTTGGTTTCTCCACCACCAGTTGTTTCATGCTACATGAGCTGCTGAGACTAAGGTATATCCTGTTTTTCTTGCTGGGACACCTGGAAACCAGAAGAGGAGGTAGCAGCAACCCACATGTGAAAAGCTGATGGAAAAAGGGTTCCTGCCCCTTTGTAGGTGAGCAGGAGCTTGAAAAGCACAGAAAACTGCTGGCAAAAGAAAGGAAAAACAGAGAGAGGCCTGAACATCTTGGAGAAAACTGGGCAGCACCACAGGTAACCTGAAGCCTTGCTCGAAGGAAAGGTGGAGGGTCCTCTCCTATGTTATACCTTTCCAAGCCATCACATCTCAGTTTGGGAGACACAGAGGTGCTGTGGACAATTTCCTATGGTCAGACACACTCCTATCAACTGCTTACACACAGGTCAACAGCTCGGTAGAGAGTTAAACTCACAGGCTGCAGAGGGGAAAAAGAGATCTTCTGAATAGTTCAACATCTTGAACACCTTCAGCATTGAGAAGTACTGGGTTACAGAGCATCTTCACACACCATGATGGTATGTGCACAAACTCATCCTCTTCATTTGCCCATTCTCCTTATACTTGCACATTTTTATTTATTTAAGATGTGAATTGTTCAGAGCAGGGACTATCTGCATTCTCACTTCACAGCTGCTTTTCCATTAACAAAAAATCATAAAATAATCCAACTCTGTCTTTACAATTAAGCGGATGTAATAGTTACATGGATCACTTAATTTTTTTTTCTTCTGTGGTGAAATTCAACTGTTGATGTTTATTATAGGTAGCAACATAAGACCTTGTCCTAGATCAGGATCCTGCTAAAGTGTTGTTGTATTGGTGTTTTCTTCTTTGTGTTTAGTTCATTTGTTTCCTTTTCCTCCAGAGATACTGCTAGAAAGCAGTGTATCCCAACTTCAGTCTGTTAAGACTGCATGACCACAAGCCTTGCAACACAGCCAAATCAGACCAAGTAACTCAAAGAGCTCTGTCATTGTACCTACATATCTATATCCAGGACAAGGAACTCCTGCCTTGTAGTCAAGCTAAATAAAATCTGTAAAATTGTTGCAATGGCAATCCAAATTCTCCCGTTCTGCACAACTTGACATAGCAGAAGCCCATAGGAAACTGTAAGAGCACACACAAATCAACACCTGCACTGTCTATTTTGAAAATGCTATAAATAGGCAATGACCCAAATGTAACCTGGCTATGGTCCAAACCAGTGAGTCTGAAGGTTGGCAATTAAAATTATACTAAACCAAGAAAACAAGCTGGGAGACATTTCACCTTCATTCAGATGTAAATTCGTATCTAAGAATACATCTTGTACTTCTTGTTTTTCAAATGAACTGGGCAACATGGCAATATTGATGGCACTAATACATGCCTGTACACATATTCTTAATAAATAGATTACACATGGAGGAGAAAAGTTCACCATTTACTTAAATATTTACACCTTCTTTGTGGTTTAATGGAAGCAATTGAATAAACTGAAGTCAGGGTTAAACAAACAAGCTTATTAAACTGGAACAAACATGTTTACAAATAATAATTACTTTTAAAGGTGTTCTGAATGTTCCTTCCTTTCTTCACTGGCCAACCTTAAAGATTAATGACTGACACTATTTTCTATTTTTTCAATACTTTCAAACTACACTTTGGCACAGGATTATCAACATAATGTACTGAATTGTTCCATTCAATAATAATGATCAGGGTTTTTACCTCCATACTTGATACACATCCTTCAGTACTAGCCAAATTTCCTACGTTTTGTGGCTATAAAAAAATGACGTTAGGGTGAGAAAACCACCCTGTGTACGGGATAGGCAACTGATAGTTTGGGGACTGTGGCATTAAGAATTGTATTCATGAAAACAACAACACACTCCTTTATGAGAAATCTGCATTTAGACTATACACTTGTTAAAGCAGGGATTTAATTTTTATTCTCCACTCATATATTACTTACTAATTAATGTAGTTCCTGGTTCATGGATGCAGAATCTGCAGTGATGCTGCAAACATAAGCCAATTGGAAAAGTAGTGAAAGCTGACCCAGGACCAGAAGTTTGCCTAAGCGAGAGACATTTTTGATCATGTGGTTTGAGGAAGGAGGCACTGAGATGCTGAGGTACATTGCTTGATCTGGTCAAGAAACCTATGCCAGAAATTCTTTTTGAGTGACGTAAGCAAGCAAACATAAAATCACCCAAAGGCAGCTGAGTGGGAGTCATTTTATCCAAGCAACGAATTCATTATCACTGCCAAAAAAGTCACATGAGCTACAGGTGTCACCAGACATCAGAAATGCCCGTTTCAGAACTTCCTGTTTAAAACAGACGGCATGTCCTTAATATGAAAGAGGAAGAAAAACCGAATCATTCTCCAAACCTCAAGTAATCTTTCCAGCTAACACCAAATTTGATGGCAAAAGACAGAACTGGGCATTGTGGTCTTCCCTCAAACAACACAGCATAGGGATGTCATGGACTCATACAAGATGAAATGCATTCGGGTCCCCATTCCCTGAGTTTCTTGTGCTTAGGATGCTCCTGACACTGAAAATCTGAGAGCCCCTAAAGTACATAACACAGAATTTGCGTATGATGTTGACCTTCTCCTCTTTCCTTCACTCTCTTAAAAAACCCAAAACAATTTCCTTGTGATTTTTGTGCTTGCAAAAGATAAAATGGTATCTTTACAATGTGCAGCAGTTAAACCTTTTGCCAACAACGGAAAATATCATGTCTGTTCACCCAGAAAAAACACCTCAGAAGTAAAATCGTTCAATCTATCCTTAAGTTCCTCTGTTGTTCACAATTAGTTCCAAGGTCATGAAAAATCTATTATGACTAAAGGCAATAACTAATTAAAAAACCTAAACCAACAAAAAAAAAAATCCCTCTGAATTTTCAGTGTTTCCACTGACTACAGATCTCTACCACCATAATTCCCTTTTTCTTAATATGCATTTAGCTATGCCAAGGACCCCCTTGGCTTCATACATAACAAAATAATAAAAATAAAAATAATAATAAAAAAAAAAGATCTGCCAAGCTACAGAACCATGCTTTGATGAAAGCCACAGTGTCAGACACATATAAAATCTCAATAAGCTCATCAGTAAAATGGCTGCTTAGCTCCTATCGTAAGAGGAAAGTTTTAAGACACTGATGGATGACTCTGTTGAAGACGATTAAAACAATGAACTAAATCTGTGCTTGCAGGAGTGCAGGATGGACTCAGGGAAGACAGAGACACATGCACCACACAGTTTGCTCCCATCTGCCTTGCAGGGTTATAGACAGCCAAGCAGACACAGGCAGGGTCTGTGCAGAATATACGGCCCCCATGGCTCTGCTTTCCATGTCTCACACTCCCTAATTCTTCACTTGGCAAACATTTGGACTTGGACTTGACTCTGTGGCTGGTTAAATTTCTCTCCCCCAAACACAGATAACAACATACATCAGACTGCAGTGAAAGTGCATCTTGCCTACCTCACAATGGGTACACAATCTTTTCATTAAGTATGTGTGTCTAATTCTCCCTCTCCCATCCTCCTTGACTCCTGCTCCACTTTTTCTTCCTCTTCATTCTTCTCTCTCATTTTTACCTCATTCCTGTACCATCTTCTTTCCTTAAATCACTTAGGCGGTACTTGAGCTAAGAGATTGGCAAAATTAAAGCCCAGCTTAGACAATCAAGAAATATCCGCATCAGACCAGTGTTCCACATGAAATTTATCACGAAAGGAAACAATATTACTTTATTCCACATTGCCAAGGTATCACAGACTTTTTCTGATCTGTTTTCCAAACAAATGAATGGTACACTTTTTTTGAAACATTTCACATTTCAATGATTATATCAGAAAAAGTGCCTGCATTTTCATTGCAGTGCCAAAAGAGATGATGTGTTTACTCTCTCTACAAGTCTGCATGTTTGTTTATGAGGACATAACAAGGGCTAGCACACTCTTATTTTATTCATTTATGAAATTGTTCCAAACAGAGGTGGGGAAAAGAAGAAAAAGGCCAGCTTTTCCTTTGAGATTTCCCTCCCTTATTATAGATTTTCAAAACCTCTACATATCAGCACGTTCCTGGGATACAATAATATTTTGTTTCCTTTTATTATTCTAGTGCATGTAATCTTTATCACAGTTTGGCATAGCTTTGCTCTGTGCCTCCACAAATAGGTATAGTTCGTACCAGTGGGAAAATGGTCGGTGACAGAATTCAAGCTGCAAACCTGATAGCTACAGACCTATCTCAATCCCACCAGCAGTCTCAAAGCTCATTGAGAAAATACATAGACTGCACACCTGTTTCTGGTTAAACAAAGAAAATTAGATTTTTATCAGTTTCACTGCCACCTCTTACGCAGCACTGTTTTGTCAAGAGCCACTAATGAAACAGCTTAGCAGCAGATAAAGAACATACAGTTTTGACTGAATCCTTAGATTTATCTAAAATATTTTCCAGTCAGAATTATATTACGTTCCTTTCAGAGCTGAAATAGGATTACAAAGCATGGAAATGGATGTCTTAAAATATCTATCTATATTATTGCATATGACTGAGTGGCACTACTAATAAAGATAACTCTAAAGATTTCCATTTTGCTCATGGTCTTGGTGAAGGTTTAAATATACTGACAGTCAGTAACCCATACTAATTGTGGCTGGCATTTTGAATGGATGCCCTAGGAAAGAACTGAGGGTTTTAGTAGTTCGTATGCTAAGACAAAACCCTAGACTTAACATGTAGTTTCCTTTTCTGTCTATGTCTTGTGTGTATATGCAAACATGCTTGGTACTTGCTCCACCAGCATTCTTTTCCCACACTAGTTCCACCTGTCACAGAGGCACTGTGTGGCTCAACTACACTGGAGATGTTTGGGCTGACTACATATTGTGCTCACGGAGGATCATATAAAGACTCAAAATAAATAATGCTAGCTGTAAGATGTTGCAGCTTGAAGGCCTGGAGGTCTTTCTGAAAAGTACACCTAATGTTTCCATGGTACAAGAAGAATGAAAGAAACTTCTGAAAAACTGGAAAGAAGTTCTGAACCAACACACAGCTTTTAACTGTCCCCTGAGACCGTTAAAGGAATGTGTTAAAAAAAAGGACAACAGAAAACTGATCAAAATGAGAGCCCCAATAGCAGAGAAGTAGAGGAAGCTCCCTCCATAAAACTGAAAATGCAAACTCTTTCCCAGAGTCACATCTAAGGCTACTCTGGGCAATTCAGCTGCCAGCAGATACCTTTCTGTTCAGCCAAGGAATCAGACCTGAATAAATACCATGCTAACCACATCACTTCTCTGTGCACACAAACTGCAGGAAACTTGTGTGCCTCAAGCACACTTGCCAGATGGGATAATTAGGCTCAGACAGATCACTGACCTTCCTAATAAAAATAACCCAGAAATAGAGGTTGACTGAATAACTCTGTGTCATGTTATCAAACTCCTAAACAAAGCATGGAAACCTATCCATACAGACTGATCCAGCAGCTTGGTATTCCTGCTGCATCTTGTGTGGGCAGAAATCACTGAGTTTGGGGTAGTCTTAAGTATTTCTTAAATTTTCTTTATGGAAAACAGGCATTGAAATTTCACTGCTGAGAACTACTCAGTTGTCCTTCTATGAATATGATGAAAGCACATATATATGCATTTATGCTAAACTATTCTCTCTTTAATTATCACTGAGGCTGGTTTGTCACACTAAAACAATTTTGGAGGAGTCAAGGCTTTGAAACAGCACAAAATGCAAATGCCATGTTATCTTCCATAAATGGAAGGCATGACATCCATTTAAATAACACCATTTTAGCGGGAATTAGAAAGGTAAATACAATCAAAAAATCCAATATTTGAAAATAAACTCATTATTTTAGAATTTCAAAGGCCATATGAGACACCATGCTCTCCCTCAAGTCAGGGAGGTTTCCATTGCTTCCCCATCAAGTCTGTTTTTCCTTCCTTGATTTGAACCACAATGTTCAAACCCACATTGATGAATAATCACATTCACACTAAGCTACTCTGTTATTTTCCCGGCATTGTCATGTCATGTAATTCTCTTCCATGTCCTAAACCAGAAAGGATTAGACACAGTGCCAATTATCGCTAAGCACAATCTGCTATGAAAAAAACACACACTGCAACCACAAAGACAAGCAATTTTGCAAGTTCACAGGCAGCAGATAACTGCAACTCCTCAAGAGTCCCATCAACCCCATGGAGATCAGGGCTGTCTCAGTGAGCTGCAGCAACTGGCAGCATCTTTTCTTGCATGCCCGTGGCCTGGCATTTTCATGCAGTCTAAAATTTCATTTATGCATATTTTTATAAGCACTGCCTACAAACATGTTACATACCCCAACATAGACAGGCAGCTCCACTTGCCCACCTACTGGATGCTCGTGTATGAAAGCATCCATCTTTGTATTTGAAACTTAGATCTATATATGCTACTTTCACAAGGAAAAATTAGACACCAAGGACTAGTCTTTATTTTAATAAAACACATAAAATCAAAATAACTACATATTTTAATTCAACTCAGTGCAAGACCTGCCTTTTACAAACCACGCTTCTTTGGTTGGAGTATTCAAAGGGGATGCCAAAGTTACAGGCCAGGCTCTGGTGAGCGAGTTTTATGTCTCTGATTCCACACAGGACGCACTCATACACATGGACACCACTTCCTATATATCCAGTTGCTGATGTATAAAAAACAATGAATCACAACGGAATCATAACAGTATCTAAATTCTGATCCCAACTTCTGACTAAAAATTATGTTAACAGCTATTCAATATGAACTCTGCTGAAGAACTAACCCACAAGTTTGAAACAGAACACAGATTTTTAATCATAAAGTGGGCAAGTAAGCAGGGAGGGGAAAGCAGAAGATAACAGATCAAATCATCTTGCCATTTATCTGGAGGTAAATCAGCAGTCACATCAAAACAAGATGTAACAAGGATGAATGAAGTGACCAAACCCAACTACTTAAGCTCCATATTTTTACTCATTTATGCAAGTCCCACCTGTGTCACAGCCTGAATTTACAAACAATCCACTACATGGTAAGAAGAGATCTAACCTTAAAATTACTTTAACGCTGACCTCTAGTGACAACTGATGTGAATTTACCTTTTTATGGGCCTGCCCTTTTGGGAATGCATCTTTAGGCTTCTTTGTAATTACAGAGCTTGTTCTGGTATCTTTGATCCACAGCTACCCCTACTGCAAGGAGCATGCAGCCAGGAGGGACCTCCAACTCACACGGATTAGTTACAGTCACAGGTGAATTACAGGTGATTCACCACAATCTGTACAAATTTTATGACTAAATCCAAATCTTTGTTTTCACTTATTGAAAAAAGGAAAAGGCAACAACAACAACAAAAAACCCCCAAAACCAAATGCTATATTTCAAGCCTCATAACTGTAACACATGCATTACAGTATAAGCTAGGGACAACTAATGACAACTGCCCACATCTTCAAGAAGTCAACCAGTATGGTGTCATCTTTCATCTCAGGGATGGTAATACCAAGGCAACCTCTTCTCTAATGCTCTCTAGCAAAAGCAGCCCTGAAGCTTGAACAGTACTCATGCAGCTTTCTCTGCAAAACGAGGGTGGAATGGTCTGTGGGCCCGTGAGGGAAGGTATTTCACCCATGCACACATGGCAGTGTAACTCAGTTGGAAGGATAAGAATGCTACAGTAGGTTGCCAACCATCTCATCTCAGGAAAAGAGGGAGGAAATTATGGCTGCCACTCCAGTGGCAGGTCACCTGACTATCTTTGCATGCATAATCATAGAATGGTTTGGGGTGGAAGGGACCTTTAAAGCTCATGCAGACCAACTCCCCTGCCATGGACAGGGGCATCTTCAACGACATGTTGACAGCCCCATCCAACCTGACCTTGAATGCTTCCAGTGACGGAGCATCAAAAACTTCTCTAGGCAACCCATTCCGGTGTTTAATCACCTTCACCATAAAAATTTCTCTCAGGACTGAGAAGGGGATGCTCCTGAGATAATTCACACACACAGAGGTTTGGAGAACATATCGAAAGCCTTTTATTTCCAGTCAGGGTCTGGTTATAAGGGTCCTGATAGGGGCAGGGTTTGGAGGGGATTGGACAGCACATCTGGGGGCAGGGTTAGGAAGACAGGGCTGGCAGAGGCTCAGGTGGCTGCAGCAGGGCAAGGAAGGGGTGTAGAAATACCTCAAGGAAAAAACACACAGTGAGGGGGAAGGAACATGGAGGATGTGCTGAGTCTGACAAATTTCCTTCCTTGTATCTAGTCTAAATCTCTTTTAATTCAAAACCACTACCCCTTGTCCTACCACAAGTCCTACTAGAAGGTTTGTTCCCAGTGTCTGGGAGGCAAAGTAAAAGGGTGATGGCCACAGCCCACTGCAGGGAAGTCTTCTGAGACAGTTTCAAAAGTGGGAAGTGCTTTCACTAAGAATGGTGATTGATGACCCCTGTACCATATGTGTATATATATATATATGTATAGTTTCTGTGTGTGTGTGTGTGTGTGTGTGCTGTGTGCATATACACACACACACACTTTTAAGGAACATGCTTAGTCAGTAGGATAGAAATCTGCCAGCTGGACCTCAAAGCGTGAGAACCCCCTTGGGAGCTGATACCAGTTTGGAGTAAATATAAGTGGGTTTTATTGTAATCTGAATCCATGAAGTTCCCTTTTGCCAGGCAACATTGCCCAGATGTTGCAACCCATGTATGTCATTTATGTGACAAGTGTCAGGGAAGATTTTCACCTTTGGTCAACTTTTAGCCCTGAACGTGTCTCTAGCAGCAGTTCTCAAAACCAGAATCCAGAAAACTTCTGCCTTCCCCAAAACAGGCTTAAAGGTCTGTAAAAGTTTCCAGACTACTTCCCCACTCAGCTGATACCACAGAAATGTTTATGAAAGCATCTTCTGGTACATGGCCAGGTGACAGCACGGACAGCTGCACAGTCAGGGAGAGAGCAGCAGGGCCCTCAGGGAGTGTGCACCACAACAGACCTCGGAGCCAAAGTCTGATCAGTCATACCTACGCACAAATACGAACCCTATGTATCTCAAGATAATTGACTTGACTCTCCAGTCATTTTGACTGGAAAGAATCACCTGTCACAACAAACCTAACTAAGAAGACTGAACACTCAGCTGATGCGAAATTAGAAAGTCCTCTCATACTGACAAACACATCACCTGCTCAAAATGAAAACTGCACAATGGTTAAAACTTCTCTGCTGCACAAGCTGTCAGCAAGAAAATCCAAGGAAGCATTTATTTTTCAGCACCACAGGCATATAAATGGTACACTTGATGAACACCTGCTCGCCAGCAAGCCAGCCAGCCTGCCTTTGGCAGCAAACCTAGACCTAGCTTCCCCCAACACTTGGACCTGACAATTCTTTCATGTCTTAGCAGCTTATCTAAACACAGCAAAACACGACAGCCACGTGAGAAGGAAAACGTACTTTATTTAAATGCACTGAAATCAAAACCCAACTTGCAGATTTAATGTTTAGGCTAGAAACTAGGCAAATGAGGCTTCCTCATGTACTCCAGCTGTATGTATGAGTGCTTAGAGATGTGCATGTATAATTAGATTTAATTATCTAAGGGGATCGCAGGGGACGTAGAGAGAGGATGGAGGGCATGGGGGGTGCAGAGGCTAAGTAATGGATGCAGAATTGCCTGTAAGTTGTCATAATCACCACCTAGCTTGGACATCAGCATGAAATAGTCTTAAAAACAGTCATTTGCTCATGTTAGTACCTGACAAACCTCCATCTAATCTGTTCATTAACAATAATAAATCAGGTTAGCAAGCTGCCATGGCAGGAAAATAATTAGTTTTCCATTGTTAGGTGGCACATTCTCTATTGCGTTGACAGAACAAATAACTCCATAAACCGCTATAATTTATTTGCTTCTAAGCCTTTTTTTTTTAAATCAATTAGTTCTTCAGTAGATTGTATTAAACACACATGAATTATAAATACAGACAGTCTTTTGATCAATCTCGGAAGTCTTAGACATCATGGATAGCTATTACACAAAGAGATTATGGGTGACCTGCCTTTAGGTCATTTAAATAAAGGCTGACAGAATAGTTGAAAGCAGACCATGCCAAAAGGCATCCTCATTAGGTCTCATCTCTATCATCTACATTTACTGAGTAATGTGCTATTATGGCCCAGCACACAACACAATGAATGTGCAATGGTTGCGTGGGAAAAGGATTGCTGCTGTTTTAAGGATCTCTTCATTAGGTCTGTCTCCTTCCTTTAACAAGAAAGTACACATACTTCCAGGATGGGTTTGACTGGGCTAAAGTCAAGACAGCCTAATCCTTTTTCTGCAAAATGCCTTAAAAAGAGGCAGTTCAAAGAGGAAATTCTAAGATGTGGGCAGTAGAAAACAATAATGTTACATTTCTGCTCACGTGGAAATGAACAGGTTTCTGTGAGGCTTTTCAGTATGTCACCCCAGGCAGTTTTGCTGCAGCTAGGTTAAGGTATTTTATTCCTTCTATCAAAGATATGATCTTTATTTTAATCCTAGGAATCTGTGTATCAGCACTATCTTCTGAAGTGTGTTCATGGGTTAACTACATGGTGCATTAAAAACCTTATGTATGATGCCTTTTGATTTCCTTGCTCCTCCCTTGACTCCATATTGTGAGCACTGGGAAGATTTTCACCGGTACCACCCCTCTCCCCCAGCACCACACTTTATCATGTGATTTTTAATTCATGTGCTATCACTACTAGAGACTTCATCTGTTCTCACAGGGACGTATTGATATTTCTTGCTGCTCTTCTCTGTACTTCTGCAACCTCTTACTGCTGAGTGCTCAGCAAATTTACAAGATTATGTAAACCAGGTGGGAGGAACCAGTCTTTATATAATAGCAAACTTCTAATAAATGCAAGCTTTTCTTAATGAAGCCTGACAGATGTTTACATACAACATTTCACACTAATATTTAACTAAAAGCACTTGGCAGAAATATTAACAAAAGGTCATCAAAATACCCAAGCAATTTCTTTCACTGTCTGAAATACGGTTTTGCTGAATTTCATTTACCATTGTGCTGCCTTGTTGCTTGGCTTCATAAAATATTATGGTCCTCTTCTGTCTTTAACAGGACTCATTAACTGTGTATCTCCCCCAAAACTGCCAAGCTTAAGCAGTGCTTTCCCTTTTGAATTCAGAATGCTCAAGAAGGTTTGACGTTATAGTATCAGAAAGGAATACAAACTATTTTGGAGTATAACAAGTAACAGCTTTACTTTTTTCTGGATAGAGCAATTAACACCACATTGCACGGGCTTAAGCTTAAGCTCTGCCAGGGGAAATTTAAGTTGGAGATCAGAAAAAAATTCTTTACAGAAAGAGTAATCAGGCATTGGA
>JAWWEV010000083.1:80454058-80487020 GCA_035583235.1 Hafferia zeledoni | reverse complement strand
TAGAGATGGACCAAGGGTTGGACTCGATGATCTCAGAGGTCTTTTCCAACCCAATCGATTCTATGATTCCATGATTTCAGTGAAACTACCTTTGAGAAAGGAGATAACACTGCAAGTATTTCAAAGACAGGAGATCCAAAAGCAATCGCTTGGATATAGATCTTCTTTATTTAAAGCTATTCACCAAGTAGTATTTTGAGTCCTGTTACAATGCATTGCTTGTTCTTTTCTCCTTGCCACTGTTCCATCTGATCAATTCCATTGGAAAAGAAAAATAATTAAAGCATATGTTAGGTGAGCATGCAATTAAGATACAGCTACATTTTCTATGGATAATAAAGAGTATGTGACTTGCTACTTGCAAGTACTTCAAAGAAAGTGATCAGTAACCAGCATGCAATAGCAAAGTGTTGCAATGCCAGAAGAAATGATGCAGGACAAAAAGCACTCATCACCTACAAGACTGTAAGGTAAATTGAATTTATGCATGCAATTTTTTAATGGGCCCCTATCCAAGGGCTATGGGCACAGAAGTAAGCAAACAGAGCTGAAGACTCAGCAAAAGAACAGGGCATTTAGAAGAAAGTGATGTTCACCAGTAGGAAGTCATTCCTCTAATGAAAATTTAACGAGCACCAGTGTAAGCAGCAAAAAGAAAAAAAGTTACAGAGCTCTCCCAAATGAAAATAGCAATAAAAGTTTTTGATTGCCTATCAGCTTTCAAATGTTAATTATTATGGTAACTGTGCTGGTGAAGGTAAGGAATTACTTAAAATGTGTTATTTCCTTTGTTCAGTTGGTTTTTTTTAAATCACTGATGCTGTACAGCTGAACATGCAAAAGCAAGCAAACCTGCATGGATAATTACCCCCATGGAAGCAATCCAAAGGTTCACAAAGTAAAAGCTCCTTCCACCTTAAAGATCAAGGTTTTAAATTAGGAAAGTACTTAAGTCTCCAGCTGATAAAGATGTTTGACCTGCTAGGCAAAGGTAATCACCAGGGACTTAATTCAGAACTCTCACAGCACACGAGGTAGGGGAGATCCCCAGCACAGCAGTTTGAAACAGTAAGATGCTACTTGGAGCAACAAGAAAAACAGGCACTGCAATTTTACAAGTATTAATAAAAAAATCTAAGAAGCTTTTAGCCTCTCCCCTAAGAACTCATCACTGCTTTTCCTTTAGAACCCTTTTCCAAACACTGGCAGAGGCATCCAAGTCAGCCCCTGGTCAAGCTGATGTGAAGAAAGGAAACAGGTTTTCCTGTTCTTCATCAGATCTTGACTTCATTTACAAACACAATTCAAACAGGACTAGAAGAAAACTTCTGACATTGCTGTCGTGCTCATGTAAGACCTACACAAAAGAAAGAGGAGTTACATCAAGTTAAGACAAACCTTGTATTAGCAATCTTGCACTGCTGGGAAAGGCCACTGCGATTGCAAAGCACAACCATAGAAAAGCAAAGTGTAAAGGAAATGAAGTTTAATGAAATCAGCTAATTCCCTGCTTCCATCAATCAGTAAGTCACTTAGATCAATTCACATCTTCCTTAGTGCCTAAACCTCAACTTCCTAAGGAAAAATAAGCAGAGAAAATTACACTGCACTTAGAAGTAAAAGAAGATTTTGATTATATCATTTATCATCAGCAGGCAGCTGTTATTATATCAGAGAGATATGGTAACATACCACAACACTCCAATATAAGTCTCATCTCTCCTCAAAGCCAAGCAAACTCTTGGATGCCTCATTTAACACAATGAAATAGCAATGTAAAAAATGCAAAAGAATATAAAGCAAAACACACAAGGTACGTATCTTTCTTCATTGCTTCTTTTCATCACACTGTAAAATACTAATTAGCCATGCAGTACTATTACTGCATCACTGTAGCACCTAGCTAGTCAATAGTTTCTATTTACAAACAGGATTATCTGCAAAGAACACAACTAAGAGCTCACACGGACATTGACAGTGGCTCAGCCAACACTGGATAATGAATTAGCTAACTGGATAATGAATTGGTAACTCAATCTGGAGCAAGACAGGGTTTCAGAATCTAAGAGCTCACAATTTAATCAAATAGTATAGTACCCTACCAACAGAGAATATTATTCCAAAGATGTAGCATACAGCAAGATGCACAGAAGTATTTCAGACATGCCCCTCTGAAATGTTTGCCACAATTTCAGCTACCAACAGATACAAAATTAAAAACAGACATCCAATAACAGAATGGGGTAGCAAAACTAACACTGGGAATAATGTCTCTAATGAACAGCATAAAAAGAAATACTGGATGTCGGAAAAAAAGCAACCCCTTAATGTTCATTTTCTTAACCTTCCTCAGAGAGCAAAGAGTGAATGCTGGGAGCACTGTGTGGAGCAGGACGGGGCCACAATGTGAGGTCTGGGATCTATTTTTTCTTTTAACATCTTACCTATGTCCACACATGTGTGTAAATAAACCTGCAATATAAACTCAGAAATTTCTTATATGAAGAACTTAAAAATAAAAAAAAAAAAAGCGAATAAAATGCCAAAACCACTGATGATTTCATTTTGGAGAGCACGGGCTAGCTGTGTCCTTGGAAAACAAGAAAACCCACAAATGTATTTCTACGTAACAGAGAAGGTGTCAGGAAAGACAAATCAGGCAATAGCACACTGTTTACTCCAATATTCTGGTGGATATTAGCACAAAGGCACTTTCCTGTCTGAACCAGAACCAGTATCCAGGACTACACAGGATGGCAGTGAAGTGAAACTCCTTTGACAAGCAGTATAAGGTACATCAGATCTCTGTTTTGTTTTGTGGTGTTTTTTGTTTTTGTTTTGTTGTTGTTGTTGTTTTTTAAATACATGGAATTTTCTAGAAAGGATATTTTTCTCCTCCCCTCCTTCTGCTCCTGAAGCTGATGCAAAACTTCTTCTAAGAACCCAGGTAGCTGTGACACAGTAAGTTCTGAACACCATGGGGAACTGGCGGCTTGTTTCCCACACTCACCTGGGACTGTCACTATTAAACAACTGAGGCACATCATCATTCAACTGCTGTTTCAATGCACAGTAAAGTGAGACCCCCTGCAAGAAGGGGCCATGAAAACGACCAATACAGCAGAATTTAGCTGTGATATACAAGTTAAGTCTGCAGTATCAGGTTAAGACATGAAAAACTCACTGCTGAAGAAATGCTTTTCAGGCTCACTGTAGCAGCCTGTAATGAGAAAATACTGCAAAGTGAGTTCTGAAAACCTTACAGGATACACTGCTTTTATAATTTAATAGGCTCTTCTACATCCCCCTACTTAAGTATAAAGTACCACTTTAAATATCAGGGTTAGTATAACTTCTGATTATCCTCACGTGTCTGAGCAAAATGATGAGACATTACATACTCAGGGACACTTACTGCTGCCTTTTGACAGCAGAACTCCCAACTGAGAGTATTCTGGCTTCTTGGTGAAAAAAAAAAAAATCACACAATATTTATATGCAATAAATATGTATACATTATATAAATTCATTTATCCTTGTACGTGATCTAGGATCAGTATAGCTGCATACTTTTGCCATATCTTCAGACAGATCCTTCTCATCCTCTGACAGGTTTCTGTATTTACGGAAACAATTATATACTCTGGAAGTCAATGTAACTTGTACGCTAAATAAATACCCTTAGAGGAAATAACAAAACCTACCACTAGGTCATGTATCCATGTGCTTGCATGCACATGAGGAGTTGGTAACGTGTGGTTTTGGCACAAGGTTTTGTCCAGCCCACTTTGCTGTGGTGACCCATGCACACTTGAACAGGTTCAGATTTAAGTGGAAAAAATGGCATAAGAATAAAATTCTGTGATTTCTGCCCAGGAAGTACACAGAGCTTAGGCAGTCATCAACTTTCCCACAGCAGAAAGAGAAAATGAAAGAGGTGAGCAAAGAGATGAAATAAGTTTAAAGGAATTCCTTGAATTAAGAGGACACAGACAAAACTTCCTCTCAACTTCATCAACAGCAGAAACAAAGAACAAAAACTACTGCAACTAGTTTACCAACTTTACCTGCCAGATTCAGAAGCCACTTTAAATGCCCTATGCAGCCAAAAAGAAACAAGTGTGTTGCTTGGTTTCAATGAATGGCTGCCAAAATACCTGGTACAGTTTTTCAACCTACCTGTATGTTCAGTAGGCAATTTTAATCACATAGAGTTGTTCATGCAAATTTAATGGTGTTTTCCCCCTAAAACATTAGTATTTCCTAATTTAGAGTCCCATATTATAAATCATTTTGTGTAATACAATCTACTGAAGTGGAAAGTCTATGTAGAAGTTTTTGCTAAGCAACTCATGGACACAGAAACACAGAACAAATGTTACCCTGCATATGCAGGCATTCAAATGCCTGAACTAAACACATTAGAAGGGAATAAATCACACTGGTGCATGCAGCGTGGATGGAACCAGCATCAGTTTGAAATGATTTTTTGTTCATCAGGTTATTACTTTTTAATGTACATTCTATTTTTTTATTAAATAAAATACTATTTCAATCTTATCAGCTAAAATTTACAATTATATTTTATATTTAGAAGAAACCACCATGACCACCTGATCTGATTCCCTCCTTATAATGTGTGCTGAAGAACCACTCTAAGAACCACTCTAAGGTACAGCACAGGTACAGCAACATGTTAGACTTGGACCTGACTAGCAGCAATCATTTCAACCAAATGACACATGTATTTAAACCGTAACTATGATAACTAATGCACCTGAGATGACTGAAACCAGAGTAAAGTTTGATAAGAAAGTGAGATAATTCTCACTCTATTGCACAGCCAGTGAGAATAGACATCTCCTGCAGATGCCCTGAGAATACACTTGAGCCCCTGGGCATCAGCATTTTTGACTGTGCAGCTACAAGTGTTTGCCAAATGGGGAAGCCCAGCTCTCCCTGCTGTAAACAGAGAAACAACACTGACACTCAGACAGATAAATGCTAGGAAGGCAACAGGATCCACTTCATCTTATCTGGGGCAATCTCTGAGCCATATAATGAAATAAAAATCTCTTGGGGACCTTAGATCAAAATGTTTTGTGGTCTAGTAATGACGTCTCCCCCTCCAGGCTCCATGTGTGTTGTGGGTTTAATCTCATCTTCCTGTGAAGACACCGGCAGGAGCGGAGCCATCCTTGACTCCATCAGCTGCTCTGCAGCTGTGGGCTTCAGGCAAAACAGCATTCAGCTGTGTATGCCTATTAGGGTTCTAATGCTGGAAATAGAAGTGGAACACACAACCAAGGTAATTTAACCCAGAGCAAGGTAATTCACTACCAGTATTACTCCCCACCCCCTTCCACTGCCCCAAATGCATCAGTGACAAGTGCCCAGCCATTTCCCAATGAAGGGGCAATTGCACGCCTATTATCTTTACCCTTAACTCCATATGAACTGTGGAACTGTCTGCACCTGATTTTAAGCTTATTGGTACCACTGTGAACAGGAGTGGTTTCCACTGAAGAAATCACAATGCTAATACTGTAAAGCAGGATGGAGAGCTGAACTGGGCACCTGTTACTTAATGCAACTTTCTGAAGTTAGATTTAAGTTTCTGGATGTTTTTTTCTTGTTGCTGGTGCTGATGGTGCTGATTCAAAAACATGAAGCTCAACATGTCAACCCACATGAGAAGGAAACCTCTCCTCCATGCCCCTCTGTCTTCACTCTGCCTGTTTGCAGGGCATTTATGTAAGATAAACACAAAACAGCTCCCTTAGCTGCAGTTACTTGAGACATTAAAAAAAAACAGGAAAATTCCCCTCACTCCAAGATTTTCTCAGTGAAGTGCCACCTTTTATCCCTTCTGCATACAACTTTTCAGAGCAGATATCTCTTTAAAGGACTCCCTGTCCCTGTCCACAAAGGAGAAAATAACATCTTCAGCTATGAAAGTACCTGTTCCCTTTTGAGAGTCAAGATGTGATACAGGAGATTATTAAATCCTACATATACAACTATTCTTTACTCCACAAGTTTTTCATTTGCTTCTTCTTACATTCAAGGCAAGTCATGTAAGCCTGATGTGCAGTTACATCTTTGTAACTGCAACCCTTCTCATAAGGGTTGCCAGCAAGTTTTTGAGAACAAGTTGGAGAAGTCGACTATATACCCTTCTTCCCACAAGAGATAAGACACAGTGTCTCACACCCATCAAGACACTGAATTCATTAATTTCTAATAATTGCAGGCTTTCACTAGATACCCTCCATAATTCTTAATCAGGTGGTCTTACCAGTGACAGAGGTAGTTGCTCAGCTCTCACTGTTGGTTCACTGCCAGCAATCTGCAGACCTGGCAAGTTTGGAAGGTGTATGGTAAAGTGGCAGGCAAGGGAGGGAAATCAGAATTTGATTGTATGCATTCTTAAGACACAAATGCTAGTAAATAAAAAGAACCCAAACTTCACCTCCCACCCCTTCTTACTCTACACCAAGGCCGAGATGCAGATCATGATAGGAGTTTCTAACCTGCATGCTTTCTGTAGCTCCATCTGTCCCACCACTCAAGCTATATGGCTGAGCTCCCTGTCCATCACCCAAAGCTCTTCTAGGTCACTAACATGATGTTGTTGACATGATGATTGTTTCTCCAACTCACATTCACAGTGCATTTGTTCCAGTAGGCTTGAAAATGAGAGGATGAGGCTTGCTAGGATTTTCTGCTCAGTAGGTTTTTGCTCCAAACTAATTAAAAACATTCAGAAATTTACTGAAGTTCCTTAAGAACTGCACATCCCATGCTTTGAAATAAGCTCTAAAAGCAAACATCCCATTTTTTTTAAAAGGCACTCCCCAGATGGAAAGGTTTCCTCAGAAGTTTTTTTGTGATACTATACTGAAGCTGCTGAAGTAGAAAAGTTGAGCTGCTTCTGAACTATGTTAGTTTTGTTGTTGCTAATGTTTTTTTTTCTTCATCTAAAAGCTAACAAGGAAAGCCACTGTTGGTTCTCTGACATGCAGAGAAGTGACAGTGCAGCTCACTGAAAACAGGCAGCTTTGGTCACCTTGGTCTGAAATTGGGTCAGAGATGTCAGCTCATGGTAATACCCGAGGAATATGCAAGTAATATTGGGGATTCAGAGGCTGTGGACAAGACCACTCTTTTCTTGCTGGCAGAAATCAGCTTTGACACTGAGGGAAGGCAGCTTCCTCACAACAAAAGGTATGTTTTAAGCATAATTATTTAAAAAGGCCTCATTTTTGGGACAAGTGACAGGGAATCTATTCAAACGTCCAAGCCCCACACTGCTTCACCACCTTAATCCAAAAGAAAGCCACCACTAGAAGACTGCCACTATTGATGCTTGTGGGAGCAGGTGTGCCAATGGAAAATTCATCCAGCTCTAAACAGGGTTAAGACCACTGGACAATTCAGTGGGAAAAACCAGAGATGCCTAACACATTATACCTGTAACTCCATCCCTGATACTGAAAACAGACCTTCTGCCTGCTAAGAGTTACCTGGACCTGGGGAACTTCAGCAGAGCATGGCACACACAAAAAGCTTGTGACCATGTAACAAAGGTTCTTACCACCAAACAAGTGCTAGAGAATCTTCCAGACCAGCTAGCAATCACATCATCATCTTCCAAATTCAGACTTTCTCAGGAACTGTCCCTAAATGCCTTGAAAACTCCCTCTCCTCATCTCCAAAAACAGTGCCCTTAAGCTGCACAGCCAAGAAAAAATTCCTTCAGGGTTGTAACAACCAATTAAGGGATGCGAAGCAATTACTTTTATATCCATACAAATGAAACTCCTCCAATGCAATTAACTATCCCTTATCATCTACTGTTGAATTTGTGGAAACCATATGCCGCACACTCCCTCCTCCCCTAACTTTTCCACAATTTTAATCAGTTTGTTTTAGCTAATGTAATGAAACCTACCTATTCAAGAGAAATAATAGATGTCTGCACATTATCTGAGTATTTTTAAATGCCTTTTTAAATTTTAAATGTAATTTCATTTGAGATTTTGCAGCTTTCATTTCTATTAATAAATTATGATTTCTTCTTTATAAGTGATGAGCTAGTATGTCATGTAATTTTTTTCCTCTAAATAGACCAAGACTTTGATCTAATGCAAGCTCTTGCTGGGAGTAGAGAGACTTTCTGTCTAATTTAGTTATGAAAAATATTCAATTAAACTTGGGAGTTTAATTCATTTAGTTATGAAAATTAAATGAGCTCAATAAGGTACATTTCATTTGCCTTGAGAAAAAAAAAAAACCACACAAAAAAAAGCATAAGAGAAGAATCTCTGAAAGGAGAACAAATAAGAATGGAGAACAAAGGTAACTTTTCCTGCTCATGTTGAAAAGGTGGATAACATGAAGAACCTTGAGTTCCATTTTGTGTGCCTATATAAAACATAGCCATGATGAGTTCATGCAAAATGTATATCCATGAGCCACATGAATAGCTACTATTAACACACAAATTGTCTCCTGGGTAACAAATACCCGTGTAAGTCATAACTGAGTCTATCCCAGTCAAGGGAAGATCTGACTCCTCCCATCATGAAGACATCATCCACACACAATTCCTCTCCATCCCCATTCGCGGAAAAAGAAGAACATTTGAATTACTTTTCAAAACCAGAACAGAACAACGTGGATCTGTCCTACAGAAGCCTCATTCTAGCTTTGCAGCTGCCACTTACCATTTTTACAGATAGGACAGCACTGATCGGGCTCATACACTGGATCCACGCACTCGGTCTGGGGACAGGCTGAGACAGTGCACAGCACTTCACCATTGGCTTCACAGCGACACTTTTCACACGGAGAAACCTGAAATACAAATACAGTCACCTTTAAAGTCCTTCACTGAATGCACTCCTGAAGTGTGCAGTGTCTGTTTTCTCATCTGCACTGTTTCCTTCACGTCTTTTCCTCTCTACTTTAAACAAAATGGGGCTTTTGGTCTGAATAATGCAGAGAGCAAGACTGGGCTCCTGCAAAATTACAGAACCACAGCAGAGAAAAACCCAGATTCTGCTCCAAACCTATGCACCAAATGGGAAAGTCAAAGGGATCTTGAAAACAAGAACACTGCAGACTTTTACTGCAAATAAACCAAAAATTTCTTCACTGCATTTCTAACGAACCTTGAGAAAATTAAGCTCATAATCTAGTTTAATTCTATTAGAGGTTCAAAAAATAATTTAGGAAAAAATATTGTAATTAAAGATTAAAACTTTTGCTAAATAAAGTATGAAGCTTCCACTTAATGGAAATGAAATACTTATTGTGATTTTCCCAGGTTTTAAAGGACTTTGGTAGGAGGAAATTGCATTTTACTGAAAATTATATTTTTTCGAAGAGAAGTTAGGAAGAAAACATGTTTTTGGATTCATGTATTTCCCACAGGTTGATTGTATTTGGACCATTCTTCTAATACTTGTAACTTTCTGGAAATAAATTGCAATTCAAAGACAAGGGTGAAGCAAAATACAGGTAATCCTTTTTAACTAGTGAAATGTTAATGGTTTTGAAGAACTCTTATGGAATAGGAAGACCACAAGGTAATTACTTGAATGACCTACTTCAAAGAAATTAATCCCTAACAAAGAAGTATCAAGGCTTTATTTACTAAAAAATGGAGTTTCAAATGTCTGCATTTGCCACATGTACAACTCCAGCTGCCCTCTTCAGCACTCCTGACCAGATGCAGCACATTGGATTGCTGAAGTCCTTGTACCACATAAGGAGCTGGAGGCAGAGGGAACGGAATGTGTTGCTGAAGAGCAATAAATGATATACAGTAAACCTCATTGCTGTAGTTCAAAAAATCACATGGGCATCTATGCTCAGAACACAGGATGAAAATGCAGCTGAATGTTATTATTAGTGATCCTCTAAAACTATAATCTGTGCAGATTACTAGTTTACTTAAGGAGGAGGTTGTTCTTTTCATAGATCCTTTTTCATTCCAGATTCCAGCTGATGCAAACAACCACCCATTGCATTTCTACAATAAAAGCTGAAAAAACTCAAAACTTGAAAAAACGGAAAGATAACAATTATTCTCTGTGAAGAATTACCCAGATGTCTAACTTGCAGATCATCTGCTGCTTTTCCCCAATTTTTAAGCAGCCCATCATATTTTTTCCTCAAATCCATTCTCTGCTTGCTTGCTTCTCACATCCTTCTCACTTCCAAAGTTCAAACATGCTGATGCTTGCACAGCATCATCTCCAACTAAATGCTCATTCATGCTTTGCTACTTCCCTTCCCACCTGCCAGGGCTGTTATTTGCTTATGCACTCACATATCTTTCATGCACTCCCCTCTGCTTAGAAAGCTTAAATAGGGTCTCTTGCTGTGTTGCTATCTGCTTTTATTACTATTATTTATTTCAGACTTCCTTTGCTAGCTACTCACTTTGAGTTTTCTCTTTGCTTTACACTCTACCAAGGATTACACCACAACATACATTTATAAAATCCTACAGGGAAGCTGAAAGCCTCATACTTCAGATCTTTATTACAGACTTTGGGACAAGAACTTTTTCCTGTAATTGTTTATAAACTGCCACATTCACTTCCAGAGCTAAAGTGTTAGCGGATGAGGAGGTTTCTGATCCAGTACTCAGAGTTGAAAGGCTCAGGTATCCCAGGTTATCACTTGAACCACATATGAAGTTTTGAGTGCCAGCAAACCTGAACTCCTAAGTATTGTCAAGTCACTAACAGGAATCCTTCCTTCTGGAGTTATATCCAGAAAAAATATTACTAAATTATGAAAGCATGGGTTTTAGGAAGGACTGATTTTTATTTTTAAAAATTAATTGTAAGGAATCCTACTTGATCAAAGATACCAGAACTAAATTCCAAGGATCTGGGTCAACAAGGCAAACCTGTACTTTCAAACAGTTTTAACACTTTTTGCCATGATTTGGAAAAGATGTAAATTTGCCACCCACCAAAATTCAATGAGACCAGTAACTACAACAACAGATATTCCTTCTCCCAGGATACTGCTTAGTAGCTGTGCCATTCAATATTAGAAGTGGTATAAAAACTAGAGTATCTGGTGATAATCAGAAACAAGGCAGCACAAAGACATTATTCCTAAAATCTCTTATCTGTAAAATCTGAAGATTTTCTAATTAAATAGATTTACTAGGATTCAAAATTTGACAGAAGCCTAAAATTCTTACAAAAAAAGCGCTACTTAATGAAGCACTTAAAATACTATTAACAAAATCGATACAATCTTTATCTCATAATGATTATTCACAATATACATTTCTGTCCTATACAGCATATATATCTTAAGAATACATCTTTCATGAACAGAGTATAATGTTAATGTGATACTGCAGTAATGAATACACTTCCAGGTAATAGATCATGAGATTTCAGGGGAGTACTTATAGCATGTCCTTGGTAAGTACTGTCATCTGTACAACACTAACACCCCCCCAATGTGAGTAATGGTAGCAGAGATAATGCGCTTACTTCTACAAAGCTCTTTTCTGGCATGTAAATAAACCACAGTGGCTCCTAAAATAGTATTTATGTCAATCATTATATATTCACATTTGGACTAAAAAACAGTGCCTTGCTTTTCATACATCATCAGGATACAACAGGAACTGTAGAAAAACCCCACTTCTTTCCACAACTTAATGGTGTCTTAATACTTGAAGACATACTTGTCACTACAGAGAAAGACAAGAAAACAGTGTGTGTATGTAAGAGCAGCTAAACAAATCAGAATGAAAAAACACACTTGGTCCTTCTTTTCTTCTCTTCTACTCATACAACATAAGCACATTCCCTGCAGCACAGTTCCTGGTGGCAGTCAATGCAACCAGCATCCCACTTGTTCATCTGGGAAACAACCAGCCCCGCAGCTGTCACACTCAGCACATCTGACACAACCAAGCCGGACTGCAAATAATACCTATCAACCTCTCTCTGAAGACTAATGATGCCATGCCTCTGTGGTCTGCAGATTATTAACTCTAAAGCAGCAGTAGCTCTGCCTATGCAGGAAGACAACAAGAGGCACAGAAGTCATGGGTTCACCAGGCAGCTGTAAGATCTGTAGAAAATAGAGTACAGATGACAAAAAGAGGTAACTTCTTCAGAATTGTTTAAATGGAAGTTTATGAGCAGAGGTATAAATGGAGTTGCAGACATTGCAAAAGAGCACACTACTGTGTAAACTGGTAAATTTCCCTCTAGAGGGCATGAAGACTGTAGCTCAATAAGGATAGCAGGTTTATCCAGCAACTCAGTGCAATTTGCCTTAATTAGGAAGTGATAAATAATTTTGTACTCATTGAAGTTCTATTCCAAAGTAATTTGAGCTTTCCCCTTTTCTTTTCCACATGTCACACTTTAATTAAAAAAACAAGACACCAAAACCAAACCAACCAAAAAGCTGAAATGAAAAAATATATACAATCTATACTTGGTTCCTTGAGCCTTGAAAATATCTAAATTTAAAAAAAAAACAAAAACCAAACAATCATCATCCCAAGCTTACTTTCTTTTGTGCCAGAATTTTTATTAATACTTTCTTGTCACTTACAAAACTCAGAAGAAGATGAATGGGTTACATCGACAATAATAAACATACCAGCCTTGCTTTTACTTCTCTGTGCCTTCTAAATACCACAGATCTTTCAAAATCCATTGGGTTTATTGAGTTCCAGATTTGCAGGTAACTTACCCACGAAAAAGTACAATTTGTGGTAGCAAGGAAATTCTAAAAGACAAATGAAGCAACAACTTTCAAATATGTAGGTCTTTCCTAAACATTGCACTTACAAAGATAATTTATGGCCCTTGTAAGGCCTTTATATGTCAGACTACATTTTCAAATCTTAATACTGAAAAATGTCTAGTGGACAACGTGCTCAGAAACCTCCAGCTTCAAGTGAAGAACTTTATCCTCATTGCACTACGCCAACTAAAGCTTTCGCTACCAGTTCCCCTCATACAGACACTGTGATCATTCTGCCTCACAATATTCACAGGGACCAGAGTGGTGCTGATGGAAACACCTTTGTGCGACTTGATCCTTCACCAACCCAAGCTGTATTCTGTGTTGACATCCATGTCCTTTCTGAAAACAGAAAAACACATGCATACATGTACACACAAGCAAAGCCTGCAGGACAGACTGTGAATCAAAGAAGAAACACATCAAACCTCCCATTCCCTGGCACACTCAGCTTCTGGCTTTGGTCAGTGCCCCTTTTTGTCATGCCAAGCCATACAGGAATTTTATGTAAGTAAACTCTCAAACTTATACACACAATTACACACCTATTATAGAAATGCTTTGCAAATAATATCACTTAAAAGTTAGAAGGTCATCTTTTTCTTCCTTCAATGATGTCTGGTATTCTTTGACAGTACATACAGACACAGAGAAAAATCATATCACTGTCTATTTATACCTCCTTCCTTGACCTTAATCAAGAGACAGCATATTAGTAACCTCTCTAAGACCATCAACTTTAAACTCACAAAATGACCTCTGAGACTGTGGGCAATTGCTTGCCTTTTGCAATTGCTTCTGTTGAGCAGGACCTGACTACATCTGTACCTGATGTCTCCAGACAACTCCACTGATTGCAGTGGCCTGGGCAAACAGCTGCATTTAGAGTTTGTGCTGACAGTACTGGAACAACATTGAAACTCAACTAAAAACCAAGGTCCTCACACAAGAAAATAATCAGGCTGCAGTTCCACTGCCTGTGTCAATAATTTCCTTGCTTGTCCTAAGCACACATCTCTTCTCACTTGTGTTTCCAAAGCTGGCTAAAACAAAGCAGTAAGGGAACCAGTGTCTCATTAGAGGAAGGTACAAAGACAAGGGCTGAAATGTGAATGTGGTTAAAAAGAAAGCTGAAAGCCAAAGTATTTTCAGAACATTTCTGTCACTGTTCAGCACTCCCTTTTTACCAAGACTGCCAGCCATGTTCAAATGTACCACGGAGCCCTAAGGTTCTATGCTTGCTACACATTTAACACACAGTATTTTAGGCTTGCTTTACAGCCAGTTATACAACACTGTCACATAAAAAGGCTATGAAATGGAACTCTGTAGAAGAGTGTGAATGAAGGGTGAGGAGAAGCCTTTAAAATTCTGACCTACAGAGAATGTGTGAAGAAGCTTCATGTTTTGGCCACCCCTCGAGAATTAAATTTGCAGTAAAAGGAAGGATCTCACAATCTCTGAAAAGGTCACACCAACTAGCTGCTGTTAAAGTAGTTGCTCCCTCTTAAGTAAAAAACTGCCACTCGGAAGCTGAATACAATCCTTGAGGGTGACATGGGAAAAGGGAGGATGACACAGTATTTTCTGCCATGTTTTGAAATTCACCAGTGCTCTACACATTACTGCCTAAAGAGAGCAATGGGAAATGCCGTGATTTATTCTGGAGAAAGTAGTTCTGCTCCTTTATTTATTTATTTTTCCATAAGTTGAAGAACATGGGAAAGACATTATGAAACAAAGGTAAATTTTCACGGATGTGCAAATACCACAGAGAGCAGAGGTGGCAACATAGTTACACCCTTCACAAATACATTCCTTTTTCACCATCCCCAGAAGGGGCTCAGCTTCCAGAACCTTGAACTGGATTTCCTAAGTCCCCTCAACATATTCAGCGTAAAAATCTCTTGTGTGTTCAGAAACAGGTTTTGGACAAGCCCTGTATCTAACAGTTATTCATAAGTAGATTCACAAGTCATTCTGAGAGCCTGCTCACAGATCTCAACCACAATAAAATACCAAATGAAAAAAGGCAAGACAAGCAACCAGAAAATTTGCCCCAGCTCTAAAACTTTTGAGTGCTCTGTAACAAGTTGCATTTTCAATGATAATGACCTTGCATAATAATGCTAAAAAGGCCCTAGTCCAACATTATTTCCCTAAACACAAAGCTTTTCAAGTCCTTCGTTTAAATATCACTGTAATTCAGACTGCAAACCATGCTCTTATTAAAAAGAAGGCCCACAGTCACTGTCAGAAAGCAAACATGCAAAGTTGGCAGCATTGTTTAAACAGTTAAAAAGGAAAAGAAAAATGACTGCTACAAAAAAGGGATCATCACACACTGATTACCAGAAATACAAGTCAGTCCATAAAACCCCACTCAGTCCCTGAAGAGTAAAACTTTAAGAGTAAACAGTTAAATAAAAAACCAAAGGTATTGCTGAAAATTGTAATAAAATTTGTAACACCACCAAACAGTATCCTTCCAGGTAGCATCTTTTACTGTAAATAGCAAAGGAATTAATAGAGATCAGCCCCCTCATTTAAAAATGTTAGTGTCATAGAGCAAGAAAGGTCATGTTTAAGGGGAATATTTTACAGCACTGCAGAAGTAATATTAACACAAAAATGAAAAGGGGAGGGAGCAGGAGCCAGAACACCCTTTGAGAAAGCACTTAAAGAACATAATACCACTTTAAACAAGAGAAGTACCCACAAAATGACTTTTGGCTTAAGTCCTTACCATGAACTCCTCTAGGGTCTGGTAGTTTTTGCCTCGGAACTCGCAGTAGTTCTTTCTCTCCTTGCACTGCGGGCAGCACTGCGTGGTGTCCACATGGATGCAGCGAGGGTGGAGCCTGGGGCACTCGGGCTGGATACATAGCGGGCCCTCCTCAGTGCACAGGCAGGGGCAGGCAGAAGGGCCCGGCGCAAACTTCTCCCCGATGGCATAGACGAAGCCGCTCTCGTCCACGCAGCCTTTCCCACGGTAGTCCGGATAGGCGTACTCCTCCGGAGGCTCGGGAGTGACACTCGCAACAGATGCTGGGAGAGAGGAGTCTTCAGTCACCTGCGGTTCCTCGGGAGCGGCATCCCTCTGCTCTTGCACTTGAATGCTCCCAGATTTACTGCTGGTCCCCTGGCTGTTCCAAGACTGCTTTTGCTTAGTCCATGACTCCTTGTTCGAGTAGTTCCTGTTCCCTTTGCTCTTCCAGTCCTTGCTACCCTCCTCCCTCCCACTCCTGCCGATCTCATTCATTTTCCCTGGGCCTGCCTGGCTGTCCCTTGCAGACGCGTGATCCCTCTTTTCCTGGCTCGCCTTTATCTCCTGTTTGTCTTGAGCCTTGGCTAGTTTTTGTACGGGTATGGTGGAGCTACAGAGGGCAACCATGAGGCAGCAGGTTACGAGGAGCGAACTAGAGAGAGCTCCAATTGCCATTGCAGTAGAGCTGGGCATCACCTACTGCATCCCACAGGGGACACTGCACTCACATCGGAGGGAAGCGCTTCGCAGATCCACGGTCCCTAGGAAAAGAAGGATTAGGAATATTTCAGCTTCTGCACTTCTTCCCCCCACCCCCGCCTCGCCTCCCCCGATGCAACATCTCAAACAATATGCAACCTGCCTCGGTAGTTTATGCAAAAGGCAAAAAACAGACTGGTGCTGCATCCCTCCTCCTCCCCCGCTTCGCCAAGTCTTATAAATAGTAGGGCTCTTGGACACGGACTGGGCGCCTTCGGCTCAGAAAGAGCACCAGGCAGAACTCCGGACAGTAAGCATTTGCAAAGCCAGATGCAAGCAAAAGCCAGAGCACGGGGGGAGTTGTTTTTCCTTTCAAATGGCAACACGTGAAGCGGACGGGCGCCTGGTGAATTAAATGGAGCGCCCCAAAACTCAGCAGTGTCCGGAACAGAAATTACCCAATCGAGTGTTATTCCCTCACTGCACGCACGATGGTTTGCATTAATCTCTTACTCCGTCTGAAGCATGCTGGTTTGGGTTTTGCTTAAATACCTACTAGTGAGCACATTTCTGTCATAGACAACTAAACCCAAGCACACTGAAGCGAGTACAGACAAACTACCTCCCTTCCGAACAACACAAACCAACACACACCACCTCTCCCTCCCCGCATCTGAAAGGCAAGGCACAGCCACTCCGAGTTTCCGCAGCAGAGGCTCATTTAACCCACATCCTCCAGGAGTTCGGCAGCGCTCCCGACTCCTCTCCCTGAAACACTACATGCCAAATCGCAAAAAAATAAATAATAAAAAAAAATTCCCAAACCAAAATACGTACACTACTCCGGTCACGACCAGCAACGCCGCTCCAGGCTCCCGGCACGCCCCCACCTCCGCGGTACCGCTGCCCGAAGCCATGCAAAAGCCTCGCTGTGTGCCCGCCCGCCTGCCCGGCCCTCGGCGGCGGCTCCGCGGGGCACCGCGCTCCGCCTGCCCGCCGGCGCTGCCCTGCCTGGCCCGGCCCGGGCGGGAGCCGGGGCACCGCGCCGCCCGCCCAAACTTTCCTGAGGGCCGGGCAGCGCCGCCCGACGCCCTCCCGGTGGGGCTGGGAGGGAGCCGGGCCAGCCCCGTCCCCAGCCCGGCCGCCCCCACCGTGGCCGGCGCGGCGCTGCCTCCCTACCTGCGCTGGCGCCGGGCTCAGCCCCGCGGGCGGCTCGGGGCGGGCAGCCTCGCCCCTCGCCCGGCTCCCATGGCGGGGCCGCGGGCGGCGGCAGCGGCGTGTTGCTGCCCGCTCGTCTCGGCGGACCTGCCGAGCCCGCAGCGCGGCGGCACAGCCGGTCCGGCCCCGCCGCGGGCCGCGCTCCTCTCACATGGCGGCCGTGCGCCCCTGCCCGGAGGCGGCGGGGCAGGACGGGGCGCTCCCTCCCCGCCTCCTTCCCTCCCTCCCTCCCTCCGAGGCAGCGCCGGTGCGGACCAGGCGCGGCGCGGCGCGGGGAGGGGACTCGCCGCTCGCCGGGGGGCGGCAGCGCATCACCCCTGCCCGCCCCTGCCGCGGGGTGTGCGGGGGGAGAGCCCGCTCCTGCCGCAGGGAGCCGGTGGGCAGGGCCAGCGAGGCAAGGTGGGCTCGCTTGGGGTGGGCCCCGCACGGCAGCGGCTGAAACTTTTGACGGTGTTACGGGCGCCAGTTCGGGACGCGAGTGGTGCGGCGGCGAGGGGCGCTCTCCCCGATGCCCAGCCCCGGCCGCAACGCCGCGCACACCTGCGGGCCCGCCCGCCGCGCTGGGTCGGGACGGGGATGCTGCGACCGCCCGAGCCGCAGCATCACCGGCAGAGCTCTGCCCTAGCGCGCTCCTGCCAGCCTGTTTGAGCAGCAAAGTGGTCCGTGCCTTGCTAGTTGAAATACTTACGCTTTTGGATGCCCGGTGGACACTGCTGTAATTAAATAGAGTTGCATTTTTCGCCTTTATACTTTTTGATACTAAAAAAAATGGGGGGACAGAATGGTCTGTTACAAAGATGACTGCTGAAACCCTGTTGGGACATAAAGGCAAAAGAAAAGCTAGAGGTGCTTTTTCTCAGTATCTGAGCAAGGGCTTCGAACACAAAAGGTCATTTATTTATGTAGTTATTTATTTTTAAGCTTCATTAGATGACATCCAGTATAATCTTCTCTGAGTTTGGCTTTACAGATGTTCCAGAGCAGGCCAGCTGCACTAACCCTCTGCCGCAGTAGCTCTTTAGCAGCTCGCTGTGCCCTACTCATGACTACGACTGGATTTCCCAATGTATTTGGCACTATAAATGAAATTTTTAGGCTAGGTAAAATTTTCAGGGGTTTTGTTTTGTTTTTCATTAAAATGGTAGCACTGCAATATCAGTATCGGGAGAGCTATGAAAATCTGCAGGATACTAATGTTTTGCTGTTAAGTACTTTCATGAGCGCCTCTTATTTGTGAAAACCCAGACACTTAAATTCCTCCACATGAGGATGCAGGTGCTAAACTCTTTTGGCTGCTGGGTTGTTGATATTAAAAACTATGAATCCTGTCTAGTTTTTAAAAATATGTCCATTGACACCTCCTCATGTCTCCAGTCAGATGTTCACTAGCTAAATAGTGCTTTAATTCTCTGAAACTTTAAAATACAAGACTAAAGTTTTGAAGGATATGAAGAAGTCAAATTTTTCCATACGTTGCACTAATAACATTAAATTCCATATTGCTATGGGGTTTCTAGACAAAGTCTTAAGGAGTTAAGATAGACTTCTCTCATTACCTAACTAATAATCATTAAGTACTTGCTTTCAAATTATCTCATTACCTCTGAATAAAGAATTGAGTCTTTTCCTTGTCTAAACCCTCTAATTTAATGCCTTATATAGCTTAAACCCTGACCTGGGGTAAGCAACCAGTATACCACATCACTTATTCCAGAAGAACAACTTGAATGACGAACTTTACTTGGAGTTCACAAGCCTGTGAGCTTTGCTGTGAAGCAGTAGGTTTTTGTGGCTAGAGCAAGGCAGAAGGAAATAGGCGCCTTGGGAAAGCAATGCTATGTCTGTGATAAAGAGCAGAGAGAAACCAATTTATGGTTCTGACATTTTCATGTGTTCCCAGGTGAAACTTTGGTACAAAGTCTGAGATCTTCGGCATCCAGGACTCTTTGCAGGAGCTCTGCCTCTCCCACCCCAAGTTACATAGTATACAGATCTGCAGGGGCTGAAGGTTCAAGGTGCTGCTCTGTAACAAGAAGGGCAATGCCTCACAGGGCTCCTCTGTAACAACAAACTGCAGGTCATCCTGGCCTGCTGGGCAAAGTAAGAAGTAAATATCCTCAATTATTTTTCTAAAAGATTTCTCATTAGACTTCAGCCTCCGGTTATTTAGATTTGTAGGTATGTTAAGTGATGCACTGTACCTGACATTAGGACCCTTGCAGAACTGACACCTGATCACTTAATTAATGTCATAGTATCAAGTTGCAATATATAACAAGTAAATAGCAGATGGGTAAAAAAGTTTGATGTTTTCTTCAGTGTGAATTCTGAACTAGGATGAGACATAATAATGCAACTGTTATCTGAAGACAGCTTCTAACAGTATTTTTAATGAGGGTTTTGTACTTCTAATATAACATGTGAGATCCTGGAGACTGAAATCCTGTTTATTCACAGGATATTGCATATAAACACAGCTCCAAGTTTCCCCACTCTGCTTTCCCCCTAGTCAACAGTAGCAAGGATAACTGTATGTCTGAATGAGAATCAGATTCTGCATCCTGTTCAAGACTCTTTCCCTTCTGCTGGGTCTTGTCTGCACAATGAGAACTTTGTATTAGCTAAATAAGAGCTGTCGTGTAAGCAAAAGAGTCTACACTGACTTCAGTGGCTTTAGCATATTTTTACTAGGAATTAGCCTAATTTTACTAGGAAGAAGTAGAATGAAAAACAAAAAAGAATTTTTTTTTTATGAATAGTTTAAGTTGAATTGGTGTGATGACCGTGTCCCTTACACTAGGCTCAACAGTGAGAGTGGATGTCCATGCTAAAGATAGCGGGCTATTAGTCAGAAATAATTAAATGTCTAGTCCATGAGATTAGGGGGACTGAAATTTTGATGAACATTTTTTAAGAGTAACCTTGATGTGAACAACAAGGACTCAAATGTAGACTCTTTTTCCAAGTTAAAAGTGGTTGTCTGGTTAATTGCAACATAAATTCAAAACCTCACAGCTGGGCAGACACTTGATCTGGACATCTAAGAGAATGTGAAACAACCACTTTTAACATATGGATAAAGTGAGTCCTGGGATATGCACATACTCACCCCAGCTTAGGCATGCAGCCCTCACACACCAGGGAATCACCTAAGGTGTGCATCCCTTCCCATGATCTCATGCAGGGATCGTGCCCCATCTCTGCTGTTTTATTAAAAGAAGAGTCCTCTACCTTCAGTGAGGAGACAAGGAAAGAAAAGAGAAGGAAGCTCCATGGGACCCTGCAAAGCTGGGCGGGGAACAGAAGATGAGCCCCAGTGCAATTGGGAGTGGGTGTGGGTATTTAGAAAACCCCACACAACAGCAAGATTGGCTTTGATGACAGAGGACCTGCAGAGTCCATGGAGAGGGCAGGGTATGCTTGGGGTGAGCAGTGCTGCAGGAGGTGTGTGCTGCATGTGCCCATGTCTGTACAGCGGCTCTGAAACTCTGGAAGGTGAGAGGGGAGAAGATGTCCCCAAAGCATGACTCCTCTGGGAAAAGGAATAGTTGTGCCTTTTTTTTATTTTGCTTCATTTTATTATTGCTCCTGAAAGGAAGAGAGTTGTTATATGAAAGGTGTTTTTTATTGTTGTGCTAAAGTGGCAGTTGTTCAGGCAGGTTTGCATCAGAGCCTTCCAAAGGTAGCAATTTGTGCAGTAGTATTAGTCCAGTCATACAAAATAAGGCCTTCAAATAGCAGTCAGTCTGAAGACAGAAAGAGAGAGACAAAGCTGAAGTACATATTACTCTAACAAATTGTGTATTTGAAAGGCACAATTATAAATAAGCAGCTTAAACAACTCTTAAAGAAAAAAGAAAAAAAGAAAGAAAAGCAAGCTTCCATAACTATTTTTAAACTAGGTTAGCTTTCATCTTTTCATTTTTATTTATTTCTTCTGTTTTCTTAATGTCACTTGTCAAAAGATACTGAAGATGTTTTACAGTTCTCCTTTTTCACTTGTCTGATGCCTCTAGTTGGCTGAGAAGTAATTAATGAAGAAATATTAGAGTTTTACACAAGCTGTAGTTAAAATTATGTCTTCATTAATTGTTCTTAAATTATTTAGTTTTTCACAAATGTTGATATGTTACAACAGTTTTTCTGCTTTGCATGCATGAAAACAAAACTTAAAAAACTCTCTGCTATATAGAGTTTACAATCTTCAGTACAAGGATTATCTTTACACTTCTGTAAGTCACAGCTTGTGTGCTGGGAAATGAATAATGATTTTTGTTTTAAGTTTGGCTTATTACTTGTAATACAGAAAAAATCTCCATAGACCAAGGGGAGGTTTGAACTTTAGAAGTCATGTTATGAAACATCTTTTAAACCAGATTTTTTCTGCTACTGATTTATGTTCTAGGAACTCTCCCTTTAGCTTATGATTTGTCTTATTATTAAGCAAAATATAAATATAATGCTGTGCTGGTTTTGACTAGGGCGGAGTTAATTTTCTTCATAGTAGCTGCTATGGAACCATGTTTTGGATTTGTGATGAAAGTAGTTTGGTAATTCAGAGAAATTTTCATCTTGCACAGAGCCAAGATCTTTTCTAGTCCTCAACCCACCCCACCAGTGGGGAGGCTTGGGGTTCACAGGAAGCTGGGAGGGGACATGGATGAGTCAGCTGATTCCAACTGACCCAAAGCATATTCCATACCATATGGTATCATGCTAAGTGTGTAAAGCTGAGGGACAAATAAGGAAGGGAGAGGACACATTTGGAATGATGGCATTTGTCCCCCCAAGTCACCACTATGTGATGGAGCCCTGCTCTTCTGAGGATGGCTAAACACCTGCCCACCTATGGGAGGTGGTGAATCAGTTCCTCATTTTGCTTTGCTTGTGTGTGCTGCTTTTGCTTTACCTATTAAACTGTCTTTATCTTGACCCATGAGTTTTATCACTTTTTCAATTCTTTTCCTCATTCCACCAGGGAGGAGTGAACAAGTGACTGTGTGGGCTTGAGCTGACATCTGGAGCTAATCCATGACAAATAGAAATAAAAGACTTAATTTAATGTAAAATATCCTAATTAAAAGTATCCATAATGATACTTTGCTTCAAAATGTTGGAAAGAAGACTGGTTTTGTTAAAAACACCTCCAAAAAACTCTCTCTTACAAGATCAATTTCTCTGTCCTGCAAGATCTGGGGAGAATCTAATGGGCATATTCTACCACAGTAACTGTTCCCTTCAAGGTCCATGAAAGAGAGAGGGAAGTACAGGTTGCCTTTTTGTATATAAGATGTGTACAATTTCTGCCACTTTTAATTGCTTTTCTATTCTTACATGCCTGTTGCATCTCTAATGGAGGTTTTGCCAGAAAAGTGTTATTACCATCTTAATCACAATGCTTAAATAACAATGCTAAGAATTACATAGTGAAACCTTTGGAGAGTGAGAAGAATTCAATTCAGGACCTGTGCATATGGGCTCATTTTAGAAAAAAAATTTCTACTCAAAATGCAGTATTTTGTGCTTGTAATTAAAGGATATGAGAGACATACAAAAATTAATCTTGATGCCCCTATTTCCACTACAATTTCCGTAGCCTGGGGAAAATGGATGTTAATCACAGCTCACAAAGTTTTTTGATACTTGTGCCTTTTTCTCAAAAAGAGGTAACAAAACATTTTTGCATGTATATACACACAGGCATGCACAAAATAACATGAAACATTTAAATACACAATCTTTTGTGTAAACAAGTTTTAATACTACACCTTGTTGTTCCCTTTTGCAAAGCCAAAGGGTGTACTACCAGTGTTTTTAGTTTTTACATTGTCATTGTGATAGAAAAATGAGCAAAGGAAAGTATTTTTTAAGCTTGTGTTTAGCATTCTTCACAAAGAATCAGAAATTCAGTTGAAAGTACATATCAGTATCACTTTTTCTTTCATTACTTATAATTACATTCGTGTTTTATATATCATATTTAAGTTTCTCTAGATCCAGTTTTGTTTACAGTAAAATTCATCAATAAAGGCACTATCATATCAGAAGGTTTATTAAAAAAATTGGTTCCTGTATTGTTCCACATTTAAGTTAATAGATCTCATCCTTCCACTGCTCTTTAATGTTGCTGGAGAAAAAAAAAAAAAAACCAACCTAAAACCAAAACTGCAGCTTTGCCTTCTCTTCAATTCTCTCAGGATTTCTTGACTTTTACCATATTAAACATTGACCTAAACTTAATTAATAAATGGAATTGGAGAAAAAAATTCTTATGTACCTTAGTGGAAGATAGGAAAAAATAAAAGCTATTATTGACAAAATTGATTCAGCATTGTAACTCACACCAATATTTACTTCTGTACTCTGACTTTATTTAAAACTTCCGTAACAGCAATTATACTGTTCAGTATTTGTTTTTCTTTATTTTTCAAATTACATAGGTTGTTTTCTGAACTACATATGAATATGAAATAAAAGTGTTTTAATCTACATTTTTCTTATTCAAATACTTTGCTAATATTATTAGTGTGAAGTAAAAATATTTATTTTATGGTTGGTAGTTATAAACTCTTGTATTCTACAAAGACAAGTCCTTAAAAAAAATAAAATAGTTAAATTAGTTTGCTAAGTCAAGAATGGCAAAGTTAAGGAATTCACAGCATCTGTGTTGAAGCCTGCCTTCTTCCTGGAGTTTATGGAATTAGAATATAACTCCCAGGCATCTGCTCCTGTAATATATATTAAAAAAAAAAAAAAAAACCCAAAACCAAAAACAAAACCAAAAAAACCCAACCAACCAAAACAAAACAAAAAAACCCAACAAACCAAAAATCCCTAACCAACTGTATGCAAACTCGGAGAACCATCATGCCCCTTAAGGGATATTCTCCAAAACTTACTGAGCATAAGCCCTTAGATGCAAAGCCCTCAGTGATATGCTTTCCAGAGCACATCTTAACTTTTCCCATTCTTTGCCTTATTTATCTCTCATTACTACTATCCAGTCTGTAAAATTAGAAGCTTTTGCAATGACATTTCGTGTATATTTCATACACATCTGATCCTGCAGCACTCCTTGCTTTTTCAGTCTGCTGGCTAAGCTCAACCAAATATAAAGGAATTGAATTCTGAAAGTTTCACAAAAGAGGTGAATTGCTAGAGAAGAACAACCTTACTCTTATTGTCCCCAAAGATGTGCTGTGGCCTCATGCCTTGTTACCCACCAGTGACTCTGCATGAGATGGTACCCATGCAAGTGCCCAAGCTACACCAGTCACGTAGAGTGGAGTTAACAGATTTAAAGGTACCAATCTGTAAGAAAATTCTGCAAATGATTGTGTTGAAATGCTTTTGCTTTCTTGTCATTAGCCTTCCCTAAACTACTGTAGAAGTCCCTATGTCCCTTAGCAGATGCCTGGGATATGGTACCAGGTAAGCAATGGATTATTTTGTTGGTCTTCTTAAAGGCCTAGTGAGGCCTTTAAAATAATTCATATACATTTGATAGTGTCATCATTTGAAAAACTGGGCAAATTATGTTTTGGAACATATTGAAAGTTTCATTAATTCCAAATTCCCAAGTGTTCTGTCTCAAGATCTAATTACCAGAGATGATTACATTCAGCACCTTCTGCAATCACAGAGGATGGTGATACATTTTTCTCTCTAATGAAAAAAGCTACATGGATCAGAAATCATGATTTAGGCTTCAGGCTGTCAGAGCAGAGCAAAAAGTCAGAGTAGACAATTTTGGGGCTAGAACTTGAGTTGGAAAACAGGTGAAGAGAAGGATTATTTTGCTTTGTTTGCACACAGGATGGAGACACTCCAGATGCAACTGGGTGCTCATATATAGGCACTGCACAAGTTGGCTGGTATGTCTAGAGTGGCACATCCTTCAGTGACCGGGAAAGAAGAGAAAGGACAGCAGAAACAAATGGCCTGAAGTTATGCAGCAAATCAGTAACTGGACTGAGAAGTTTATGTACACTTCCTGATTATCTTGTCAATTCACCATTTACTAGTTCATGTTAACTCTATTGTCTAGTAGAATACTGATCGCACTGCTCCATAGCTGGCATACTACATCTCTTATACATGTACAAAGGTTTTGGTACTCATTAGTGCAAAACCCTTGGAGTCTTGTTTGGTTGTTACCACCTGGTCTTGTACCAATGTCCTTAGGTTGATGGTAGCAAGCAGAGTACTGAAGCACCATTAGGGTGCAAAGTTTAACAAGAAATAGACATATTCTGTAATTGTGATAAGGAATGCAAGCTGGTCATGCTTGTTGAGCTTACTATTTGTTGGAAGAGGATAACAGGGAACAATGCAATGTCCCTTGCTACTCAGTACTGATTGAGGGTTATTACAGTCAGGGCCTCCTAAGTAACTGACTTTTCAGATTAGGTCCTTGCAAAATCACTGAAGAAAATGACAGTCTACATACTCACAAAAACTTCCCTATGACACTAGTGACAGTGAATAAGGGATCAAGCAACATCCAGAGCTACAAGCTCCCTCTCCTGCCTGAGGACATTTAGCCCCATAGTCCTACCTTCCCTAATCATAAGGCTACTGGCAATTAACATCTCACTTAATACTGTTCTGCTCAATAGGTATGAAATATTCTCTTGGAGAAGAGACTCGGTCATCACCACTGTCAATGCAATCAAACTTCAGCAGGAAAAGGTAAGCAAACCTCATCTAATGCTGGTCTACAGCTTTGATCAGAGCTAAGAAACAGATTGGATTTGAGATGTGGTCTTAGACCTCTTTTCCAAAATTAATGGTTCTATGATTCTGTGTGTTTTCTTCTGATAGTTCTATGAAGTCTAACCCCAACCAGAAAACATTCTATAACCATGATCCACATAAATTGTCATGTGAACAGGGCCTTGTGCTTTAAGGTGTCAGGTGTCTACTTCTGCAAAGCCTGTTCTGCTTGGTTTTAGACCAAAAGTCAAAGACCAAGGACTGACAAAAACTTTGGCTAAAAAAAAAGGAAGTCGCATCTTGTTGTAGGGGTAAAATGGTTGTTGGGGACATACAGGGTTATTAAATGGAATCAACCACAAATTGGTTTGCCTGAGTTGACCACAGAGTAATCCTCACAGTGTTAAACTCCTGCCTTCAAAGGTGTTAAAAATGCATCCTTCTTTCCACCATTATTAAAATTAAAGCAGATTTAACAGGATTACTGATTCCTAAGCAGATTCAGGCAGCTGAGCCCAATGTGGTAATTTCATAGAAAGCTAAGAGCTATACCTCAGCTTCTGCCTAAGAACAGTAGCAGCAGTAGAGAAGAAGAGAATGAAAATCAATGCATCTGGTACCTTCAAGACTCAGTAAGGACTTGGCTAGCTAAGACTTTCCTCACTCCTATCTAGTCAAGCAATTGACTACAATAACAAGGATCCTGTTGGTCAGAGGTCCTCAGCCTACTGGCTGGCAGCCTGCTCTGAAAAACCATAGCATCACAGGTCATCACAGATGTCCTGAGTTGGAAGAGACCTTAAAGATCATCTAATTCCAAACCCGCCTGCTGTAGGGAGGGACACCTGTCATAGAGGAAAGAAAATAATCAAATATCATTACTTGCTTTTTTCTTATTTTATTTCATTTTAGGATAAAAATAGTTTGCCATTCCTGTATTTGAAAACAGCCTCAAAACTCCATGTAAAAAAATATTTCCCAAAAAATTTTTTATTAGTAGTAACTTAACTAATATGTCAATTTGACAGGTACTCAGGGTGTATAACTCAGCGCATGACAGAAAAAACTCAAGTTGTGAGTAGTGGAAAGCAGTATTTCACAAATATCCCTCTTCGGAAATCATAAATAATGTAGGAATTATTATTACACTAGAAATAAATTAACATCCAGGATTTCTGAAAATTTAGGCCTTAGCATGCCCTATAAACTACCCTGTTTTTAAAGCTGGTTTCTAACCACAGTTCAGCCCCCATCATTATTTGTTCAAAATATCTATATGCTAAGGAAGTAAACTCGGTTTCGACATTGAAATTAGCTTTGTTTTACTAGCTGTTTGATTTCTGAAACTTGGGCAATTAGAATTCTTTTTGCCTCTTGTTTTGCCTTTCTTTTCTTACAAGGATTCACTTAAATTTCTTTTTCACAACAGATTCAAGAACAGGTGTTTATGTGCACAATTACAATTTTCATGTATGATTGGAATGCGTTCTTGGTCTTTTATTCAAAAAAGTAGGTTTTGTTTTATACCAGTAACTTCTGCGGAAAGATCATTCAAAGAATTGGGAACCTAAGTTATTCCCTAGTACTTAAGCTATCATACAATTCATACTGCGCCTTATATTCTGTTTGAGTTTAATTTTCCTTCTGTATCTGCTGGAAATCAATCACAATTATGAGGGTTGTTTTGTTTGGGGTTTTGGTGGTTTTTTGTTGTTGTTGTGGGGTTTTTTTGTTTTGTTTTGTTGTTGTTGTGGTGGTTTTTTTGGTTTTTTTTTTTTTTTTTTAATTGGTTGGTTGGTTAGTTGGTTTTTTTTAAATAAGGAGAGTAACAATTGATATGAGTTGTAGCCACAATAGTAGATGCCCTTGCCACTACTCCATCAAACACTGGCTCCAGCCTTTGGAGAGATCCTTACATAGCAGCTTGCAACCACCCTAAGCAGTCATATTTCTCGCTGTAAATTAAATTTCTTTAAAGCGTCTCCTTTTATCCTGAGGCTGAAATTCTGTTCCAGTAAATTCTGATCTACAGAGACATCTACTTCCCATTGAAGTTGATGAGAGCTGCAGGTGACTGGTGCCTCTATGGCTCAGACCCCTAGGCTGGATTTCTCCCAGAGTACGAATATGTTATTAATAAGAGCTAGCTATCTTTGGCTAAAAGCCTGGTGAAAAACACTTTTGTGCTTTTCACAGAAGTGAGATGGTTGATTATGGCCCAAACTTCCAGCTCTCCTTCTTAAAAGTTTTTGCCTGACTATTTTAAAATGATTTTTTTCAAGTGAAGCCTTAAGTAAGAAGTAAACATAAGAACAGGCTCTCAAACTTTTTTACCTTTCCAATTAAACAGAATTGAATGAGATAAAGGGATAAAAACCTCCAGTCTTCTTCAATCTCCAATGCTTTTTTCTCACTTGGGATTAATTTTTCTTTAGAGAAATAGAGGTTATAACTGGGTTTGGAAAAAGAAAATATCAAGCACTCCTGAGGTTTTAAACAAACAGTTCTTGCTGTTAAACAAATCCATGGTGAATTGTAGGTGGAAGAAAAATCCCTGAAGCTGAGGCAAAAAATCCAGTAGCAGTTCGCCAGCTCTGTATCTAGGCTCTTGCTTTGGTACTAGTGGGATTTCTTTGATAGGTTGTCTCAGGCTTTTGATAGAAGCAAGATTTAGTGAGAATATGTTCACAGCTTCCTTTGCTGCCTTAATTCATGTTTGGTTTCAGGTTTGGTGTTTATGTTGCTTTTTAGAGTCTGACTTGCACAGATCACAACTGTAATTTAATTTCTCTGCTCTTTTGTGCTGCAGTGCTGAGATTATACTCTGTTTTGATGAATACCTGACAGAGATTAACTTGACAAGAAGTTGAAATCAAATTAAAGAATAACTTTTTGCCCTCATTCTTGCTGAACACACCACAGGATAAAACAAGATGTGTGGATATATATGTTATTTTTTTTACTTTCCAGTTTGTAGCTGGATGATCAAAAGCTCTTGAATTATTAGAAATGTTGTCTTATTTGGTTGTTGAACTATGGCAACTGGGGTCCCCTGATTCTTCTTCATCTTATACAGAGGTTTCAGTAGGTGATTCAGGAAGAAACCTGCTTCGGATAATCCATTAAGTTCTTGTCTAGGGGAGAGAAATTGAGTGTTGTGCTGGTGTGAGGAACCCTCAGTCCTCAGGGTTAATTGATAAAATTGCTGAAAAGGGTTGTCAAAGCCAAACAGTCAATTATATCAAGCCTGCAGGAGCCTGATGACAAGCCTCAGGTCAAATCTCTCAGCACAGATACATGCCATATTTTGTCAGCTGCATTGATGTTGTGTCAGGGAGAGAAAGAAGTACTAATTCTGGCAAAGTGGAGCACTTTGCCCAACTTCCCGAAGCGTCACAACCTGGATTTTTCATATCCAGAAAAGAAATACCATAGAAAAATACTTATTTTAACTCTAGTCATCTAAGAAAAATTTGGAAAATAGACCCAAAAATGTCATCCCAGAATTGCATATTTTATACATTAAAACTAAACCAAATCCCCTGAACCCCACAAAAACTGAAACAAAAAATCTTCCTCTGATCTTTTCTCTCTTCACATAATAAAGCCTCACTGGATAGCAAAATAAAAGATGTCTCAACTCAGCCTGTAGAATTGCTCTGGCAATGCAGCAAGTAACCTGCCTGGGAGAAGGGCAAGGAAGCGGGAAGAAGGTAGAGAGCCAGCAGGCAAGTTTCACTGTGAGGTTTGGGCTGGAACTTCAGCATGATCACACAGTGTTTGCAAAACCCCTTGATTTTTGACAAGTATGTAAATTCAGGTGCAAGTATGGTTAGAAAGCTTACTGCACTAGCCCAATCTTCTGGTTTACTGTCTCTGTTGACAGTTTCATTTGAGATCATCACACCATGAAAGGTAGAATATGAAAGGATGTGTTCAGGAGGGAGAATACATCTAAGAAAGATTTCTTTGGTGTTTCTGGATGGCTGACATATAAAAAATAAAGAGATTTTAAATTCTTTTTAAGAAGTATGCAGTTGCATTGTGATCAAGTTAAATAATTCATATTAAATGTATTTGATGGTGAAGGGCTGAATGATATTCCAGAATATTCGATTTTCATTCTGAAAAGCCACACTTCAGTAACATTCTCAGTGCTGCATTTTATTTTGCCCACCCATATCTATAATTTATAGATCTCAACATTTCTCTCTAAATCAAGGATTATTTGCTTAAGTGAGGAGAAAGAAATATATGGATCAAAGATCACCCAATAGGACTGACTCATGAGCAACTTGTAAGGCAGTAAAGACTAAACATGAAGATTTCTGGTTCCTATGGAATTGCCCCAATCCCGAATTAACGGTTATTCTACTGCTACCCAAATACCTTCCAATGAAAATCCCAGTGAAGCAGCTACACTTCCATGGCTGCATTCAGTCTGACTCAATCAATCAGAACTGTTTGACAGAAACAACTCATTAAAAAGTCTCCATCCATCAGTGTAGAACTCTATTGTAAGACTTTCATTTGTGGCAGAAAAGAATCTCTTGAGTTTCTTGCTTTTGCTTCTAGCTCAAGATAGACCTTTTCTCCTTCACTGTTCTTCTTTTACTTAGTTACAATATTGGTTTTATTCAGCTGCTTCACCAGATTTACTCATGTGTGTGTATAAAGTAAAGTAAGAATAGAATGAATCTTCCCATCTTCCCTCTTTTATACCATACACCCTTCTGTTGCACAGTATCCAAAGTGTAGGGGCAACCCAAGAGTGTATGGATGTTCTTAGTACTGACCATAACAGGAAGATCCAATGTATTCTATTCCTCGATTCCTCTCACTGGAGAGTAAAATGTTTTAGTTTTGCAAAGGAAATAGAAACCTAGGCGTCTTTTTGAAACAAACTACATCAGAAGCTCTGTGAGGAAATGAGGCCGTAACAGAAGTTAAATGAATTTTTTGTATCTGTTCACTGTGAAAGGATCTTTCTTTACAGGGCTGAACTCAGAAGTTGTATCTAAAAAAAAAAGAAGTCTTTGTTTCAGAACAAAGTTGATATAAAGTACAGGAAACATTTCTCAGGATTCAGCGAAGGGTTCCAGCCTAATACTGAACTTTAACAGCAGTGTACAGTTTCTCACATGACCCTTCCTATCAGAAGATTGTAACTTGAAGTCTAAGGGTTTCATGGGGTCCCAGAGAGAGCACTTAACAGAAAAGCCTGACATGATGTGAAAATCTGTAGAAGAAAATCTGACTAATGTACTGGTTAAACAAAGCTGAAGAATAAAAATAGGGGATATATAACAAAGTAATATACTATGGGAGAATCAAGCTCGGTATTTATGCCTGTTGAATCTGTTGGCATTGTTTGAGGAAACTGAGAAGGGTGTAGATGAGTGTGATCCAGCTGTTAACACTAATCTGGAGAGGAGAAGTCTTTTAAAAGTCTTCCCCAAAAGACTTTAGCTGACATGGGTAAAAGGGAAGGCATTTTCATGAACTAATAATGGACTAAAGCATAGGGGAAAAAAAAGGCAGGAATAAAGCATTCATTTTCACAGTGGAAAGAAGTACGTATTTGTGCTGAGATCTGTTCTCTCCATTGCATTCAGAAATTATCTAGAAAAGGGATTGGATAGGAAGAAAGTAGTCAGAAGGGTAGAATCAGAAGCTGATTGAAAGCCATTGCAGAGGATGTCTTATAAAGGAAAGGATCACCAATAAAATAGCAGATGAAATTCTGCATCAGTAAGTAAATTAAATCATAAGGGGAAAAGAATTCCAGCTAGTCCCTAATGACTTCACTGCCAATTTTCTGCAATACACTGTCTTGTCATATTTTCCATGTTTTATTATTTTAGGATAGTCTCAGAAATGCTTTCAGAGTTGGGCCACATAGTAATGTTTATTATTTCAATTTTTCTAACCATTTTTGAAAACTAGTCTAGTGCTGATGTGTTAAAGGTTCAAACAAAGAAAGGCAGTGGGGGGAGTGGTCCTTCAGGGAATTTTTCTCTCCCTCCCAACACAAAGGTTTTGGGAGTTGAAGAACAATGGAGCGGTTGATGACTCTAGATTCCAACTTAATGGTGGGGCAGAGGTGAGAAACAGACCCCCAGCACCTGAGAGGAGGAGAGGCTTTTCCTGTGTGCTGGCTTCACTTCGTTTTGGACTAGAAGCCACTGTTTGCTGAGCTGGTGAAAGCACTTTTTTGGCTCTGCTCTTTGCCTTCCCCTCTCCCTCTCTGGGCACTCTGAGCTTCAGGGAGAGAGAGAGGAGAGAGAGGAGGGTCACAGCTGCTTTGGAACATACTGCAGATCTTTTTCCTGGGGACCGACTTTGACTGCAAGATTTCTGGGAACTACCACCACCCCTCAACTTCCAGAGTTTGCTTCTTTGAACAAGGGACAAGGCGAGAGTGCTTTTCCCCATGGAAAAGGTCCCATCCCTCCTGCACATGAGTCATATACCTGACCTTGTCTCTGCGTTGCTGGGAAAAGAGAAGTCACCTTGCGACCAGTGAGGTGCGACAGTGCCACCTGCTGTCTGCAAATATAATTGCACAGGGAGGAAATTACAGGTTTTTCTTGGGGGTGGTTTGTTGGGTTTTTTTTGGGTCTAGGGGAGAAGTTTGCTCTGGTCTGTTCATAGTTACATCTATATATATATACAGTAGTGTCCTAGTTTAGCAGGTGGAACCAGTTGGCACTGTGTGGGGGTGATCAAGGCTGTGTATTCTACCCCCTCTATTCA
>JAWWEV010000083.1:80441826-80453893 GCA_035583235.1 Hafferia zeledoni | reverse complement strand
ATTGTAGCTCTGATTTATAATCTCTCTCGTGTTGAGTTCATTTCTCCTGCTGGTTTACCTTGAAACCAGCACAAGTACTTAAGAACAGTTATTCTTCTTATATTCATTTTTTAATTAAAATTTTTTTAAAAAATATTAATAAGGGGTGAAGTGGTTATTGAGGAGGAGTCCTTGGTTTCCCTTAAACTAGGACATTATGACCAACTTTGGCCTAGCTAAATTTGGACACAGATTGTGATAGATTGCCAAGAGCAAGAGTGATATGCCTTTTAGGACTAGTTTTCCTAAATAAAGGAAAGAAAAAAAACCAATAAAGTGGAATGGAGCAAAAGAATAAAGTTAAAACATTAAAGACTTGGGAGACTGACCAAACAGAATCACAACATACCTAGATTCAATCAATAAATATTCAATGTGTTACATAAGGTATAATTGACCACTGAACTGGGACAGTGGTAAAGACTGCATAGTACTGAAAACTATTATCTATACTGCAAGTATAGAAAATTCAATAATAGTAGAACTTTCTTATCCTCAGTGAAAACATTTGGATATATTTCACAATAAGAAGTGTTCGAGAGACTTAATTTTCAGACATTACAATGGCATATTATGTTAGACTATTTGTTGGAACAATAAGAATTTACAAAATCAAAATTTAATCCCAAGCAATATAGAACATGGTAAATGTTCATCTGACAGTGATTCACCCTGTTACTATAGTACAAAGCCAAAATATCCCCTACATAACATTTAGGTTCAAAAAAGGGAATTACAAAGAAATGCTATGAAAAAGGGAAGGATAAAATGCTTTGTGATGTCATGATAACTATTTATAGACCCCTTTTTGAAGGCCCAGACTAAATCAAGATTACCTATGAAGAAGAAATTACAAGAACAACATGGAGAAGATGACATACAATGTAGAGGAGGTTAACTGAATTAGTAGATTCTTCAATGTTTGAAAATGTGTTCAAATGAAGGAAATATGAAAATAGTGGTGTAAATATAGAACTTCAATAAAACCTGAAATAAATTACATGCGATACAGAAGGTATTATAAGGATGTATTAGCACAATATATTTATGTAATATACAGACACACACACACACACACATATATATATATGAAATATATATATGCGCATGAAATATAAAAATAGAAAACCATGATGTTAAATGTAAACCCAGAACAGGACAGACCAAAAAAGAGATTTATGTGAAACACTTGATAAAACAAATCAAATCTGTTAAGGATTTTTTTTTTCCAAACCATTAGAAAAAGAAAGCTAGTAAAATGCCTAATAGAAAATGAGATATAATAGGAGTAGTCAGGGGGCATAAGTCTATGGGGAAAAAAATCTAGGTAATCTTACTTTATTGTCATGACCTTAGGTAGATTTCTCTGCCAGAATTCTTTACTAGATGCTAATTTATGAAACTATGGCCAAAACTGAAATATCAGCAAAAGAGCCTTTTCAACAAATATATAGAATTCTTAATAAACCATCAGAAAAGAGTTAAGATTTCTAATGGAATTCCAGGAATTCTAAAAGAATTTAAATATAAAATTGGTATCAGTTAAGTACTGTTTGCAGTATACACATTTTATTGGCCTTGCTGTCAGAGAAATAGAAGATATATTTAAAAGGTCAGTTACATGTTTTATAAAAGGCATCCAAAAGTACTTAGGGATCAGCAATTTCTATATTTCTGGCATGCAAATTAGATGAGGCCAAAATACATACATGAATGTATAAAGAGATAGAAAATGGGTTATAACAGGAATAAATCATGCCCAACAAATTTCCTAAAGTTTAAAAAAAAAAAAAAAAAGTCCATGGAGATATTGAAAAGAATGATCCAGCTAATGAATTGGACCAAATTACAATTTTCCATTTAACTTCAGAGAAAGTTCTTCACCAGAAGTTGCTAAAAAACAAACTAGTGTGGTACAGATGAAAGATCTGCTCATGTACAGAAAACTAGCTAAAAGGACAGAAACAACATAGACAGACAGGAGTGGCAGCATTCCTTAGGGCCAGCTCTCTCTCTCTCTCCTTTTTCTTTTTTTCCTTAATTTTTTTTTTTTTTTACCATAATATGAGAGGTCTGGAGAAGAGGTGAAAAAAGGAGTAACAAAGTTTCATATAATGTGACAAACAACATTAAAAAAAAAGGGAAAACAACTGATGGACTTCACATGAGGTATATTATCATTTAGGAAAGACTCCTTAGGCACTGTTGGTAGGTATTCAAAATCTACTCAACAAAACTGTCAAAAAGAAAAAAAAGAAATTTTAGGAACTTTTAGAAAGAAACAGAAAATAAATACAGACCATCATTATGATATGGCATAAATCCATATCCCAAATGTTATTATGGTACCAAAAGGACATAAGAGCAAAATTGTATTTAGAGTCATTGAATGATTTATATTTCAGACCAAATAAATATCAAAGGCCACAACAATTTAACAGAGAAATGGCTTTTGGGCACAGGGAGCAAGAGGAAGCAGAAATCTGTTGGATAACCCAGACAAATTAGAGGGCTGGCACCAACCATATGAAGTCTCACAAGGGCAAGTGCACCTGGCATGGCACAACATTGGATGTAGGAACAGACTGGGGAATGAGAAGCTGGAGGGCAGCGCTGCAGAAGGGGACCTGGGGGGCCTGGTCAATGGCAAATTGAACATGAATCAGCAGTGCCCTGGCAGCCAGGAGGGCCAACCGTGTCTGGGGGGGTATCAGGCAAAGCATCACCAGCCAGGCGAGGGAGGGGATTATCCTGCTCTTCTCTGCACTGGGGCAGCCTCACCTTGAATATATGTTCAATTTTGGGCACTGCAATATAAAGAAGATATTAAGTTATTAGAGAGTGTCCAAAGAAGGGCAATGAAAATGATGAAGAGCCTGGAGCAGAAGCCATACAAGGAGCAGTTGAGGTCACATGGCTTGTTCAGTCTGGAGAAGAGAAGACTGAGGGGAGACCTCATTGCAGTCTGTAACTTTCTTGTGAGGGGAAATGGAGGGGCAAGGCACTGATTTATTCTCTGTCATGACCAGTGACAGGACTTGAGGAAACAGCCTGGAGCTGAGTCAGGGGAGGTTTAGGTTATATGTTAGGAAAAAGTTTTTCAGCCAGCCATGGTTGAGCACTGGAACAGGCTCCCCAGGGAAGGGGTCATGGCACAGCCTATTTGAGTTCAAGAAGCATGTGGGCAACTGTTCAGGCTCATGGTGTGATTCTTCGGGCTGTCCTGTGCAGGACCGGGATTTGGACTTCGATGATCCTTGTGGATCCCTTCCAACTCAGCATATTCTATGATTATTTGATTCTGTGAACTGTGAAACTATATGAGGAAGGAGTTAAGGGAACAATTTTTCAGCATTTGTTGTGCTATAGAATGTAGGGGTACTCACTGAAAAGTAAACAAGTTTAAATCAAGCCAAACCCAATAATTTTTCATCTTGTACAAATGTAAATTGTGGTGGGTTGTTTTTTTTCTTTTTTTTTTTGGTTTTGTTTTGTTGTTGGTTTTTGTTAGAGTATTGTCTATAGAGAACCGTTAAAAATTATGAATGTAATGTCAAAGATTACTGAATAGGATGGTTCAGATGCAACCACTGGTTCAGTGTGTCTCTAAACTGCAGACTGCCAGCAGCAAGAATCAACTCGATACCATGAAAACTTTATTCCATTTTTGGTCCGTTTTTACTTACTCTTATATGCTACTGTAAGAGACAGACAAACAAAACTAGAAGTGGACCTCTGGCATATTTCTGAAGTAAACCTGTCTTGTGGGGTTTGGGATTACATGTAGCCTCTCATTTGCCATACATGTTTGGTTTTTTAAATTTTATTTATTAACATTATTTTTTTCAATTTTCACAGATTCATTGCAACTGGCTGACAGTTTAACTTAAAATAAAACAAAAAAACACCCCAAAACAGCAAATAGCTTCTACTTGATATTTCTTCCTTTTCATGACGTTGAACTTTCGGATTTAGCTCAGGTTTTTATTACAGAATGATAGCTCTAGACCATCATTCTCTAAAAGGACACTGGCAACTTATATTAAATAGTTTTAATTCCCTCTAACTATTCCCTGTCGTCCAACATGTTTTCTGAGATCCTAGGAAACACCATTTCTTTTGTCATTGATTTTTTTCTTTACTATAAAACAAAGCATTGATTTTCTTCCTTCTGTCTTGTGTTTCTAATGGTACATAAATTAACATGGTTCATTTGTATGCCACCTTACCAGGACTCCTTGTCAGACCAGCATCACCAATAATAGAACGTAGGAGCCTCCACTTAATCAGCAACCTGATAAATGCTGCACCAGTTGACAAGAGCAATGGTTGGATTTGGTCTTCCTCTATGCCCTTGGGCAAGACACTTAATCTAGCCTACCTTTGAATTCTATGTGTACAGCACAGGGAAGCACTTTATTGATCCCATGCATGTCTGAGGATGATTCAGATCCATTAGTGAATGTTACATGTGCTCAAATACTTTTTTCAGAGGCACAACACACAATCTTATTTGGATTTAGAAGAATGAACATATCACGGTTTCACTGGCACAACCTCTCTCATCACTGCAGTAATCAATACATTCTTGAAGCTGTACTATTCATCCTCTCTAGCACTTTACAGGTGCTATTCAGCATCACTAAGTAAGATTTCATTTTACAGAATAAGCATGATTCTTAAACTCTTGAAAAGAGTTGTTACCACTTGTTTTGCTTCTTATGAATTTCTTGCAGCTTCCTTGCTCTGTATGTATGTATGTATGGCCAGACTTTGCGAACGAAGATTTGGGAAGGGCTCTCCCACATGGCTCTCCCTTCCAGCCTGTGCAGTGTTTTTTGGGTTTTTTTTAGGTGAAGCACAGCAAGTGCAGAACTGGCCCCACCGTCTAAGTCCTAAGGTCCATTTGCCGTGGCTGAGCAAGCTTGGACAGTGACAGTGAATTCCTCGGGACAGCACCCGGTACTATCCGGGGCTGACCCTGCTGAGCATCCGAGATCTGGTGGGATGGGATGGCAGGGAGGCTTGAACTGCCAGGGGACGGTCCGTACTGAGACTCAAACTCAGGGCCTCGGGATTCGGAGTGCAGAGTGCTTTCCTTTACACCATGGGACTGCCCAAATCTTGCTCTGTAACAGCTGCTAAATAGACCAACACTGCCATCATGCCTTGCAGAATTGTTAGATGTACTCATGTAGTGCCTGTTTGCCTAACAGTTCTGTGACTTCCACATACAAAGTAAGGCTTAACTAGCACTTACTCAATTGCTCCATGTCTCTATCTCTTGAGGCATCTTGAGGCTTTTGGAGGGTTTTTTGTTTGTTTTGTTTTGGCTTTTTTTTCTTCCTTAATGTAAGGTGATGCTGATGTATCCACATCCAGAGCAGGCCAAAAAACCATAAATGTGAGGAGTTTTGAAGCATTTATAAAGACTACCTATGGCTCAAGGATTTGGCAATAAAATAATGACCTTTTATATTTCAAGACAGTGTTCCTCAAACTGAAAACTCAGAACTAAGAGGGCAAAAAAGTGTTCCCAACAGAAAACATCTGCAGAGCTGGATTTGCCTCCAGCCAGTGCTAGGTCCTGAATGAAGACCTAGTTGCTATAGTATTCGTTCATTCAACACAACTCAAAACCACAGGGTAAGTGCTCTAAGAAATAAAATCTGTTGACCATGGCACTGGAGATCTATCCTTTAAAAAGACTAGTTTCCTTGCTGAAGGAAGACAGATGTAGAACTACATGGTCTATTTATAACAGCTCTTGGAAATACATCAACAAGAAGGACCTCTGTCAAGCACTGCTGGCCTGAAACGGTTCCTGAGCAAAATGCCAGGATCAGATTTTACCGACCAGATTCCCATAAGCAGTTTACTTGAAATTACTTGTTCTTAAAGTTAAATGTTTTGGAGCTGTATTTTCCTTATGGTTACATTATTCTACACTGCTGTGGCTGATGTTCATAAGCGTAGAGCTGAGAAAAGGATCCCATTCCCATGGATGAGATATGAAGAGAATAAAGTGCTCTAAATGATGGAAGAAAGCTTGCTAATGTATTTCTTTCATTGCATTCTGTATGAATTCAGAAAGGAAAATATTTAAGTGGGTATAAGTAAACCACATTCAAAAGAAATCAATGTTAGAAGTAGATTTATCCATTCATGCAAAGTTGGAATACGACACATGTTGTACATTCAGATTCATTTGTACTCTTCAAGGACAACTTTGCCAGTAAAACTGGCATCAGAAGAAATGATCACCATACAATAGAAAAATACAGAGTAAGTGAATTATTTATACTTGTCAGAATTTGCTGATTCTGTGGAATGTCTCCTGAGCCTGAAATGTGTTCTTAAAGAAATGAAAAGGAGTCTTCAATGCTGCACTCTGATTGACAGACAGCACATTATCTCTTTTTTTCCCAAGGAATAAAAAAAAATGCTTAGAGCTCACTAGCCACAAGTACTTATTAAACAGCTAATGAAAAAAGACAGGCCTAAAAGCAAAAGAATCTTGCTTACAGAGATCTTCAGGGGTACCTGCCATGCACAAAGGGGTGGGCAGCACAGAGTGAAATTCTTCTCAAAATGAAAACCATTCAATTGCAAAACCCTTTATTAGTTGAATTGCTTACAGCTGATACCGAACTGGGCAACTTTTACAGACTTCTTAATTTTTCATGAGTTGATTCAAACCCATGAAAAAACCTACTGTTAAACTTGTGACACAGGTTGGAGATTTTTCTCATATGAATTAAAATTAAATAAACCACCATTAATGTAAACCATTGCTGACATCAACTGGCTTCTTTAATTATAGTGCTAGAAAAGATAGAAGGCACTCAACTGGCATCAAAAAGCTGAACAATCTTCACATTTTGTGTACCTCAGCTTCATCCAGCCAGAAGTACAAAGGGAGCTGTGTACTGGCATGTTGATCTGTTATGCAGATTAAAAGGATTTTTCCACATTATTCTGAAATGTTGTACCAAGACTAAATTTCTATCAATATTTAACTAAAGGCAAGCCATATATGACAACTTTGTTAATGGGCCATGAAGTACCTTTTACAAGTGACTCTGGCTGCTGTGCATAAGCCTGAGGCTTTCAAATATTTGTTGCTACACAGAAAGAAGTTGTGTTGATGGAAATGTCTCAGATACAAATAGTGAAACTCTTTGAAAATATACAACCTTGTGCTTGCAAGAACAAAGAAGCATCGTTACCTGTTTGCTGCAGCAAATAAACCACACCTCAGGTTAGTAGTGTATAATCTAGGTAGATAGTTGTGGGTGTAATATGACAATGACAGAGGGAAAAAAATGCAGATGAGTAAAGAAAGTAATATTCTACATGTCAGCAAGCTTACCTAAGGAAGTCTCAGTCCTGGGAGTGGAGACAGTTCAGGCTTAATGTTCTCCTCTGATTTCTCCCAAGCAAGAAGAGTTTTCCCCATTCATACTATGGGTAAGCAACACACAATTATAACTTGTCTGGTTAAAATTGAAAGTAGTCAATTCACTTAAAATGAATGAAGTCCACTTGGAACAAACTTCCCAGCTAAAGTGCAAGAATGATGTAATAGAGAGAAAGGATCAGATTAACATGGCAGAGCTTTGTAATAAAAGCAAGGAAGCCAGCTGCAGAGAAGCCAGCCTGTGAAAAAGGAAAGGATCAACACTTTTTCATCTGAAGGAAAAAGAGGAAAAAAAAAAAAAAGAAAAAAAAAAGAAGTTATGTAACATACTGCAGCAGCTTTGATTTTTTCCTCTTGCTGGCCAGAAAATCCCTATGGGGAGAAAAAAAAAAAAAATCATAGTTTCATTCTGCTGTCCACAGGTAGGCAGAACAACAGTGCTCTGAAACTGAGATCAGGTCATTAAAATAGGGCATAAATACTTGTGCATTTCACTCTGCCTTGGAGACCATGTAACTCAGCACTGCGAATGCTTGAACTCCACACATCTCCCTGGGGTTGTCCCATGTAAAACAGATCCACCCTAAAATTCTCTATAATTTTTGATACCTGTCTCTCAAGTCCTACAATTATAACTTGTGTTTAAGCTTTCATGAAGTAATCAAAGAGCAATTTCATGATTGCTCTGTGCTGTGCATGGTCAGAAAAGTCCCCCTGTTGCTATTGTCATGGACTTTTGAACATTGTCCTACCTTTTTCACTTTGATTTTGTGTAAAGGGGTCAGAGTAAAGCTGCAGATTAGCATGGAAGCTCTAACAGAATGATGTCTCCTTGAATTAGGTAGAGTGCATGTATTTGCATTAATGTTCAGTATAAAAGGCACACATCTTGCTATGTGAATGTGTTTGCGAAATCAAGTAACTTCCATCTGACTGACAAACTCTATCCCGAAGAAAGTGCTCTGAATAATCCATTACATAAAAGGAAACAAAAGCACAGCATACAAAAAGTGATGTATTTAAAGCTTGTTCATTTAAGAGACATTGGAACAAGAGCAGACATCTAATACTCTAGCTTTATATCCAGTCAAAAGCATTTGTGCTTTAATGGCAGTAAACAATTTCAGGATGCTTTTGAAATGTCATTGATCTTGGTTTGTAGTCCTCAGAACTGCAGCTGTCTTTTACTGCCTAGCTGGTGCTGGGAACTTGACTTCATTCATTAACATTTTCATTTCAGGTGCCCACCCTGCGAATTCACTTGGTAGAAACTGAGTTCCATGCATGGAACAACAAGTTATAGCCATTCATTTGACCAGCAAGGCTCGAAGCAGACTCATAAAGTACTAAATATTTGCATAATATTGGGATTTATCAGTTATTGAGCTTTAGTTTAATGACAATGGATTTTACAATACAGTGCTTCCCACTTCTGATAACTATAAAAATCCCTGGGGAAATGCTTATTTTCCTGATGTTTGTGATAAGTCCTCAGTCAGGGAGTTCAGGAGAAAAGCAGAAATTAAATAATTACTGAAGTTAAGTGGACAATAATTTTATTCTTTTTTATTATTTGCAGACTTCTGCTCTCTTAATACAGCATGCAGCAGCAGGGCTAGTGATATTTAATGGATGATCTGTACCTATTGCAGCAAACAACAAAGCTTCCCTTCACTGTTGCAGTGCACAGGGACATGAAATAATACTCTTTTCTTTACTTAATGTGCTAAAATTTCCACCTATAATGTAGAAAAGACCTGGAGTTTCAATTGTTTATCTATACTTTTTGCATTCTCAAGTCTGAAAATATCAGTTTCAGCCACTGGTGGGCGAGAGGTGGAAGATAAAGTATTTCCTCATTAAAAAAAAAAAAAAAAAGTGTCCTTTTTTTGAGCAGCGTCACAGACAAATTGTGCCTTGAAGCCCAACCTTTATAAAGGTAGACATTTTTATTTCTGCTAAAGACCAACTTTTGCCTTTAGAATTAGGAGTTTATGAGAATTGCTTGCTAATGTTGCACAACAGATCAATACAGTCTCTTCTGCAGCACATTTTGAAAGCATATGGCTGGCTGTGACTTCCAAAAAGATAATGATGGTGTTTAGTACCCAAATCCAAGTGCTGTCTTCCCAAATGAAATATCCAACTCCTTCAGCTTTCTTTGAAGGTACTCTTCCTGTGCTAGACATATGTGTGACTTGCCTGTGTTCTGTGCTTCTCCTCTGCTCATTACAGCTGACACAGTTCAAGACTAAGAGGTAGATTTTTCAAAGCCATATGCTCATTTTCTGAAAACTCACTGAAATGGGAGGACTTGGGGATTGTGTGTGTGAACAAAAACAATGTTGTTCTCCTCCCCATGCCCCCCAAAAATCCTCAAACAGCCCAGCACTTCAGGCCATATGCAGCATATGAGTTGGCACCAGAGCCTTGCTTGGCAAGATTTCTATGGTTGCTACTTAAAATAAAACTGAAAAAACAAGTTTGCACAGCCTCAGCAGGCCAAGTCTTACACACAGCCTGGTTGCACAATCTGCTGTAGAGGAATATATACCCTGAAGAAATTCTTATATATATATTCATTTTCAGCACTTTTCAGTTTGTCTTCCTCTCTGAAATAGAAATTAACCCTGTGTAATCTTGTTCTCCGAAATGAAGATTTGTTTTTACCTCAAAACTGACCAAATTTGTCACACAAAACTTGCAGAAAGATGGCAAAGTAGGCCTTGCTTTGTGGAAAACACTCATCTTCTGATGTCTAGCCAAAGCTTTGTTAAACTAAAGCAGTGACAGGCTTTGGCCTCCATTTCATCTTAACTAAAATACTCTCTCATCTTTGGAAGACCAAATACTATGTTTTGCTCTTGCTTGTGCTTTTGAGTTTAATATTCTCATGCTATTTGAACTGAAAACATCATGTTATTCCTGAATTTCCATATTCAAAATCTGCACATTTAATAAAGTTTTCTACATACATAAATATTATGAATACATGTATTAGAGACATATATATACAATTCTTAGGTTAATTTTAAAAATTATTTTATTTCTTTTCTCTAATGAGTGCTTCAGTGCAAAAAAAAATTTTAAATAATACAAATAAATAAATATGTGTCAATTCTAAACAAATGTAAGACTTGGAAATTATTTTATTCAAAACTAGCTATGTTGTAGCTGTATTTATGTATGTAGATTGGCATCTGAGTAATCTGTTCTAGAAAACTTGACTATGATTGTACCTATATCCCATCAGTTACTACCAAAACAGTGAGATAGATGACATTTTAGGTGGCAAAGCTAAGCATAATATAGTTATTTTTGTCCCCTGGTAATGTGTATGGAAGCAAATCTCTTCCAGGACTTCCCAGTCGTAATTTCACCAAAATACAAAAGTTTGTTTAAATTTTCTGGAGACAACAGACCTCCTCTGGTTCTTCAGCTTGTGTTCCCAGACTTTGCTAGAAATTATGAATAAAGGATTTCTGTCTTGGCACATGCAAGCTCAGAGTACACATATATTTCCCCACTCTGTTCAGTGGTGTTCAATGCATGGAATCATAAAATTGTTCAGGTTGGAAAAGACCTCTAAGATCATTGAGTCCAACTGTTAACCCAGCACCACTGTGTTTACCACTAAACTATGTCCCAAAGTGCCACATCCACAAGACTTTTGAACACTTCCAGGGATGGTGATTCCATCACTTCCAGGGGATCCTGTTCAAGTGCCTAACCATCCTTTCAGTGGACAAATTGTTACTAATATTTAATCTAAACCTCCCCTGGTGCAACTTGAGGCCATGTCCTGTACTTTGAGCGCAACTTCCTTTAGTTATCCCTGCCTCCCATCTCCCCTTCCCTTCCACAGATTCTCACAGCTGTTCTTGTGGTCCTCAGGCAATAAAGAAATTACAGGTCTACATCCAAGGGAGGATGTTTCTCCTCATGGGCTTCACACCCTAGCTGATATTTCTAGCAATGTCTTTGCATCAGACATCCCATACTGCAGCTTGCCTCACTGCAAAGGTGTGTACCGTGGAGCTTAGTGCTTAGGAAGGCCTAAATTGAGACTTAAAAATACTGATAATTTAGCTAATCCTGTCTGGTAATCTCGGGGTAATAATTTTGCAAGCATTCAAAAGATGAAAAGGACATTTATAGATGTTTAGTCCGTAACTCTCTGGGGCAATCTGGTAAGTAACACAGAGCTATCTGTTATATTTTTCTTATTTTTTCATTTTGCAATTGCAATGTTACAAACAAATGGTTTATTCTACATAAGAGTTGTGTGTAATAGAAAAAGATACTGGTATTAATTTAGGCCACTGGTCTGCTAGTTCACCTGCAGGAAACTGGTGAAAGTTCATCATATGTCATTTCCTATGGCAATAATCATAGAATCATAGAATCGATTGGGTTGGAAGAGACCTCCAAGATCATCAAGTCCAACCCTTGGTCCAACTTCAGTCTATTTACTAGATCATGGCACTCAATGCCATGTCCAATCTCCATTTAAAAACCTCCAGGGATGGTTAATCCACCACCTCTCTGGGCAGGCCATTCCAATGCCTGATTACTCTCTCTGGAAAGAATTTTTTCTGATCTCCAACT
>JAWWEV010000083.1:80406713-80434702 GCA_035583235.1 Hafferia zeledoni | reverse complement strand
CCTGCCGGTGACGTGGAGGCAGGTGGGTGCGTTATGCTTCGTGTTTTGATGTCATGCGGCGTTGGGTGTTGCGTTGGTGTACGGGTGAAGCGTTGGTGTGTGCGTGATGTCTTAATAGACAACTGCCGGTATGCCACCGATGGAGTCAGGACCTGTGGCTTGGCCAGAGCCTCAGGCCCGTGTGGCCTCTCCGGAGCTGAGGCATTGGCTGGACCGGGTAGGCTTGGGATGGGTGCAGGCCTGGGCGGTAGGGGTGGATAGGCCTCCGGCGAATAGGCCTCGGGCCCGGTGACATGGGCGCGGCCATCTTGTCCCAGGTAGGCGGGATTAAGGGCCGGGGCCAGGGCGTGGCCATGCGACGAAGGCGGGGCCGTGACGTGCAGAGATGTGGGAGTGGCTATGATGTCACTCGAGGCGGGAACACGTGATGACGTGGCGTCTGGGGGCGTGTACTTGGGTGGTCCCTCCCAGCGGCTCCCGAAGTCTGCTCCTCCCACAGCTCCTCCCTCGCTGTCCCACGCCACGAGGTGTTTTGCGCCGCCGCCATCTTTGCCGCGAGCCATGCAGTGTCCCCCCGCCATTTTGTCCTCCCCAACGACCTTGGGTCCCTCATGGTTAGTCGTAGAGGCTGAGGGTGACGAGCCGCCATTTTGTGCCACCGCCAAATTAACGGTGGGGCTACAAAGTCCAGCCTTTTGGCGATCTTGCAGCAACATATAAATGAGCCTCCAAGCAATCAACGCTTTTGCCGCTATTTTATCACCCTTTTTCTCGGCTCTCCAGAGCCTAGCCCCCAAATTATCCCAGTGTTCCAGATTTAGCTCTTCTGGGATCTGGAGTTGATGGGTATTAATCCATGTCGCAAGGGCTTTTAAGGAGGCTTTATCATATTTGTGCCCTTGGTATTCTATAACCACTCTTATCTTCTTATAAATTTGGCGCTCAGGTTTGGCAAGAGCGGATCCCATTCTGGTGACTAATGCGCCGAGATTAGGGGAAGTGGAGATGGGGTTAGGAAGGGAAGGACTACCCCGACAGCTCACCTCTCTCGCTGGTTGCCTGCTCCAACGATGAGGTGGGGACGCTGCCCAGTCTCTGCCGGGGGAGACTGCCGGACTGCGGTGTCTCAGATACTCCCGCAGTTGTAGCCGATGCAGGACAGCTGCGAGCCTATCTGGAACGACAGGCTCAGCAGACAGTCCCGGGTTTCGGCACCATTTGTCGCAGTCTTGGTCTCTGGGATAGGGACCAGACCAGCGACGAGGGTTCGTGGACTGCCTGCTGAGCCGGGTGGAGTGCAGCTGCCAAGGCTTCAGGTTGAGTTCACCCTCCCCGTGCCCCTCAAGGAAGAGACTGAGTCGATGCGAACACCTGGGATCCACAGAGCTGATCTGCTTTATTAAGAAAAGGGAGAGCCTTTTATGCCCTCGGGGATAGAACTCTCTGGAAACTGGGAGTGGCCTGGGCGGAGCATGCAAATCCGCCACAGGCCATAGGGATTGCATGGCTAACAACTGGGGAGGAGTGATTCGGGAACTTGCCGGGTTGGACAGCTCCCCAGGCAGAACCGACCAATGGGAGCTATCCTCACACTGACAGGCTGAACCTGCCAGTGTCACCGGCATAGCAACAGGGGGTAGAACTTCAATTTTCGAACTGAAACAGCAAACAGGGAGAACAGTAGACGAAGTCCTTGTAGTAGAGTCATTGTCCGGCATGGTCAGAATCTCGTTGGGCTTTCCATACATTGAAGCTTGTCTCTCTGTCCCTTTTCTTACGCCACTCGTCCATATCCACATAGATGCCATCTCCAACAGGTCATCTTTCTGTTTCAAGCCAAAATGTCACCTCCCACATACACTGAGAGCTGAAATACAAGTTTTTGGTCTTTCCTTAAGTAAGCCTCAGCATGCAGCCTGCTTGTGCTTTAGTAGGAATAATAGTACCAAAAAAGAGAGTTTACAAATCATCTTTTGATGTATTCAATTGTTCATGCCAGGTCTCAATGCAGGCAACAAATGATTCCTCATTTTTGACTTAGAAATGTAAGGAATGAGACACCAGTGAATCTAACCAAACCAGACACCTTTTATAACTTCTTTTGAATTAATATCTTTCTCTTCTTCCCCTCCTCCTCATGTTAGGTTCTTACTGCAGTTAATTTACAATGTTCAGCATATAATAAATGTGATTTTCTTCAGAAAAAGAGCTGATGTTTCTCATTGAAAGAAGACTGCTCTTCACTTTGGGGAGAGAAATGGATTTTGTGTGTGGGACTGTGTGGGAAGATTCAGAGGTGTTTGCAAGACTGTCAATAGATGTTTTTCCTGTTCTTATTCAAAGCTTTTCTATCCACTGAGGAAATATTCAATTAGGAAACTCCTATGGAGCAGAGGGGGAACCCAGCAGGCAAGGAGTCAAAATCTCTGCAATCAGCACTGATAAAGGACTGTTATTTTGACAAATGGGATAAAAATAAAAAGCATAAAAGGTTGCCGCAGGAGGTCTGAAACGGACGCTGAGCAGTCTCCTTACTCAGCGAGGATGCGTTTACCATGGTAAGTCATGCATGAATGTTGGAGGTGATATTCTCTGATTTGTTACTGCCTTTTTTTTTTTTTTAGCAGTTACTGTAGTTTGAGATGTGTTAATGCTCTGTTCATTAAATGTTTTCAAGAATTTGAGCAAAGCATTTTGATCCATTTCACAGGCCTTCTGCGTTGGAAGAGTGACAAATGGCTCTGTGTTTCAATGTCTGCTCAGGTCTAAAAGAGCAGGCAAACCAGATCAGAAGGTGTAGGCTCAGTTCAGTGCACATTGATGGAGGTTTCATGGGCCTCATCTTTGTTTGTCTGATGCATCAGGGGTCTACAGGGCATTATATCTGACATTTGACTCTCTACCATATTTCAGAGCAAGCAGGATGGCAAACGGGTTGCCCAAAGCTCTTCCGTGGCTCATTGAAGCACGGTGACTGGGGAAGCACATCTCTGGAATGTTAAAAGGCCACACTCAGCAAGATGATCACTTTGCAGTATTGGCCCTGCAACATGTAAACCTAGCACCATCTGCTACAGAAGAGGTGTACATGCTCCAGGAGCTTTTATAAGCCAACCCAAACTAATACTGTATATGCAGAGAGAGCAATGGAGAAAAGCCAGGCGGGTGGATGTAGTGAGCTACATCTGAGACATTTGTAGCTATTACTGTGCTGAAATAAATTGGGTTAATTTCCCTGCCAGAAGTTTTCAAAAGTTGAGTCTGGATAATTAAATAAAATGCAGATCCATCTTTATCCAGCTTTTTAAAGAAGGCCATATACTCCTAATGGTTAGGATATCAGAGTATCCCATAGCTGCATTTCTTGCTTCACTTGACCTGTGCTGCGATGTCTGATAAATCTGTTCAGCTCTCACTGCTGAGGTTTTTTATCTGTAAAGCAGGATTAAAATACTTTCTGCCATCCCTTGAAGCACATGATGGATGTATGCACCTCAGGATTGAGACAATGATGAATTGTCTTTGTGAGCCAATTTAGAACTGAAACAGCTTCACGTGGATTTACTATGCCCAATAACATCAGAGTAATATCGTGTACAAATCAAAGACTGTCCTAATCTGCAGAATCAAATTGTTTGGAAAACAATAGATTTTTGTAGTCAATGTGAATGCCTTTTAAAACTTTCCACATTCTTTAATTCCAAAGAAGTTAGTCACATGTTGATACTAGTCTACTTAACAGACTGTGATACAATATTCATTACAAAGTGATCAAAACCAATCATACAGATCTAATCTACTGAGGAGACAAAAGCCCTGAAAAACAGTAAGAGATTAGTAGCTCTGCTATATATGGAGTATGATGATGACAAAAGCCACCTAATTATTGCAGTTATGCCTCAATAATTTATAAAGCTGGCAATTTCCCCAAAAGATCCATAGATCTCTTTTGACTCCTTAAGGGAAGAACAAATGTAACAGAAAAAAGTGTCTAGATTCAACACAAAGGGGTTCAAATGGATGGTTAATGCAGATTTCCAGTCCTTTGAGAGAGTAGCTGAAAATTTCCATGGATGTTTGAATGAGCATCCTGAATTTTGAGGTATGTATCTGGGCTCTAAAAGGCTGACTATGGAAAACAGAATCTTTTGTATCCCAAAATAGTTTTTCCCAATCCACTTATGAGCCATATACAAAAATGAAAATAATGCCATGTCATGAATATGTGGCCTGAAATTTTCAGAACTGTTTAGTATTTAACTATCCAGATACTACAATTTGACCTTTCAGAAGATCCTTTTTCCTGAAAATTTCTATCCTTATTCTGTTCTTCATATAAAATTATAACTAAGTTTTTTTTTATTTATTTTTTAACTAAAAGAAAGCCCAAACTCCTTTGAAGGGTACTGCAAAGATAAGCCAATCTACAAAGTCTCTAGGTTTGAAATGGTTGCACAATTTCATTTCACACTAATCAGTCATCTTTGCTATCTTGGAGAGCAGGCAAGAGAATTCATTGAGCAGTTACCTGCCTCAGCTTTTAGGAGAATATTGAAACAATTAAAATCATATACCAGTTAAATGTGTGTGTAGACATTCAGGTGAATGCAGTTTGGGACATTAAAGTGTTATAAAACCCCTAGAAAGAAAGGCATTAGATTTCAACAGTGTTTATCACAAAGTTGCTTCCAGGCTCCACCTGGTGCCAGATTAAGCTTTTTTTTTGTCTCATGCCACTTGTGCACAGTGGGGCTGATAACTGTATGTGCATATGATACTCCACAGAGACATCAGAGGTGCAAAGAATGAGCATTTACATAATTTTCTGTGTGCCATTAAGGCTCGCTTGCAGAAGCATGTGGTTTGTCATGATACTTCCCCCCTCCTCGCTATCACTGCACTCCAGCATGACAAGGAAAGGCCTCTCTGGCCAGTTTACATTTCTCTTCACCATAGTGGCATCATACAGTTAGGTTGGAAAAGACCTTCAAGATCACTGAGTCCAACTGTTAATCCAGCACTACCAAGGCCACCACTAAACCATATGACCCAGGGCTATGTATATATGTCTGACTCTACCACTTCCCTGGACAGCCTGTTCCAAAACCTGACAACCCTTTCAATGAAGAAATTTTTCCTAATATCTAATCTAAACCTCATCATTATTGCCTGCTCACCACTGGAAAGGAGTTTATTAGCTTGGGATGAAGACACTTTCTTCAAAGTCAGAGTCAAGAAGTTTTCCCTGAATTTATTGACAAAACTCCACCACTTTTGACACAAATAATTGTGGAATACTATTTAAAGATCAGTTTCAAATTGCCCCTTTCCAGCTACAAATTCCCTTAGGAGGTGGTGTTGTGGTTTAGGAATAGTACTCCCTAATTTAGTGTTCCCATGGAAACTCCAAACCACACTGCTGCTTCCTTGTTTCCCCCTTCCCCTTCTCTTCCCCCTGTGACTTCGATAGAGGAGAACAGGAGGCACAAAAGGTGAAGATCACAGGTTGAGACAAGGACAATTCACTGGAAGCCGCAGTGAGATAAGAAAAAATTAACGGTAACAGCAGCAATACTAATGACAGAGTGTAGAAGAAAAGAAATGTTATTGTTCATGTAAACCCTCAGAAGACAATATCTGCCCACAGCCATGCTGCCCCGACTGGAAGGGACCCCTACTTCCCAGAAGAAAGTCTCTTTCCCCTGCCCCCAGAAATGATGAGGTGGTGTAGAATAACCTCCAGCTCCTAGTCATGCTCCCTCCTGACTACTGCAAAAATTCACCCTGTCCTGGCCAGATGAACATCTTTCTCTACTCTCATGGAAACCTTCCCTTCCTTTCCCGCAGCAGCAAAGAAGAAATAAACTTCCTCTTTTGGTTGTCACATCTAAGGAGTTACAAGAAAAAACACATTTTTATCCCCTAGGCTAAGAAAACTGTATGTACATCAGAGAAAATGAGCATTTTAATTTTGAGTCTGTTTTCATGCAACACGTAAAAGTATGTACATTATTGATTGCTCAAAGAATTAAAGTGAAAAAAAAATTGTCCTGATGACTATGAGGAAGAGTATAAACTAATAAAATATGTGTAATGGGTGCAAAAATTTATGCTAACAAACAAAATATAGACATGAAGCCAGACAGCTTGAAAGTTCAAAATTCTTAGAAAATGCATCAGTACATCCTGTGAGTAAAAGAACACACTAAGAAAAGGACTTCAGGTTATGGAAAGCACCCTCGGGTGGAATGAACATCCATAGATTACCCTTTTTTCAGCTCTGCTACAGCTCTCCTTTGATAATTTATTCCCACTGAGTCTCCAGCACATTGTGCCCAGTCATCCATACAAACATAAAGCAAACAAAAATAAATTAATCACGCCATTTCTCCTGTCTCCAAGGAAGAAGAAAGGGGAGTAGCTGTTATCTCCATTTCAAAACACTTGGGTGACAGCCACACAAGTATTTTAAGGTAAATAAGTGAAGTGCAGCTTCATTAGAGGAATGAAACTCTATTGAAATGCATCGGTATGGTCCCAAACTTTTACTGCACACTAGGCATAGTTTTATTTAAAGTTTGATATAAGGAACTTTTGCTGCAGCTGGCACAGGCATGCTTATACGTTACTTCTCTTCTGTCACAGTTAGCTGTCTCCTTTCTACCAGGCATCATTAATAGCACTGATGTTCCACCAGTAAAAGAGGGTAAGTTGCTGGTCCCTAAGGATGCCCTACTATCCCATAGCCTGAAAACTAGCCTGGAGAAACAGAAAAAGCAATCAGCACAAGCCCAAAGTAAACTAACTTACTTTTTTTTTGGCATTATCCCACTGAAAAACAAAAAGCAAACAAAAAACCCCAACAAAATCAAACCAACACCAGTGAGAAAGACAATATTTGTCTCAAACATTCAACTGAGCAAATTTTTCAATGCAGCACTAATGAGAGGACCATTATGGTCAGGGTTGTGCCTTCACCTGGTTCTCAGGCATGCAAAAGCTGGCTGTGTTATGACTGCAACCTGCTTAGCCCCTGCAGAGGGAGCAGGAACACCTCATTATCAGAGATGGGAGATTTGCAAGAGGGAATCTTGGATGAGATACACCTAATTAGACAATACTCTTTTCTTCCTCCATCATCAGAAAGTGAGAACAGATTCAAAGATTTCTACCACAGGCAATGTGTTCTGAATGAAAAGTGCCTAATGTGTATTTTACTGTAGTATTTTCTTTAGGGAATGCCTGTGAAAGCCATTGCTGGCATCCAGTCCTGCCAGTGCAGCAATTGCATAATCAAGGCCAGAAGCCCTAGGGGTCTGACAGTCAGTGACTTTCACAAAATCCCACTGTTTCACTGCAAATTAGAGAGGATTTTTGTAACTTTTGCTTTCATTACTTTCCTAAGGAAAATCACCTATCATTTTTCCATTGTTCATGATCTTGCTGTTTATTGTTTTTTCCACTGAACTTGGTTTAGAAAGCAGACATTCATTTTAAATGATTCAATTACTCCTACTGCTGTGCAGTTTGCTTTAAACTCTCTGTTTCTATGCCCAGAGCTATGCTCAGGGCAAGAGAAAACGTCTAATTATTTGGACAGTTTTGCTCTTTAATTATAGAAGATCTTTGGCTAGGATGACATTTTCAAGAAATGAAGAGAGGCTTGTTAAAGAAAGATGGCAAAAAACCTAACAAAAGCCAAAAGCCTGAAATCTTTATGCATTCCTTGTTTTGATATAATGCTACCCATTTTGATAGTGTTGAAGCAGGTTTAAAGTCTGGGGAGTGGGAGGGAGAATAGATAACATGGTCTATTGGAGAGCGTGAGAAGTACAGCTGCTGTCAATACTGATTTTTCTATTCTCTGAGCTCAGTGTTAGGATGTTCTAAGAACAATTCTCAGTTTGTTTAATGTCCCTGAAGGTTTGGCTAAATCCTTATAAAAAACAGAATCACAGAGATCTGTGGAAGTGGAATGGTGACTAACGTATTTTATGTGTAAGCCCTGATTTCTTGTTTCTCCTGCAATGGTACTTGCATTTAGGAAGATTCCCTGCTAATTTATTCTCTCCGTCTGTCTAACTAGCATTTGGATATCCTTCCCTTCTTCTTCCTCTTCACTCTCTTCAGGTTAACTCCCCATGGCCTTCCATTGTCCATTCTGCTCCACCTTTGTAGTGCCTTGCCTACTGTAGCTTCCTTCATATCGGATCCATTCCAGGTCCTTTGCTCTTCCTTGCAGTGTGTTTCTCAGGATGACAGCATAGTGCCCTAAAAAATGGTTCATTCCTTTTTGGACGCAGATGCAGAAAGTGCTCCAAGCCTAAGCTTAGCACTTCCAGCATCACATAATTGTCCTGCTTCTTAAACTGAAAATAGCACTGGAGAGGGAATCTCGTCCTGTGAAACAATGAATTCTCTCATCAACTTCAGAATAAGTCAGCTCGACTGGAAACACTCTCTCCAAATTGCAACTTGAAGTAGTAAGTCCCTGCAGGTTAACTGTGTGCTGCTGGGAATGTGGCAGCAGCCTCTGGCGCTTGGGAAGGTTTTCAGGCAGAAGTAGTATCATGCAGACACACATACACAGGTGTGAAGTGGAAGCTTCCAAGCCACAGCAGCTTTGGCATCAACCCTGATGCCACTTTTCATGACACTGCAGGCAATAGTTGTCAAAAAAGGACAAGGTGCATGGGGCAACTATCTCTGACAAGATAATACAATGATGAACTCTGATATGAAAGAATCATCAAGCTCAGTCACCACAGAAATATGAGCATATTCTGGTGCCAAACATGTTCACATAAGGAAACAAATATTCCACTCACTGGATTAAGTAGACTGAAATTGAATAGTGCTAGATTCTACCAGTTGTAGTAAAGTGTTTAACATTCTCCAAGTACTTATATGTGCTGAACTAAAGGCTGCATTACAACATAGAGTCACAGCTCTGAGGACAATGTTAAAGTGACTGCATAGCTTTGGAGTTACGACCTCCATAACTCAATAATTTCTTACTCTGTACCATTTTGTGCAGGTTTGTGAGAACAAATTATAATATTATCAAATTATAATATCCATCTCTTAATCAAAGATTGCTCTCAGTTCAGAGAGAGTTTCTGTAGCTTCCCTTTCTCCATAGATATATCCTTTACTCATATAGAAACTTTTCCTGCCAGATTTTGTACACTTACCCATGTGATCACTTGTTGACTTTGTTGTCTATACCCAGGGACTGTGCTGATTCCCAAATATATCACTTTGCTGACATTAAGCATGGCTGGAACTTTTCCCAGTTACATGTCATGAATCCTTTACTGCTGTTTTTGCCACAGTGTATGCCACCAGTTGATTATATTAAACATAGGCAATAACCAAGCAAGTAGAATAGAGCCAGCAGTTCTCCAGAGGTTGCCTTCAGAATCTTCTGCTGACTGTAAAATTCTGAGAGTAAATAATAATTAATTGCAAGAATGTAATGCAATAATACTGCTGCAAATGGTACCATTTCATATCTGCATAAGCATCCTGTAATGGATATGGCACTCTTCTGACACAGTGATTGATATGCAGTCCAGAGGTCAAATCATCTACATTTTTTTTCTAGCTTAAAGCTTCAATTTTAAAGGAAAAGTTTTTAAAAGTTTCTTCTGCAATATTAATAAACTAACACAGAAATAATTAAATTTAGCAAGAACCAAGCAAAGCTGGTCTCTTACATAAAACTATAAATGTAATAAAACAGGTGGTCTTCTCACCCCGAACTTAGCTCAGGTATTTAGTTCTTACCCTTAATAGTAGATCATGTTTCTGCAGATTTTTCAATTGAGATTTTGTTGTCCATTAATTCAAGATAGCCTTCTAAGCAGAGACTAAGACAAAGACGAGGGAATGAGATAAAGTGAGGCAATTCACCCAAGATTCAAGATTAAAGAAATCTGATAACTATTTCTCTCCTCTCTCATCCACCTCATCATCAGGTGGAGAAAAGATGGTAAGAGATGTGTGCAAGGGAAGAAGAGAAGGAAGATGAAAGTTTCTTCACTCCTACAGCCAAGTTAGTACTTGCTGGTACAGCTCCCTGGGGATTTGAACTCAATCCACTTCTCTGTTGCTTATTTTAGAGTCAGCTTTTGCCAAACTGCTGTGCTGTTTTCTTATGTTGCTGTTCTCCATAAAATCCTTACACTTTCCTTTCTTGGAGACCTGATTTTGGAAAATTATGACTCAGCCAAAATGTTTTAGAAAATTAAAAATTAAGGACCTTGGAGTATTTTAACTAAGCCAAACGGGTCATTATGGAGGATCAATTAAATAGAAGTCCTGCCCCCAGCAGAGCAGACCCCCCTCCTCATCCCCTCCCTCATGGAGTTGCAAAACTACACAGGTTATTAACAAAGACATTAAACAGTGTTGGCCTCAGTATTTATCCCTGAGGGGTGTCTCATAACAGAGCAGTTATGAGTTGAATTTTGTGACACTAATGTAGACCCTTTGAGCCTGATGGTTCAGCCAGTATTCCACCCACCTTATTGTCCACTTCTTCAGAGAAAAATTCATCACTTGGGCTATAGGGACACTATGTAAAACCATGGCCTTCCTAAAGTCAAGATATGCTGTATCTCGGCAATGTTTCTGTGTTGCTCCTGGACAGGCTGCCCATCTTTCCATCTTCTGTGCACTTCCATTTTGCATAAGCATTCAGCAAGGTGTTCTCTATTTCAAACCCAATAGTTTCTTATGGAGAAAAGATGAGTTAACAGTATACCAAAGATGTTAAGTTAGTCTCATGAATCATCACAGAAGCACTCAAACATTTCTCATGGAATTAAAGGAACTATGGTTCCATTTATAGGACTGAAGGGAAGCCAGTGCCTCTTGAACTATGGAAGAGTATTCTGTGAGACTTGAATTTCAACACCTGGCATGGATGTCTTGTTGCAGAAAGACTGTATACTGATTTTGTATATCATAGGAGTTTCTCTGTCATATCTAGATCTGGGTGTTAAGCTACTTTTAGGCAGTATCACTGCCTTTTAAAATATTCTTTCAACTTTCTATGCTTTGCTTCAGGCTCCTTGAATCAGCCCCACTTGGCTGGTGCATGACAGATCTGCTAGCTAGACCTTCACCTAGTTTACAGAGACCCAGAGCAAGAAGGGTCAGAGATAGTGCACCAGAAGCCACACAATGAGGTAACACAAGGCAACAGGTAGAAGAGTGAGTCTCCTGCTTAAATGTCAAGACACAACATGTTTTGCTCTAGAGTTCAAGACTACTGTGGTAACACAGAACTTGGACTTTTATCTCATACATTGCCCTAGCAAAGGGAAAATTCAAGAAATAGAGCCAATGCTATAGCAGTTGGCTGTGGGTATTTGGAGAGAATCAATATCAAAATGGAAGGGATGGTGAAAGGTTTAAAAAGCATCCCAAAAGCAGACTGTGAGTGATAGAGGCCAATATCTAGCTGTTTATTTAAAAATTAATGTAAAATCTGGACTTATTCCTGTGGAAGAGTTTAGCAGACCACAGAACACCAAAACAAGAGCACTTTGTTGGCAGCTTAAGATGTGACCAAAATATAGGAGAGAATTTTCTATTAGACTCTAATCAACTTCGACTGTGAAGCATCCGCAGGAAAGAAGGGCACAGTGGAAGGTGGAAAAGAACAATTCATTTCTTACAGCTTTTATGTAGTATTGTTCTTTGTTGGCAGTCATGAAGGATATGAACCTGCAACTGCACGTCAAGGTAAGTCGGAGCAATGTGAACACAGTTTTCCTACTTCCTTTTACAAGCAGACAGTATATAGAGGTAGAGCTTCCTTACAGAAATGTCACTCATTTTTACAGAAAAGAGAAAGGCTCACAAGCTCATGAAGGACCTGCGAGATAACAGAGGTTAATGAGATTAAATCAGTGTTGACATTCAGATCCTCTTCTGATTTCCTTTTGGCTTTTCTAGTGCTCTCTGGTTCTGTAAAGGCTATGGAAGACAAGTCTCTATTTGAGGGATTCAAAAGTATAAACAAGGTCAAGTGCAGAGAATTGCAATGTATTTATTTTGATATTTCCTGAAATACAGATGGGATTGACTTCTATTTCACCTCAAACATTTCACCACTGCTAAAGTAAAACACAAAATCATTCAATCATATCCAGAGAGACTTAAGAAAGATCATGACTTGCATTATGGAGTTAATCAACTGTAAAAATAACTATAGGGTCAGAATTACATGCTTCAATTTAAGACTCTACATTTACCATTATCAGGAAGTAAAATTGCATATTAAAAAACATTGATCTGTTCAGTTCATTTATTAAGGAGCCAGTGGTCCTTACATGTTTTCCTGACACACTGTTGAATTTCAGCCATTAATATGATTACTTTACATATGTATCAAGGTAGCCCCAGGGTACAGTACTGCCAGTACTTCCTAACAAGTTTTCCAGGACTCAGGACTGTCTTGTTGGAAGGTTTCTTGTCCTGCCTGTAGCTTTGTTTTACTTGCTTTAGCTCTGACAACAATTTTTCTCATTGACCAGGTGTTTGTTGTTAATTTGTTTTACTTTTGTTTTTCTTTCTCTGTTACAGCCATAGTTTTATATAGACTGCAGTCACAAGCAGTTACTCTATGCAGAATGAGATATTTATGACTCTGCAGTGACATTCCCTTGCTCATTTTACATCCTTTCCAGGTGATTGTTTCATAATGCATGGATCCTTGGGATTCTTGCTTAACAGCAACATCTGCTATCAAGGCATTTTAAAAGCCTTGTTTTTCTGAATATGAAATCTCTATCACAAGCATGTTGAGAGAGAGAAGGGATTTTTTTATTGTTGAAATAAGCAAAATTTAATTATAATCATAATCATATATTCTGGCTATAATATGAAGCAAAGGACCCAATTCAGAACCCTGAATGTTTGTACAGAGGCTCTATTAAATTCCCTAGAGAACATTTACATGAGAGCATGGTTTTATGTTAAATTAATATTGATCATGTTCACAGTCTGAAATTAAGTGGATAATTCCTTCTCATGCTTGTACCACTCCCATCTATACAAAGCAATTTGATAACGGTATTCAAAGAATGAAAGCAAATGATACATGTAATCAGCATAGGGTCAAGTCGATGTTCAGCTCTGGGCACTTCATTTTCTTTCCCAATCTGTAGCCTTTCAAATGAGGGGCACATGTGGAAATACATTCTGCTCTGAGCTCTTGTTTCAATAGCATTATCAGTGAAATACCAATGACCATCTTATAATCTCTACTCTGCCAAAGGTTCAGTTCATATGGTTGATACAAGAACTCTGTTTTTTTCAGATTCATTCATGCTTTAAAGCATTTGGTAGGACTACCTTTCAGATCACTTCTCAAGACTCAAGGTGTCTGCATATTGACATAGAAAGACACAAACTGTAAGTACGGATAGCTTACAACTAAGCTAGAATTACAAAAATATTTATGTCAAAAGGAACCTCAAAGGTATAACATTTAAGATCATACACTGATTTTGTATGGCACCTCCTATTTGAGGACTGAAAAGTGCTTACTGATTTTTAGCCTTGCAGCACCACAGAATATCTTGCTTTGGTGTAGTTTAGGAGAGCATGCTAATAGTTGGAAGCTATGTGACATTTGTTCATTTTACCATATGTGCTTTTGTAAGCAGAAACATTGATTAAAACTGATTGATAAATGAAGATTTCCTTTTTTTTTTTTTAAATTTTGACCCAGCCTTCTATCTTTCAAGTATCAATGACTCTGTGTGCATTTACAGTGCTACCTGTCCTTCTTTTCAGTGTAGCTGTATTGAAAAGAAGAAAGAGTGTGCAGTGCAACACAGATAGTATAGAACACTAACTTTTAAACTAAAACTAACTTTTAAACTTAACCATTTCTACAAGGTAAGTGGAAAAATCATTTACCTTCATTGGTTTCATGCTATAATTTAATTGCCTATGAAGTAATTATGTGAGAGGGAAGTATCTGTGTACATATGCACGTAGAGACAATCCGGAACATTAAAAATGGTTTAATGTGTGGGAAATAAAAAATGATTAAGAAAAGACACTACAGTTTTGCAAAAACACTAATGAAAATTATGATTGGACTCAATTACCTTAGAGGTCTTTTTCAGCCTAAATGATCCTATGATACCATGAAAGGCTGTCCCATGGCTATAAGGGCAACACAGGATCCTGGAACAGAACTGCTTTTTAATTTTAGAGCCATCACCAGGCACTGCAATGGCAATCAGAGTGAGTTGGGAGACAACGTCAGAGAATAAAACTATGAACATTTCATCCTTTTCTGCCATATACAAAATTTAGCTTTAAAAATTTCATACTGACAACACCTCCACTGTAAGCACAGACAAAAGTATGTTCTTCCTGCAAGACCCCCTGAAAAATCTCTGTTTGTAACAACAGAAAAACTGGAGTAAAATGGGATTATGATTTAGAAAAGGAAGAGATATTCAAACCCGAAAAATGTTTTTCAAAGGAACATATCTGTAATTTGTAAAGGGTTTAGAGCTATAATTCTGTTATGCTTATTTTGAGAAGAAAAAACCACAGTGGGCAGAGAGTGTTATATCAAAATAGTGTCCCAGATACATTAGGACACATAATTGTCATTTTTACATGAAGATTTACAGTAACATTAGCTGTTCTTCTGCAGACCCTCCCCTTATTTGGACTGTTAAATTTTATATTAAGTTTACTATGAAACAAAACTGACATGGTCAGAAATCACTTAAATGAATGAAATTACATGGAGCACTGTCTGCTAGGTCACAAACAAAACCAACCTACAGGCTTGAGAAATACAGTGCGCTACATCAAGATTTCCATTTTATTTCTCCACAAGAAAAATTACTTCTTGGCTTAGTGCTGTTTGTTTTCATATTTAAGTGAATAAGTACAAAAAAACCTTAGATCTCTGAGGCAGTGGAATCAATGTGTAACACAGCACAAGCCATGGAAATAGAGGGTTAAATGCTGTCTTTCAGAGGTTCAGGTTTAAATCTGGCAGAGGCTAGTGCTTAAAGAAGCTGCCACAGCCATCCTGTCCTGCAGCTCCTGCTCCATGTTCTCATGTGCCAGGGCTGGCGTTCATGCAGCTACACCACAATCTTCTTCAGGAACCACTGCTCACCTTGAAAAAGCTTCCCCCTGCTTAGCTTTCACTTTTCACCATTTCAATCAGTTCATGCTGAAGCCACACGAACATTAGGTCCATCATAAAGACAAGGGTAGAAATGACTTTTCAGTAGCAGCACGAACATATGCCAGAATAAACTGACTGTGGAATTTAAGTCAATTATTCTGACACTTCCCAATTTTTGGTAATGGCTTAATAAATACATAATTCTCAGTCAAAAAAGACTATAACTGGGCCTGTCATAGGGTAGTAAGTGTAACTCTGCCAAAAAAAATTCTTAATTATATATGTTTTGAAGATCAAGATTCAGATTAGTTTCAAAAAGAAACTTATATTGGATTTCAGAAAAACAACCCCACCCTGGTTATAGAGTCTGATACCACATAATTTACAAAGTACCAAATCTATTTGTTTTAACATGAGTTGTTCTTGTCCCCTGTCTAGTAGGAGACATAGCTTGAATTACATCAAATTCATCAAAGCAGATTCAAAAATCTATTTAATATTTCTTAATGGAATTTAAAATAATACTTAAATAGTTTGGACCAGATTTCTGTGCTGTATCCCTTCAGTTCATTTAAATATACACAGACTAACTTTAAACTTGGTTGGCTGGGATTTCATAGAAAACAGTGTTGATTACTCACCTGAGAATCCACTCAGGTTTTACAAAAAGATTTCATAAATGATCCAAAGTCCTACAATTTCATCACTGAACTTCTACGTTTACCTGTGCTATCCTGAGAAGGATTACCTCTGCTACCCTTGCTTGCCAGAGTGCTCAAGGGAGGTGTTTGTGACCAGGGCATTGCTTTTAGTCACACTTAGAAAAAGCGTATTTGTAACAAAGTACATTAAGGAGATGTTGTTGCTGTTGTTGATTTTCCTGCAAACGTTCATAGTTACTTTTTTCAGTAATCTAATTCAATTGAGCTCAATCAGTGCATTCACACTTTTAAGGGCTCTTTGTAGAATTCAGTTTTATATAACTTAAAAAACCCCTTAAATTAGATTACCAAATAAAGTAGGCAGACACGTTTAAAACTTTATATTCATGAAGTATACTAAAAAATTCCTTAAATTTTCAAGGAACTTTAGACTTTCATCCTGAAACAGTTTTGCTTGTGGGGAGGTCTAATAAAATTCAAGGTATTATTTCACAGCATTGCCCTAAAAAACAACAAAAGAGTTCCTCTTCAAGTCTGGTTCTCAGAGTCATATGAAAAGACAATGTAAACTGTTGCTGGCAGGAAAGTATATGAGCTACAGTGGCATGAGTATTAGCAGACACATAAGCCATCTTTTCTTTCCTTTTGAGCACTATCCATCCTAATAATTTTCAGATAATGTACCTCTTTATTAAATATGTTCAAGGGGTTTGTTTTGCTTTTCTAAACTGGTAAACTCACAAAGCATTTACATTTTAAAGAGGGAGATCTACTAGGTGAAGGTTCTGTTTGAATAGTTACATTCACTTAATGAGTCTGTTGTGATTTTTTTCAGTTTTTTTAAAAAATATTACGTACTTTAATAGTTTGTAGCTGTGTCAAGTTAAAAGGCCTCTCAGATTCTAAGAACTCTTTTTGGAGTTGGAAATGGTCCATCCTTTATGTTACTTAGTCAATGCAACAATATTTTTCATGCTATTTTTTCATGGTTAAAAACCAAGATGCTTTTTTATTTAGATGAGCTGACCATATTATTATCTGTTCCATAGCTTAGGAAAGCATTCTTTACTATTGCATGTTGCACTGTGTGTCCATCTCATTATTTCAGGGGCTCACAAATGGCCAAAGAAGCGTCAAACATCGTAAATGCTACACTATAAAACAGCACAATGACTGCAACTGCATTGAAAATCTTTTTTGATTTGAAGAATGTCAGTGACAATATGCTCTATTGTGAAGTACAGGATGAATTCTGATCTCACTAGAGAGAAACATTTTAAAATGGACTATAAGAAAGCTTGTAAAAAAAGAAAAGTACCTATTTAGTGAAGCAAATGAAAACACTCCGATTGATTTAATTGAAATTGAAGTGGACCCTCTTTACTCATTATCAGTTTGTACTAAACAATGTTGTTTGCCTCTAATACTACTGCAAACCACAAGTACTTTCATTGAGATCTTTATAGGACTATTTATGTTGTGCAATGCTCCACTCCACATGAATAAAGGCATCAGGACTACCTTGATCATTTGATCAAAGGATGTGTATACTTAGGGACATTCACAGAAGTTCTGGAACAAAGAATTTTTCATATTATTTTGAACCCAGTGACTGAAATTTAGGGCTTCTACTACTTAGAACTTTGCAAACACTAATTACCAAAAACGTATTTTCACCCTCCCTCAAAAAAAAAAAAAAAAAAAAAACAACAGACAAGAACTCATTATTTCATAGGGTGCAACTGAGAAAAAAGAGTGCCATAACTTTTTACTTACATAAAGGGATTAAAAGTATGCCATTCTTAATAACACAGACAAAAAGCAAAGAGAACTGTGGGGAATTTGGAATTTCTATTGCAATCTCTGCAAGTTACATAAAATAAGCACTTACAGGCTGGCTGCATTAGCCTGAAATACACAGTCATGTTACTGTAGCAGATCTGATTATGGTAGCCCACGATCCTTGTGGTTCTTCCCTTTCTGTCAACAGAGGTGTTCATCCAACAATGCTGAAACAAGCAGTTATTTATCTTAGTGGTTGTTGTAACATGCAACACTTTAAAGGGATAACCTCTCCTTGTTAACCTGATCATTGTGTTAGAGGAAAATAGTTGATTCAACATTTTGGAAGCAATTTCTCAGAGCTGTGGAGCTAAATTTTTCTTATGTCTAGATATGCCACTTCATCCCTATCTCCCAGGTAGCAACTGATAACTCAATGATTTTGGCATGCCCTCCTTAAATACTGTGATCCAGTGGGGCAAGGAGCCTATGTTTGATGCCTGATAAAAGACTACTTCTCATCTACCTCTAGAGTTCTGAAACTTTTGTTTTATCCAGCTACAGATAAGAATACTCAGCTTTTTTTGAAATCAGACACAAACAGGACACCGAAAATCTGAGACAGATATAAAAATTTGAGGCCTCTGGAAAAAAATGAATATGTAACCAAACATCATGGAACCATTCTGGACCAGAGAATAGGTTAGGACACAATATGTTGTGTTATCTTTGATTTTTGACAAGATAATAAACAATACCCAGAGAATATAAGTTGAAGGATATGTGTATGCATGTGGATGTGTATGTTTGTTTGCGTCTATGTATACAAGTTTTATATTTATGTACCTCCTGCTTTGTCATTTAAGATACCTCAAGTGTTTGACTTTCTTATTTCTTTCTTTTTTTTTCTGATTTTTTTTCAATAAGCAGTATTTTAAATACAAATACTTTCACCAGTTTCACTATCCATGGACAGGTTTTGAAAGCAATTGTTCCTAGAAATCAACCAGAGCTTTAATTAATATATGACAAATGCCTCGGGATACTTTCTTGTTTTTCCATACTGCAAACAAGACATAAGGTGTTTTTTTTGGAAATGTTCAAGATTCTGAGATCAGAATAGAATGTCGGAAGAATAGGAGAGGATGCAGAGATCAATTTGGATGAGAACAATTTAAATACAATTAAAACCTAAACCAGAAAGGGAATGGATTTGTAAGGTTTGGGGTTTCAACATTCTGAAGAAAATCAAAAGGATACCATTTCATTTTATTATTTGGTAAACCATTCTATGTAATTTCCAGAGAAAATGTGCTGGTAGGTGTTCATGGGATATTTCTTACATTATGCAAAATTTACAATTATAATTTGTAGAATTACTATTTAAAGACAGAATGCAAGTGAAATACTGAAATATTGAAAAACTTTTTTTTTTTTTCTGGAAAAATTAAATTATGTTTGTGCTTTCCCAAGAATGACTACAAGAGAACAGAGTCAGCATTTTTACACTCCAATGAGAAATCTCTGATACTAAAATTTAGCAGATATTTTAGAGGAAGATGCTGAAATCCTGCAGTTATTAGTCAAAGAGAAATCTGCTTTAAGGTTACAATATTTCTATCATTGAAGGCATTTCTCAAAAATAATCTTCAAAATTAAAAAATAGTATTCTAAATCTGATTCTGAAAGACGTATTCATTTGCCAATTTAAAATGTTCATTTAAATAGAGAATAACATCAGCAATGACTTTGCTTAGTATCCTACAAAACTGATCTGAGTTATCTTTTGAGAATGCATTGAACAAGCAGTGATATTTTCACATACTTAATACATGCCTCAGACAATTTTTATCTTATAGGTACCAGAACTTGAAAATAAATTCTTAGCAAACCTATAGCATCTGGTAAGCTCCTTCTCTGATATTATATATAACATGACAGGAAGAAACAAAGATTCAGTAAGTAGAAATTCTTGCATAAATTTCTTTTCATCCTAGCTGCACATGCATATCACTCCTACTCACATGGGATTGCCGGATAAAGGTGTGCATGTATCTATATAACTGTAGCTATATCTATATCTATTTACCTATCTCACTATACATACACAAACACCCTTGGAGAAGTTGAGGAGTCTCTGTGGAGATATTTATGACATGACTGGACATGGTTCTGGAAAATCTGCTCTAGCTGACCTTGCTTGAGCAGGGGACTTGATTGATGATTTCCAAAGGTCCCTTCAACCTAAACTGTCCTGTGATTCTCTGTGATAGATGTTAGTGGATAGCGTGTATGAATCAACTTGCCACATTACTCAATCTTGATGTCATAATGTCACTTCATAAAACAGCTTTCTGTATGCCACACACTTTCTAGTTGTCATTGCTTGCTTCTGAATGGTCTTTGTTTTTCATCCTTTTCAGGATCGACTCTGAGCAGAGTCTTCCATTGATTTCCAATGTGATACTTGTGTGCTTTATATCCTGTTCATTATCTATCGTACCAAGTTTGCTTCCTTTAATTGTTGCCGTGAAGTGCAGAGTTCTCTTCAGCCTGAGCTGTCTGCACTGATAATTACTATTTATTCATTCTGTGAATCTTTACATGTAGCTACCTTAAAGCAATTTACCTGGAAATATGTCTTAAACAGCAGCTTTGCCAATTTGTGGGTTTTAAACTAGAAGGAAAAAGTGGTGAAATGACTTTTCATCATGTTGGTAGCACATCTCTAGAGCATGTTATGATCTTTTAAAATAAATGTTTGTGTTTTTTGTTTCTGCCTCCATCAAAAAGCAGGACAAATCTTAGAAACATATGATTCGAGTGTGATGCCTTTTTTACCATATCTGATCCTGATGTTATTGTCCTCAAACAGACAGAAATTCATGGATCTCAGTTAGTTTCAGAAAGTCTAGACCTGTCTGATTTGATTGTCTCCTTATCAACAAGGACAGAAGAGATGCTGGATAACAAAACTTTGATGCCAAACCAAACCATCATTACATAAATGAAAAATGGTTCTCGATACTTCAAAGGTGACATTAACGCCAATGAAAGTGTCAACAGAAATTTCACATAATAATTGAGGGCAACACAACCTTACAACAGGAAAATTTCTTTGCATTGAAATTATATGGAGGCTGGTACAGTGCAATGCTTAGCTTTGAGCTCTTCCAACTCTTTTTCCATTGGTACAAGGGTTGCTTTGTGAATCTGATAGAGGCCTCAGTCTTCTTTGCTAAAAATCATTACTCAGGGCCTGTATTGAAGACTAATCACCTCTGAAACTATACCAGGCAGGAGGAATATAAGCAAATTGATACTAACAGGAGTATAAGCACCCATGTTTATACATTGGCTCTAATGGTGAAATAATGGAATCTTATTACATCATTTATTCTGCAGAAGCCTCATTGCCTAATGGAATGATTCTGCTCTGATACCAACTGCAACACAGGCATTAACAACAGCCATAGGAACCCCTCCAACATGATAGAATTGCACTGTATATCTCACAGCGCTGCAAAAATGTTATACTTATTTTTCTAAACCAATTCTAACATCAGCGAAGTGGTTTGAACACCTCCTGCCAAACAATAAGACTAATCACTTTTGTATAGATTTACTGAAGGGTTGAACTACAAAGTACAGCATTGATCATCTTAGCAGCTAATCTTCAGAAAGTAAGGATATTAGAAGTTTGCGTAAGTTTAGAGTGATTGAGCAATATTATAGAAAATTTCACAGAGGGTTATTAAACAGACCGTTAAATTGTCTAGCTGAAGAAATCTCTAAGCATAAATTTTTGAAGGCTGCAGAGTATTTTCAAGGAATATCACTACTTACTTTCTCATTCTTATATTTAACCTCACGCATCTTCTATTGACCGTAGTCTTAGCTGTTCAACTCAGTAGATCTTTGGTGTGATCAATTCCTATATTAAGAAAAAGGTATTGACATTTTTCAAGAAAATGATTTCTATGTCCTTGTTTTCTTCTTCAAACAAAAAGATAAGAGCATTTCAAATAGTAAAAATTTCAGGGTATGTCTATTCCAAGTAATTCCAGAGAGAATGAGACCTGACTTAGTAAACTTGCTAGCACAGTATCCTCTCTGGGCTAATTAGCAGTTTTCTGTTGTGAATTGGAGGAATAACATTGATACTATTCATTAGGAATACCTAAATGTTGTTACATCAGAAGAGCTGTTTTTTTAGTGGAATTCTCAGATTAGCCATCTGATCCAATTCATAGTAAGAATTATACTATTAAAAGAATGCTTAGAGACTTAAGGGTCGAGCCTGTACCTAGTAGGTTAGTTGAAATGACAGTTACCCAGGGTGAAAAATAAAGTGTCTAGGATATCAAAAATTAGAATAAACCCAGCATGGTTTGTGCAAAGGAAAATCTCATTTATTATTTTTTTTCCCTTTGAACATATCTATAAAGTGATAGATGAAAAAAACCTAGTTCATGTAATTTATTAAAACTACTTAAGAGCCTTTGATGTGATCCTGAATAAGATTCTATAAAAGAAACAGACCAAAAGGACCAACTATATCCTGGGGTGCATCAAACACTCCATTGTTAGCTGGTTGAGGGAGATGATTGTACCACTTTACACTGCAATGGACCAGCCTCACCTCAAATATTATGTGCAGTTTTGGGTGCCTCAGCATGAGGACATCAAGTTATTAGAATGTGTCCAGAAGACAAATCAAGACCTCAAAGGTGAGAATTACTGCTAAAGTTACTTGGTTTGTTCAGCTTGGAGAAAAGGAGGCTGAGGGTGACCACGTGGCAGTCCACAACTTCCTCAAGGATGGCAGTGGAGGGGCAGGCCCTTCTCTTCTCTCTCTGGTGACCAATGATAGGACCCAAGAAAATGGAATGAAGCTTAGGGGAAGTGTAGATGGGACATTATGAAAAGATTCTTCACTGTCAGGGTGGTCGGTCACTGGAACAGGTTTCCCTGGGAAGTGGTCATGGCACCAAGTCTGTCAGAGTTCAGTAAGTGTCTGGGTGATGCTCATAGTCATATCTTTTTAGTTTTAGGCAGCTGACGAAGGAGCAGAGAGTTGAGATGTTGTATGATTCTGTGAAACAAAATAATCTCAAAAGGAATGGCAACATTGTCATGAAGAAAAGGCCAAAGAGAACAATTAAATGACCTGTTGAAAACCGAACAAAACCAACTAACTGAACACAAGTGCTTTACTGCACTCAAAGTTTTGTGTTCAATATCTATCAATAGCTTTGAAAAAACTGTAGGATAGTAGTGGCTCCCCTCATTAAAGTTTGCAGATATTACTAAGTGATTCAAGTCAGGAAAGGTCACAAAGGTGGAAAGAAACTTTGGAGAGGCTTAATTCAAGTAGTTTACTCATCAACAATATATATTTGATTTTAGGTTGAAAATGAAAGTTCACAATTTTCCAGCAACTCAGAGGGCTCTAAATTTATGGAAAAAACTCTTCTAGCAGATCTAAAAGTGCTATAGATTCCTTGATATGCAGCTATAGCTGTGAGTCTAACAAGAAGTCAGGTTATACGAAGACTAATGGAGTAATTAACATTGCCATATGATGATTTTCTATAATTAATATTACCTCATTTGTAGTTAGATACCTGACCTCACTTTTGCCATGGGCATAGGTGATCAAGTGATGGTGATACGCAGAGGTGCCCAAGAATACAGTCCTCCAAGGCATCCTCACTTCCTCCCTTGGTTCTAGACCAAATAAGGTCCAGATCTGAATGTGATCGGGGGCCCAACAGACTGAAGTCCAAGGCCACAAATCCTTAGACTATATCCCTTTGGCCACACATACAGCAGAGTTAGGTAGCCCCAAAGGGTATCTATATCCATAGTGAAAACGGTATCTGCCTGTATTTATATACCTGTACAGGAGCAATGGCTCACAATACGGATCCAGGCAACAAAATAGAAACTGGGGGCTGGCTGCCTAGAAAGCAGTTTTGCAGAGTAAGACCTTCGGGTCCTGACAGGCAGCAAGTTGGACTGGAATCAGCAGTGCTCCTTCACATGGAAGATGACAGCCAGCAGGCTGAGGGAAGAGATTCTAACTCCTCTGCTTGGTGGGATAAAGAAAAGCTAAGGTCAGCAAGGCAGTTAATGCTTTTCACTTTGACTTCAGCAAGAGCTACCAGAGGACATGGCTGATTTCATGCTGGTGCTCAGATGTAGTCTTAGTACTGTTTTAAATTTTTAGTATACGTGAGTTCATTCAAAACGTCTGACATTGGGTAAACCTGAAGAAAATTTCAGCAAGATGTTGCCAAGTACTGAACTTGTGCAAATGGATGTTTTCCCTAGAAGTGTGACCTAACCAAATCTAGTTCCATCATCCTACCATGCTGGTTTGTGCTCATGCCGCCTTCAAAAGCACATCTTCCGAAGCATAGTCACTTGTCTTCTTCAAAGGAACATCTAAGGAATTCTTGAACTTTGACAAAACTTTCACAAAGTACAAATTACTTTCAAGAAATTAACACCCCCTCCCCCGCACACACACACACACACCCCCACACACACCCCCCAACTTAATGCTACTGTAACAGGTTTTCATATTAAATAGTTACTATGGTCATTATAAGTAACTCAGAAAGAGGTTACATGATGAAAAGTGTTGGAAGTTACTGGGTCTTTTTTCAACAGTGAAACTAGCTGCCTAATTTATTCTGTGGCTCAGTATTATACCTAACAACAGAAAAACTTCATCATTGGAACATGATTTTGAAAGCTTAGCTGAGCTGCATATTATCTATGGAATGCCCTTGGAAACTTAATTTGCTACATAAGCAGAATTGGAATGAATGATTTCTTTTTTTTTAATATCATAAGACAAAGCATAAACAAACAAATAAACTGAAAAGGGATTTATATTGTACTTGAGGGATTTGACCAAAGAATGAGAAAGAGGAACTGAAGTGTTTGCACTACTCAGGGAGGAATTTGGCTTAACTAACTCACATAAAGCATTTGCAATTTTCAGTGAGTGACTTTCAAGTCTGTAGTACACTTGACTGCATCTTACTGGATTTTGTGCTTAAAATGTTTTACTAACAGTCCACTGAGGTGTGAAAGTACAATAAGTTCTTACTGTGGGAGGAAAGGTGCATTGCTGAACTAAAAATAGATTGCTATTTCTCCCACATGAAATATGCTACGCCATACAACAGGACTGAATTTATTTCTAGGTACTAAGGTCCTATCAATGTTCCTTTTCATCAGCTGTGTCAAGCCTTTATCTCAAATATAGTTGATAAAAGAAATCACAAAAACTTTTATCTCCTACTGTCAAATACACTTTAAGGAATAATTTAGTGATACATTATGGTTTTTAATACATAATATAAAATAAATAAATCAATAATCAAAACCAATAGCTTTTGTATATTTCTTTTTTTCTAATTTGCATCTCACTTGGAAAACAAATCATCTTCTGAGGTATGGCTTCATAGTTATGATTATAAATTCTTTCCTTCTTTTTGTTTATATACAATTGCTTTTCAGGCTCTGTTCAATTTTAGACAAATAGTACTGTGCTAAGGAATACCCATACCAAACAATTTGCCTTTGTTTAATTCAATGAAAGACTTCATGGCTTGTTAACAAATACATGTTGCTGAATTGCACATCATTTCAGCATTTTCTATTTTCAGTGAGAAAAGTAATATAGAGTTTTGCATCAAATTATGAAAACTGGTAAAATATGAAGCTTTATGTTTTATATTCCATGTTTCAAATGTTATTATGAATAAGAGGTATTTGGATCTGTTTAAGCAACAGAAATAAGTGAGCTTATAGGTATTTTTGAAGCACTAGATACTGTGCACATGAAATCTTCCAAGTAGTCTTGCCAGCAGCAGGTTATCTGGTCCAATGAACTGATTTTCAAAAGCAAAGTACATTTTGCTGAATAATGTTTTGTGACTTCAGATAAGTGACACATTGGAAACTAAGACAATTATTTCTTGTCTCAGAGTTCAGATAACTTGGAGGAAGCCCAAATGGAGACCAAAGTTGTTGGAGTGGCTTTAGCTGCTTTTTTTGAAGCTGGTATCTATAAATGTATTGAGGCCAACACTTTCCTCTGGTCTTACCTGAAAGTAATACTCACCCCCCTGCCCCGCCCCACCCCCCCAAACTATCAAATATAAGGACATTTGAGATAGACCTGCAGAACACTTTATTTTTCACTCTATTCATGCCTTTTGCGAAATCCATGTAGTTCTTTTCTGTTCAACTCTTATGAATGAAAATGGTTAGTTCGAGTTTACAAACCTGAAGTTCCTGAAACTAATGATGTCCTAACACAACTGGAGCTTGCTGGTAGTACAAAATACAAATAGTGACAAAATCACAACAATAAAATAGTAGCACTACCATATTTTATTTTTTTTAAGATGGCAGAATAATAGAAAGCAGTAGATTAATACCCTGCATAGAAAGAACTCATATAACAAACCCCATATGTAATCAACTTGTTACATTCCTCATTGCCCTTCTTTGTTATTGGTCTACTGCAAAGACACTTCATTAATTTACACTCACCAAGGATCAGTCCCGTGCATCCCCTCTTTTCACTTGGTTTCACCTCACAGCCCCAGGTTTCAGTTTACATGACTAATTCTTTCACTGAATTAAGTGTTCCCTTTCCACCTGTTGTGAGTCACATCCAGAAGATGGATTCCACATATTATTTTAATTGACATAGAAGAAAATAGACATTGATTATTTTTGAGTATTCACATGTTTTCCGTATCTGAGACTTTGTAAGGTTTGCATACATAAATGCCAGACTAAGTGAAAAATAAAAAATTATTCTCAGAATTTGGGTTTTTTTGTTATTTTGACTTTAAATGGAAAATAATTGAAAAATTTTATTATTTAATTTTAGCACACGGTGTTGGTCTCTCTTGTCTAGGTGATGCTCTGAGGCCTGTGAAAACATACTGGTTTAGAAAAAATCTACAGAACACAGGCATAAACAAAGCCTAAATCTGTCTCAATATTGCAAGATGAAAACCAGCTAAGGAGAGGTAAATAAATAAATCATATTAAAATTTGCAAACTACCAACAGTAACAATAACAAAAAGATTTATGCGACAGAATCAGTCAATAGATTTGCATAAAACAAGTGATCAAATGTCTGCTACACATGTTTGTGTTGATGGTGATTTAACTGAGCCACAGCCATATCATGATGTGATGGCCTTTATGTGGTCTACTTCAGACTAAATGGGAGCTAAAATGATGTGTGTTTATTGCTATTTATGCAAAAGAGCTATAGGATATACATGCAGAAAGTAAGCTATGCCAGCCACAAATCACCATGTGTTGATACACTCACTGACTATTTTTCTATTTTTAGTACATTAACAAGACCATATTTATGTCCTTACAATCAAAACTTGTCTCATCAGCAGTAGTTTTGTTGTTCTAATGTTATTTTTTATAACTTGGTAACTACTGAAAGGGAGAAATTATTGCCATTTTTAGTCATTAGACAGTCTGACAGGCAGCAGTCATTAGGGCCTAAATTTATATTCAAGTGTACTGCTGTTGCTGGAGCAGAACTTGACCTTTTCAAAGAATATCTGTGGACTTTTCTTTGTCTGGTCTTAGTTTAAAAGGGGGAGGGAAGAACAGGAGCATACTGAACACTTGTCAACAAGCTGGTGTAATTTTGGATATGCAGAGAAGGTATCCAGATTTGAGAATAATAAAATCAAATAGGTTGACTAGACTGCATGCAATAATTCTGTACAAAAACTTGATATGAAAATGTGCTAGCATTAGGATAGTTTCTGGGAAATGTTTCTACAAAGCATAGTCACATAGTCATACATGTAGCTAGCACATAAGAAAAAGTTAAATCTTAGTTTTATCACAAGTTGGTTGCCAAATCTTCGGAATTCTAAACACATACAAAGAGTCATGTTTAGAAAGGAGACATTGTTTATTCTCTGCAGGATGCAAGGTGGAAGTTTTCCACAAATCAAGGACACCAGGGAGTAAAAAGCAAGAGAATTTATACATTGAAATTCGCATAAATCAGCCTATCTAATACATAGTTTGTGGCTACCTAATGCATGGTAATTTAGCTTGAGCAACCTTATGCAATACTTGTTGCTGTGCCTGCATGGGCCTCTTCAAGGGTGTTTGGTGGTCTCTGGTGGTTGTTTGGGAATGTGCCCTGTTATAGGCACCTGAGACGTTGGCTAGATAAATCAGTGTTTATTTTATTTTATAAGGAAAGAAAAAAAAGATTAGTAATTTTATTTATTAAAATTATTGGCAAGTGATATCAAGGTCTAGCTCTTTCAGCTCAGGCCGT
>JAWWEV010000083.1:80386029-80406613 GCA_035583235.1 Hafferia zeledoni | reverse complement strand
CATTTACACAAATAAAACAAAATTAAAAATACTATTTGATTTGGTTTCTAGCAAATTAATCAATTCATCTATTACATGCCCCCTGCACAGTTTCAACCAAAGCTCAGTTCAGCACACAAAGAACACAAGATTTTGTACCAAAGAAGATGTGATCTGCAGCTCCAGCACCACGTGTTCTTAAACAATTGCCAAGCAGAATACAAAAGCTTTCCTTTAAACGCTAATTAATATCTGTTTAACATACCTGATAATATCTATTTGCATTCAAAAGAGGGGTTAAAGGTGAGAATGATACTATCAAGCTTCCATCTACAACAGAGATCAAAGAAAGGGACAGAATTCTGCTGTTACCTAAGAAGGGGATTCAAGTTTTTAGAGATCAATACTACAAACTGATAATCTAATTAAAATTCTGGCAATAGATAAGAAAATAAGTATTTTAATGAAAAGACTTTTACTGGGATTTTTTTCTGCCTCTCTCTCAGAGACCATTGTTATTTCATACTATCATAGGCCAAGTAGATGGTGAAGGGTCTGGAGGGGAAGCCTTATGGGTAGCAGCAGAGGTCACTTGGTCTGTTCAGCCTGGAGAAGAGGAGACTGAGGGGAGACCTCATTGCAGACCACAACTTCATTGTGAGGGGAAGAGGACAGGCAGATATGGATCTCTTCACTCTTGTGACCAGTGACTTGAGGAGGTGGCAGGAAGCAGAGTCAGAGGATGTTTAGGTTAGAGATGAGGAAAAGGTTTTTCAGCCAACGGGTGGTTTAACACTGGCACAGGCTTCCCAGGGATGTGGTCACAGCACCAAACCTGACAGAGTTCAAGAAGTGTTTGGAAATGCTCTCAGGCACATGGTGTGATTCTTGGGGATGGTCCTGTGCAGGCCCAGGAGTTGGACTCAATGGTCCTGACAGGTCTCTCCCAACTCAGCATATTCTGTGAGCCTGTAATTCTATCAGCTTACATTTGGACTAGACTTTGTATGTGCTGATCTGGACCCACTTAAGGCTTTACCAAAGTTGTTCTAGATTCCTGATCCCATGGGTGATATCAGGTTTTATACCAGTCTGGGGTTTTGATATAGCAAACATGTTATCTGTAGAAGAACTTGTGGCCCTTAGGTATAAAGTAGCTATGTTACGCCTTATATCTATGGAAGGCATTAATGAAAGTAGGACATGTATAATTGTACAATTTTTTACAAGCCTGCTTTATGTGATAAAAAATCCTCTGGAAAAATACACCTGATAACAAACCTCAAATGAAATTCTGAGCATGTGGAGTGTAATCCATTCTAAATTCCCAGCGTTCTCTTCTCCATTATTTTGTAGTTGCTATAACCACACATCTCTGTTTGTGCTTTGCCTCTATGGAGCAGGCATATGGGACTATGTCACTGGAGCTGAGTTTAAAAATACATTGACATCTTAGGTTTTAAGATTATATTGTATCAAGAATTTTCCTGTTAACCTGTGGGTCACACAAAAAGCCTACAATTTGGGTCCCCGGAGAAATGAATTATTCAAGTTGCATATCCCTTCCAGAAATGCTGAAAGGCTTAATTAATTAGTGATTATTAACTGCTCAGGGTCTTGAGATGAAGAGTACTGTATAATTGCTTGGATTTACCATTATGTTTATTGATGATAACTATGTTTTCCCTCATATGAGAGAGGAAATACAAATAATTATTACAAACTTGTATTTCTGACTATGAAGATGGAGGTTTTCCTTGCCTTTTAAAAATTTTTCTTCTACTAAACTAAGTTTAAAAACCTATTTTTCTTCACTAAAGAATGAAATATTTGATTTACAGGACAACTAGGGGATCAGGCCCAGCCAACATGGGTTTAGGAAATGCAGTTCCTGCTTGACTAACCTGATCTCCTTTTATGGCAGGTGACACACCCGGTGGATGAGGAAAAAGCTGTGGATGTTGTTTACCTGGACTTCAGCAAAGCCTTTGATACTGTCTCCCAGAGAATTTTCCAGGAGAAGCTGGCAGCCCATGGCTTGGACAAGTGCACTATTTGATGGTCTAAAAAGTGGCTGGATGGCTGGACCTAGAGTGTGATGGTGAGTAGTACCAAATCTGGCTACCTGGTGGTCACTAGTGGTGTTCCCCAAGGTTCAGTACTAGGGCCAGTTCTGTTTAATATCTTTATCCATGATCGAGATGAGGGGATTGACCAGAGTAAGTTCGCAGACAACACGAAGTTGGGTGAGAGTGTTGATCTGCTGAGGGGTTAGAGGGCCCCCACTACAAGAAAGACATTGAGGTGCTGTCCAGGGAAGGGCAATAGAGCTATTAAAGGGCCTGGAGCACAAGTCTTATGAGGAGTGACTGAGAGAGCTGAGCTGGGGTTGTTTAACCTGAAGAACAGGAGGCTCAGGGGAGACCTTATTGCTCTCTAGAACTGCCTGAAAGGAGGCTGTAGCCAGATGGATGTTGGTCTCTTCTCCCAGGCAACAAGTGACATGGCAAGAGGAAATGGCCTCAAGCTATGTGAGGGGAGGATCGAGTTCTACATCAGGAGGAATAACTCCACTGAAGGGGTGGTTAAACACTGGAACAGAGTGCCCCATGAAGTGGTCAAGTCACCATTCCTGGAAGTGTTCAAGAAATGACTTGACATGGCACTAGTGCTATGGTTTAGTTAATGTGGTGATGGGCAGGATAAGGTTGGACTCAGTGATCTTGGAAGTTTTTTCCAGCCTTAACAATTCTATGATTCTATGGTTACTGATAGTTCACACACAGTAGCTTTTCTTTAATCATCTGAGCTGTCCAACTAAAGTGCAAGTGGTTACCCCAAAGCAGACTGTAAAGAGTGCAGCTGGAATCATACCTGGAAATGACAACCTTCATGTTTGAAAATGCAGAGACATCTCCATGGAGAGACAAGTCTGTAAATTATGACTGCACTCCAACTGAACTGACTTTAGGGGTGCACCACCTAAGAAGCAAATGAGTTGGCAGCTGTTTTTTATAACCTAAGATAATAGTTCACTTATAATGAAAAAAAGTTAAATTTTGTTCATCACTGTGGTTGTTTGACCCTGGCTGGATGCCAGTTGCCCGCCACAGCCTCTCTATCACGGTTCCACTGATCCTCTCAGGAGAGAGAATATATCACAAAAGGCTTATGGGTTGAGATAAGGGAAGGGAGAGAGGTCATTCACCATCACAGGCAAAATATACTGGACTTGGGAAATTAGTTTAATTATTCACCAAACAAATCAGTGTAGGGAAGTTAGAACTAAGTCTTAAAAACACATTCCCGCCACCCTTCCCTTCTTCCTGGACTCAACTTCACTCATTTTTTTCTCTCCCTCCTCCCCCTCAGGAGCACAGGCCAACAGGGAATGGGGACAGCAGTCAGTTCATCTCACACTGTCTCTGCCGCTCCCTCCTCAGGAGGAGGACTCCTCACACTCCTCCCCTGTTCCAGTGCATGTCTCTTCCACTGGGTGCAGTCCTTCAGGAACAGACTGTTCCAGATTAGGTCCTTTGTGGGATAACAGCCTCCTTTGGGAATCCGCCTCCTCTGGGTGTGGTGTCATCCATGGGCTGCAGATGGACCTCTGCTCCCCTGTGGGCACAGTGCCTCATCGTGGTCTGCACCACGGACAGCAAGGGAATCTCTGCTCTGGCACCTGGAGCACTTCCTTCTCCTCCTTCCTCACTGCCTCTGGTGTGTTCAGGGCTGTTTCGCTCACATATTCTCAATCCTCTCTCTGTCTGCAGTTGCATAGGTTTTTTTCCCCCCTTTTTAAATACATTATCCTGGAGGCTACCACGACACCTTATCACCACTGTCACTGATGGGCTCAGCCTTGGGCTGCAGTGGGTCCATCCTGTAGCCGTTTGGCATTTGCTTTGTTGCACATGGGGGAAGTTTCTGGCAGCTTTGCACTGAAGCCACCCCTATAGTTCCCCTGCTACCAAAACCTGGCCATGCAAACAGAAAGCAATCACAAAAAGAACAAAACACATTAAATGTTTTTATAATGCTTTTTTTAAAACAAAACAAAACAAAACCAAATCCCACAAAGCAACTGAAACAACACTTCAAAGGAAAAAGAATTTTACAATTAGAGCCATCAACTTAAATAAAATAAATCTGATAACTTTTTAATAGTTATTGTACACTTAAAATTAAACATTGTATTCCTTGACTGTAAATATATACCCCACCTAAAAGGGAAAAAAAATTTCTTTGAGTCACAACAAAGGAATTCCTTACCTGAAAACAAGTAGCCTTGTTAGCCAGTTTGTGCTGAACAATGTATTTAACTTCTGTGTTGTCACAGATGCACAATTTACCAGCTTCTTCATGCAGTCCAAGCTGACTTGAGAAAACATAACAAAAGGGATCATATTTTGAAGCCTATAAATTGACCTTAACTTTCTTTATCAGGTGTTTAATTTTGCTTGTATGAAGTAAAAATTCACCTTAAAGGCACATTTTTCTGAAGGTTTAATGCATGAACTAGCTAACTAATCTGCTTATTGCAGATACTGTGGATAGTAATATTTGTATGTTTCAAAGTGGTTGATCAAGTTAATTAAAAAAAATCACTGGGGACTATTAAATACAAAAAGTACCACCTTTGGCTCAAAAATGAGCTTCAAATTATTGGAGGCTGGAAAAATATCAGTGTGTCATTTGCCTAGTCTTATGCTCTTCCCTAAGTGTCCGGTCTTGGGTGCTGTCAGAGACAGCTGCTGGGCAACCGTGAACTTCTATGGGATAGAGCTGTTCTTCTGGCCTTATGGTTAAACCAGACAGAATCCATATAGTTACTTACCTTGCTACAGGAGAGAAGAGCTTAAGTCTAGTGCTCAGCATCATTTAGAAGATCTGTTCCATCAGGCTTTCAGCACACCTTTTAAGTGACCTGAACTGCCTGTCCCTAGCTTAACCTAAACAGTTATTCCTAAAATTGGACTTCACCCCTCACTACTTTCTTTGCTTAAGGGGAATGAGGTCATCTTAATTTGCTGGGCTCCACCTTGCATAACGCTGTGCAAGCGGGTTTTGTGAAGTACTGTGCCTTAGCTAGAGGTAGATGTAAAATAACAATATTTCATTGTTAATTCCCAGAGAAGATACATTTGAAGTTTGGAAGAAAGAAATTTGAAAATCAATGTGCCATTTAACTGCTTTTATTTCCTCAAATGACCGACCAATGAAAAAGCCATTTTGTTTTTAATGTGGATTTTGGTGAACCATATACTCAAACAGAAAGAAAAATCATAGGCCTTTGATTTTCTCTCCCTCTGGCTTTGTATTGCTCTGGCACTACTAAGTCTTGTAGCATCCAAATTGTCAAAGTGACTGTATGAAATGCAAGATTTCAAACACTTAAATAGTTGTAAATCAGAGCTGTCCCATAATTTACAGTACATTTATTTAAGAAAATATTATTTTTATAGTATCTTTTAACCCAAATTATATAATAGTATTTTACAAACTGAATTTTCTTCCATCAGCATTGAGATTCAGTCATCTCTGAGAGGTTAAGAAGCTGGCAAAAGGTAACCTGAGCTATCACAGGGGCAAACTAACATTCTGACTAATACTGTTAAGACAAATTCCCTCATGAGAGCAACGTCACATCATTTTTATCTGCTGAGAATGTGGTTTTTTTCAGTATCTTGGCTCTTTTTCTTTCCTTATATGATAAGATTGTATCTTATAGTCTCTGTAATTTATCTACATCCGATAAAGTGATGAACAGAATCTCCTTCCAAGAAAGTGAATTTGCCAAACTGTTTTGGGACCTAGTGGCAAAGGAGAGTCTTGGAGAGATGTATGCCCTAGTCATGTGCATCTCCTACTCCTTCCTCCCACTGGATCTTTCTGAGTTTCCTTATTTGAGGATCTGCCTTTTGCACATGCAGAAACTGAAATCCATGTCTCGTTCCTGTCACTTCTCTCCTTTTTAGGGCAGAGTCAGATGATATCACACACAGATGAAACCACCCCTTTTTATAACATCAATTAAATGATATAATTATATATATAGACCAAGCAACTGCAATGCTTTTACTGAAGAACAAGGATAGACATGTCAAGCATTTAATTCATCTTATACTTTGATGTGAAAAATGGAGTAGTTATACAGAATGAACTGTGATTAAAATGAAATGCAACTTGACTTTAACAGATCTGAGTAGCCATGCAAGAGCTGCCACTTATTTAGATACCCTCAGTCAGCAACATTGATTTATATAAGCTGTACAACAGGAGTCATTATATTTGAAATTAGAGATTTTTCAAATTTTTTTTTAAATCCTTCAAAAGATGTTGCAAACAGCATGCAGTGAATTTTCTTTGTTAAATTCAACACGTTTCAAGAATAGCACAAATTTTTCCTCTATTAAAGTTGGTATTAAAGAAGGGTATTTCATTGCCTGATACTTGCAATTCAATATTTGTTGTTCTCCTGTTTAAGACATTTCAGTCTCTCTAATAGGAGCAAAACCAATCAGACTTAGAGGATCACACCATGCATATCAATTAGTGAAAATACAACACACAAATAATTCACAGACATAGCTTGTATGAAATGTGTAACAAATGCAGTAACATAAATATGTGAATTTTCTCCTTGTTTTAACAATTCATCTGGTATTAAAGATGACAAAATTAGTTATACATAAGGACTGCTGGAAAGGTAGTTAGCTCAAAACCTGTGGTCAGGTATCATTTCAAATGTCATCTGTAATTAATATGATTGTAGGAAAGTTCTGGATAAAGTGTAAGAGCGCAAGCCCCTTCCTTGAATGGAGATAATTAAACATTCTCTAGGGTTTTGATCTAACTTCCATGCACAGTAAACTAAATTTACCTCTGTGTCCTCATAGTGATAGGGTATTTAATGCAAAAGTGTTGAAAACTTGCTTTATGAAGAGGCCATTAATATATTAGGAGATATTTAACACAACAGCTCAGAGATGACTTTCAAAAATTTACTTAGACTGGAGCACCAACTAATGGAGACTTTCCAATTAAACCTTGTTTTGCTTGGTGTTTAGCAGTGTAAGTTTGCTTGGCATTCCTCTGTTGGGATTGAAGGACTCTGGATTTGACTCTTCTGTATTTGAGTGACTGATGTTTGTATCTTCTACAGAATCCTCAGGGTCTTCTCCAGGTTGGACTTCATGACTTCTGCATCTTCCACATCACTGACAGCTTCAGTAATTACCCTCCTGCATTCCGCTTTTGGGTGCTGATGGTGAGAACTGCCTGCCATGACTGCAGAGGCTGTGGCAGCCTGCCTTCTTCAAAGTTATTTCTCAGGCTTCTGTCTCAGCTCTATGGCTTCTCAGGTTAAAGTAAAGTTTTAACAAAAGAATGACTTTCTTGCTCCTCATCCTGCACAGTGAGTGGTACCTTTTTGACTCTTGAACTTTTAAACCACTCTCTGCAAACAACTAGGGCTGTTTACTATTACAAACAATATCTGCTTACTATTTTAAGAAACCTATATACTTACATGCCATATAACATCTCTCCTGCCATGTCTGGTAGGGTTCATTCTGTCCTTCAAAATAAAATAAAATAACTAAGTTCAGATACTTTCCCATTTTAAATGACCATAGTTTCATGCAATCTTCTAGTGGAAGCCATCCCTGGCCATGGCAGAAGGGTTGGAACTAGATGGTCCCTTCTATACCAAACTATTCAGTTATTCTATATTTTCTACAGATAACTTTCTATCAAAAGTGAAATTCTTTTTCTCAGCACTTACACTCTCAGGTATTTTTTTCTAATACTTTTAGCCTGTGCTTCCTCCTTGAGGTGATGAATTTTTTAATAAGACACATTTCTTGAAAAATATTAATCCAGAGAATAAGTATTTGCAGTTAAGATTGCTGTATCATCTGTAGTTGTGCACCTTCTCAGGTTACTTAAGTGTTTGTTGTAGATTTTTTTCTGAGATCTCACCCATATTGCCAATTTGTTGTTTGCCACTTCATAATTCAGGGTGTCTTTTATCTATTTTTTTCTATTGGTTTTCTAAATCACAACACTCTTGAGTTGTAGTCTTGCTTTCTGTCCAGTGCTTGCTTGAACAAATTAAGTACACTCAGTGAAGAATACTTCTATCAGCTTAGCAATGTTTTTCATACTCTTGGGGACACTTTTAAGTGTGGATCTTGTGATGGAACATATGAGCACAGAAACCCAAATTTTTCAAACCGAGCGCATTGTGAATGTTTCAGGTGAAATACAAAGTATTTTCCAGTGATTACAATATTATAAATTAATGCATTTATAATTTAGAAGAAAAATAATCTCTTCAGAAAATACATACAAAGTGGTTTGAATTCATGAAGAAATTTAATAAACAATTGCAAGTTACAGTATGTAATTTTCATTTGCTCTGAGAGGGATTTTCAGGTTTTTAGGTTTACAGTAACATAAATATCTTTTTAAAAAGCACTTTTAGTCATAAAGCTTACCATCTTTATATGTAATATCTGTTTTTTTTAATAGGATTTTACAGCTTTTTTATTTTCCTTCCAGGGTGGCTAATTGTTATTCTACTAGTTCTTTTGTTAGGGGATAGTGCTGAGAATATTGACATTTCTCTTGTCCTGTCTCCTCAGTTTTAGTTGTCCTGACTTGTTCTTCTGTTTCTGCTGTGTTTAATGAATCCTCAGTGTTGATGCTCAGCAGGAGAGAGGCTGACTTTGGGACATGGGGCAGTGGAGTGCTGACAAGGAAGCCCTGTGGGCTACTGTTGTCACAGGGCTCTTTATTGCACTGCTTAGTGGGTCCATCTCCACAATGGGAGGACTTGCATGGAAAGACTACTTAACTTTATCTGGATTTTTGAAGTGGAATTTAGTGTTTGCAGAATATGTCAGATTGAAGAGAAATGGACTGAAGTTCAGCCTCTTGCTGCTGTTGTAATCTTTGTCTTTCTGTTAAACATGCTGTCCAACTTGTCAGTTATGACAAGGGTATCTGTCTGCAAAGAACTGCTCAGAAACCATCAATATTTGAGATCTGAGGAAGAGACCTTAAAGATGACAGATTCTCCACTCTATCAAAATGCCAACAGACCTCTGTTCATCCAGTTGTGTGTGACAAACGCCACGGGATGTCACAGGTTAGAGTCAATGTGGACAGATGTGGATATCAAAAACAATGGACCATAATGTTCCTGAGCGAAAAAAAAAGATAAAAAGGCTTTCAAAATGTAAGAAAAATCCTATTCCATGTGGCTAGGGGACAGCACACGACTTGTAGTCTCGTATGTGGTCCTTCAACCACAAAATAATTGCAAAATAATGCAATCTGTACTTTTGACCAATATTACATGTGGAATTTGGAGACAAAAGCAAGGCTGCTTTCTTTGTTATGCAATGTTTTCATGTGTATTTATTTCTGATATATGGTGCTAATCTGACAGTTTTTAGAAGATGAAACCTTGTTCACAGAATCTATCTAGTATCACCCTCTGACCCTGGAGAAAACAGTTGCCACATGCATCCAGTAATCCTCACCTGCTCAAAAAAGTGGACATTTTGGAAGTAGAGAGTTACTAAAGAAAAGTGTGACATAACAGAAAATAAGCAGAAGTCTTTTCATTTTTTGTCTTATGTGTTTTACTTTGTTGTTTGTCCAATGATTTATAAAGCATTAGTCTTGTTCTATGCCAGTTCAATATGGAAAGGAATTAACCTCTCATCCTCCAACCTGTTTCAGACTTCAGACTCGCTCCTAAAGATTGCACACTAACCTAGGCGGGTAAGCCTTGCTGTAAGGAGGCTGAACACAGAGCTATATGTGGTACCAGCCCTCAGACTTGAAAATCTAAGCCGGTCTGTCATCTCTGTGTTTTCCAGTTTCAGCAGAATTTGACAGTCACTTTATCCCTGCAGTCCTCTGATCCTCTAACATTTTGTGATAAGCCTTAAATCTTACATAGTATATGAGCTTATTGACAGAGTGAGTGAAGAACGAGGAGGATTATTCGCTGTTCCTGTAAGATGCAAATCCTTTCAACAAGCAGTGTTACTTCACAGGAAAGTTTTCTTTGGACAAATGTGCTTAAAAAGGTTGCACTTTATTCTTTATCTATGCTGAACAATCCCATTTCCTTCTTTTCCCCTCTCCTTCCTGCTCATTGTCCTGGTTTTGCACTTTGGTGACTAAAACTGTCCAGACTGTCGAGGCATTGCTTCAGGAGAGGCAACTGACAGACTTGGGAAAACATGTGGATCGTGTGGCACTGACACAGGAACCAGTATCTCTACAACAACGGCACGATGGGCTGCTCCCACATGGATATCCTCCAAGAGAAACTCAACCATCACGGTTCTGCTCTGTAAGTATGCCAAGTACTCTGATCATTCACTTTGAAGTCAAACTCTGGAAGCACTTTGAAATCCATTTCATATGGTCTTCAAAGACCTCAAAATAGGTCTGGTAGGAAAAGTATATAATATCTGAAGAAGAGATGATTTTTATCTGAAGTTGGAAAATAATGTACACATTTTCTAGAATATGAGGGCAGAGTTTTAAGATAGGGTTCCTACAAATCTTTGAAATTCCCTGCACTATAATTAGGAAAGAGTGACTGCTGTATGCCACACATGGATTTGCTTTGGTTACAGTTTTCTGCTCATTCTTCCTCACTATTTATGAAAAAGTTGGGTTCTTTTTATTAGCCCTTCCCCTTGACAGGAGGTGGACAGAGTGAACTAATAGGCTGCTTCCATTTATGACTTCTGATTCCATGACTAACAATTCTTCGGATAGAAAAATAAGGAGAACATCAAAAGACAGAAAATCAGAATATTCTTTTATATTATAATAACCATATATGAAATATAACATTAAAATGTTCTCAGAATAAATTCCTACTAGTGTGTTTCAGAAGGGCAGCTTGCTGGTTGTCTGTAATTTAAGAGAGACCCAAATACTAACTGAGATGTAGTGCTCTGCTTTCATTGTCAAGTAGGAGAGGAGGTAGATGGTCCCCTGAACTTGGTTTCCTGACTCAGATAAAGCTGTCCTCTAGCGCTGTTTTACATAACCTCTCATCCTTATTTCCTTCATCCTTTTAAAAAGTGGGCCAAAGGAATGCGTAATAAAAGCAGTAATTTCCTCTCTATTCAACAAGATTGACAGCTTTTGCAAAACTCTGCAATTACCAGTATTTTGCTGAACCATGCTTGCTACCAGTTATGACATTCTCCACCATCACCACACATTTCCAACTCTATTTCAAAACCCTGTGTTCTTCTCTGGTTAAAGAAATGGAAGTCATAGTATCCCTTAAAGTCATAGTAGCTTTTAAAGTTATAATAGCTCTTACCTAAAGAAGACTTTGCAAGGTACTTCTCACAAGTTGCAAACAGACCGAAGGTTGAACAGTTTTCCAGGTTTGAAAATACAGGGCTGCAAACAACAGCTGCTTGAGAGAAGTAGATGACAATGCCCAGTGCCTGAAATAAATCAAAATGAAATCATCGAAGTGTAGCTAACGCTTGAGTGACCAAGGTCCTGTTAGTTACTTTTCCTCTCTTTGTAAATGTGCTCCCTCTTTCTGTCCCTGTGACCTACTTTTTTGTCATTGTCTCTTGCTCTTTTTCTTCTAGCTTGTTGGGAAAAGTTGATTTGTACTGGGCTACTTCTAGATTTATTTGCTAGGAAGAAAAATTTTCAGTGGGATTACACAGATCAGGGAGCTTAAAGGCTCTGTGCAGATGCTGGTTGCCATGAGATCCAGGTGCTCCCCAAACAGCTCCTCTGTTTTTCCCCAAGATCTCTCCACCTCCTTTTGCCAAGCAAAATGTTTGCAAAGAGCAGGGTGGAACAAGCAGAGCTGCCTTTTCTAATTTGTGAGTTTCACAGTTTGCCCATGTTTTCTGGCTTTAAGGTGAGCAACTACAACTTTCTAGTCAATTTGCATGCAAAAACAACTGTAAAAGACACACACACGAGCAGTGAAATGTGAAGCCATGTAAAGCTCACTGTATCACAGATTTGAAACTAAAACTCATAAGCATATTCATGAAAACAACTGCTTTTCTTGTTTCTTTGTGTGACCTTTTTCAAGTAGGATGATTTTCTAACATTTGTCAAATGTCATAGTGTTTTGAAAAACTGAAAATTGTTTTCATTCACAAAGGTACTTAAGAACATCTTTAATGGAACTGCGCACCTACTTCGGGCGGCCTAAATACTGAACTCAATCAAGGCCTTCAAAAAGAAGAGAAATCCTAGTGGCTCAGGCCCTAATTTTCTTTCTTTATTTTGAAAGCTGAGTAATTGAGAATTGATAAAATATCATTTAAAGAGAAAAAACCCGCATGTGATTTATAAGGTATTCTAGAAGATACATTACAAAGCATTATGGGATGCAATCAGTCAGTGCCTGGATTACTCATGATACTAAATGCTTTTCTCTTTTCTACTTTCAGCAAGTAAGAAGACAGATCAAATATTAGTATGGCACATTTTTCTAACTGATGGCATCATTTTCTAGCACCTTTTCTTGATTTATATTCCTGTGTTTATCCAATTTCCTTTATAACACCATCCAAAGCAGAAACATTTGGTATTTCTTATTTAACCTCTATGATACCTTCAGCAATTGGCAGAACAAACTGGACTCATATTTTTATTGTTGCTTTAGATGACACCTTGGCAAAACTGAAGGACTGCAACATTCAATTTATTTACTGTTGTTACCATAAGGATAGGGATAGCACACTTTTGTCCCTAGAAGATATTTGATTTTCCTTACTAGCATGAAAGATTGACTGAAAAAGACCTCTTGTTCCCAGTAAAATAAATAGGAATTCTGACACCAACATGAAATATGAGGAACTCTAGTTCCTAGTTCATGAATTTCCTGGTATCAGACTGAGCTGCACAAGAGTCTGGAAACTGTGAGACAATGTAGCTCATAATTTATTTAGCAAACTATGGAAATTTATACTGGAAAAAGATAATTCTGTTCCCTAGCTGAGGGATTTCCGGTTATCTCACAGCCAGCTCAGAGATGGTGATTTCACTGGAGTCTGCCCTTACAACCAGTTTGCAATAAAAACAAATAACCAACTGACAAAAAGTCCACTGTGCACAATAAAGTGCTGGGGTATCCACAGAATCAGCCAAATGCTCATGCTTGTTTCCCAAAATAATTTTTTCCTTTTTTTTTCAGTGTAATATCTTTGATGGCAACTTTGCAGAACATATAGCATGCAGAAATACCTTGCAAACTTTGGGACTGTAATGTTCTAGGTAACTTGATCCATCTGCTCAACCTGGCCAGTTTGAAGTCTTGTTTTTGCTTTAAAGATGAATCAAGTTACAGCTTGAGGGTTGGTTCTAGCTAGGAATTATTGAAAATATTGTATCTTTTACTTGTTCTGTTGGCTGTCCAGGGGCACGAGTTGAATTTTTAGCTCATCATAGTTTAAAAGGCCACAGTGATGTGTTAAAGCAGATGAAAGTTATCAAATTATCTTAGACTCCTAATGCCATCTCACAATACCCACACGTATCCAACAGGACAGAAAATTTTCTTCACTGGATTAGCACAAAGGAATTTCTAAAGTAGAATGTATTATTGCAGCAATAAAAATGATAAGCTGTGTCAGTAGACGGTCTTCCACTTGTAAGTGAACTGGTGATGCTACTTTGTACCTTTTAGTTCAAGTATTGTCTCACCGTGGTGAGACCAGATTACCTTAACATAAGCAGAAAAGGTATAACCTCAGACAGATGTTTGGAGAAGGTAGAATATGCTGAATTTTCCTGTCACATTTTGCAGCAGCAGTGACACTAGAGAAAGAGTACATGGGGAACAGAGGTATGTTAAACCTAGGCTGTACCTGACAGAGCCTCAAAGCAAGAGTGATATGAAATTGTTATCTCTCACACCCAACATCCATATATACATATCTCCCTGAGCCTAAGCCAAAGCCCTGATGCAAGAGATGTGTGTGTTGGGTCCAAAAGAACACTTTGTTTGGAATCAAATGTGGTTGATATTTATTTGTCTCAAATCTATTATTTTTTTCCACTTCATTCAGAAGGGGAATAGAAGTTATATGACTCTTAAAAAAGGCAAGGTATTTTTTGCCTTTGGTATTTTGAGTATATCTAAACTTTTTATTCTGACTCTGAGGGCTAGACCTACCAATATTTGTAAGACCTGCAATAAAATCAACAACATTTGTGCAGGAAATCTCCAAAGAGAATTACCCTAAGAAGGTGACAGAAATTGGGTGTAGATGTGGCCAGTATTTTGGACTGACCTCTGGGAAATTCAGTATTTTGTTATTACTAAATACAGGGGAGGCAGTATTTTGGCTCTGAGTGTTAAGTGGTGCCATTGCTAGCGAATCCCATAACCTGTCTCTTAAAAATGTTCCCAGCAGCAAATTCACAACAGCAATCAAACATAATTTACTCAGGGGAATCAATGGCACTTCCATATGAAAAAGGTAATGTAAGGCAATGTACTAGACTGTGTACTGCTGGCTAGGAGGCTTATAAGGACAAGCCATGGGAAAGGAATAGTAAGATCATACACACTGGATAAAGTGTCTTTCTCACTGAGTGAACAGCTTTAGCAAATAGAAACTACTTGCCGAGATGACATTGTTGCCCTTCACTGCAGAAGAACTTTCAGGAACATATTTTGGTTTTTGTTTTGTTTTTTTTTCCTTCCTCAATGAGCTGGTAATTGCAGCCTGAAAAATTTTCTATTCTCAGTCCCGAAAGGATATAGAATGATTTCAGGGATTTATGTAAGTTAAGCCTGGCACAACAGCAACTAGCCTTGCAGGCGTGGATGAGCAAAATTAGACTTGTCCATTCAAAGCTCTTGCTTTCTCATGAGAAAACTTAGGGTCATGGATAAAACCTCCTGCCAGATCTTTCCAATCATTCACTAAATGTTAAAAAAATGGAATTTAGCAGTTCTTCTCTGAAAGATACGAGCTTTACCAGAGAAAGCCACAGCACACTTCGAGAAACAGGCCAATTCTTTGGTTCTGACAGACTTAGTTTCTCTGCTTCACTAGTCCAGGGATGAAATGAGAAAGGTTCATTCTCTGTGTGCCTGGGCTTGTCCAAACTCTAGAGGCAGCTGAGCGTAACAGTAGCAGCAGCATATGATAATGTACATTCTTCTGATAGACCGTCTTTTGTCATGTCCTACATAATGCAGAAGAAGAAAGGCACCCTGCCTGGTTTATCTGCATCTATGCCAAATTTGCTGGTAGAGCTCGTGAAGCCAGAGGATGCAATTTTGCTACATTCTCAGTCTTATAGCTGGGGCAGCAATGTCTTGTAACATATTTAACTTCAGGGAGCATTTTTTAATTTCCTGTTTCAGTATTTGTCTCTTTTCTGGGGATGGAATGAAAGCTATCTCTACCTCATTACTATATTTCTTTGCAGAAACAGAATGCTCTCCCTAACAGTGGTTACAAATACCCTTACAAAATTTAGTCCAGTGTTCTGCACATTTCTTATAAACCATAGGCTACCGAAAATTTCAGGTTATCATGGTATAACTAAAATCATATTGCATGAACACTGAATAAATTATAGTATCTCTTATAGTATGCCTGTGATGATGATAAGCTGTTTGTCTTACAATAACCTTCAAGCCGTGCTCTCACTATAGCACTCTGTTATCAAAAGCCCAGAGTCTGGATTGATGTAATTTGACATGGTTCTGATGAGATTCAGGGAATCTAATGTGACAAATAGACATGAACAACACAACCCTTCCAGCTAACTAGGTTCAAAAAGAACTATCTAAAGAAAAGCAATATCTTAGAAAATGAATCATATATTAAAAAAATGTTAAAATCCTAGCTCAAAAATATCTCTATTAAGTAACAAAGAAAAATCTCAAAATTAAAAAATGCTAATGAGATTATATGAATCCTCTTAGTTGTGACTGTATTTTAGATATCTGTTAATGAATATCCATATAAGGATTAACACCAAATTAAAATAATAAGCTTACAACATACTAGCTATATATGTATATAAACGCAGAATCTTATCTTTGTTTTGGGCACATATCTATCAAATCCAATCATACCGAAATTTAAAACTGCTATTTTCTTTAAAATAAGTAGTTATGATATAAACTGCTTCATATAATAAATATTTCTCCTTAAATGAAATCACTATAACCTACTTTGAAAATATTCACTAAAAGATCTCTTGAAGGAAAGAGACTTAAACTATAATTTTGTAAATATATACACTAACATTACCCTTGTTTAAATTATTACTTGTAAACCAGTGGCAGAGTGAATTTTTATCCCTGTAATCACCAGCAAAAAAAATATTGTATTAAGTGGGTCCTAGAGACTCAGGTTTTGCTGAAGCAAAAATATTCTTACTGCTTATGATGACATAGATAACCTTAAAAATGAGAACTGAGTATAAATGATCACAACATTTTCATCCAGAAAGAAGCCATTCATCTCAAGAAGTGGTTAACTCTGCAGCTATATTGGTGGTAGTTTAGATGTCTCTATTTTTAACTAACTATAGACGGATTCAAGTATAATGCATTATTTTTTATCTACTGATATCTGTGTGCTTTCCAAATAAATTTTTTGTATACTCAGGTGTGATGAATGACCCTGGTGTTCTTAAACTCGCTCTTTTAATATCTTTTGTATTTGTGTTATGCGGTGCTAAGGAAAATCTGTAATACTTTGAAAATGAGAGACACTGGAATAAGAAATGGAGTGAAATAAAGTACACCAAAGAATAGAGTTCAGCTTCTACTATCTCCTCCTGTTTGAAGCCCTACACAGACTACACATGTGTGTATATATATATGTATATACAAACCTACATCTGTGTATGGATACATATATATATTAATAGACATAAGTATATATAGACAGTTTCAAGCAAGGCTGTAATGCTAGAACTAAAACAAAGCTAAAGAAACTGCCACAAAAGGTTCATTTCACTGCAATACACTGTGCCTAGTACAGGGTTTAGGCCACAATTCAGTCAAAAAAGGTAAGGAAGTGTGGAGTTCAATACACTTTCTGAAGAGCTCTTCAGCTTCCTCTTTACTGGTCACTCCACATACTCTTGCAAGAGGGTGCATTGGGTCTGGCTGTGATGAGTTCACTTTCCCCCAGCAGCCCTCACACTGCTGTGCTTTCCATTGGTAGCTAGAAAGGTATTGGTAACACACCACTGTTTTTGGTTACTTTTGAGCAGCACTGGCACAGTATCAAGGATATCTGTCCAACATTCTGCCCCCTCCATCAGTACGCTGGGGATGTGCAAGATCTTAAGAGGAGACACAATTAGTCCAGGTGACACAAATCAACCACATGAGTATTCCATACCATATGACATCAGCTCAAATATAAAAGTTAAGAAAAGGCAGAAGAAGGGAGGGTCTTCTGGAGCAACTGCTAATGTGTGGTGAAATTCTGCTTCCTAGGAATTGGCCAGATGTCACTTGTTGATGGGAAGCAGAGAACAAAATTGTTTTTCTCTTTGCTTATGCTAGTTCAAACTTTTGCTTTGGCTTTAGTAAACTGCCTTATTTCAGCCTATGAGTTATTTTCTCTCTCCTGTCGAGCTGCAAGGGAGTAGTGATAGAACTGTTTGGTGGTCACCTGGCATCCAGCCAAGGTTAACCCACCAGAGTGGGACATGACTGACTACCTTAATTTAAAAAAATGTGGGTTTGTGGTTTCACAGAGCAATTCAGCTTCTGAACAGTGCAGGAAATGAACAAAACAGTTTCCATTCCGTATACATGTTTAATTTCTCATTTGGGATGTAACTGGTTTTTTTCAGGAATAAAATTGTATTGACAGGCAGATAACATAGTGGTATGACTAGATAAAGTAAATGGAAAATGATATTTATCCCCTCAGTCAACCAGTCATTCATTTGATGGGACAAGGTACAAGAAGGAGCAATAGTGGAGGAAAACAAAACAAAAGAGTGAGAAAGACAGAAAGTCTAGGTGAATTTTATTATAGGTAGCACTACCAACAAAACTCTGTAAGCTATAAAGTATTTCCTGCAAGATGATAGATGTAAGAATTTGCACTCTTTTATGTCACTTTTCCACAACTATCATTTTTATTAAGTTTTCAGTTTTTGTTCTCAAACCATTCATTTTCATTGAAGACATCAAAAAGAACCAATGGCAGATGTTTTTCAATGTTTAAAGACTGATGATTCAGAAAATTTCATATTTGAAAGACTGCACCACCATACTTGCACTTCTCTTTTCCTACTTCAGTTAGAAGCAAATGCTGACAAAAAGAAGAAAGGATGTAGCTAACATTAAACTACAGTTCAAATACTGGATGTATTTGGAGGCCTTATAGTAAAGAAGTTTCAAGATGTAAAAGTTACACTTGTTTTACACAGTCTAATAAGTTAAAGAGGGACAGTAGGTAGATTGTTTTTTAGTTTTGTTTTGTTTTTGAGTGGCAGCAAATACTGGTTTTAAGACAGACTTTTTATTTTCTCCCACTTTTCTTTAAATGGTTTTGCCACAGTACTTGATAGAGATGGTTATGCTCATAAAGATAAAATGAAAGGGGTGATCAGAATGTATATTATTGACAGGCAGACAGACCTAACAGGAATACTCTGCCGTAGAAGTAAAATTGCAATATTCCCTGTTGGTAAGAAATAACCTTATTCAATACATTTTAAATAAGTCTGAAATGAGTTATCTTCACTCAAGAGCACCTTGCATATAGTAAACTTCCAAAACATCTGTGTGTAACACTTACAGTAAAAACATTTACTCACAAATGAGAGAAAATGTATGCAACCTTTAAAAAAAGCATATTAAAAACATTATGACTTTATAGCATGCATTATTCCATAAAAAAATCCAGCCATTCAAATGGCAAAAAGCTTCTGTCCGCTCTGCAGCTGAAATACATTTAATTTAATGGTTAGTGAAATTGTTAAAATATCTGGTTTTCATATAAAAATTATGTACTACAGGTCAAAACATTTCCAGAAATCATTTTTAGATTCCAGAATGCAATGTTCTAAACTTGGGAATGCTGCATACTTGTTGACCAAACAATTTGGCAAAAAAAATCCAAGGTGATGATCAGATTATTTTATCTATCTATCTATCTATCTATCTATCTATCTATCTATCTATCTATCTATCTATCTATCTATCTATCTATCTATTTGCTCTGTGTGTGTATACATGGGTTGAGTGGTAATGCCAGCTTTGAGGACTATGAGATTGAATAGAGTTTTCCAGATGGATACAATCCCATAACCATACCCCCTTTTTTTCAAATGATTCCTACATTTCAATGCATGAACATGGAAGCAAATATTTAAAGGGAAAATGCTTGGTTATAAGGTATCTTGTGCTTACAGAAACTTATCTGGCTGCTTGACTTCATTATGACATTAGGTCTGCCTTAATACACTCACCTTCTGACAGGGGGGTTGGTATTTATGATGCTCTGTTTATGCAACTCCCAGCATGACCCTTGACTTAATCACTTCTTCAACTCCATCCTCATGGATGTTTTTGCCTCAAGACGCAGAGTGCTAGAGTTTAAGGTTCAATTTCTGTGTGGGAACAAGGAATATTCCTCGTTCAGGTTGTCTGTTAAGTCTCTATGAAAAAGTGGTTGGTTAGTACCAGCAGATGTGAATGTTTTTAAACACACGATCCTTTCTAAAGCTGCTGGTGAAACATAGTTCACTTCATAAATAATATATTGATTCCGTAAGATCGCTTTTTGGAATCAGTAAAGATCCACACATGCAAAAAACCAATCCAAATCTGGCTCTTCAGAGCAGTGTTCCATCACAAAGTACCTGTTCTAAACATAAAAATTACTTTAGTGTTCAGTTCACAGGATAATTCTACATAAACCTCTGAAATTAGCAAACCTGAAAGGGAAATGCAAATCACACTCAAATACCCAAATATTCCCTAGTAAATAAACATGGAATGCATTTGATTGTCTAGAGCTGAGGATTAAAAAAACCCTCAAAATAAGGGACTGCTGAGTGGCAGTTGGAAAGAACAAACAGACTGTAACCCAAACTGATCATTAATGGTTTTAGTAAGACTGCCTTCTAAACTTTTCCAATGTTTCTGGTAAGTCCTTATTGCCATCAATTATACTTTTGCCAAGACTAGAGCCACAAACACATTTCCCACCCTAGAAAGGTCCTTTTGATCAATGTTGTGATACATATAACATTAAAATATAAATTCTATGTACTAATAGCATTATTATATAAACACAATTTGAATGGAAAGTATTAAAGCACTTAAAAAATTAGATGACCTGAAGGAGAAAAAATAAAAAGGCCACTTTTTTTTTCTGTGCCTATACATTTAATCTCTTTTAAAATCACACTGAAACCCCCCCCCAGTTTAGTCACACCTGTTGAAGACTTATCCATTACACAAGCTCATCAAGGATGAATTATTTATTAAGAAAGTCCCTGTCTCAGGTTTGGCCCAGTTTTTTTACCAATCCTGGACTGTCTCCTCCCTCTCCCCAGAGCCTTCCCAGCAAAG
>JAWWEV010000083.1:80330828-80385929 GCA_035583235.1 Hafferia zeledoni | reverse complement strand
GTCACCTGACAATTTTCAGGCCTAGTCCAAACTTTAAAACCCAAATTTAGGCCCCACCTGGCTGAAACCATGACAGTCCCATTGTTTACCTGATGAAGAGGAGGACTTTCTTTGTAGATCTTAAGTCTGGCAGTGGGTGTATAAGGTACCTGTTCAAATCTGTATTTTCTCTGATGTCTTGGGGGGCAGTGAAGTCCCTGAAATGAAATGCAAGAGCAATATTTATTAGAATATTAGATATGGAAAAGCCATGCCTAGGCATGGAGAACAAGCAGAAACACTGGCTGAGCAAGCTGGAGTAGGAGACCAGTGTAAGAGTCCTGAGAATGAGGTGAAGGCTGAGCCTCTCATGTAATTAAAGACAGCTTCTTACAGCATGTGTATAAGGAGACATATTTATTTTGCTCTAACAATCTTCATTCTGTCATTACTGAACTCTAAGACTTTGCCTCTGCGGGAGTTTTTGGTCTTATTGTTAAGTAAAGAATCTGAGGTAAACTGAGCTGATATTTTAGCGCTACTGTGATGTCTGCACGGACAAAATCCTTTAGTTTGGGGTTGAGGATGCCAAGATAGCTGCTAATAACTGAACTTGCAGAGGGCTAAGGAAATTGTCACTGACGTCTAGCAAGCCCAGAGTAACAGCAAGCTGCTGAACTTTCTGACAAGAGCCACAATGAAATGACTGCACGTCAAGGAGCTCATAACAATGAAATGAGCCAAAACAGGATTTTTTTTTTTTTTTTCAGAAAGGAAAACTACCTTTTATTTATGAAAGTGACATTGTTTGAAAACACATCCTGTTTTTTAGTATGGAAATTTTATTGATAACAGCTTTCTTTCTGCTGACACCTTGATTCTCTTTAAAAGCTGGCAGTTCTTCAGCAGTTTTATTTTTTATGCCCAAGCATTTCAGATAAACAAAGAATTCAGCTCAAGGCATTCTTCTGAAATTTGACAGCTCTTCCAGATTTCATTTCTTTGACAATTTTTAAACTAGTCACCCAGTAATATGAGGGACTGGAAAACAAGGCAGTTCTGACAAAGTACACATGAGTTTGAACCTTCTGTAAAAGCCATTTCAAAATAGTAAAATTGCTGCTGCACTTCATTTTGAAGCATTTTATTAGTGTAGTTGCAAATGCAAACCTACTCCATCTGGCTTAAGGAACCCTATACACTACGCAGTATAAATGAATGTTTTCCCTTTTCTTGTCCTTTACTTGCTAACACACTCCATACTTCAGAAAGAGATGTCACAGTAATACATATGGAACCAGAAATTATGATTTTTTAAAATTTGAACTTTAAATAAAAAAGGTATGGTGTCATTTGACCTTTTTTATTTTTCTTTTAGAAAGGCATTTTAGCTGAAAGGAAGGTCATAAAATGACCTTGAGGTTTGTTGGGGTTTTTTAATATGTGATTTTGCACCTGAGTTATTATTTCCTGTGAAGAAGCATAGGAGAGACTCTCAATTAACATGCTCCTCATCTTGGGGTAATCACTAGCTCTCTTTCAGCGATTTCACTTTATGAATTATGTGTCAATTGCTTTGGTGAGGTATGTGTTGCCAAAACGTGGTTGGTACTTTATCTACCCTCAAAGCACAGAAAGTGTTCCAATCAAACTTGGTTTGTAGACCTCAGATGCAGTTAAGATGGTCTTCAGTCTTTCTTGAAATCTATAGAAGTTGTATAAAGGCAGATGAAGAATTAATCCATTTACAGGTGAAGACTGTGAGGTAAAAATCAATGAAAGGTTACAGGAAAATGAATGAAACTGCTTTCCAAATGAGAAATCATTGGTAAAATGACTATGGACATTTATAACCCAGAACTTACAAGGAAGCTGGAGCTAAAGCATCATGAGTTAGACACTTCAGTTCTTCCTAAAATGCAAATTTTCATAGAATGACAGAAACACTGAATCATTTAGGTTGGGAAAGACCCTTAAGATCACCGAATCCAACCATTAACCCAGCACTGTCAAGTTCACCAGTAAACCATGTCCACAAGTGCCACATTTGCACACTTTTTAAATATCTCCAGGAATGGTGACTTTACCACTTCCTTGGGCAGTCTGTTCCAATGCTTAACCACCATTCCAATGAAGAAATTCCTTTTGATGTCCAACGTGAACCTGTGTCCCCTGGCACAGGTTGAGGCCATTTCCTCTTGTCCTGTCACTGGTTGCTTGGGAGAAGAGGTAGACCCCCATCTTGCTTTCTTTCAGGTATCAATAAGGTCTCCGCTGAGGTTCCTTCTCTGCAGACTGAACAACTCCAGGTCCCTCAGCTGCTCCCCATAAGACTTGTGCTCCAGACCCTTCCCCAGCTCTTATGTCCTTCTCTGGACACACTCCAGCACCCAGAACTGAACACAGGATTCAAGGTCTGGCCTCACCGGTGCTGAGCACAGGTAACAATCACTGTCCTGGTCCTGCTGGCCACATTATTCCTGATACAAGCCAGGATGCCACTGGTCTTGGCCACCTGGATGCACTGCAGGCTTATGTCCACCTAGCTGTTAACTAGCACCCACAGATCCTTTTCTGCCAGGCAGTTTCCAGCTACTCTTCCCCCATACTCTAGCACTGCACGGGGTTGCTGTGACCCAAGTGCAGGACCCGGCACTTGGACTTGTTGAAGCTCATTCAATTGGCCTTGGCCCATCTATCCAGCCTGTCCAGATTCCTTTGTAGAGCCTTCCTGCACTGCAGCAGACCAACACTCCCCCACAACTTGGTGTAATCTGCGCACTTACAGAGGGTTCATTTTATCCCCTTGTCCAGATCATTGATATTGAATGGTACTGTCCCCAGAACTGAGCCTTGCCACCACTATTGACCAACCGACAACTGGATGTAGTACCACTCACCACCACTCTCTGTGCCCAGCCATCCAGCAAGCTTTTAGCCCACCAAATAGTGCACCAAGCATCCAAACACTGAACAGCCACTTTCTCCAGGAAAATGCTCTGGGAGACAGGATCAAAGGCTTTGTTGAAGTTCAGGTAGACAACATGCACCTTTTCCTCACCTATAGATTGGTCACCTGCTTACAAAAGGACATCAGGCTGGTCCAGTAGCACCTGACTTTCCTAAATCCATGCTGGCTAGGCCCAACTGCCTGATGTCTCTACAGCAAAAAAATTGATCCTTTAATATCCTTCTTTTATAACAATTGGAAACAAGGCATTAGATCTAAAAACATTAACAGGACTTCTTTAGGGATGCATTTCAGCTTCCTAGATGTTTTTTATGCCTCATCCAATGAGGATAAAAAAAATCCAACCATGCTTCATGCTGTATCTGCTTATATCTCCAAAAATAATAAAGAATTCATGCCCCAACAAACAAAAAAAATCTTATCACTTTGATTTTTTTTGAGAGTTGAAGCTCTGTTATGAAAATCTTGAGCTCAGGACTACCTTCTCACTGAGATTCTCAGTATTTTCATACTGTGCTCTGAGATAGCCTATGCTTTGTTTTCAAGCTTCTAAACTCATGACTGTCTAGTCCTCAAAGCTGTCTGGCTGACTGGAGGGAAAATGGTGTATTTTGCTTGAATGCTGAATGAGAGACACAGGTATACACAGTCCTTTAGGTTACATTGCATATGTTAGTCTCAGGCACATAAAAAGGTACAACAGAACACCAATATCTTATTAAATGTCATGGTTCATGTTATACCCTTTTCAGAGAAACAATATATGTTCTATGTCAGGGCAAAGTCAATTTTGGCATCTTTTTTATAACATTACTTGGTTTCATGAAGGTTTTCTTCTCTCTGTTCATTTACATCTTCTTTTTCTTTCATTGTATTTACTTGAATGAAAGATGAAACAATTGCAGAGATATGGAAGAAATTGAAGAGCAGAACTCTTACACAAAGGGATCAGAGGTGTCTACTTTCCAACAGCGGGGTGTCAATGCTATTTATTTGAGTATTTTTTTCTTTTTGTTTGTTTATTTGTTTGTTTGTTTTCAGAAGTATCACTCTTGCTTTGTCATTTTTTGGGCAGCTAGAAAACAAAGGCAGAGATTCAAGAACTCATCAATTGTACCCGAGAAACAATTCTGATGAATCATACAATTGATCCTGTGTGAGTGATCAGTACCTGCTCAATAGCCACTTTTTGGATGGCTTTCACACTGTTTTCCTGCAGAGTTTTTATTAAAAGGAGTAGAGGCAGGGCAAGAAAAAATTATTCTCTGGGAAGAATATGTTGGTATCAGAAAAATTCCTCTGAAAAAAGACATTCTGCAATCTTCCTTCTGTCTCTCTGTACTTTACATTTGGATGTTAAAGCTTTCTGAACACTGATATTTATTTCCTCTCTGACCCTTAACTAAAGGCATTTTCTAACATTTTGCATTTGTTGTAGCCGATGTCTCAAACTAAGTGTGAACTTCTGTACATCTTCATTTTAATACCTCTAATGAAATAGCATAAATTCATTTTAGAAGAAGAGCGAGATCATGACAACAACATAGTTGGTAGCAATTTCTGTTGAATTTCTGATTTCATACTTTTACAAGAACAAATAATAGAACACCAACAAAAAAGTACAATGTCACCTTTAAGTCATCATGTGTGAGATATCAATATCAGATTTTTTCCTTTATTCCTGCAAAGGACTTGAAGCAGTTAAGCAACATTAAGCAACCTCAATAAATCATCCCATACTTCAAAATTAAAAATAATTTCAAAATGTTTCCTGTTGTGAATTCTTATAACTATTAATTCAGAATTTTAATTCCAAAACTTTACAATTTCTTCGTAGGCCCAAGTTGTTTTAATAAAGAGAATAGGAAACAAAAACATTTGCTGACATATCTGTGATAAATGGCTAATGAAGAAGCAACAGGAGGCTAACTGAAACCAAGGTCGATTTCTTTAAAACCACTACTGAATATTCACAGCAAACATCTTGTAGCATGTACCCAGCACTCAAAAAGGATAATAGTATATTTTTCCCATTGTCATTCTTGCAGCAAATATTTTTTTTTGTATTGAACTAACATGAAAAACAATAGTTTATCTTTTTTAATAATTACAATTTTTAGTACTTCAACATGCAGCAGCACTGCTGATAGCTGCTTCTTATAGCTTTTTTATTTAAGTAAACAGAAAACTAAAATAAATCTCTGATCTCAATGGGCTTTCTTTTTGGCAGCTTGTGTTCAGCTGTGGAAGTAGCTGGTTATAAACTTTCGATAGCTCCTCCAGCTATCAAATGGAAGCAGAAAAGAAATATAGAAAGAGGACCAACTATGACACCCACAGTGAATAAATTTCTATAAGGAGAAACTAAACATTGAAGTGCCTCTTTCTGGAAATATATGAGTTGAGAAGCAGTATTATACAGGTCTGTAAAATCATGGTTGGCTCAGGGATTGCCTTTGATATCATAAATCACTGTGACTCCTAATATGAGAAGTTAGAAGCACACAATGACCCTCCCACCAGGTTTAAGGCATGTGCTTAACAGCAAAAGGACATATCTTTTCATACAGCTTGTACTGTGGAATTCAGCACCACAGAAAGTTTTAGAAGTAAAACAAAAAATGGGTTCCAAGAGGAAGACTGGAAAAAAAAGTTATTGATATTTTTAAACAGAGTGATCCAGCAGCATTCTTTGATTCAGAGGTCCTCATATTGATGCAACATAGAAGTTAGAAACACATTACATTGGGTAAGGCCTGAATATTCAACTCCTCAAACATCTGCTTCTCATTGTTGTCAAAGGAAACCTACTGATATAGGTAGGCCTGTGGCCTCATCTGTCAGGAAGGATATAACATAGTTAACTTAGATTTTGAAAGCTGTATGATATTTTTCTATCACAAGAATGTATTTTAGGATGGTTAAGGATTTCTTAATAGAATCTAAGAACTTTCAGCTTCCCTTGTGACAGGAGGGAGCAAAACAACTTGAACAAAAAAGATTTTGCTCTTTATTAGGCAATTTATATTCTTAATCCTTATCTAAAAATGAGACAGCAGCCCCACTTGAGAAATTTTGCCTCTTAAGACCCCAAGTCAATTATTAGTTCCTCATGAAGCCATTCATATAACTAATTTCAGTTCCAAGAACACAAAAAACAATGCAAATTTATTCTTGCACCTCTTTTCATGTTGTAATCACTTGAGGAAGGGCAGTGATGATACTCGAGTTCTAAACTGCTTTTCGTATCCGTTCAGTGTTTTTCTTTGTCTGATGATAGATTTTCATTATATTACAATAAAGCTTCAGTGCTGGTAAAACTTGTTCCTCCAGTAATCTGCTTCTTTCAGTTTTGCTGCTTCTTTTGAGTGCCAAAGAAGCAATTTCTAAGGCTAGACCGCATAAACCAACTACATGTTGAAGGAAAAGGCTTTCAGCCAGAAAGAAGGAGATGTGTGATTACTGATTAGCCTCACTGAGAGATGGGCTACAGAGTGAAAATATAGTGTTGTTGCTTGGTGCAAGACAATTACCTCAGGAAAATCATGGAGGGAGGAAATGACATGTTTCAAGCAACCTGTTACATTTATAAAATGTGCCTGATCACACTGTATTATTATGAGCATCTTGTACACATGTGGCAAAAGGAAATCTGTACAGAAATCTCTCAGCATGGCCTGGTTACAGCTTTTGGTGGTTTGGATGTTTTAGCAACTAGTGAGCTTTGGGACTATCGTGACTTCAGCAGAATCATGATTCCAAGTCAAGTGAGGGGACTCCGAAATAACAAGGTTGTGTAAGAACCTCTAGCACACAGATAAGGTGCTCTGCACACGGTGTGTGTGGTCAGTAAGCTGGCTGTCATCACTGTGACTGCACTGGCCAAACAGGGACTTGTCTCATCCTCCTTCACCAGGATGCCTCTTACCACTTCCTTGATACATTTTAGGGTGCATAGTTATACCTTATACTATTGTATAAGTATTTATGTTTTAAATGAAATATTAAAAGAAAAATGCAAAGAAGTATTCCATTTCTGTATGTTTTGTTATCTTGAGTTTGTTCAATGGCCACAGAATTACACAGTCATTTTCAAATGTGCTGAAAATCTGATTAGCACCTAATTTTGGAGGCACAACCAGCTCTCCACAACACATTGGTTTGTCAGATTCATGAGGTTGATTTGACCTATTTTAATATCATGCATATTGCAAATTACCTTATTAGAGTACACAATGGGGACAAAACCTGAATGAAGTGGCTCTTTTCAAGTTGTGGCTCCTGTCTTCAATATATAGCCACAGTCTTTTGGCAAAATATCAATTAATTAATGATGGAAGTAAAGTCAGGGAGCTCAAATCAGTAAAAATGCCAAAAGAAATGTCTTAGAGCATTGAGTAAAAAGTTAAATTCCATAAAGGCCAATAAGAACCAAACCTTCAGATTTTATACTCCTTAATGATATTAAAAAGATTATGCTACTCAAAACAGAACTGAAGCTTTAGAAAGTAAATATATTTATTTTCATGTTCCTAATATATAACTATGCCTTTCCTCATGAACACCTTTCCATTTGCCCCTTAATATCAATTAAAGTTCAACTCAAGTAGCAGAACAACGAGTATCTTCAAAAGCCTGGGGTTCAAAGTGAGTGGCTAGTTAGACTATATAACAAAATGCAATCATACTTACTGGCTGGTCCTTCACATTAAGTATATTTACATAAGGCTCATGAGCACTATTTATTTTCCAGTAACAAAAATGTAAGTAAGTCTCACAATCACAATTTACTTACGACTGTGGTGAATTACCACAATACCTGAGCACTTCTGGTATGGCTGTATGTATCTCTCTAAGTATACATGTATCACACCGAGAAATTTATCTTTAGCAGTAACTATAGATTCTTTTTGAGTTTGTAATTTTTTTCATTTCATCCGCAAACACAAAGCTGGCTCCAGGTAAAGCTTGATTAGAAATGCATTACTGAACATCTTTTTTTCCTCTTGTTGCATATGCAAGTTTTGCTATGTCAAAGACACTGGCAAAGTTATCAGTAGATAACATACTGTTACTTCCTTTTTACCTGGAGGACAGACGTGGAGAGGATTCTGCACTGCTGGAACCAAGTCCAGGTTCTGCATATTCACTGCAAGTCTTCCACTGCAGTGTTTTGATTAGAGAAAACGAAAACAAACAGATGAGTTAGAGGCAAGGCCACAGAGAACATGCATTGGAAGCCAAATTGCCACTGAGGAGTGGACTTTTTCTCCTAAGCAAGTTTTATGTAGCTTTCATCATTTAAAAACAAACAAACAAAAAACTCCACCAAAAAAAAAAGCAGCTGCAGAGGTTGATTGTATGTTGAGATTTAAGCAGCAAAAAGAACTTGACATCCTGCAATAGGAAGAAGATAATTCAAAATAAGTATTGCTGTTAAAGAAAATGCAGGATCCTTCAGAAACATACTCTAGGAGGCAAAATTCAAGAATGTGCATGGAAGTATGGGAATGCAAAGGGTGAGAAATTCAACAAGGATGGACAGAAAGCCAAAAATGGTTATAAACATGTTGGGGAAAAAAAAAACAAACCAAAACTATATGTCATTACAAATTCTTTGGAGAACTATGGGCTTTGGTTTTCCCAGCTGCCCAGGTACTTCTTATCAATCATATCAATTACAGTATTTATGAGGTGGTTTTAACATGCATAATGACTAAGCTTGATCAGAGCTGGTCCTTAGTACCAGATTACTAAAATCACCTGAAAAAAAGTTTCATTTAAGAGGAACTGATTCTACTGCATTGCTAAAAGAAAGAGGACAGTATCATCTCACCAGCAAGCAATTTAGGAGAAGGGAAATAAATGAAAGGAGGCATTGTTTAACTCATAAATTCTTAAAATAGTTAAACCTGTATTTTGACTTACAGTTTTGGATTAGTGTTATGTGATGATTAATAGAATTGACGTGCAAACAAATAAAATTATTATTTTATGCAAAAGCTAAATTCAAGAGGGATGATTTTAGGCATCACATAATATTTGCTCAGTGCTCAAATTTTGTCATTTAGATTGTAAAACTGCACAACTTACACCTTAATATCTCCTAAACTCTCAATTTCAATGTTGTTTAGTTCATTTTGGTAATGCTTTCCTCTGCAGAAAATATTACTTGGGCAGCACAGCACATCAGTAATAAAGAACTGCAACATTAAAATGTGCAACTACCTTAAACCTTAAGTCTATAAGTATCAAATAATAAAATAGTCCCAAGCAGTAGGGAGATAGGGACATTTCAGGTTTGTATGAAAGAGTACAATAAACAGCATAACTAGTGTGAGCAATACATCAAAATCAGGTTATAAAGTGTTATTACTAGGTTCTCCTTTTGTAGAAGAGTTAGTCCCCAGCCACAGATGGCCTGATTCAACCTGCTTAACTTAAAGTACTTTGAGAATGTCCTTGTCTGTGGCTTCTTATATAATCAGTGGTGGGAACCCGACACCTCTAGAGTGAAATGTTGTCCAATTAAGTATTTAAATTATCTTATGAAGACACCTGTTCTTTCTCATTGATTAGGGTGACTAAACTTTTTACTCAGGTGACACAATTAAGTGCTTAAAGTAAGGTAAATCTAGGTGGGAAAAGATCCCAGAAAACTTTTCTACTGTGTTTTGCATAACAGGTACAAGAAATAATTCTGTTCATATTACTAATGCTTCTAAAAAGGCACAAGTTTCCTCTTCCTGCAAAGATGTTTGCAGGAATGTCTATCAGCCCTCCTATGGTGGGTTGACCTTGGCTAGATGCTGGACACCTAGCCAGATTCCTACTTGCTCACCTTTCTGAAACACATTAGAGGCAGAAAATAACATCAGTGAAGATATAGATAGGAAGAGTGATTGACCAGTTATTGTCATAAGCAAAACAGACTTATTTGGAAAAATTAATTTAATTTATTGCCAATTAAAAATATGTAGTTGGTGAGAAACAAAGAGATCAGACACTTCATTCACCTTTTTTCCCCAGGTTCAGCTTCATTCATTGGAGCACAAGTCCTGTGGGGAGTGGGTGAGGTAGCTGGGGTTGTTCAGCCTGGAGAAAAGGAAGCTCAGGGGAGACATTATCACTCTCTGCAAACTACCTGATAGATGATTGTAGCCAGGTCGAGGTCAGCCACTTCTCCCAGGCAACTGTCAGTTGGACAAGAGGACACAATCTTAAGTTGCTCCATGGGAGGTTCAGAGGAAGAAGTTCTGCACAGAAGAAGTGATTGGGCATTAGAATGTGCTGCCCAGGTAGAGATGGTAGAGTCACTGTCCCCGGGGGTGTTTTAAAAAAGACTGGATGTGGCACTTAGTGCCATGGTCTAGTTGAAGAGGTGGTCTTGGGTCAAAGGCTGGACTTGATGATCTCAGTGGTCTTTTCCAACCTAGCTGGTCCTGGGAGTCTGTGACTCCTCCATCCCTGCCTCCCCATCTTCTCCCCACCCTGCCCAGCATTGCAGAGGCAAGGGGTAACTGGGGATTTCAGACAGTTCCTCTCTGCCACTCCTTCCTCCTCATCCCTTTCCTCTGCTCCAGGCCATGTACACCTACTGCAATGCTGGGTCCTCCATGGGCTGCAGTGTGGATATCTGCTTCAGCATGGAGTACCTTCTCCTTCTCATCCTGCTCTGACCTTGGTGTTCCGTCTTCTGTTTCTCACAATTCCACCCCACCCCCCACCCCACCCCCACCCCCATCCACTGTCTGTGCAGAACTTTCTGCCCTTTCTTAAATATGTTTTCTTTGAGGCACCCACCCGTGGCCAGGGGCTCAGCTGTGCCCTGCAGTAGGGTCTGATAGAACTGACAGGAATTGGCTGTCTCTGACATGGGACAGTCCTGGCTGCCCTTCCTGGAGGCTTCTTCTACAGCCCTGTACTATTCATGCCTTGGCATGCAAATCCATTACATGCCCTTTTACAAGCAGGCACAAATATAATTTGTTAGTCATTACGAGGTTGTAGATAAAAGCTTTGTATTACACTAGAAAGGAAATTAATGAGTCAGGTGTTGTAATACTTTTCTCATTAATTTTCTCACAGATAGTGCAGTTTATTGTAAAGGTAAGAGTTTTCATTCTTGCAGGTGGGAGTTTTTATTTCTGGATGAAATAACTATCTAATTTCCCCAAAGGACAGCACTCAGGACGCAGCACTGAGCTGACGGTATTCTCTGTGCTGTTAAACAGGCAATTACTTTCATCCTGTGCTTCCAGAACTGATGAGCTTGTTTCTTTCAAAAGGCAGTTCAGATACTTCAGGGATTCAGTCTTTTTTGGATATTGAATCACAACTACACCTGAACCTGTTATGCTGCATGTATGAGTGTTTTTGACTACAGAAATTCTAAGTTTAATCTGAAGTGTGTCCAATGTCTAGGGAAAAAGAAGCTGTTATCTCTAAGCTTTTGCACCTGTGGTTATAAAGTGCAAGTAAGAGGACTGAAAAATACTTTAGGAAATGAACTGATATGTCTCCAGCAACTCATTTATACAAGGGAAAAACAGAGTAAGTTCCAAGATAAAGTATACAGCTATGCAGGTAAAATGGGAGAAAACAAGTACCTGTTCCACAAATAACCACTGATTTTTCTGTTGGTTTCTTTTGGCTTTTTTTGGATATTTGTGTGAAGGGTTGGAAACAAGTCCCTTGTTCCTCCCTCCTATTAAAAAACTAAAAAAATCCAGCCTTCCTTCTGCTTCTCCAGACCATCTGTTGGGCTCAAGACTTCTGGAAGAATCTAAAACTCAATGTCTTTCTTGCTGTTGATGTGGACCAACTCCAGGTTCTCTTCCTAGTGTTGTTCTCAGACTTCATGCTCCTTCTGAAATTTCACAGGACTCATTTCATCATACTAGAAAACATCTCTGAAGATGTCTGACCTACATACCTTGAAGCTCAGATGAACTTTAAAAGTGGTTATGAAAAGCCCTACACTCTTAAACTATCACTGCCAGTACTGACTAGAGGACTTGAATTTTTTTGCCTTTGTGTCCTAACTCGTTGAGGACTGTGTTCCAGAAGAGTGAGATGAGACTAATGCAGCCTAATTTCAAAAATGCTGATAGTTTAATTTATGCCTAGTTGTTGCATAATACATCATTAATGCAGCATAATCAAAGAAATGCTTGTAGGAAAGAGCCCATTCTTGTTTGACATGCAAAGTTTTTTGTGGTTCTTAGTTATTACAAAGAGATTCCCCTTCTAAGAGGACTTAATGCAGATGCACGGACTTCATAGAGTTAGCAAATGCACTTTTCAGATGTTTCACTACAGTAATGACTAAGTCTCATTTACAAGAGTTGGCTGCCAGTAAGTGCCTCAACTGAAATATTTGTCTGGTAAGCTCCTGCTTTTAGATATTGAAGTGCATGGTATATTCTTAGGGCTTGGAACGGGTAGAAATAATGGGAAAACACATACCAGGTAAACTATATGACTACTTTTTTATGTCTAAAAAAAATGTAGATGTGGTGCTTAGGGACGTGGTTTAGTGATGGACGTGGCAGAGTTATGTTAATGGTTGACTTGATGTTCTTAGAGGCCTTCCCCAACCTTAATGATTCTGTGATTCTACAATTCTCAGACTGAGTAAACTGCAGCTCTGGTGCTCTGACTGATATCTTTTTCAGAGCAGTCCTTGATCCTGTTAGTTTTTAACAGATGTAATGGAAGCTGCCAGGAATTTTCCATTTCTGAAAACATTGCTCAACTCTCACTTCTTTAGAGATTATAGATGGGATGAGAAGAATAATGAAGACTTTTTGTGTTGCTAGTTCGCTGTTCATCTGACTATCATGGTCAGTGTTGACATTTAATTTTAGTAAAATTGATCTGATTTTACTTGTCTCTGAAATTTTATGTTAAACATGTTTGTTATTGAACTTTTTTGCCATAGCTCTTTTTTGTGATTTTTCAGCATCCGGCAGAATTCATTAGGTAACTAATGACTATCCAAAGAAGCTTCCTTCATGCATATTCACTCTGACTACCACATCTTGGAAGCACCAGACACTGGGACAGAAAGCACAACTATTTGGCATACATTTCAGAAACTTGTGTACTGACAGTGAGAGAAAAACATAGATGCCAGAGCTCACTCCAAGGCTCATCCTTTCCCAGATGGGCTTGTAAACAGGTTACAGACTTCTTGAATAAGTAGTGTTGAGAAAATCTGTGAACCAAATGTCCAAATAACCCGAGGCTCAGTTTGACCAATGACCAAAGATAAGTTCTAATGCTCTGTTCTCAGCTGAAAGATGGTATGAAACAATTTTCCTGTGGCTTTAGCCACCTGTGATCATAGAATAATCTCTTATTAATTCCATGGACTGAGACAGATTTTTTAATGTTGTCCCTAAGAAAACAGCTGAGAAAAACAGTTGACCACTAACTGCATCACCCAAAAACTGTGACAAATTTTTCTGAATTAATTAGTCACTGATCAGTTGTTGAAATAAGACTGTATAGAACCTACTTTTGTAAGTATGCTTAACCAGTGAAAACCATTTTCTGAGGGCTTTTTAATTGTTTTCTTACTCCTTACTAATCCTCTGAAATGAGATACACTCTACCAACCTTGATTTGGTAAAACAAGAATATCTCTGGATTATTTTTCAGCCTTAGATACACAGATAAAAATAATTTTCTATACCATTGTTACAGAGGGGAAAAACCAAAGGGAAAAAAAATCCCCACAGCCACCCACCCCTTGACCTAAATAGGGAGAAATCAAAGTACCAGTTGAAAAAGAACAGTGAACTAAAGTACATATAAAACCTAGACCTTGTAATTTAATGTACCCTAGATTATTTCTGATGTTGCCAGAAGCAACAAAACTGAACTGTTTAGTGACAGGGATTATTTTCTGATTTATGCTTCTTGGGAAGGAATAAGCAGAGTAACTGAACGCACATGCTACCTCAAAGGAAGTGACTGATGGAAGCATTCAAAATTTCACCAGTCTGTGATTAGGATTCACATAGGCAGATATTCTAAAGAGAAATAGTGTTTGTCCTTCAGGAAGGGACATCACTTTGGAGTGCTGAGCCTGAATCTTGTGCTACTGGCTTGGTTTTAATTTTCAAATTAAAACCCAAGTAAGAAAAAATGTGTTTTCCTCTTGGATGTCTGAGTGCTGATATTTCCAACTGTCACACAAAATACACTTTTCTGACTTGAAGTCAGGCTAAAGTAACAATTACATGCCACAGTGACTCAGTTTCTTGAGGGCAGGATGTTAGACAATAGTGTACCAAACACTTGTTAAAGTATCTTGTATTTTGTGCCTCAAGACATTGTTGAATGTCTTAGCAATATCTCAAGTCATTACCTAATGAACACTGCATTTCCCCTTGGTTGCTTTTGATGGAGCAACATTTCTATATTTGACATTAAAAAAAACCCCAAAACATTTTCCCCTCAGCCTTCTCTGTTCATTACAGTATTTGTTTGGTAATTAATATGTGACAGTCTTAAAAAAAAAAGATAACCCCCCCCCCCCCCCCCCCCGACTCACCACAATAACAAACCATTAATTTTTTATATCTCAGGTCTCATTGTTTTCACGTATATGTGTGGTTTTGGTTTTGTTTTTTTAAAATGTCATTTCAAATTTTAAGAAAACTTTAAAAGCTTTTATAAAGAGCAAGAAATTCAAGAACAGATAGAAGAAAACAAGACAAAATTAGCTATGTTAAAATGAGAAGCTAAGTAGATTACACATTATCTACTGGAGTGGAGGGCTTTTGATTTTTACTTAAAGCAGAAATCTTCACAAAGCACTGCTTCATATTGGAAAAAGTGCTACTGCTCTGAAAAGTCATGGTGGCTCTAAATAAGAAGTCTGTCTAGACCTTGAGTGCTAGATAGATTCCTAGGGCGGATATCCCAGACAAAGGAAAAAAAAAAAAAGCGAAAAATCTCTAAAGGACTGGAAAATCCTTATTTTGTCAAAAATATGGAAAGTTCTTTGGATGACATTGTTATCTAAACAATAATTTCAAGTCAAAGGAGAGGATTGAATATCTACAGATGTCCAAAGTTCCTTTTAGCCTGCATATTAATGTGATTTTGTATTATGACACAGCTTATACTTAGCCAGATCAACATTACCACTTTGTTCTTGTCTGAAATGCAGTTATGATCCTGAAGAAGAAAATCACAACTTTTCAAGCTAATAAATTGCAGGCATTCCTGGCTGATAAAGATGCTCACATGTAGGTCTGTGGGTATTTTAGTCAACTTGCATTCTTCTCAGATTTTTTTTCTGTGCCATTATTCAGATTTTATGATGTCCCCAGCACAAGATTTGCTCCTGGATTGATGTTGTTCAGATGCAATAATGCTTATGTCTTTGAACAGAGAGATTAATAGCCTTAGATCAGAGATCAGTTTTGCTACTAAGCAAGAACTCACCACAGAGATCCAACATGCCAGATTCTCTCATATAAATTCTCAAGGTCAAAAATGAGGAGAGAGGAAGATTTTTTAATTATTGCTCAGCTTCTCTGACATTATGCAGAAGTGTTGAATTGTAAATGACAGCCGATTTGGTGATGTTTGCATATGAGAAAAATTATTCTGGGAAATCAGATTATGAATATTATTGATCCCAAGGTCCCTAGAATATGTCAGTGTTAAAATCACAGTGCAGTGAACTGAATTTGACATGCAAGGTTTTCTATTCTATCTTTTCCCAGGAGATAAGCCCTTTTCCTCTTTACTAAAATATGTCAATATCTGCAACACCCTTTCCTGCATGTGATATAAGCATCTCCTTATAATGTGACACTCAAGTTTTCCCTCAGAAAGAAATAATAATAACCCATGCAATTTTAAGGACAAGACTAAATATCAGTCATACAAGAATCTGACAAATATCTTTATATCCAGGAAACCTTTAGTGATAGAAGGGAAGAATAATCACTGAAAGAGTCTCTCAACAGACTGTCCTGAGTATATCATGTGCACTTGAAGCAAGTGCAGAAAGGGATCTTCTTCAGTGCCCATCCAGGAGCAGCTGGAGAAAATATGGGTGATCTGAAGTTGCATATATGATAGAAACATATAATGGAAGCATATTCATGCTCTTTCCTGAAGCAATCACCAGTCACAGCTTATTCTGTACTCATTTACACTGCAAAGTTGATTGGTCTAATACTAAATCTCTTGTCAAATCAATATCAAAATATTTTAATTTTTTTTTCTCCACAAAACTGCCTGGGAAGTATATTTCAGCAGTTCAGTGGAGATTCTGTCTGTCCAAAAATGAGAACATCACATACTAACAGTGAAGATGAGAACAGCTCTAGTTACTTAGTCTTGCTGCTGTTATTAAAGAATTATGTTGGCCTTATGACAAAACAGAGAAGAGCAGAGCATAAAAAACCTGGTCTTCTTTTTTTCAAGCTGTGAACTAAATGCTTTCTCATTGTTTTAGCACATGGTCACAAAGATTATCTCTTTTCTTTTCTTGAGGACAGTGAAAGAACATCTTATTTCAATCAGGACATGCAAAGTAAGAGAAAGGAGGCTATTCAACATAGAAGAATATTTCAAAGAAAGGTAACAAGTATTGCTGGAGGTTCTGGGGCAGTATGAATTTAGTAATAAAGCAGAATTAGAGTCATAAATTCCAAGTAAACAGACTTTAGTTACCTATGGGATTTTTATTGAATGTAGACAGTGGATAGCAGCCCCAGCTACAAATACAATTATTTTAAAAATATTTTTAATATGAACAGGGTAAAGTAGAGCTATTAATTGTTGATGATTTTTCTGTCAGATCTTGGGAGAAGGCTAGATTTCAATCCAATATTTCAGGTAATGCAAATGTAGGTGTGTGTGTGCAGTATTACATGATTTAAACTGTCATATTAATCTAGCAGATCTATCTGCTATCTATGGATGCAGTTCCCTTCTATGGAGGAAAAAACCCCTTCAAAAACACTTTTAAATAAGTGTTAAAAGGCTATTCAAACTCGTGTATAAGCCACTGAGCTTAAATTTTGAGGCACATGTCTTCTTTCAAAAAGTGTTTATTCAACCAAATTCAGACACGCAATTCTATGTGCAGACATCAAATAATTTTACATGAACAGCCATACAATAAGACCATATTAATTTACCAAATACACATTATATGCTTCAGATACTACACGTCAAAAAAGTTAGACATTCTTTTTCTCTGTTGAACAGTCATTAGGTTAAACAAAACCTCAACCAACCAATCAAACAAAAAAAGGTTAAAGGATAGTATAACTTATCAGTAAACAAACCATTAATCCTAGAGACCTTAATGATGACAATTTCCTCTGCTTAATCTATGTACTGTACTTAAACATCTCTAGATTGTCTCAAGACTTCAGAACAAAATAAAAGTCAAGGTATGTAGCTAAACAGAAATCTTTGCACTTGACACAACTGACCGTCAGATTATCTTAGAAATATGTGCAATACCGGTGTACTCAGTCTTAAGTCATAACTTTTCCAACAGAACTGTGTCTGCACTCAATGCAATCTGTAGCACAGGGGCTGAGCTGTCTGTAGCCCGTGGCTCTGTTTTGTAAGGTGCAGTTATGTGGCCTTGGCTCAGCTTTACTGAAAAATTGTTGAGTTGTGAGAGAGGATATATGGTAAAGCCCAGGTTTTCCTCTTGAGAAAAATAGAAACAAAGACATAAGGGAAATTGTTGAAACACTAGCAGCGACTTAGGGAATCAGAGAAGAATACTGATATGAAAAGGGGTGAAATTCTGAAAAGAAGCAATGAGTCAAAAAAATAAGAACTCAGAGAAACTAAGAACAAGCCTGTTTCAAGTACCAAGGAATGTCTGACACTTTCCCACATGAATAATAATTGTCTAGTATTGTAGTACTAGATGCCTGCACTGGAGATGCTGAGCACACTCACATTTAGTCTATTTACTCCTAGCTACTTCCTCTGTGTTGCTTTTTGTGATAACAAATGGTGGCAAAGTCAGAGCATTAATGTTATAGGCAATGAAAATATTAACTTTGCACTCTAAACCTTGGTCTCTAAATCTGTATATTGATATAGAATATCCATTAGTTGTAAGAATATAATTGACTTATACAAATCTCATAATAAAGTAAATTAATATTAAAAATAAATAAATATAGAAGGAAAAAAAAGCCAAACCAAAATGGAACTATGGCTATATATTGAGTTACACAAAACCAAACTCCTACAGGGCAAGTGTTTAGAAATTGTTAATATATCAACTAATCCCTTCCAGGGAGCCTCCAGCAAGAATTCAGAAAGCCATAAATTGGTTTAAGCCAAAGTCATTTTGAAACAGGGAGATGCCAAATAAATGCACAGTACCTGAGTAAATATTCCCTGCACCTTTCAGAAGCCATTGTTAATATGGCATAATATGTTCTAACAGCTCCTAGTCATTAGTTTCAACTCAATCTAATGTCTTTAGGGTAGGAGCTCTAGAGTCTTCTCTGCTACCTAATCATTAGAAATTGTAATGGAAAGTACAAAAGTACATCTGCCACCTATTCCAGTCTTTGAATTAGTCTTTACATGATTTTGAAAGTCATGTGGTTGGAAGACGGTTTTTTTCTCCATAACCTTTCTATGTAAAGTTGTCTATATATTGTTCACTACTAAACTCAACAGTGTTTAAAAATACCATGAGATTCCCAAATAAAATGTAGGCCTTTGTTAGCAACTGTTTCCAAGTGGAATAGGAATGCATTGTTGGTATTTTTGGTATCATGACCTAAGGTCTGAAAGCTGGAAGGAAAGTGTTCAATTTTAATGAAATAAAAGTCTTTGTCGGCATTTTCTATATTTACATTTAAGAAAGAGATACAAGCAAAGAAAGAAATATATTAAGTGGCTGGTACTTAACATGGTCAGATAGCAATAATCTGATCTTTTTTTTTTAAGTGCAAGAACAAAGCTGTTGAATTCTGAGACTTTGCTTTCTCCTGAAGCATTATGTGGAATAAGCTTTTTTTTCCCCGACATAATTTTATGAACACCTATACTCACTACACAGATACTGTCAAATATTCCTTTGACATTAATCAATCCACAGTGACCAGATAGGGCCAGAACAAGACTGTATGACTACAAGGCTTCTGGACCACCCTCAGCCTCTGTAGAACTACCTTGGGCCCAGTAGTCTGCTATTATTTTGGTACACTGATTTCCAAGTCAGGTTCCTTGCTTGCTTTAATCATTGTCTGTTATTCTTTCTCAGATTAAATGTTAGTTCCCTAATCTAAACTACAAATTCCTGGTTTCTTGTTTTAAAGACAGACAGCCTTTGAAGTTGAGCAGATACTGAGATTAGGAAGATTTTGGGGAAAAGATTCCTTTGTGATTCATAATGCATTTCTCTTCATTAGGTGCCTCATCATTCCTAAGTACTCTGAGCCTTGGTGAGGTTGCCTTAGGTCAGAATTTACTCAGGGCAGTTTTTTCCCTCTTTAAGAGAACAGAATGAAGTTTAATGACTCTACATTCACTGCTAAAAACCTCCCAAGACTCTTTCTTTTTTTAAGACCAGACAGAATACCCAGTATAAATCAAGGGCAGCCGAAGTTTTTCACAAACCACTTAAAAGGTACAATCTAGCCTTTAAAAACTGTTCCAGTCCTGTTTATTTCATAAGGCTCTGTGTACTAGCAGCTGTTGATCTATTGAACATTCTAAAATATAATTAGTATGAAGAATATGCCTATTTCAGGAGGAGGAAAAAAAAAAAGCAGTATCTTTTATTATGAGCCTCCAGGGCTTTGTTGAAAATCCGAGGCTTCTTTGATACTGTCAGATCAAAATCTTTTCATCTTATGTACATCAATATTAAAGTTTTTATTTTTTTTTTAAAATTTAAATGAGAGCCTGAGATCTCTGGCATCACTGATCTAAAATTTATATCATGGATTACGTTATGTTCTGTTTGGATTTTTTTGTGAAGAATGAGGTAGACCAATCTGTCTAGGCTGTGAAATGATAAGCTGACCAAGTAAAAAATGACAGTAATCTGTTCTGGGGTTTCTTTGTGACCAAATGGAAAAAACCTACACCACACCATACCTGTTCTTATGTAGAGAAAAAGTTACTAGATTAAATACATACACATGGCAGTCAGCATTCACATTTTAAGTACTAACTTCATGTGACATCATTAGTCCTCAATCATCGGAGTGTGAAAATACATATCACATACTCTAAGTGAGAAAAACAGACAGAAGGAAAATATTTTATTGGTTTCTGTATACATGGTGGGGAACATGGAAACATAATAACAGTTATGGAAAGATATTTTTTTCCTTGAGGCTAAATCAGACCAGAATTTATCATTATTTGGTTTTCCACATGTGGCTGTGTTTCTTGGTAAACAAGATTTATTGTTTCATAACCTTTTTCTAAGATTGTGTGTTCTAAGCTGTGGTAACATATACAGGCAGCTCTTCTTGCATGATTTCATTGATACCCCTAACTCCATAAAATGGTCAGTCAGTGCTTCTCAAAACCACAGAGTTTTAGATCTTCATGGAGGAACCCTCTGTTACAACAGCAACAGTAATGTGCCAAGACCCCAAGCCACAAGCCACAGCAACTCCAGTTTCATGCTTATAGTAACATCCATTTGCCTGTAAATAGCACATTTTTTAAAACAATGCAGAATATCTACAATTTCCTTTCAAAATGCAATATGGAGACCATTAAGTACTCTTGTGGGGAAGGTATCCTTAACAGGAATGTGTTCTTGAATCATATCTATAGCATGTAACTATTCTTGCCACACTGTAAACAGAAGGGTGAAAGGCTGTGTGTGATGCCTCACAATACAGTAAAACATACACTATACAGCTGATGGTGGTCCCAGCTAATTTATTTTGACTGAGCTGTACCTGTGCAACAATGCTGAGGATTTGAACAATAACTATTTGAAGCATAAGACACATCCATGTAAGAACACAAACAAAAAAATATATTTCCTGAAGTTAGCCATAAATTGTCCGTTTTAATCCTCTCACATTTGCTTGTATCTGAATGTCTGTGAACTGAGGAACATGGTCAGTAACAACTGTAGAGCACATCTGGCCTTAAGGATTCAAATGACACTGCTCACATTGACTTTAGGTCACTTAAGATGAGCAGATTCACATACCCTACAATGTCCTACAAACTTACAATTATGTATTCAGAATCTGAATCAATTAGGTATTCAGATACTGGAAAACAGGAGATCATGAGACCTATTCGCTTAATTTTCATCACTGCCATTTAGTGAGGAAATGACTCAAATCCTGTTCACATTGAAAGTACTGGAAAAACTCTCACTCATATAAGACCAAATGCTGGCCTCATTAAAGAACATTTCATAAAAAGCTTTACAGAAAGCAAGTTCCTGTTGCCATACTACTACTTTTGGGCCATGTGGAAGCCGTTTGCATGCATATATTTTGCACAAATTTTCTTTCTTCCCTCTTCCATTTCTATTCTAAACATGGAAATCGCTTTTATTAAAAAAAAAAAATCAGATGAAAGATTCACTATGTTCTGCTTATAATTCTTTCAGTAGAGCAGAAGCATAAGCTCCCCTAAAGAGAGGGATGTACGTGACAAGATACTTTCATACTCAAGACTGACTGACTATTTGTGCTGGTTTAAAGGTAAACTGGCAAGAGAAATGAACCCAACTCAAAAGAGATTATGTCAGAATTACAATTTAATAAAAATATTACAATAAATGCAATGATACCAAGAAAAATTGGTTTCAAACCCACAAAACCCAGAGGTATAACCCAGCCCCCTGGGGCACAGAGTGGTGTTCGTTAGCCCCTATGCTGAACCCCACGTGGTCCCCCTGAGTCCAAAATAAAAGGAAAAGGAAACCTGTTGTTGAGGATGATGGTCACAGTCTGGCCGAGAATGGCAGTCACAGTCCTGTTAAGATTCTGGTCAGCCTCTGGATCTGACAAGTGGTACCAGAAGTCCTCAAACCCCAAGATTATATATGCTCAGGTTCAGGTTGGAATGCCCAGTACTTCCCCTAGGTTGAGGAGTTTCACAATCGATGATTTACTCTGTGAGCCGTGGGATATTTTTGGAATCTTTGATGGCCCATCAGCAGGCATGACCTCTCAGACTGAGTGTGAAGGTGCTAATGCCTCCCCAAGGGGAGTTACCACAGCTGAGTCACTGGTGTGAAGACAGAACACTCCTCTATCTCACAGCATTCTTTAACATCCCGCTTGTAGTCTGAGGGGTCAAGTGTGCCCTGGGCAGCTGCTGCAAATGATGCATTATTAACAGTCCATGAGAAATTACACAGAGGGTGTAGAATACATGGTTTTGTTACACCCACACAGTGATAAGCTGGTCCTGCCAGCTGTAACTAGGACACTATTATTATTAATACCTTAAGGGCTGTTCAGACACTTTTCTGCTCTTGCCAACCACATTGTATTTAATGTACACATAAAAGGTAGCTCTCCTTTTCACCTGAGAAGGAACAAGGGCCAATACCCAAACCCCCTCCCCAAGTTTTAGGCCTGTTTGCTCTAGCTTTATCACCAAGCATGTTCTGTTCTCTTTACTAGGACATGGTTATCGCTCAGTTCTCTGTACCGTAGCCTGGAGCCGAATTATTCAGGTAATGGTAAACATTTGAATAGAGCAAAATGGTAGCTAGCCAAGAGTTTTTCTACTAGTTTTGACTGGGTCACCTATGAAAGGAAGCAAGCTGGGTCAAGAAGAGGAAGACTAATTGGGACCCTTCTTTGGGGGAACAGAAGGACCCCTCCCCAAAATTGATGCCAGAAGAAAACACAGTCCCAGGTCTGCCCAGACCCCGCCTGTAATCAATATGTAATGAGATGTTGTAATCAATTATGTTCAAATGTATAAATTAGTCTGCTTTGACACCTGTCAGGTGAGCATTTGCGGCATTTTGCTGCCTTGCTTAGCAGAAATAAATACCTGCTGCTAATGGATGCAAAATTTTCTCTTAGCAGTTATTTTTGCAGTGTTTTTGCTTATCATCACCCTTCAAGTTTTTCTTAGGTCATGAAGACCAAAAGATTGCCTGATAAGTTACATGTCTACTTTCACTAACCTTTACATGCAACTTAGGTACTCTGCAATGACCTCCTTCTACATTTAGTATTTCCCAAATATAATTTTGAAGGTTCTTAATTTTCTTTGGTTTTGATACAAGAGACCATGTCAGGTATCAATACAAGCTGGGAGATGAACAGGTCAAGAGCAGCCCTGCTGAGAAGGACTTAGGGGTGCTGGTGGATGAGAGGCTGGATATGACCCAGCAATGTGCGTCTGCAGCACAGAATGCCAATTGTGTCCTGGGCTGCATCGAAAGCAGTGTGGTCAGCAGGGCAAGGGAGAGGATTCTGCTCTTCTATTCTGCTCTGGTCAGACCCCATCTGGAGCACTGCATCCAGCTCTGGGGGCCTCAGAACAGGAAGGACATCAAACTGTTGGAGTGAGTTCAGAGAAGGGACACCAAGATGATCAGATGGATGGAGAACCTCTCACGTGAGTGATGCTGTGAGAGACCCCAACAAAACAGGACTCTGAGCCAAGTTGGTGGGGATAAGATAAAAGTGAAAGTCTTTTAAAATCCTACGGCCCACAGGAATACATATCAATGTGCACGACCCCGAACACTGGTTTCTATGGTTTTTATAATATGGTCTACCCAATCCCCAGTTCACACATCTCTTGGTCCAGCCCTGGTCCCACCCTTGTCACTCCCCCTTCAGGATTTGAGTCAGGAGTCAGTTTCTTCATCAGTCCTCCTCTTCCTTGGGCTTTTGGAGTTCTTCTAATGTTCTGACTTCTGGGTGACTCTGCCCTGTGTTTATGTCTCATTCTGCAGGCTTTTCTGGTAGTCTTCAGTTTCCACCTTGAAAAGATGTCTAAACAACTAAAAGAATTTGAGCTACTGATATATGGCAGAGGTTGGCATGTATGAACATTGAACTTAAGCTGTTAAAAATATTAGCACACTAAATCTACATTTTACTACAGTTACAACTAATTCTAAAATCTATAAAAATGAAAAAATCAAAACATCAAAACCCCCATAGGCATCATGAGGAAAGGCAGAGACAGCTGGGATTGTTCAGCCTGGAGAAGAGAAGGTTTTGGAGTGTCCTAATTTTGGTCTTCTAGTACCTGAAGGGAGGCTACAAGAACATACAGTAACAGGACAAGGGGGAATGATTTCAAACTAAGACTAGGTTTAGACTAGATGCTAGGAAGAAATTCTTTACTATGAGGGTGGTAAAAAGGTGTAACAGGTTGCTCAAAGAAGCTGTGGATGCACCACCCCTAGAAGTGTTGGTGAAAAGCTGGATGGAGCTTGAGCAACTTGATCTAGTGGAAAGGTGGGTTGGGTCTAGATGATCTTTAAAATCCCTTCTAACCAAAACCATTCTATGATATGAAAACTGATTTGACGTTTCTGTCCCAACCCATCAGTAGGGACATGATGTTTATTATAAATTCTCATCAGGCTGAACAAAGACCCTGGACACGTTTCAGGGAACTCTTACTTTTTATTATACTGTCTTCTGTAACTCCAGCAACTAGCCCAATATTTAGACTCAAAAGGTATTGGCTAACATGCCCTTAAATTTATACAATACACTTCCACGAGAATGGGGGCTAACAAGCCTTAGATTTTGTACACTACATTTTACAACTCCAACAACAAACTCCTCAAAGGTGCTAGTTCACAAGACACAACACACCTTCACAAGCTCTCCTCTCTCAAAACAAACTTCAATATGGATTATTAGAGCCGTGCTTTGCCCAGAAAAAAACAAAGAATATCACCAGTCCTTAGATCCTGCATTGGTGCGCCATGTGGATGTTCTGGAGCTGGGATTGTGAGACAAAGAAAAATGAAAGAGGAAAAAGAGGAAAGGAGAGGAAAAAGGAAAAGAGAAAGTGGGGGGGCTGACCCATGTCCTTTTATGGTTGTTGGACTCTTTACATAAGCCCTTTGTGTCAGTCAGACTTTTTGCGCTTTTGTTCACACATGCACAGCCAGCTCTTCTCCAGAAAGTGAGCTGATGGGCACGGACAGAACATGAGTCTGAAGGCGGACCAAGAAGTTGGCTCAGAACAGCTCTGACCCACCTCCATGACACCCTCCCTTCTGATTGGACCGATCCTGTAACAGTACTCAGAATTATTTGAGTCTACATATGCTTAGGTCTGGTCCTCTACAATACCCCTCTGCTGTAATTATCCTATCTTTACTATCTCAGTAAAGAAAATCCAGCAGCAAAAGTTGATAAAAACTTTTTAAGAAAATATGAGATAATATAAGGTATATGGTTCATATAAGTCATAAAGGAAATGCACAGCTAGATAAGAGTTTTAACCTTAATTAACCTTTTAAGTCTGGTCATGTAATTTAAAGCATCTTAGTAGTTTAACATGGTTGCTTAAAATTGATTTAATTTATAGTTTTAGAAATTGCTAACAGTATAATAATAATAATTTTAAATAATTTTTAAAAGTTTTCAATACAGTTTAAAATTCAAGCAAAGTTCAATAAAAATATTTAATTTTGCCTATATTAATTTCTTGATTTTTCAATAGGCAAAACAGTGGATGAACAACTGTGCACAAAGTATACATGTGATGTGCCCTGAAAAATCGCAAAACTGTTTTCAAGGTCTCCCTCAGCTCAGAATGTAGAAAAAGTACACTGCTTTCACATGGACTGGGAAGAAATGCCTTATGAACCAAAACACTAGTGTTTTATGAAGTACTTTATGGAGGAGTGGAATGGGAAACTATTACATTCATAAATACACATTATTCACCGGATGATTCAAGATTTGCATATTATGGTCATTTGTATTGATTGTAGAGAACCAACAGTGTAAATTTAGTTCTTACTAACTCTTTGTCAAGGGTAACAATGTGAAAAATTAAGTTGGATATTGTTCTGAGCATCTTCTTCATCAATTTAGAATAAACTCAGCCATTACTGTATTAATTTATCTTTACAACTGAGATTGCTCCAAAAATGTCAGGAAACAGGAAAACATTTCTGCAACAATGTTACAATTCATAATGCTAACCTGACTATAGAGACACTTCATCCATTGTTAATAAAACAAAACAATGCTATTAGAGGATTACAGCATAGCCCCAAAAATATAATACCTGTCTGTTGATTCCAAAAATTAAAAAGAAGGAGAAAAAAACTTGGAATTTTAATAATACATCAACATAATAAACAAACTCCTTTTTTCCTGTTTTTAGCATGCCAACAATTTCCAAAATGTAAATTTTGGTCGAATGAATGTTGCAGAACTGCAGAAATGTGCAAAGCAAAATTAATGCTTTGTCATTGAGATTAAAATATAAATAGTTCCCCAGCAAAGTTCCGGTCATAACATTGATCTTATCTAAACTAAGCCATCAAGAAATAAAGGTATTTTCAAAGTTATTGTGGAATCTCGATTGTGTTAAATATGCCAGAATTTTGAGAAGTAGAACCTATGTTTATGCATATGTTCTTTCTGCTCCAGCCTCCTCACATTTGGACTGACATTGCAGCACGGCCCCAGCGTGAGCAAAGATGCAGGATAGGATGGATATATTTAAAGCAAGTTCAGCGCTATCCACAGCCATGTGATATTTTTCTCTGAGAATATAACATCCGTTAAGCAAAGGAGATGGATCAGCACTATTGAATATAGCAACCTTTAGGCAAATGAGATGAATCAGCATTATTTTCTCACTGGCCCTGCATTCAAAGTGATTCTCTTGAAGGACACAGGCTTGAGGACATTGCATCTTTCACAGTGTCATGAGACAGCAAGAAAAATTGTTTATAATACCTGGTTTGTATATGGTCCTGCAAGTGTATTGTGGAAATTTACAGTGTTTCCATTACTCCAGTGATGAAAGGAACATCACCACAGTGAAACAACAAAGACATGTTGGTGAGTACTCCCTCATGGCTATTGCCAAATATTTGTGATGCCAAGAAGGGCATCTTGGAATTATTTGAAGCATTTAGGTGCCACGGTATCCTTAATTGCATAATACAACGTAACACATAATTTCACTGTGTTTAACTAATGCTTTCTAGTCAAGTTCTAGAAATTATTTACCAATACAAATATTATCATGCTTCATATAGGACGTGGATTTTTGCTCCTAAAACAATGTACTGGATAACAACAGGCAGACTACATTGATGCAATAGAGACTTTATCTAAATGTGTTTAAAAATGGACTTGATTCATTGTTGCATTGTGCTTTATTAGTGTCCTGTTCAGACAAAATGCCGCAACAGAGTTATATCAGAGCTTCAGTGGGCAGAGTTATATCAGAGCTTCAGTGGAGCTAAATCAGAAATAACATCAGTTTCAATGAAATTACTGCTGATTTATAATAAGGTAACTAAATTTAAAAGTCTCCATTGCTAAAGATCTTTATTATTATATTACAATTTACACAAATGAAATAAATCTTCACTTTGGATGATCAGTCTAGGATTTTTTTTTAAAGTGATGCAAGTAAAAATAGGCTTCCTTCTCATCAGGGGCACAGCTACTTGGGCTTGTGGATGAGACAGAGTAAAGGATCCAGGGCTGTCAAGCAATGACAGTTTTTATGAAAGATTTCAAAGAAATAGGAATGTGGAAAAATGTCTCAGGGGCAAAGAAAACTAAGTTGTTTAAGAACCATCTTCAAATTCATGCAAAATAAAAGCTTTTCCTGCCAAATGAGTGAAACTTGTCAAGTCTACTAGACCTCTTAATTAACTGGGACCATGAAAGAAGCTTCCTTTGAGGTATTTGAGCTTGCAGGCATCACGGCTAGTTCCTTTTGCAAAGAATATAAAATGAACAATGCAATTATTAAGCTCATGAAACAACCTGAGTGAGCTGAAAATATAGATGAGTAATCAGGGGAGAAACTATTCATAATGAGGAACTTTCAAACTATTTGGAGGGAAGGGTTAAAAATAGCTGGCAAAATTCACATTTTTAGCATACAGGAAGGTAAAAAAGGATATGTCATATCAAACTCCTTCAAAATCCCTTTCCTTCAGAATTCGCAGCCTTTGCTATCTGTAACAGATCTTTGCAAACACTTGTCATAGGAATCATAAACCTAAGACTCTTATAATTAACGAAATAAACCTAACAGTTCTGCAGATGGTTTGACTTTGTTCTAGTAGTCCAATGCTGTTCCACATACCATTGAGTTGGAAAACAATGACAGAATTAAATACACTCTAGTAGCATTAGTTTATAATCTGTTGCAATTTGAGGGGATTATGTTGGATAAACACACAAACAAATAAGCACAACTCCCTCACCAGGCCATTTCTTTCTTCTTTCTCCTATGCATGTGACAGAGGTTGCAGGCCAAAAAAATGTTGGCTTTAAAATAAAAAACAAAACCCCTCAAAACAAATAAGCAGCAATTCTGCTTGCTGTAATTTTGGCCACACATCTGTGCCCTTGAAAAAAAATCCCCGGAGTTCACATTTTCAGCACTTTCTGAAAAATGGGCTTCTTTTAAGCCACTGATCTGAACACCTGAACTGCTAATCCGATCAGAATTATTAAACTTGAAACATCCAATTCTCAGTGAGTGAAGGATTGGAAAGTAAGTCCTTCCTCAGATGAGATGCTTCTCCTAGTAGTAAACACACAAGTAATCCTTAGTGCATAGCTGTTCCTTAGGTGAATAAATGACAATATCAATGTGAGCAAGGACTGCAGGAGCAGGCTCAAGCACGACCAATCTCAGACAAGAATAGAGGGCGCATGTTAACAACAGAGGCAGTCAAGAGAATCAAGCAAGGACAGCAGATGCATGATAACAAGCTCGTTTTGGTCTTTGCTTATCTTTCCTTTTTAATTTTCTTGTTTTCTTTTTTTTTTTTTTTAATTTAATAATTAAGATCAGTTTCCTTACATGTCAACTGTTAAATGTTAGCTGAAATGAAATATACTTACTAAAGCAAATGTTGCTCTGGGTCTTCCAGTCACAAACCAACCAACTGCAACCTTCAAAAACCCCAGAAAACTACCTACAATGAAAAAAACCCCACAATAACAACAACAATAATTATAATAAAGAAAGTCCACCGTAAAGAAAAAACAAGCAAACAAAGAATTGAAAACTTTTGGAAGTCAGGGCTGATATTTTAATGTAAAATGTTCTTTTAAACTTACTGAAGAAACCAATATTTCTCTTGCAAGAAAAGGAATTGGTCTAGAAACAATTTCAGTGGGGCACTTCAGTAAATAGAAAAATATCTTTGTAGTGTCTGATGAATCTGCTCATCAATAGTCTCTTAGCTGAGTAAAAACGCTGCAGGCAAATGTTAGAATTGCAAAAAGTATTTTCACTCTCATCTTAACATGAAAGGATTTGTGAATGCACACACTTTATGTATTTTAAAGACCTAGAACTGAAATCTACATTTCTCTCATCCCTGTAGTACAGCATTTTAAGTCATTACAGGGCACTTAAATCTAGATTTTGAAAAGTTTATCAGAGTACATCTAATCCCTCTTTTGATTCCAAATGGAAGAAAAGAGCTTGGGGAGCATGTGAAGGCCAGACAAGAGCAACGCACTTTGAATGAACTTATTTAACTTGTTATTTATTGGACAATGTTCTCAGGCACATGATGAGATTTTCAGGGTTGTCCTGTGTAGGGGAAGGAGTTGGACCAGGTGATCCTTGCAGGTGCCTTCCAACTGAGGATATTCTATGATTCTGTGATTGAGCAGCAAGCCAAAAATGACCCCAGTCCAGGAGGCCATGCTAAGTGTATGAGTAGCCCTTTGACTGCATTGCACTCCTCAATGCTCAGAGATATTGCAAGTCAACCGTATCAGTTTATTACCAAATAAAAATCTCGTGAACAGCTAATGCTGAGAATGGCTATTATCCTCTTTATGACTTTTATTGCTTGTTGAAAGTGAGACAGCAATCTCCTTAGAGAACTAAAACTATGAATATCAGCTGGTTGGTTCAGCTTTGTATAAAATCTGCATCCACATTTGGATCTGATCAAGTGCAGCCAGGCAGGTTGCTGGGATTAACTCAGAGGTTTTCCTCCATTGCTATGATACTGTTGCTATTGGTTTATCAAATATCACCTCTATTCTGCTGCAGAAAGAGTGAGCAACACACATAATAGCACATATCCCTGGGCTGGCTCACTCACTAACATCACTTCTAATTCACCTATTTCTACACCTGGACAGCAGAGGCCATCAAAGAGCAATTAAACACAGAAATTCCTGATCTGAACTTGTTTTGAAGCCTGAATTCTCAGAAGTAGCAAGTCTACTAGAAGTCTCAATAAAATTAAAATGAAATAATGTGAATTATTTAAATTTGAGGTATTTAGGCAAACATATGAATTTTTCATGGTGTTTAGTAACTAGGCACTTCCAAATGGAGATGTGAGAAGAATCTCACTTCCCAAAACTACATTAGTAAAAACATGCATAAACTGCATAGCAGATGTGGTAATGAAAAACTACCTGATCTTCTAGTTATGGGGGATTTGGGGACTTCTATAGCTTTATGTATTATATTGATGTGGTATTTGTAGGTTTCATATTACATTGTCATTTATCAATGTTGTCTCTGCTTTTTCTCAGGACCCTTACAAAGATTCTCAGCTAAAGACAACTTGACCCAAAGCAAAATTTCAAGGGAATTTCCTAGTTTAGTTTCTATCAGAAAATGTCTTACCTTTAAAAAAGACCCTTACCTCCACAGTAAAGCAGCTCATGCAGGATGAAGTCACAGCAGCAACTGCATGTTTGCCTCTGTTGCCCCAGTGACTGCTCTTGCACACAACATATTCACAGTTGTCACATATAACTCAATGGTTCCATGCACCACATAGACTTAATTAGCTGAAGCAAGTCTTAACACCTTTGACTTGCGAGATGGTGCTGCCTCTGGTATGGGCTAGAGTGAAACTGTGCTGGGAATTTAGGTCCCAATTCTCATGAAAGTGGAACCACTGCACCACTCAGGAAAAAGCAGAATGTTACAGAGCCCTGTTTCAGCAACAGAAATGGTTATTAGAGAGTGTTTCTTGCTAGGAGCAGTTTAGCTCAAAGAGGAATGGTTTCAAGCATGTACCAGCACCTTTTCTTGTAGAGCTTCCCATATCACAATCACAGAATTTAAGCTTGAACACATCTCCAAAAACTTCTAGGGGCTTATGAATATTAAACCAAATAATTTACTACTTTTCCATTATTAAAGTTCGTTGTTAACAACTATTTTGCTTACACAGATTTAGTTGAAATTAACAAGATAATACAATATTTTGCAGGACATTTTAAAGACTTTTCAAATCCCAAGAAACAAGGCATTAACAGGATTAGCAAGTCTTTTGGTGTCTCATTGTACAAGCATATCAGGTTCAGTAATATGAATGCATTTGGTAGAGGAAAAAAGGTAGAATTCAAGTTTGATATCAAAGTATTTTATCACCCTGGGAGGTAGGAATGGAAATTGTTGAATGAAAAACAGAATAGCCCTTCCTGTATTCATTTCTGTAATGCATGTATCAGGGGTATTCATGTTATTAAAAACCAACAACAACAGAAAACTCAGGCAAAAATAATTTGATGTAACAGATGCATGAGCCTTTGCAGATCTGAAAATATCTTTGCAGATTAAAGTATGTGGAGAAAACAGAGATAAAAAGAAAACATAGAGTTTTCATCTACACAAACTAAAAAAAAAATGCAATTACTTTGTCTAGAATACAGAGTGGTAAAACTTTAACTGGCAAGATAGTTATTGAAAAATTGGCTCCTCTAAAATAGTAGTGTAATCAAGCACTTTTAAACAAGGAGTGCAAGCTTATTCTATGGTGTTAGAATACAGGTCCATTAAAAAAATCTTCTCAGATTCTTCAGCTGGGTCTGCTCAAGGTTGGAAAATCATTGGCTAATGCAGTAAACTGCTAATACCCTCCATGAAATATGGGTTTATATAACTATATGACATAAGCAACCGGTCAAATGGAATTAATGCAAGGGAATCTGGTTGGGCTTATGAAGGCATTATAATAATATGCATTCTTTCTGATTATTGTTATCTTAATATTGGCCAAAAAATGTTGGTATTAACACTAAAGACATCCCAGGCTTAAGAAAGATTTACACAAGGTAAAATAATTCATATGCAATAACCCTCCAGCATGAAATATCCCTGGGGATATAAGGACATATGTAAGCAATACCAATACACATACCTAAAAATGTAAAGGCTACTGTATAAACAATAAAAACAATCATGTTGATATTGTGTAATTTCTAAAGGGCATGTTCCTAGCAAAAAAAAAAAAAAAAAAAAAAAAAAAAAGAGACAGGAGATGACAGAACTCAGAATTTCTTGTCACTTGAAAGACTCATGACAACAGCTGGAAAGTTAGAGATTTGCCTGCAGTCCACAGCTGACCAAAATTATTGTAAGATGCGCACAAGTCCTTCCATTTCAGTATTTATGGATGTTCATAAACAGGTGATGATGTAGAGTAGTGTATTACACAGCATAATGTCATCGATTTTTAGCCAGAAATACTTTAACTTGCTATCCATTTTCCATGTTTGACTCGTGCATTTTGGGGGTTGTAAGTAGATTTCCATCATGAAACAATAGAGTGATTCTGATGTTACTGCAAAATGTTGAGATCTGGTACAACATGAGTCCTAAAATTATTTGCTTTACAAGAAATAATGATGAGCAATTGTAAGAAAAGCCTTAATCCTTCAGTTCTGTTCCCCCTTTCCTGCTATTTCAAGTTTGAAATGTACTGTCTATTCTTTCTCTCTTAATTTTCTCTTTAAACTCCAAGTTAATAATACGTCCCTCTTTCAAAATCCAGCTCACGAGGAGATTAATCAACTATACCTTCTTATCCTGTAACTTCTGTTAGAAATCAGGAGGCAAACACATAATACATAGGAAGAATTTTAAACCATGCCAGGCAAACAGACAAAATTATGGATAAATCGTTAACACATAATATGAATTCTACTCTATTCATTTGAGGACTATGAGCAGAATCTTTTCTGCTTTTCCATCTGCAGACCACAGCACCATGGCATCAGTTCCCCTCATACTTTAAAAACTTTTTTATTTTCATAATAGTACCCTTTTCTTTCTAGCTTCATGGACAGTAGAAGTTTCATTAGAGATAAATAGGAAAAAACTGCCAAGCCAAACAAACCATGCTTAGAATTCTGCTAGTGACAATGCAGGAGCAAAGCAGAGAACACCAAATCAGTGGTTTTTTATCCATTCGCACTTTCCCAGACTGTCTACTGCTTTGGGTTTGTAGAACACAATGAGCAAACCTAGTGAACACCAGTCTGGAAAAAGTAATTTGAAAGAATTACCCTTAAACGTATCTTTCTCCTTTACTCATTCATTTCCCATACATTTGATTAAATCTATTTGGTAATATATATTTGTGCATGTATTTAGAACATCTTCTTCACCAACCATATTACTCATTTGACTTAAGTGAAATCTATCACAGGTACACTTTTATTACAGGTTAACCTAATTAATCCTTCTCAAAAAAGTGATTTTGAAAAAATTGTTAGTATACACTTTCCACGAGCTATTACATTTTCACTTCTCATATTAAATACAAGGTCGCTATTAGAAGGTAACTGTTTTATATCAGCATATCCAGACATTTTATATTTCAGTCAAGGGAAAATCCTCAGAGCCTGATTTTTCTTGCTTGTACATTTTACAAAACTGAAAATCTCTTAATATGTGTAATGGCACCTAAAAGTAATTGCCAGCTTGAAGAGAAGGAGCAGTACCTTGTAGTGCTGATAAAACACCACGCTCCAGGCCTCCATTTCATGTCCCATTTCAAACAGTACAGACACTTTAAGATCATTTTATTACAGACTCCTGTAAGCAGTCAATCCATACTGAGGAGTTCAGAAACAACTTCAACACGTGTCTTGAAAACACCCATTTACTTCATCTTAGCACAAAACTATTGTTAATTTCATATATATGCTAATTTTTGATTACAAATAAAACTGGTGAAGCTGAAGTGACTTCATCAATAAACTTTAAGCTAAAATAGGTTTCCAGATATGACTAATTGTTTTCTCAATCCACTCATGTTGCTATCTGTCCCTATTTTATCTACTCTGCTAACAGGAAGACTTAAAAAAGTAAATTTTAATTACCTTAAATCTGATATTTCTTTACAAGCTCTCATTGTCTATGACAAAAAGGTGATTTTACTGCCATAGCTTATAGGTTATGTAATAAAATTGATATAACACAGTTATATAAGTAATTATGTGAAAAGACTGTATATACTGATCTACATATTTAGTGCATATAGGGGTGGAAGTCATGTTATATATTCCTCCACAACATTTTTGATATGATAAAAGTCTGAAAAGTCTTTGATGAAGACATTTGGGTTACATTCCTCAGTGTACGTGGAACCAGAACTTACTATAAAACAGAAAGGGTAATTGTCACTGATTGCATCCTTCAGCCACCTTCTATGGGATCTCACTCCAGCCTAAGCTTTGAAACCAGTCTGATTTTCCCCAGAACTTTCATTGAGGCGTAAGTTAAGTATGCTCTATATTTTCCAGAATTACCCTCTAACAATATGCTTTTCTGTTATTATTTTTTCAGGGAAATCTTCTTATTCCAAGTTGGAGCAGCTTTCTGCGTGCATGCCAAATTTAACTACAAAATCTAACTTTAGAGCCATACCTCCTTCCTGTTTCCTTGTCCCTCTTCTGAAAGCTAATGATCAAGGCACTTTTTAAAAAAATATTTCAGGGTTTGTTTTTTTTTTTCAAGATGAGAAATTATCTCATTTTTAAAAAAGATATCAGGTTTTAAATCGCAATGAATATTTTGTATGAATAATACCTTAGAGTTTAAGTCTAAGTATTCATAATCCAACTTTCATATTGCTATGAGAAGAAATAAGAAAAAGTATTTTTATAGGCATGTGTATCATGCTGGATCCAAGAGGAGTCAGGCTGCTGCTGTTCCATGTCCTCCAGTCTACCAGTATTGATACTGAAGACATGTTCCCAGTAGGCACACACAAAAACCTATATATACCCTCCCTATATACATGTCAACATGGCTGTCCACAGAGATCACAGAGTGAAATTTGGAGTACCTACAGGGACATAGACAACACTAATGGTCTCCTCCTGCTCCCCTCTGGGGTTAGGCAGGATGGGGGCCCACAGAGAATATCTGTGTATGTGTATATCTCTGTGTATATACATATACATATATATATATGTGTGTGTGTAATATATATGGGTTCCCCACCTCATTGCTGGAGATGATGTCTCCCCTGGAACAGACCTGAGTGCTGCACAAGGCAGTCATTCCTTGGGTTACCTTCATTTGGGTTCCCTGTGTGTCCCTATGTTCTTCTGGGCTTCCGCAGATGGGCTGATGGCCCCTGTGATCTGCCTGGGATTAGCCCAGCAGGGAATTATTTGGGTTTTCTCTCCTACCATTGTCTGCTTCTCTGTGGTTATGCAGATAGGCTTTATCACATAATCCAACTGAAATGGAACACATCCAAGTGAAAACCTCTGCTGAAGTCCCATTTTTTTAAAATGTTTTTCTACCTCTTGTGCTAGCAAACTGCAAACATCTCCTACCTGCTGAGCTATTTTGGCTGGGGTAGAGGTAATTTTTTTCACAGTGGTTAGTATGGGGCTAGGTTGTGGATAGGTGCTGGAAACAGTGCTGATATTGTAGGTACGCTTTTGTTATTGCTAAGCAGTGCCTACACAGAGCCAAGGTCTTTTCTGCTTTTCATACTGCCACGCTGGTAGCAATACAGAAAGCATGTGAGGCTGGGAGGAGACACAGCTGGGACAGATGACCCCAGCTGATCAAAGGGTCATAAACCATATGATATTATGCTCAGTATATAAGGTGGGGAGGAAGAAGGAGGAAGTGTGTGAGGGCATTTGGAGTGATGGTGTTTGTCTTCCCAAGTCACCATTACATGTGATGGGGCCCTGCTCTCCTGGAGATGGCTTAACACCTGCCTGCCCATGGGAAGCAGTGAATTAATACCTTGTTTTGCTTTGCATGCATGTGTAACTTTTGCTTTCCCTATTAAACTGTCTTTATCTCAATCCCCAAATTTTCCAGCTTTTATCCTTTGATTTGTGCCCTGATTCCACTGCTGGGGAAGTGAGAGAGCAGCTTCTTGGTGCGTGGGTGCTGGCTGGGGTTAAACCATGACACATTGCCATAATATTTCATGACTAGTGCTATGATTGATTTCAGTCCTTTCTTTAATTGTAACATATCTGGATTGACTTTTAACCTGAAAGTCACACATTGTTTTGCATTCTTTTCTGTATCCAAAATTTTAGATGTCATTCTGTCAGGTAGTCCAATTTCTAAATGACCATGCTCTTTCTGGGGAGAGGTGGGGAAGCTTTCCTTCAGCAATGAAGATTTCTCTAAAGCTGATCATTACTGCTTCAGTAAACAATGAGACTAGAGCACCAAATAAGGGGAGCAGCCGCTGACGCCCTGTGTGCTGCCATCTGGAGCACTCAAATCAGCTTAATCAATGTGGGAGATAGCAGAGAGCAGTGGCAGTGAACCTGTGGCAGGATCTTTGAGGAAGATTCATGCATTAACTAATATTTCTTTGCAGCTTTAGGAAAGATAGTTTTGTATGTCTGATGTGATTAAGAATCAATATTGCTGGTAGATTTGGAGGGATGACAGATAAATAATGAGAAATAAGTCCTTCAAGTTCATTAGATACTGACAAAGCCCACTGAATCATACAAATAATCTTCAATAGTTGGAATTCCTAAAAATGTAAGATAGCAACGTATTTTTTCAAGGTACTGATAGGCACTAATTAATCAAATCTCATATTTGATCTGGAAGAGTAAACTTAACATGCAGAGTTAGGTTATCTCAGACAGTTTCATACAAGGTGCATAAGTAATTATGTCATCTCTAAGGCATACCAATTTCTGCAAATGCGTGCTTAATTCACTTTCTTAAGGTAAAACCCTCAATGAGACTTCCAAAATGGTTTTGTTGCTAAGTTTCTTTCTAGGGAAATTCAAACTTTGCCATTCACTGATATACAGAGCAAAAACATAGAAACTTATATAGAATTTGTACCCCCGATGAAATCACAGAGTGGTGGGGTATATAAAAATATGTAAATATGGAATACATCAACAAATGACTGGCTGTCTCAGATTTCTCATTCTCCTAAGTTTCTTTTCCTTGAAAGCATGTTTAAATTTTGAGAATTAAACACAGTGCTATTATTTGCATTTTCAGTAAATGCCATTCACAATAGGTTCATGTCCCACCTCTATGTCTAGTATAGATGGATGTTCTTTTGTCGTTAAAGCTTCTTTAAGAGCAAAATCATGTTCTTTGTGCCTATAGTGCTTCTTTCATGGAGAAGAATATAGAATCCAACTAAACTGTCAATATTAGAGTATACAAACCAGATAATGGTCTCCAGAGGGAGAACTAGCACAGGATGGTCACTAGTCTCAGTGTTTAACTGGTTATAAAAATTAACCAGCTTTTAAAAGTTTCATGAAAGTTGTTTTTCTTGTCTTTGTTTACATCTTCCATGATCCTTACTCAGGTCTTTCTGGTAAATGTATAAGATTTAAGGTGGAGACCTCTTCATCTTATCCCAAATCCAAAATTTCTAGGAAAGGTTGACTGATTTGGTGAAAACAATCTTACTATGGATTTCAAATGGGATGTTCTGTAACGACTTTAAGATTAGTGTCTACAGAAAACAGAATAACACGTAAACAGGTCTAAAGATGGCTTTAGAAGTAATTTGACTACTCTGCAGTGCCTATAGAGATATTTTTATATGAATTATTTAAAATATACTTCTAAAAAGATTAAATTATGTATAACTCATATAATTTGCCAAAGGCTCAAGTTTCTTAAATATAGCAGGTCTGTCTTTAGTGAGTATTGGCAAATCTTGGGGCAATAGATGTTCCTTTACAAGTTGCCTTATTTAAATTGTGAAGTATCTAAAAATGTACCTCCCAAAGGCCTATTTTTCAAAACTAATTTTGGAAAATGTTCTGTTTTGAGGCACAGTTGCCTCCAGCTGAATGCTTGTTGACTGGAATACCTCATCTAGAACTGCATAGTTAAGATACAGCTTTTCAGCTGGCTGGATTATGTCTTCTAATTGCTCTACTTGCATTATTTGAATTCATGTATGCATAATGTGAAACTGTTCTAGTTCTTTTGTAATGTCCCTTCTTTCCAACATAGTTTTCAAAAAGCCAGGAGCAATTTTGTTCATCACATGCTGTCCTTTTGCTGTCAAGTTCAAAATCAACAGAGGCAACAGTAAAGGTCGGGCTTGGTGTTTGTGAAAAGCAGTGTCTGTGCTGTTGTCACCACTGTCATACTTGCTTGTTGTCCCTTTCTGTACCTCTTTGTTAGCATCAGAACTTACCCTTTTTCATGTTTGCTTTAGGACAAGTGATATTTTCTTTAAGCAAGGACTTCATGTTCTCTAAAGCAGTGGCTTCTAGACACAAAAAGCTTTGAGGGTAAGATCTGTTCTTGGAATTAGAATCCTTGTCTTAGTTCCAAAATATGGGATGCATTTTTTTTTCTTTGAAGACTTATGCTCTATTTGTGTTCAGTCTACACACCTGCTCTCCTTGCTTCTCTTTAAGTAAACTGCCACAGACACAACCTTCCATATGGTGGAGACTTCTTGAGTATTTGAAATAACACTGTCTGACACTTAATCTGGTCTTTGGAAATATCACTCATGAAATAAGCTGCAATCCTTACTTCAGCATAATTTCTCTTGAAGTAGAATTAGCCACATTTTCAAATCTTCAAGGGTATTTCCTAAATAATTTAACCTACAGAGCACATAAATATCCATTTGTATGTAGACAAAAATATAACTGTAGTAATGGCAACTGCAGAAACAGGAGTTTTCCTTTCAGGAATAGTTACCATTTTGAAGTCTGGCTGATAAAAGGGTGCATACAATCATGTACAGACAGCTCAGCGTAGAGCAAGTGCAGTATTTGCAAATGATTAAAGTAGAAGTTTTTGTTTAATATCTCTATTATATTGTTTGATTGGACAATGATTTTTTTACTTCTTGCTTGCTAAGAAAGCCTTCTCTCTCATATTACTTCCCACCCCATGATCTTTTTCCCAGCTTCTGTAACCCAAAGGGTCCAGCCACAATGATCTTGCTAGCACTGTGGGATGCTCACTTGATACTTCACATCTTCCATTCCATTTCTCATTTCCATAATTCACATGTGAGTCTTAAAAGCAACACTTCATGTTTAAGTCCGTACCTGATTTGCTTCACTTCTTCATTCAAATTTGAAATACTGCATGTGTTTTTCTTTCTTTTCCCTCCCTTTCTATAGACTGAGGGCAGATACTCTTTTACATACCTTACCTGATATGGTTTGACATGCCTATCAGATGGTATTGCCTAAGTAGGTACTTTGAGCTTGATGAAGTTCTGGGCCTATCAGTTCAGAGCTAATTAGGACGTTGTCTGCAGTTTATCTTAAATGAAGTATCTAGGAAGAGGACATAAACCAGTCATATGCTTTTAAAATAAACAAACACATTAACATGTCTGAAGTCAAGGAAGAGGTATGAGTAGGAAAGACAATAATGGGCCTAAGATGTGTCAAAGAAGAATCTCATTAGAATACTGGGCTTCAGCAACCATAATGGGTTTGAAGAAACAACAGTAAAGATTGCCTTGGGAAAGGCCCCTAACTCCATCTCTAGAAGTCTTTATAAAAATGTTAGAAAAGCACATCAGGAATGACACTATGAAGAATTGCTCTAGGCAGGAGGATGGACTTGAAATTTTCTTTAAGAGCCATCTAACTGCAAGAGCAAATAGATTTTGAACTCCTTCCTGCCCTGATCAAGGAAATTGTAACAGAGCATGAATTCAGATATTTCATCAGTAAGGGTTTTCAACATCACAGAGCATTGGACTTTATGCTGATGATCCTGTATGTGGGAAAGAGGCTTTTCATGGCACCTGCTCTGGTATTTTAATCTGGCAAGTCTTGTCTATATAATTTATAATTATGAATATTAACAGTTTTGTGGAACCTCATCTTTTGTGGAACCACCACATTTATGGCAATAGGTCTATTAGCCTCAAACAGAGTCTTATCTTCATAGCAATGAAGGCCAGCAGTCATTTTTAGCAGGCTGAGGGAGCTGATTCCCCCTCTTTGCTCAGCATTGGTGAGGCCACATACAGAATGCAGTGTCCAGTTCCAGGGTCCTCAGAATAAGAGAGACAATGACCTACTGGAGCAAATCTGGCAAAGGGCCACAAAGATGATTACAGGACTGAAGCATCTTCTGCATGAGGAAAGACAGAGCTGGGACTGTTCAGCCTGGAGAAATGCAGACTCGTGGATGTTATTTGTACAAATGATGGTTGAGACCGAGGGAGAGGGAGGTAGGCTCTTCTCAGTGATGCCCAGTGAAGAACAAGAGGCATAGATTTAGAAAAAAACCTCATCAAAATACAAACACAGGAAATTCCATCTGAACAAAAACACTGGCTTTTTTTTTTTTTTTTTTTTTTTTTTTTTTTTTTTTTTTTTTTAAGGTTGCTCAGAGAGGCTATGGGATCTCTATTCATGGAGATATTCAGAAACCCAACTAGGTTTCCCAAAAACCTCTGGAAACCCAACAGTTCTGGGCAAGGTGCTCTAGCTGACCTGATTTAAGCAGTATGGGATTTCCAGATATCCTTCTCCATCCTAAACTGTTCTGTGTTTCAGCTAGCAGTTATTATTGATACCAATCTCCTGGACAGAGCTGGTGGTGCACATATGCTGCCAAACAGCTGAGATGACTGGGTCAATGGTTTTATGTCCAGAGAAATACTGTCAAGCACTCAGCCCACCAGGCCAGCTGCACTTATAGCCCCTGTTAGGTGTTGTTTGGCAGAGTCCCAAAGCAGCAGTTTATGCTCTTCAGGATACCCAAGAAAAACATCTGCTTAGATTAAGCAACAGCCATCCTTGCACTCAGAAAAACTCTTCTGCACAGTTCACTCCTTGGCTTGAGATGTAATTGCAGGAACCTGTCTAGAGAAAGCATTGCAAACACTGCAGCACTGACTGATTTTCCTTTACATTAAATGCTGGCACTCTGTAAATAGTGCCATAGTGCAGCAAGATGGATGGTACAGCAAAGAGGGAAGAGTTGTATAAATTAGGTTTAAAAATAACTAAAATCTGTAGTTTCAGAACTTTCCATGAAAGATTATCTGTACAGCAAGAAAAAGAACTAATCTCCAGACACATGCAGATTAACATCCAAGCAATGCTTTGTGAGATGTCTGCTCAAAATTCTAAAAGTTAATTTGAAACACAGTGTTCTGCAGGTACTGTTCAGGCAGTGATTTAACAAAGAATAACAAGGCTGAATTAATGAACTGTTTTATTCTCACATGAATACACAGAGAACTTTCAAGAATATTCATGCTGCAGGTGTCTTGTTTCAGCTTAAAGTTAATTCTAGATAATAAGACCTCAAAGAGCATGACTTCTTCCTCAAGAAAAATTCCCTCAGGGTGTCGCTGCTGATTGGAGGAGGTAAAAACTATGGCTATAAAAGTGAACACAATGCAAGCATCCTTGATTTCAACAGTACAGTATTTGGACCACCGTGTTTTCCCTCGGAGCTGACTGTCAAATCAACTTTACTCCAATGTTCAGTGCAGTGGCTTCATGTGATTCATAACTCCAGGCGTTGCAAAAGAAAAGAGTGTAATTTCACCCACAAATCTTTGGCAGTTTAAAGAGGAAAAATATTTTTAATGTCCTGAAAATAGGCACTATTTCTACACTTTATCTGCACAGATGTATGAGTTCACATTATATCCACCAAGGTGGAAGCATCTTGAATGAAAGTTACGTAGTTTTGTTAAATGGGAACAGAAATTGCATACAAGTCAAACATGCTTCCCTTGAGTTTAAGAGTCACCAAAATGCTCATATCTGGTAACAGATAATCCTGTATTGTGTTATGTAGATGGCAAGCCTCTGAACTGGCTTTAACTCTTTGGTGAATCTGCCTAAGATTTTTTCATTACAAGTCCTCCAAAAAGAAAGGCTTTTAAGCTCAAATGCCAAGTCTTATTAGAGTATGAAGTGACAGGAAAAATTAAATTGGGGGGGAAAATAAACCAGCAAGACTAAAGACAATATAAATAGATAAAGTTTAAAACCATATCTCTTGTACACTGGAACAAGAGAGCTTCTTTCTCTGAAGTTAGTTTTCTGCCCACTAGGCAGCTGGTTTGGAGGAACATCTGCTATGCTGTCCACTTCTCTGAAAGGTTCTTCAATGTTGAGGTCATCACTCTACCTACTACCACATTTTGGGTATTACAGGTTTTCCTCTTCTGCACATACTCAGCATGCGAGTTCACCTGAGCTGTTCCCTCTCTAACTCAGAAGACTGTGGCCAGCACCCGCCGTCACTGCACATACAGCTTTGCCAGGAAAGCTGGCAGAGGTTCATCTTCTTCTGTAATCCATGGCTTTGCCACCACACCACAAAATGTGAACTCCCAATGTTATGCCCACAATCTCACTGATTCCATATCAGATTAGTCATAAGAAATGTGACTATTCCCTCCCCTTTCAACTTTGAATTTTGGTCTTTGAGGTACCTGGATAAACTTCCAAATAAAAGCAATATTTGATTTCAAATGGATCAGCTACATTGAATATTTAAACTCGATATTATACAGTGAAAAAAAAAGGCTCCTCAATAGAAGACAGTTGTATTATCAACCATTTAGGATGTGAAGAGGAGAATATCATTATTTGTGAGATTAAATATTTTCTTTCTGAAAACCTAATTTAAGCACCAGAATTTCTCCAAGGTGAATAAATGTCATCTCCTGCAGCTTCCTAACTTTTTTCTTTCAGGGAAAACAGTTTGGGTCTCAACTTCTGTAGCATGTGAAATCTTTTTGCTTTATAAGCAGTGATAAAAATGCAGCCAAGAACAAAGCAGTCAGAAAACAAAAGCAGTAAAATTACCATTCTCATGAATGTATTTATTAGTTACCATATTTACAGAAAAAAAAGAAAGTTATCTCAGTGGCTACCATTGGTTTAACAAGAAAAGGACTGAAAATATTGGCCAGTTAATCATTGGTCATAGGCTTTTTACAAATATTTTAATGTACATTAAGATTTCTGTAGAAGTAGCATAGCCAGAACCATAGAATTATGAAATCACAGAATGGAAAGGGTCACAGTGGGTTATCTGGTCCAACCTCCCCACTCAAGCAGGGTCGTCCTTGAGTACATGCCCTTACAGTATCTCCAGTGAGGGAGACCTTACACCCTCTCTGGGCAATCTGTTCCTGCGTGTAGTCACTCGTACAGCAAAGAAATTCTTATGTTTAGATGGAACTTCTTGTACAACAGTTTCTGCCCATTGCCTCTTGTTCTATTGCTTGGCACCACCAGTAAGAACCTGGCTCCATCCTCTCGACATTTAACCTTTAGATATTTATACACATTCCTGAGGTCCCCTCTCAGTCCCTTCTTCTTGAGGCTGAACAGGCCCGGCCTTCTCAGCCTTTCATCATAAGAGTGACTCTTCAGATCCTCAACCAACTTAGTAGATCTCTGTTGGACCTGCTCCAGGAGCTCCATGTCTCGTCCTGTGGGGTCCAAAACTGCATATAGTGCTCCAAATAGGGCCTCAGCAGGCTGAATAGAGGGGCTTGGTCAACTTCCTTGAATGCCAGCAAGGCTTTTCCTAATGCACCCCAGCATTCTACTGGCTTTGACCTCAGGGACACACTGCTGGCTCATGGACATCTTGCTGTCCACCAGACCCCCATGTCCTTCTCTGAGTAGCTGCTTTCCAACTGGTCAGCCCCCAACCTGTACTGGTGCCTGGGGTTGTTCCTCCCCAGGTGGAGGACCCTGCATTTGCCTTTGTTAAATTTCAGACAGTTCTTCTCTGCCCATATCTTCAACCTAGCAAGGCCCCTTTGAAGGGTCACAGAATGCTCTGAGGTGTCAGCCACTCCTCAGCTTTGTGTCACCAGCAAGCTTGATGAGGAGGCATCTATGCCTTCATCCAAGTCACTGATGAGTAAGTTAAATGATACTGGGACCACTATAGAACCCTGGAGGACACAATTAGTGACAGATGCCCAACTAGACTGTACCACTGAGCACAATCCTCTGGCATCTACCACTTAGACAGTTTTCACTCTGTTCCACTGTCCACACATCTAAACCACATTTCTTGAGTTTATCTGTGAGGTTTTCATGAGAGACAGTGGCAAAAGCTTTGCTTAAGTCAACATAGACAATATCCACTGCTCTCTCTAGACAGATGGATAATAGCAATCTTGGTACATCCTTACAAAAACATGGAACATTGAACATGTTTACTCAGTTTCCCAGGTTTTCACATAAAGTTTGTATCAGGCATCTAAATCCAAATACTTGCTTTAGGAACTGAAATATCAGGAATGCTAAATCTCTTTCTTATTAAATCAATAATTTACTGGTTGTTTGCCAAAGGTAGATATTTAACCTGAAAAGTATAGATGAAGTTTGAAATAATACGGTTTATTAGGCTGAAAATTGGAGTTTAAACTCAAAATCTGTTACCTGGATAGATATTAGGATTAAAAGACGTTAGAGATTTTAAAATTTTGCTGGATTGTCCAAATTTCTGTAAGACTGAATTTGATTGTCTTGTAAAAATATGATTTTATCTAAAATGTTAGATATCCTTTGGGAACAAACTTTTCTGTTTCTCACCCTCTATATATTTAAAACAATATGTATTCAACTTTGAAAAACAGAAGAATATACAGAGAAGTCTTAACATACCTTAATTAGAGACACATCAGGACCATAACTGTACCTATTTTCAGTTTCATATATCTACATCATATTGTGTTAGTTAACAATACTGATTACCAGTAGACTGTGCCTGCAAAGCCCAAACCCATTATCTGCTGAAACAAGCCTTTGAAATTTATGTTCAAATATTTTCTGTTCTACAGAGCAGTTTTATTTCAAAGAAATCTCACTCCACACCTTTCTGTGTTACACATACCTTGGTTGCTTAGATAGAGCACATATTAAATCCGTCATTTCTCAAAGGAGGTGGTAAAAGGGTGATTCACACATTTAAGAGGCAAGCAGAGATGGAAATTTTTTTTAATGCAGCTTCTAGAAGTTTCTTTGTCTGATGACTCCCCAGACGGTTTTCATTATCTCCTTCATGAAACATTAACCCCCTTTTCCAAGATGAAACAGAGAGTGATAAAAATTCTGTCACTTCTGAAAAATAAATCCAGTGCAGGGCCAACTACTTCCCTAGTGACCAAATGCTACTTGCTTTAAATGGAAGCTTTGTATCAGCATTTTATTGCACCTGCAACCTTATACTATGCCACTCAGGATAATAGTTTAGCCCCTAGCTCAGGGATTGTTGTGACCCATGTGTTTTCAATCCTTCCAAGCCATCAGCTTTGTTCACGCTGACAAAGGAAACATTTTTCAAACACAGGGTGCCCTTGACAAGCACTTATGCCCCTTGTAAAACAAATTTTGTATTCTGCTAATACAAAAGAGCTAAAAGCATGGCCAACTCCATTAATTTTAAATGCTTGCCATAATGGTCACAAGTTGCAGTTTCATAATCTTTACTTTTAGAAGGATTTAGGTGAAAATTTTAACATACTTCCAGAAATTAGGATGTTCTGCATTGTTCAAACTCATTGTGAGGGTGAAACAAAAACAATTCCCTCAGCATGAAGCTTTTGCAACTGTGCAAGAGTGCACATCTCTCATTAGTGACATGGAAATAATGTCTGCACTTACCTGTCTTGTGTCCTGGTCATGCAAGATGAGATCAGTTCAAGTCACTGGACCAGGTCAAGTTGGGTTCTGGTTGGAGTTGCTCTTCTGCAGACATTAACATACTTGGCAGCTTCATGGAATGGAAAGCACATCTGAATATGATACCTGAGCCTGAAATGAAAGAGAAGGGTTGTTACATAAACATTATGGACTATGAGAAGAGAGAAGCTTCTTATTATATAGAAAATACCTTTTACAGTTGCTTCATTGCAATGATAAAATGATTTAGGATGGAAAGGATCTCCAGAGCTTATGTGGTCAAACCTCACCACTCTGAGTAGGACTACTTCGATCTGGTTGCTGGGGCTTTGAGTATGTTTGTGTATACATCAGACAAGAAATGAATATATGAACTCTACTTTTTTGCATGCTCTTTAATCTCTGACCTCCATTCTCTTTGTCTGGACTCCCTCTCTCCTCCTCCCTCTTGGGTCTTTTTATGCCCTTTTGCTGCAATCATAAATCAAATATGACACGCTGATCTTAATGTTACTCTCCAAGTTCCTCTCCCACATTACTTCCATCACCAAGTTTCATCTGTTTGTCTTTTTATTTTCTTAATATGCAAACATTGAGGAGTTTTGCTGTTTCTTATGGCAGAATATACATGATTTACCTGCATGAATCTTATTTGTAAATAATTGCTCTATTGCAAGTTTTCCCTGTTTGTCTTGTCCAGGCTTTTATTTCCCTGAGTTTTGCTGAAAACTCTTGAGAGATGAGGAAATTGCATATCTAACTGAGCAATTACAGCTCAGGAAAATCTTTTGGAGTACAGACTGACACAGGCAGAGAAACTGCAGCTGTTCTGAAGACTTGGAGAATTCTTGAAATAAATTAAAAAAAAAAAAAAAAGCACCAAAAGCAAAATTCATCTTCTCATCACACCTTCTCTTATTTCCAGTGAAGTGCCATCTCCAGCCCTCTCTGTCAGGTGAACAATCCTGTCCTCTGTAATGAGTCTCTGGGCCTGTTTATCTTTGTTTGTTTGTCCACCACTTCCATATCCCTCATCTCTTTATGAGTCTCATAAATGCTATCACACAGTGGGAGAGATCCATCCTTCCTTCTTGCCAAATCCGTTGGCACCACTTAAGATGCTGCCACTTGTATTCTCTGTTCTACTGGGGGAATAAATATAGTCTTTGTTTCACAGAGAAACAGCAATGAATACATCCCAAAATTTTAATTTCTGGCTTATTTATAAAAGTAAAAATTTCTGAAAAATACTTAAGGACATCAATATTTTTACCCCCTCTAAATACTGAAAGGGACAAATGCGATCTGTGACATCCCAGAATTTCCCTCCAACTTTGGCAGGTTGGTTTCAGCCATAAGGCAGAGGTAAGCTTGTAGCCTGCAAAAGTAATCAGGTGGAAGAAGCACAAAGGAAAAGGAAGAAATAAAAACGGGGTCCAAGGAATCTCAATTGATCAGCAAGCCCATTCTAGGACAACAGCAAAACTTCTGCATAAACTGCTGTTAGAGACCTTGAGTGACAGGAGCTCTGCAGTCTCACAGGGACATGGTTCCTTGGTCTTCACTGTCTGCACTTGAGAGAATCCCACACAGCTCAGTGCCCCTAACCTGAATCCCCTGGTGTGGCCTAAGTCCATTCTATTTTTGACTGACCTAAAGCTTGCAAAAGGGAGGATCTTCACCTCTTTGCAGCAGTCTTTCTATAGTTCATTCCTCTTTCAGTCATCTCCTTTTTGTGCCAAAAATGCCCTGACAACAAGGAGAGTCACTAAGTCATGCCAGATAGAATTAAAAGATGTTTGCTCTCCTTGAGACTCTATTCACATGTAAAATAATGTCAACCCACCCCAAAACACTTTCTTCTCACTGTTTTTCTTTTCTTGAACAAATCTTGCATAACTATTCATGATCACACATTTTATAATAATTCTATTTATAATAGTAATTTTCAAAGATGTTTATTACATTAATGCTTGAAAGGGGGTTTCAAGTTTGTCTGTTAAAGAGAACTAACTTGCATATTCTGCCTTACCATCACAAAAGAGAGATTGTTTACAAGTGAATTGGATAATCACCTGTGGAAGTCAATATGTTACAATTTGGTCAAGGTCAGTCTTTTTCCTCAGAAATACTGATCTATTACACTATTTAGATTTATTTGCCTAAGAACTAAAACAATCAAAGTATAAGAGGGAACTGAGTCAAGACAGAATTTAAGTTACTTGGGGAAAGGACTGTCCAACATAACTCTGTTGTTAAAGAAATTCTTTTCTACAAATCTTAGAAGAAGAGAAATAAAAATCTACCACCAGAAGAATTCTGCATTTCTTCTTGGAAAGTTAGAGATTTCTTGGAATTGCTTATCATCATAAGGAACCTAAATTCCAGAAACTGTTAAAAGAGTAGTTTATGAATCCTGTGAAGTTGGATACTTCTGACTTCAGATAAGAGATTTCAACGTAAAATACAGTTATACAAATCCTTTTGGTCTATGTATTTACCGTTGTTGCCTTTTTTCCTCTGATTATAAATAACATTCCAAAATCTACTGTGGAATAGCAAGTTGGGCTGCTTGAGGCACAAAAATCAGCATGTATCTGGATTACGTGGCACTGTTTGTAGAGAAAATTTGAGCTAAATACCTACTGAACCACTGCATGTTGCTTTCAGGAAGCTGTGATTTAGCTAGCTCAACAAGGTACATCTGCTTTTATACTTTGCTCTGGAGCCTGTATCCCATGAGATTCCAAATGCTTTCAAGACATTGAAAAGTCAACAAAAATTCAAAGCATTTTGTAACTGGTGGGATGTGTTGAGAACATCACAGAGAAAAGCCCAAGGAGAAACATCCATAAATAAGGTTGTAATTTGTAAAGCAGAAGGGAAATACAGTGGAATGAATATAGGCATCACAGAAGCTAATGATGCACCCTAATTATCTCCTTCCCTGGTAAAGTTTTGCAACATGTTCAATTAGCATCAAGGAAACTAAACCTGTTATACTAGAAAATGGTTAGTTACTAGTATAATGACATAAGTGTACATAAAAAAATAATAAAAGCAAAGCCAAAATCAATATTCTGTATATGCTGTAAGTACAGTTCAGGCTTCATAGAATCTTACAATTATAGAACGGCTTGGGTTGAAAGACAGCTTAAAGATCATCTAGTTCCAACCCCACTGCCATGGGCAGAGACACCTTTTGTTAGAACAGCTGCTCAGAACTCTATCCAACCTGCCCTTGAGGCTTACTGGATGTTAGATTTTCAGCGGTAACAGAGTTATTCCACACACTTTGTGGGGTTTGTGGGAGGTAAAACATAACCCAAACTCATCAACCCACCCATTTGTTTGACTTTCAAGTTCATATTAACAGCTTTCCAAACCTCATAGAGATGGATTAGTACTAAACTCAATTCTCATTAACATTGCTGTGAGCAATTAATCCCCATCTATTTTTTTTCACTAAGATAATCAGTTTTATTAGCTGATACTTATTAGAGAGACAGATGCCATAATTTGTTTAGTTTTAGAGTTTGCAAGGAACAAAAAATAAAGGAAACTAAATTTTGTTGAGTCTTAATTATTCTGATCCTGCCTTCATAGGAACATACCAGTGGCAATCAGCTTAAACTCAAATGAGAAGTAAGTTTTCTTCCTAGATTAGCCCATAACTTGCTATTGAGGCCATTTAAGTACACAAAATTTAGTAACAGAAGATTGAGATAAGAGGTCTTGATGTCCTCTGACAGAGGTAAGATTTATATGGAGCAGTATAAAATCCTGACTGCTATTTTAACACAATGCTCTTAAGCCATGATCAGTGAATTGTCTTCCTACCTTTGCTCCCTGTCACCCTTCTCTTGTTCACCACCTCTCTGGTGCTTGTCTCCCTGGCTCCTAGGAGAACTACCAAAGAACTATGTAATTAATGGGAAACATTTAACTTCCTACCTATGCAGAGTACAATAACTTGGAGCAGGGACTACATATTCTGAGCTACACAAGAAAAGCCTGTCTTGCACAGAATACATTAGATCACACTTTAGACAGAAGATACAATCATGAGGCAACGGAGGAGTTAAGGTGTCACTTTCATTAAAGTTATCCCTGCAAAGGACTAAAATTCTTTTCATTGTCTTCAGTTTTGACAGGTTCAGTGCAAGCTCACCCTTTCCACTCTATCATAACTTTGCAATGAGAGGACAATGAAACAGAAGGAACATTTTAAAGAAAGGTTTTAAATAAAATGAAGAATTCTTCAGTTCATTCCAATCTTTTGAGATTTTATTGCTGCCCCTACTCTGTTATGTCAACAAATGATTTGTCTCCTCTCCCTTAAATATCTGCATTCCCTTTTTGCTATAATTTTTGAAGCTGGCAGAAGAATTTTCTGATGGTGGTAGAAACAAGATCAAGCAGTCACTTGTTTCCTTTGTCCTCTATCATTTCTCCATAACTCTCCGTATCATGAAAAGCATTGTCTTTCATAGAACACCTCAGTGCTGCAAATGAGCCCTTTTACACTGCCAAGGAACAAACTTTTGTATTTCCTCTCATTTCATCAGTGGCTGAAACAGGAGAGGTCTCTGTCCTTCGGAGATCTTTGCACAGCAGCTCTGCATTCACTGCAGCTCTGGGCCTATAGCTGCTGGGGTGAAAAGTGCCCTAAAAGGAACAAGACAGAATTGTTAGGCAATTTTGGCTGGAAACCTTGGAAGGAGAAACCATGTCTCAGTAGTTACATAAACCATCCTGTAAAGAATAAGACCTTAGTACCAGGAAAATATATACTAGATGATACTGCTAATACATAACTTTTATGCATACATATATGCAAATATGCATGGGCTAAAGAACAGTCAATTAATTAATTATTGATTGATTGATTGATTGATTGATTCATTCATTCATTCATTCATTCATTTTCCTTGCATTTAAAAAGACAGTATTAATGTACAATGGGCAGGACAAGAAAAGAAAGAAATGAGCTTGAACCTGGAAAAGGAACAAAACCATGGGAACAAACCCATGTATTTTTGTCAGAAGATACTGAATTCTTCTCAGTCTTATTCATGCATCCAAAATGCACTGCCTCTATCTGAATGCATAAGGCTCCATGTTGGCTATATTAGTTTTTAAGGGATTATAAGATTTCTTGTTGAAATATCTATATAACAAAAGTTAAATAAAAAGGTAGACAAGAGAATAGGATGATGGCAGAAAAAAGTGCTGAAGAACATGAGGAAGAAGGGTGAGGGAGGATGTAAAAGCAGCAAAGTAAAAATAATTGAATAGGATATCCAGACAATCACAATGCTATCAAGCTAAAAACATAAAGCCAAACAAAAATCCAAGCCTTATCTATATGTGAAAGAGCAGCCAAACCTGGGCTCAAGAAAAGTAAAGAGTCCACAAGAAACTCCTAAACACCACTGAAAGTAGGTGTGTTAGTTATTAAGAGCAGCAGTAAACTGTCCCCTAGTTTTCACGTTTTCCATATCTCAAAAAAGAACCTAAAACATACCAGAATATGTTTCTTCTGTAATACAACACCCTGAATAACACAGAACCAAAAATATTCAGAAAAAGTGACACTGGAAAATGAAGATTTCTACTTATCAGGTGCTTATTTGAAGTAGGACAGGAACTTCAGTTTCAGCAAATATCCTGTCTTTCCTGAGACAGACAAGAAAGTAGCAATCTCAGCCAATTATTTCCTGTTATCCTACAGATCTCCTCAGTATCTTCAGCTATCAGTGACTTGTCACATAAAATAAGGTTTTAGAGAAGGCTATGGAGTCTACAGAACTCTACCTTGGAAGCAGGCATTTTTTGTTGCTTTCATGCTTGCTTAGAGCTAATGTAAGGAGGAGTTGCTCTTTTCCTCATCTTCAAAGGATCTTTGAATCTTTGTTTTTAAATTGATCATGACCCACCTGTTGATACAAGAGCTTTTTGATGCTCACAGAAAGAGGATTTATAAGGGTATTCAATCTGAAGCAAATAACATGACAATCTTGAGCAGAGTTTTTGACTTAAGGCAGTAAAAAAGTCATATAAACCTTACATATAGCAGTGACAAGATTAACAAGATCATATTGTAGAAGACAAAAAAATACATTGTGCTTTTTGCTGTAACTAGGGATGATTCCTTCCAGCAGAACCCATGAGAGACAGTCCAGAGTCCTGTGGTAAATGACAAATTGATGCCAAACTACAAGCACAGATTTTAATGACTGGTTTAATTAGTGCTGTTATGACCCACCATATAATCTGTCCCTGGAATAATTTTTCTGTGAGCTTTCTGGGAATTAGGCATGCACAAGCCCCTTTGACTTAAATGCAAATTGTGCAGTGAAACCTTGAGCATCTCTGAAAGATGTATGCACCCCTGCTATATGGAGCAGAACACTTTCTATGCCGACTTTCTTGTTCACCTTACATATTATTGAATAAATGTATTTCTAATAGCCTTTAACATTTAAAGTTGTTTTCTGATATGAACTAAAGTTATTTTGTGCCTGAGAAAACCATGTAGTGCTTTTTCTGAGACCTGGGCAGCAAAGACAATCCACCAACATTGCAAAACATATATTAAGTTTTCATTAAAAACTGAATCTTTTCTTCAGAAGATACAAAGACCTCCTTGATTTTATTCTTGCATCCAAAATGCACTGCCTATGTTTGGGTGCATAGACCTCCATTTTGGCTGTAGTAGTTTTTAAGGGATTATAAGATTTCTTGTTGAAATATCCATGAACCTAAAGTTAAACGAAAAGGTAATTTAAAGACTGTCCCAGAACTGTTTCCAGGCCAGGGGTCTCAGTGCTCAGATATCTCATAAATTAGGTGACCCAAGTAAACCTGATCAGAGAGAAGAGCTGTGGCCAAGGACAGGAGTCAAACTCTCACTGCACAAGTGCTCTGTGACACCTGCACACTGGACAGTTTCATTTAAGACTGTGGTTTTTCTATGTAGATGGCAAGGGGAACTAAGTTTCCCTAATGGTCTTTGGCTAGCATAAAGATATTACAATAAAAATATCCTCAGCAATGCTATAGACATTTAAAAATAATGAAAATCACTTAAAATATTTTATAAGGATATTCTAATTAATAGAGTCAAAAAACATGATGACAATCTGTTTAAAAAATAATGAAAAAAGTCCTACTTTATCTCATGTTTAAAACTGTTCTCATCTTCTACTAGCAAAAGATTCTCCCACTCTCTTTCATTGAAAATGTTAGGAAAAAAGATAGTGAAGAAATAATAATATGCCACATTCAATATTTCTTTTTCCCTCTGTAAAAGTGGAAAATCTGGGTGGGTTTTGACTGAAAGACAATGTTTAACTTCTCATTCCTAAACTACTTCTTATTCTCTTATCCTACAGGATTAAGAATATTCACAGTACTCAGAGTACTGCATCTTATAAATATGGAACTGTTATTTTGAAACAGAGGTGCAGGCATGTTTATTAATTCTAGATTCTTGATTCTTAGTAATCTGCTGCTCACCTTATCTTTAATTCAAACAGTTCTGATACACAGGAACAATACTTTATCAAAAAATGTGCCTAACAGTGCTCATTTCTGAAAAACGTAGTGATTTTACTTAACATCATATTGACTTAAAATATAAATGCTAGCACATCTGGAACTCTAATAAAAAGAAACAGTAGATGTTTGTTTTTTCAGAGGAAGAATATATCATGTTCATTAAGCTAACTGTGTCTTAAAATCAAAGCCTGGATGTTTGACTAGTAATTAGGAACTGAACACCATGAAAACAGCATGTTTCTGTCTCAGTAAAAGAACTTGGGAATTACTTTTGGGTTGAGGGACAAAATTTTCAAATGTTAGGTTTTAACAAGAGTTCTGAAGACACCTGCAAAGACATTTTTATTACAAGAAACAAGGAAGAAGAAAGTGGTTGATTTTTCCAACCACCTGACATAATTAAATAAATGCATTCAAGTAATGAATTTCAGATTTAAGGTGCTTTTCAATGTAGTTCAAAAAACCTTGGAGATGTGAAGTCATGAACCTTGGTATAAGCTTGGATTGATTTTGTCTTGTATAGGACTTCAGTCCATTGTTCCAGGTCAAACTCCCTATTTTTTAATCTATTCTGCCTTACAGGGGAACTGGCAGCAAGCATCTCAAAATTCCATGCACTTGCTGGGTGTTGTTCTTTATGACTCTCTTCCTGTCTATCTTTCTTTATCCTAAAATACATCATGACATGACACTTACAGATGAACACTTCTGGCATTTCTTTTGGAAGGCAGCATCAATATATCAATACACATCTATATATCAATATATGGATTTGCCCTTATCCCCAGAAATGGGCTGTTGAGTTGGGTGGTTTGCAAGACAATGTAAATTTGTCATAAAAGAAGTATACTTTTCTTTTTCTTGTAGCAGAGTCAAAACACTGTGTGTGCTGCAGAAGAACCAAGGGGCCGCCAAATCTGAGAGAGACAGCAGGACTTTGACATATGTGGTGAATCTCTTAATGGCTGATCAGCTATATTTTGAACACTAGATGACAGGCCAAGTTGTGGTTTTGCTCATTTCTGTGTAGATCATGTTAGAAAATGATACAAAATTGTACAAACATGTTACCTAACTGTGCAGCTTTACAGAAGTTCAAGTCTTTTGAAATTGTGCTGCACTCAAGCAAAGGTCTAAAAAGTAGAGAGCAATAGGCATAAGGCAATATCAATAACCTGATCAACTTATCAACCATTTTTAGTAAGTATTTGAGTACGGCAATTTGTTGTAGCAGTCTGGCTAGTTTCTACAGTTGCCTCTGGTTTTATTTTTAAACTTTTTTTTTCTTTGGGACTTGTTACAATCTGTTTAAATATTGCAGAAAGAACTCAGGTTCAAAATATTTTCCCCAACAAAATTAAAACTCAAACAAGTTATCTGTTAATTCCAAAAAGTGATTTATTATTGATTAATCAACTAATTCCTAAGGAATGCAGAAAGAGAGAAAGGAAATAAGAACAGTTAGTAAAACACTAATATTTCTTTTTAAAAGTAAAGAAAAATTATACC
>JAWWEV010000083.1:80278213-80320784 GCA_035583235.1 Hafferia zeledoni | reverse complement strand
CCCCAGCTCCCTCAGCCTCTCCCCATAGGACTTATGCTCCAGTCCCTTCACCAGCCTTGTTGCTCTTCTCTGGACCCTCTCCAGCACCTCCATGTTCTACCACCTCCCTCGCAGCGGTGCAGAGAGATGGGCAATGTGAGTTAATGTCAGTTCATCACTGGTTGTCTCTGCCGCTTCTCAGAGAAAGAGTCCTCTTGCTCCAGTGTGGAGTCCCTCCCATTGCCAATATGAGTCCATCCCATGGCCAACAGTTCTCCAAGAACGGCTGCAATATGGGTCGCTTTTCCATGAGGTGCAGTCCTTCAGGCTGGGCTGCTCCAGTATGGGTCCCCCATAGGACCACAGGTCCTACCAGGAAGACCTGCTCCAGTGTGGGCTCCTCTCTCCATGGGTCAGCAGGTAACTACCAGGACCTGGCTCCAACATGGGCCTCCCATGGGGTCACAGCCTCCTTTGGACTTCTACCTGCTCCAGTGTGGGTCTCTCCATGGGCTGCAGGTGGATCTCTGCACCCCAATGGTCCTTCATGGGCTGCAGGGACACAGTTGCTTCCCCATAGTCTGCACCACGGGCTGCAGGGGAACCTCAGCTCCAGAACCTGGAGCACTTCCTGCCCCTCCTTCTGCACTGACCTTGGTGTCTGCAGATCTGTTCACATGTTCTCACTCTGCTCTCCTCTGACTGCAATGTCCATCTCTGCAATAATTTTTTTTTCCTTCTTACATATGTTATCACTGAAGCATTACTCTCTTTCCTGATTGGCTTGGCCTTGGCCAGGTTCTGTAGGATATGGGGGAAGCTTTTGGTACCTTCGCACACAAGCCACCCGTGTAGACCCCCCACTACAAAAACCTAGCCACATAAACCCCATACAGGGGCCACAACTATAAGTCAGTGGCACCTTCTTTAGATGCTTCCAAATTCTCTTAGATTCCAGAGTTTAAGAGAAATGTTATTAAGTAGGAAGCACACAGGGCAGAATATAACAGAAGAGGAAAACAGTTGGCAGTTGTTCCAGATCAGCTCATTTTCTTTGGAATGAATAGAATCACAACTTATTTCTCTATCAAATTTTTCTCTCTGTGGAGAGTACTTGTCATGTTGGAAGTGACTTGGCAAAGGACAACCAGCAAAGGATAAAGGAAAACAGCAAAATCTCTGTACACATACCAGAAAGCAAGTTGGATTTGCTGTTCTCCAGATTAATGAAAAAGACAGGTAAAACCTGGAAGCAGCATGCAAGAGACAAAATAAGAAGTATGTGCACATGCAAGCTAGATGCCAGGGTCAGGAAGGATAAAAATAAAAGCAAAGCCCTTTCATCACCTGACTGGAACCCACAGCAGGAGGCTGGGACCTTCTCTGTGTTTCTGAAGGTCATGTCACAAGAAAATGTGAAATGAATTTGTGAGCCCAGTGCTCCTAGAATAAATGAGAAAGTAGAAAGTGATTCTCTCCTTTTAAAATGTCAATTCAGAAAGCAGGAGAAAAGATTAAATGAATACCATGATGATGCAGGAACTCTTCTGCTCATATACACCTTGATGATTGGAAAAGATGGAAAAATAACTCATAATAGGAAATATTTATGATTTACTAATCCTATTATTGAATAAACATAGAGTTCAGACAAATGAACTCCAGCAATAAAGACTGGAAACCCTTGGGTAGTGAGTCCAGTTCAAAAGCAGAAAACAATCAAAGGTTATCCAAGTAGACACAGCTTATTTTTCCATACTATGACATGCTGTACTATATTACAGATGCACAGAGATGACTTTTTTCCCCTTGCCTTACTTCACTTTGACTTGAAAAGATCATGTTTATGATACTCAGAAGAATTTAAAATAGTAAGTACTTTTTAGACTGATGTTCATTTTAATTTTCAGTGTTTACTTTTTGAAAAGTAGTTGCATTTTCAAAATTAAAACTCATTTTAGAAATTCACTTTCAAAATGTCAAAATGGAACACAAAGTGTTGAAAGTTCGATAGTTTTTTTATATTTCCTCAAATTTGGAATATTCATATATATTTTTGCTCAATCCACACTTGCAGGCTTTGATGCACAGTATATTTAACTGTCAATTTTTGAGGAAAAAAAAGAGAAAGAGAAAGAGAAAGCTAATAGATGCAACGAGATTGGTGCAGGAAGAAAAATCTTATCTGGCTTGAATTCTCAATTGGGCCAGAAAGAAAGCATTAAAGGGCTTGTAGTTACTGATCGATATGGGAAAGGCTAGGGATGCCCGTAGGAAGTTCAGGTTCCCAGTCACCAGAAAATATAGTCTCTGCTGGCCTGGAGGGCAGCTACTGTGTAATATGAGTGATAATTCAAAGTAACATCACAATCATGGACAAAAGCAATTTAAATGTCAGTAGGTCAATACATGCTGTATACTGAAATCCCCAGAATAAAAAATAAGATCACCTTTAATTTGCAGCTGCTGGCTTGTAAAAATTCTACTTAGAGCTGAACAGAAAAGCTTTACAGGTAATGGAGTTGATTACGGCCCAGTACTTATCTCTCTCACACAGAGCTGTTTGGGCTTTAATGTTTGCAAAGGGCTTTGAGACAGCAGCAAGGAAAGTATTATTTTTCCACATAGAGGTAAAGGCTTTCTGGATACTTGGGAAACATGTAGTGATCATTGCCTGACTTAGTAGAGTGAAGTTCATTTAAATAAATAACTGGAGAGAGAATACTATCCTCACAACAATTCGAAATGCTTTAACGAAGCTTGGAAAATTGCTTTCAGATACACCATAGTGCAGTAACAAGGTAGGTTTTTTGGTTTTGTTTGGGCTTTTTTCCCCCATTAATATATTTATTTAAATTGCCACTTAGAAAAACCCCAAAAGTAAAATGATTGAATGGCAACCCTAATTCACAAAGTTTTTCAAGAAGTTTCACAACACAGATCTGAAAGACAAGATCATGGGTTCTATCTCTGTAAAGTCCATTCACTTAAGAGTTGCATTAAGTGGGCCCCTTCCAACTCAGAATATTTTGTGATTTTGTGACTCTGTGTTAATGTGGAAGTCAGTTTTGGGTTGTGAAGGACTTTTTTTACTCCTCCCAGTCATCTTGTGATAATAAAGACTACCTAATTTTCATTTGCTTTATGTTTCCAGAAAATAAGAAGAGAATTACTTAGCTTTGATCAATACCCCACTTTGGAATCAGCAGGTGACAAGTGACAAAATTTGGTAAGATTGTGTTTTTGACAGCTCAAAGTGAAGAAGACAATTTCTCAACAAATTTCTTTTAAAGAAACAGCTATAGATACAATAGATTTTTGAAATATAAAGATATGTCATTTATTATCCATAGTATTCATCGCTTGTGAAAACTACTTTTATGATGTACTATGAGATATATATTTTCCTTTAGCAAATATTAGAGTGTGCACCTTGAAGGCAGGGAGGCCCTTCAGAGAGACTTTGACAAATTAAGGGATGGGGCAATCACCAACCATATGAAGTTCAACAAGGGGAAGTGCTGGATCCTGCACCTGGGATGGTACAACCCCAAATGTACATACAGGCTGTGGAATGAGATGCTGGAAAGCAGTGCCATGGAAAGGGACCTGGAGGTCCTGGTTGAGGTCAAGTTGAACATGAGTCAGCAGTGCCCTGGCAGCCACGAGGGCCAACCATGTCCTGGGGGGGCATCAGGCAAAGCATCACCAGCTGGTCGGGGGAGGTGACTGCCCTGCTCCACTCTGCACTGGGGCAGCCTCAACTTGAATATTGTGCGCAGTGTTGGGCTCCATGATATAAGAAAGACACAAAGCAATTAGAGACTCTCCAAAGGAGGGCTATGAAGATGGTGAAGGGCCTAGAGGGGAAACCTTATGAGGTCACTTGGCCTGTCCAACCTAGAGGAAAAGAGGCTGAGCAGAGACCTCACTGCAGTCTACAACTTCCTTATGAAGGGAAGAGAAGGGGCAGGCACCAATCTCTTCTCTGTGCTGACATATGGCAGAACCCAAGGGAATGGCCTGAAGTCATGTCAGAGGAGGTTTGGGTAAGATATTAGGAAAAGATTCTTTACCCAGAGGGTGGTTTGGCACTGCAACAGGCTCCCCAGAGAAGTGGTCACAGCACCAAGCCTGACAGAGTTCAAGAAGCATTTGGATGATACTCTCAGGCACATGGTGTGATTCTTGGGGTTGTCCTGTGCAGGGTTAAGAGCTGGACTTTTTGGGTCCCTTCCAACTCGGGATGTTCTATGACTCTACAATTCTGTGACATCTCCACATAGTTTTAATGTGATATGTGCAATAAGGATCATGTAAATGAAAATTGTTGGGATTTGGCAAGATATATTTAGTAGATGTGCACGAAGGGATAGAAACTGTCATGAGAATGTGTAAATTTTATATTTTTACCTCTCAACGTCTCTAATGCACAGCTCTCACTATATGAAATAACCAGAGAAACACTTCAAAAATAAAAATGTAGCAGAACAAGAATCTCCAAAACTACGCATGGAGGGAATGACAGTATTTCAGCCTGAATCTACTTCCTTCTGATGTTCTTGTGAACTTGTTTTCAGTAATCCCCACATAGTCAAAGATGTGTATAACTATGGCTAAATCTGATTGTAAGTGGTATAGGAATTGAATTTGTAAATATATATATTTAAAAAGAAATAAAAAATAAAGTATGGGTAAATAGGGTGATAATCTTTATTTACTTTAATCAAATCTCTACTAGACTGGTGGAACTTGGGATGCATCTCTGTAAGCTAGAGGTCAATTTTATACTGGATATCTGATCCAGAAGACCAAAATAACCAGATCTAAGACAATGTTCTTTGGACATAATTATTAATAGGCAAGAAAAATGCTTGAAATTATTATATGTTTTTAAAATGGATCAATAATAAATAAACTCTACATACACAGTCATTTCAGCATGACATCACTGAGAAAGTTAAGAAGGTACAAATCTGCCCTCTAAAATAAAAGAAGAAAAGAAAAGAAAAAAAAAATGAAGTCTCTATGAAAAAAAATCTTGTACTCAGATTTTATGTCAAAATAAGGAGAATAATAGCCACTCATTGCTTATAAAATTTGCTTTCCTCATACTTTTCTGGTCAGGTCTTTCACCTTATGTTCAATATACTTGACACTGCAGTTGCCTTGTGTCTCATCTAGCACCCTATTTTCTCTTACCTTTCCAACATGCAGTGGTTTCCATTTAAAACATGTGGCACATTGCAGTGCCATCTATGTACATGTGAGTTCCCACTCATAGGCCCAGCTGAAGCTAGATGGCTTAAGTGGGAGTAAAATGGTTACAGGTTATGGCACTCTGCCCAGGGGGCACTGTTAAGACTATTATAACAGACTAGCTCAAGCATTCATATGTTGTCTTACCCCATTTCTCCTAAAGTACATGCAAAACTGCCCTGATCATATACATTTTGAATATAAAATCTCAGCAGTATTTTGAATCTCAAAGAAGATAATACTTATTATTTTACTTGTCATGTTGAACAGGAATTATTGTAAAATACCAAATTAATACATTAGGTCTTCTTGTTAAGTGCAATACTCACCTCTATGACTTACGCACAGGAAAACATAGGAGTCATGAAATATACAGGCTTCTTCTCTTTGCTTACCCTATAATTATTGCTTCCATATTTCAAGACCAGTTATATCGTATATCTGTGATAGATCTCTTTATAACTGTGCAAAAACTTCCTCTAAGAAATATTTTTCCTCAAATATTACAATAATATAACAATTTGTTTACATTTTTTCTACAACAACAATTTTTTTTTTTCTTAGTGAGAATGGACCTCATCTTTTTAAGGAGTTGTTCGTTTTTTAACTCTACATCTCTCAAATCCATGAAGAAATAGGTCTGCAGACTAACATAACTTAAGTGACAGTGAGAGAATTATCCCAGACTTTAAAGATGTCCTGATAGCCTATCAGTTGGTATCAGTTTTCTGTCTCTTGAGTGCTGCAGAGCATGTAATTTATTCTGATAGGCAGATGGATGTGTGAGTTTGATCTGCTGACACAGTACTAATAACCCCATTAGACCCAAAGATTAATGATGTATTGTGCTTCATGCAGGCCTCCCTCATCCATCATGTACCTGGTTATCAGGGCCAGAAAAAAACCAAGATCTTTAATGTAATCAGTCAATAGCTTTGTTAATCTAATTGCCAGTAATAATAGTCTCACTGGTAGAAAGGATTCCATTCACAAGCACCCCATATTTTTTAATTACTGTCTTTCACATTTTTCCTTGTTAGTACCTAGAGAAATACATATTTTGATCTATTATTTCAAGCATTTTGCTCTGAAGGGCTATTTTGGTCTGTGAAAGCTCCTTCAAGACTTTACAGTACAGCAAATGACATGAACTGTGAGATAAAAGTCAAGAGCAAACCAGCTTGTGGGAAGTTTTAATCTCACAGACTTAACAGGATATCAAGGGTACCTACCAGAAACTCAGTAAACCTAATGGACATGCTTCATTTTTAATAGTACTGCAATTTCAAAAGTTTGGAGATAAAGTGTATTCCATTACGAACTATTTATATGAGGTCTGATGAACTACTCTATCTTCACCGAAGTCTTAACATATATCCTGGGTGAGTGTGAGGAAGAGGGTGAGCGTTGTGAAAGGAATGAGTTGTAATGGGCAGCACATACAGGCAATCGGCTTCTGTAGTGGTTAAGAGGCATCACCAGCATCACTTGGTAATTCACTAGATAAGCAATCACCAAATATAGTAAGGCAATACTAAGCCATTTGCGCCAGGAGCACAAACAGCAAACATTTTTGTGTTTGTGAAGTCTTATTCCAGTAGAAAGCATGGTGAAAATTGAGGTTGACTCCATCAGAGCAACGATGCCATTTAGAGATGTTGATGGCGGAGAGGAAACAGTATGATTGCTTGGTTTAGAATTCATGAAGACATGGCATAAAATTCCTTGGAACACATCCTGCATACTGCCTAATGGCAATGCACTTGAAAGACTTCATATGTCATAGGGAGACAAGCAACTTGGATTCAAAGAATTCAGTTCCTGGGTGATCTGTCACATTCTCAAAATCTGCTACAATATTAGACTAGTGAGACATACATTCACATGTTTTCATTCTAAGTTTCCCTCATTTTCATTTTATCCAACTTCCAACTTATCTGCTGGAACTGTCAAGAATGAGAGATCTTCTCCCCTTACATAGATCTATAAACTGGGATCAAACCACCTCTCAATTTTCTCTCTTCCAGGCTGATCTCTTTACATCTGAACCTGTTTTCCAGGTCTCCCAGTCCTCCTTTCAGAACTATATTATTTTACAGTGGTGGCTGACTTTAGGCAAGCCTTTAGAGTATTGTCATTACTCATTTACAAAGAGCTGTCAATTGTTACTGTTCAGTGGCATTGCAGAAGAAAATATGGGTATCAGTCTGGGAAGCAGTCGGAGGGGCACTGACACAGCTCTTGGGTAATATTTGTTTGACAAAGTCTATGAGATCATCAGGATTTTGAGGTGGTTTCCAAACTCTTGGTTTAATCAGATGCCAAGTCATATAGAATCATGTTTGCTCATTATGGCTCAGTCCCAGAAGATGCCATGTAGAGTCCCTGGCCTCTGGGTTTGCATGAGACTGCTCTCTGCTTTGGTGCTGTGTACACACAGGATGCTGTCATGGATTGCAGCTCTCAGAACACACTGTATAGACAGCATATCTCAGACATAACACACTGACACTTATTTCCTCCTCCACCCTGCAGGTGGGCAAAAGATGATTATGAATAACTTTCTTTTAATTAAGAAACCTGATAGTTTTATTCATGTTTTAGAAACAATATTTCCTTGAAGGAGAGAAGCAATTGCGTTAAAGAGAATACTATGAGAAGGAATACAGCCAGCTTCTTAGTTAATTTTAATAGCGTCTTGCTTAAAGAAATATATTATCTCTACATTATTTGAGTGAAAAGGAAAAAAGATTTTTTCAACCTTTAATTAAACAAATATGCAAGACTTGAACAAGATCTCACCATCTTCTTTGTGCTTTCTTTGTATTGAAATGCATAATAGTTTCAATAAAGTGGCATCAATAAAGTTTCATGATTGCCACTTTCATATTACTTTTAAATTGAGATAAATTATAGTTGTATTCTTTAGCTTAATTTTAAACAGCTACATTACAACTATTACATAAAGTCAAAGGTTTAGTTAAGTAGAAAATGAGGGGAACTACCTTTTATTAATTGCTAAAAATCAAATTAATTTGCCTTTTCACCTAAGGATATTCAGAGATAAATATAATGAATTCATATACAAGAAACCTTACTGTTAAATATTCTAAATAACTTCTCTCATCAATATATTTTTATTTTTTAAAATATTTTAGAGCTTGTTCACTTCCTAAACCTGTCATAATCACATTAATGAATAGATAAATGTACACTCAAACATAATTTTATAAAATTGGATGTTTATTTTCTCTTTAAAATAACTAGTAACCCCAATTAATGAGCAGCAGAATCAATTTCTATATTCACTATACTGATTGTACATCAAGTAAACTTTTCTGACATGTTCAAATGTCTTGTTCATGTTTCTGCACAGATATGACACCTTAAGAGGGTCAGCAAGATAGTAATTACCAGTTGGGTATTCCTTTTCCAGAAACTCCATGGCTTCCACATTTGCCAACAATCTCTGGGGTAGTGTTAGATTAGGACTTCAGCACTCACAGGGTGGCCCTCTCTTAATTATGCAGGTGGCAGGAAACTGCTGTCTCACCTTGCAGTTGTTGAAGTTGTCTGACTTCAACAGAGCTACCTCAATTTACCACACTCTAAGATGTGGTGATATATCTAAAATCTGCTTCTCTTGTTAATAGCTCCACTGGAGAAAGACATCAGCTCTACATCTATAACTGGCTGCTATAGACATATATTTATTTTCCTTTTTTTTAAAATTATTTTTTATTTTGTATTACATATACTTCAGACATGCAATGCATTTCATTGTACTTGGTATTCTTCATTTTGAATAACATAATTTAATTCCTTGTTGATTAATGGAGTTTAGTTTGAATGTTAGGTGGGCTAGGACAAGGTGGCAGGAATACAAAGCATTTAATAGTCCCTGTGGGAGATTCCAGATGAAACTCTTCACAGAACTTGCCAAGATTTTTGCATTTTCAGTCAAAATCCTTCTAAAACTTCCAGCAACATCTAGCTTAAACTTTGCACACAGGCAGGTTTAAATTCTTCATATGAAGAATATCAGAGTGCAGAATCTAAAAAAAGTTAAAAATAAAGAAGATACAAGTCTCTTTCCTTGTAATAATTTCTGTAAAAGGGAAGTGACTCATTCTCCCTCTTTGCCCTTGCAATATCCCACAAACATATTATCTATTACTACTTTTAATTCATGTAGAAAATCTCCTGTTTCCTGTTTGCTTCCAAGAGAGCAGCACTTTTACTGATGCCAAATGACATTTGAGCAGTTCCTATTGTGACTGTCTACAAGGCTTTGAGAATCTCAAATAGGGTTTGGCCGGTCAAGAAGCCTGCCTTTGGTTTGACACAAAGATATCTCTAAGCTATTTTTACAAGTGTGTCTTCATATGAGTCGTCTGATTTCTACTGGATTATGGCAGTACCCAGAGTTAAATCTGTGTCAAAAATGCTTTGCTGGGTTGGAATAAAATAGTCATTAAGATTCTCAAAGAATAGAGGCCAAAGAAGCAGTGCTGATGTCACCCATCTTACTATGAAAGTCCATAGAGATTTTCCCCCCACTTCTCCTACTGTCTTTGTTACCTCCTCTTGCTGTCATAAAGCATCAGCATAGGGCAGATATCCCTAGTGGAGAGGCCTGAGGAGAACCCAAAATGCAACTACAGGAGCCAGTGGTGGAAATCCCAATGGCTCTTTAATGTGCTGGGCCCAGCATATAACAAGGGGCAAAAAGCAACTTCATCATCCCAGACCTTCATAGGAAAAGAACTGTGACAATTGGAATCACTGTTATCTCTGCTCCCTCTTCCTGCAGTGGGTACTCACCTGCTGTGAAATTGGCAATATCCGAAGTTCAGTCAAATGCAAACTACAGAAATGGAAACAACTGAGATAAATATTTGCTTCCTAATCCCTGTGAGTGACAGGAGACTTTAGTAGCACTTGCAATGGATTGAAAAACAATTCAGGCTACTAAAATCCCTTCCCCCAAATATAAAAATAAAATCCTACCCTCTTTAACTGTTCATCAACCTAGGTGAGCTCCAGGAGGATCCAGGGACATTTCTTGTGACTATAATCTTGTGACAATAGTGCAGCTGTTAACGTTGCATTGACTATTTTTGGTGGCTTCTAATGCTCCATGCTCCAAAAAAGTCAGAAGCAAGTGTTGTAAAGGAGAAGATGGAAGCAAACTGCTCCTTTGTCACAGGTGTTTTTTTCAGTGGAACTATCTCTGGCTAAAATACAACAAGAGATTATATGAAGGTAGAAAACTGAATAGGTTTTTTATTTATTATTACATAGTCACACTTCTGGGACCCGCTTACCCTGAAGTAAGAGATTTCCTACAATGAGTTTCAAACATCACCATTTTCACACACAAATGAAAGATCCACTCTCCAATTCTTTCCCACACTCTGTTTACCATAAACCAGGGCATTTAGGCTCATAGATGACCTTTACAGAAGTACATTTTTATTTTATATATGATTACTCTTGTACGTGCACTTTCTAGATATAGAAACAGATAGGGAGGGCAAATTTACATACCTCTCAGCCAAAGAAGAGGGGATAGTGAGGCAATGAAAAGGAGAACTTCCTAAATCGGTTTTACCATGGCATACAAAGACCACCACAGCAATGTAGTCTACAGCATGTGAATTCTCCATACTGCCTATGGCAAATGCTCATTTAAACATCAGCATGATTCTGGCTACATATTGCAGCCAATATATGTGTATGCAGTAACAGCCGACAAGTTACTGAAACTAAAACTGCTGACTGCTTTTTAAAGTCTCTTTCATTGATTTTGTGTAAACCATAAAGAACTGCATTTGATTACCTGGCAAATCCACATTCTAATGCTTTAACTTTCCACTATAAGTTTGTAACACTCACCACTATACAGTTGAAATTAACTTGGGATTTATTAGGCAGAAAATATCTCCTGGAAAGGAAAAGATGAAATATCCTATTGCTACTGACTTTTCCTAGAATGATAATTTTATATTCTGGTTTTATACAAGGCTGAATTTTCATCCAGATGAATAGAGTTGCCCTTCTAAAATTTGTGAAGGAGTTTATACCACACATGCCCTATCTTTCATAATGGATTCATACAACAGATGTCTCTGCCTTTCAATAAACAAGCAGATGTTTGTTCACAATTTTGTTCAAGGAAATCCTGACAATGTCCTTGACAAAGGACCATCTCATTCTTAAACTTGTCCCTTGCAAAGAAAGCATCTTAAGTTACTACGCATTTTTGTCTCAAGCATATCTGAAAGATATTGAATCACCCTTTCCTTGCACAGTTCTGTACACTGTTTTCCTTAAAATACTCTTTTTTTTTTGTGCCCTCTGCAAAAAAAAAATGTCATATCTGACAGAAAAATCATGGTTTGCTGATGAAATTGTGGGAGGTTCATCCCTCCTCCTCCTCCCCTCCAAATGAAAAGTGAAGAGCAAATTAAGAAAACACAAGCAAAAGTGAAGTCAAACAAAACTGAAGCCAAATACTTTCTGGGCAGGTGTAGCAAATGCTTTTCCAACTACTTCTCAATTTGAACTTGAGGTTATAGAACATACAGGTTCTGACTATGTTAAAAAATAGCCATTCTCTTTCACAAGGTTGCATAAGGAATGTGTCACTCTCCAGTGGAAAATCTGAGCTGAAAAGTCAGTGAAAAAGTTTAGCTATAGTTCCACCGCTACAATTAGGGGTGTCTACAGTTCTAAAGTTTTGCAGTTTTTCCACCATTAAGTACCTTCCAATTTACATTTAATTCCCCTCACCGTTAATGTGTATTAGTAACAGTTCTCCTTTCCTCCAGTGCTCTCCCTGAACCCTGAGAGCAGGCAGATATGGCAGAATCTCATTAATGTTGTCTTGGTTTGAGGGGAAAAACCAAAAATGTTTACCCACAAGCGGGGGAGGGGGCCTCCTCCACAATAATCACACCACTCTTTATCAAATTTAAGAAAAGGAACTTTAATACAAGAAAGATAACTGTTCTTAACTGATATATATATATGTAAACAGACCAGAGCAAACCGCTTCCCCAACACCACAAGAGAAAAAAAAATACCAACAAAACCCCCCAAAACCAGCAGGTTTCCTCCTGGAGAAAAGTTATACTTATGGCAGTATCAGTGTCCCAGCCCGGCTGGCGGCAGGGCAAGTTCCCAGATGAACTCTGTCTCTCTGTGTCTCTTGTCCCAAATCAAGAAGGAAAACTGTAAGTGATGAACGGCTGCGTGTCCTGGAAAAGCAGCTGAACTTCTCTCTCCCAGGTCACTGCCCCAGCCGGGGCGGGCAGGCCGTGACTCTGCAAGCAGCGGTGAGACTGGAGCAGAGACCGGGGCCCCGGATGCAGGAACCAGGAGAACAGCCGTGGCAAGAAGAAAAGAAGCGGCTCACCAAGAAGCAGCAGCAGCAGCAGCAAACAACGAGCAGCCAGGAGCAGTCCGGGCAGCCAGCAGCAGCCAGGAGACGACTTCTCCTCTCCCCAGCACAAACACACACGCACACACCCGCTCCTGCGTTCCGCCCAGTTTAGAAAAAAAATCCCCAAAACCAAAAGAGACAGCCTGCTCCTACCCAACGGATCAAGAAGAAGACAAGAAGAAGATGGTAGCAGTTAACTACTTCTTTTTGTTAACTAATGGCATGGACAGTTAGTGGCAGGGGAGAGAATTTACATAATAATTCCAAACTACAACAGATGTTTAAAGAGCAAGATGTTAGGACTGTTGACCACGTAGGATGGCAGAGGTTGGCAAAAAAGACATACCCTGTTTTCTCTGAACTCTGAAAGAGCAAAGAAAGACAGTAATTTTGTTGGACAAGGAGTAGAACACCAGTAAATTTTCATCTGCTGTCACCTGCTTGACAAGGTGACTCAGGCTAAAGAGCACACATTGGGAAGATGAATTTGCTGTTTTTCTAAGAAATTTTGAACTGTCACCCTTGGGCATTGCATAAACTTAAACAAATTGTTTCCAGACGCCAATCTTAGAGCATGATATCCATCAGATTAACAGACCGTAATCCAGCTTTAACGCAGTCAGGCACAAAATATTCTTAACCACAAACTTTAACCATGATGTATATAAAGCATTTAGAAACAAAATATGTACATTAGAATTTTGTGTACATTCTGATTTTTTTTGTTGTTGTTGTTCTGAGGAATGTTTTGTTGGGGTTTTTTTGTTACAACAGGAAAAGACCTCAAGCCACTGGATAAAGGTGGTCTAGTTTACAACTGCATCTTCATAATGGTGTCTCTGCTTAAACATCTCAGATTTGAAAATTAGTCATAAATGCGTGCCCATTCCAATGTCTACAAAAAAATGTACATGTAGGACTGAATTAGAAACAAAACCAAAAAATCAGAGTCACTATTTGCCATGAAAGATATTCAGAAAAAATTTTGCTATATACATTATATATTTAGTAAGACTTGTTCTTGTCTTCCAGGAACACATAGAGCAGTAACTGGAAGTAAGATGAAAAATTGTGGTTTGTGCTCTGCATGAACTTGAAGAAAAGGTAAAATAAGCCTACTAATCCTCCCTTGATTTTTCCAGCCTGTTAAGTACCAGTTACAGCACAGAGTCACTGATGGTTGTGATGATTCAGATTAGGTGACAGACAGCAGCGATACTGCTGAACTGGTTTTACAGTGCCTTCAGGTAAGTCCTTTGTGTCTCACAATAAAGGCAGCTGCATTAAGTGACATCTAAAAGCATTACATTCCTCGCTGGCTGTGCTTGGTTCTGTTGCCTACCTTATTGCTAGAGCAATGCATGGTTCACAGAATGCTCTCAAGTGCAAGTAGTTGCTGTACTTGGTGACTTCTGAAACTTATTTTCAAACTTCCTCCTACCTTATAATCTGTTTGCACCCTACAACATCTCTTGTCCATCAGTTTGAAGACTGCATGGCTTCTTGTGGGCATTGCTGCTTTCACGGAAACATGGTGAGACTGTAGTCATACAACCAAGAGGTGAGAAAACTGAGGTGGAAAATCCCAGTTTATTTTTTCCCACCCTATTTAAGACATCTGTCTATATAGGTTACACCTTTACTTCAGCATGCATTCACACACATATCATAAGGCAGATCATTACCCAAGGTCCTTCTGATGGGACTTTAAAAACCCAGTTTCTTTATGGATATTGATATCACAGAATCACAGAATGGTTTGGGTTGGAAGTGACCTTAAAGATCATCTAGTTCCATCTTCATGGGCAGAAACACCTTCCACTAGAACAGGTTGCTCAAAGCTCCATCTAAACTGGTCTTGAACAATTCCAGGGATGGGGCATTCACAGCTTCTCTGGGCAACTTGTCCCAGTGTCTCACCACTCTCACAGTAAAGATTTTCTTCCTAATACCTAATCCAACCCAACCTTATTTCAATTTAAAGCCATTCCTCCTTATCCTGAAACTATGTGCTCTTGCAAAAGTCCCTCCCCAGGCTTCTTATAGACCCTCCTCAAGTACTGGAAGATTCTATAAGGTGTCTGGTCTGATCTCCAGTCACTTTTACCCATGTTACCCTTGTCCTAATCCAGTAACAGCTGCAACCACTCAACCATTTAACAGAAAGAATAAGTCAGTATTCACTGTTCCTTAGCAGTTCCAGACAAGAAAGAAAATAGAACAGGTCTGTTCCTAAATATGGTGACATAAACCTGGTGTGGCTATTTCCTGTTGAGCAATTGCTCTCAATATAAAAAGAATCTTTATTCTGTTAGACGGAATTCTTTTTCCCAATCAGAAAGAAAAGTAGTCATCTTTAAAACCAATAAACCACTACTTACTGCTACTTCCAAGTAGTTTTCTCTGAAAATAAAAAAATGCTACCTTCTGCCATTTAATGCAATGTATTTTTTCCTGAAAGGTACAGTATGTTGCCCACTATCATGCTTTTTCTGTTATACTTTCTTTAGCAGAGTAACTTTTAATCCTTGTGTCTCTTAGGAATAAGTGGATGAAGCACATGTTCCTTAAATAGAGTCTCTGAATTATTCCTACATGACCTGCATTAGAGCTCTCCAGATTGTGTAGCTTTTTTTCTGGAAACCTGCCAAGGTCAAGGAAAGACAGGAATTATTTCAAGCCTGTATAGTTCTTCAGAGATAAATATAATCTGAGAGATTTAAATTTTTGCTCAATGTAGACTTTTCACTTAAGACTGTTTTTACTAGGTTTCATCATCCTACTCCCTCTTCCTTGGGAAAAAAAGTTCACCTCCTGCAACATTTTACTGTTTTATTTTTCCATTGAAAGAAAGGCAGAAACATAAGTAAAAGGAAGTAGGAGAAAACTCACAGCTAAAGAGATGTAGGGCCCAGGAATCTCTTCACATATTTTTTGTGCTTGACTGCTCTCAAAGTTTGCAACAGAAGGGATGCTGGGAGGCACATTCAAAGTCTGCTAACCAATCTAGGCATTGGGGTGCCACAAAACTGTCTCAGTAATCTCAGCTTTACTGAAGGTCAATGGCATGCAAGATTTTAAGTCAAATCCAAATCCAGACCTTAGGCGGTAATTTGGTGCCTAGGAAAACTTTACCTATTGATCAGTCAGTGAAAAAGGAAAACAAAATCAGAAAAACTGGTTTTGGCTCTTCTTACTGTCCCATTTCTCACTATGATATTTGTACTCATTAAACCATACTTTTTCAAGGGGAAAGCAGGATGGAGAGACAGTTAATGGTAAATAACAAAGTCCTGATCAATGTCTGCTGAAAATAAACTGTAACCACCGTAGTGAAACAATGCAATAACACAGCAGCTGTCCTATTTTTTAGTCCGTGACACTCCTGAAACATATACCCACAAGGCAGAGCATCAGCTTTCCTGGTAATATTCCAGAGTCAAGCAGGCAGACATTCCAATTTAAACCAGTTACACCTGAAATCCCTTTTGCTTAACACTTGTTCAGCCACCTTCTAGATAAAGGGCTATCAATTCCTATAATAAGTCATGAAGAACTTCCTACAGTTTGAACACAGCTTTTCCCTGGCCTGAATAGAAAACTCCCTTAGATATCTGCAGCAGCACCGCAGGATTACAGTGTGCAGATGACCACATCATATGTGATTAAAGTCAGGTACAGGGGAACTATGGTCAGGGCCTCCAGAACATGCTCTCTGAGGCCACTGATTTGTATCAGCAGGTTATCACACCTTCCTCAGATAGACTAATTAACCACAGGTAAGAATAACTGCTGCCACCAGAACCAAGACTGGCAGCTCTCACATCAAATGCTTATCCATGGAAGTAGCTGCCCTCAGTTAGGTCTGTTAAGCAGCATTACCAGCTGGAAACCCATCAATTTTTAGTTTATCCCAGCCAGCTTCTAGCCATTTTTAGGATTTTTTATTGTTGAATCTGTCTTTTCATAGAATGGATACTGTGCTCAAACATGAAATGTAGCTGTAAAGGCTTTGCCCTCATGTATCTTTGTTAAGAACTGAGTCTAAATAATTGGTGTGTGTCTATGTGTGGTGTCCAGGGAGTAGAGGCGTGGCCTTGGCAGCCAGCACTACCCCAGCAAAAGCAGTGTGAGAGTTCTACAGCCTGGCTGATGTGTACAAGAGAATTAATTAAGAGTTTAAACAGATGCAGAGCATACATGAGTTTGAACAGATGCAGAGCATGCATACATGTTCATCTTTAATGGCTGAAGAGAATACATAACTCCATGAATATTTTGGTAGAAGGAGGTTTTTGGTCCTATGAACTTGTGAGAAAGGCATTGCAGACACTAAGAAAATGTCTAAATCTATCTATTAGTTTCTCTATTCACACCGTGTGGTATGTACACGAAATACCTGTTTAGTGATGAGATCTAATAACTAAGTCAACTTTCTGAAGAATTTTTCCAATGTTGTTTGTTTTACTTGTGGAGCTAATCTTTATACTTTCTACTCCTTTTGTAATAGCAGACTCCATTTAAAAAAAAATCTTACTAAATTTCCTCCAACAACAGATTTATTTTTCAGACATCACTTGTTCAATAAAATGGAGAGGAATATGTGGCTTTATGCAGAAGATAAAGGATTGCAAAAAGTTGTATTGACTACTCTGCAGTTATGCACTTTTGATTTCAACTTAGTATGGGCACTCTCTCATCCTAATGGATATGAAGACCATGAAATTCAGATGACTGACTTTTGAGGTCAAGCTCTGTGAACCCATGTATAATAAAAAAAAAATCCTACTGTACCCTTTGTAGGAAGGCCTGATAAATTTACACCATCTGTGCTGGCAATTCATTTCTCGAAGGTATGAAAGAATTCATTTAATTCTGTTTAAGACTTGACACTCTCTAGTCCTATGATTTAGTTTTAGGTAGTTCTGTGAGAAGCAGAGAGTTGGACTTGGTGGTTTTTATGGGTTCATCCAAAGTGGAGATATTCTATGATTCAGTGAAGATTTTTTCCTTACTACACAACCATTACCAGTAAAGTTGGGTATTTTTTTTTTTATGTTTTAACTCCTACATAAGAAGTTCACTAAAAATTAAACGATGTTCTAGATTTGCTGGTTATGAAACAGAAATTAAATAATTATCTGTGAATAATTAAGCTCTTATTCATATTTGCAAGAGACTCTAATTTTATTCCCATTATTACTTGTAGATCTGAGTCCAGCCTTTGGTCTGGCTTTTGTTGTGCTCCAAAGTATGTTCTTCAATTCTAGAAATTCTGAGATATCAAAATCAATTAAAAGGAAATAGCCTGCAACCTATATCTTGTACTTCTGTCTCAGTAATGCAGAATAGTTACAGATATATGTAAAACTGTTAGGTTTATCCACTGCTGTGTGTTGCTTACAGTTCAGTGTTTTGCAACTACTGAAAGCATAATTCAATAGATTAACTAAAGTTATCTCCTGGAAAAAATATTTTAGTTGCCATTTTGACTCAAGCTAGTGCAGTGAAGAAAGACTGCCATTAAATTTAATGTTTATGCTGAATTGGATATAAAACACCATATATAGCTGAAGAAATTTTGAAAAGATCAGCAGTTGTGATATGATTGAATTCCATGTTGTTGTTTTTTTTCAGCAGCCTCATCATTTCACATTATATACACCCAGTGTATATAACAGCATAGACTACTAGCTTGGACCACAAGCTGAATCAAAAATCATTCTGAATTGCATTTATCTTGGGCTTTGCCACACATGAGAAACAAAATTACTTCTATAACAATATTTCTTGTATCATTTACCATCAGTTTCCTGTCTTTTCAGGCTGCTTTGTTTCTCTTTACTACTGATTTTAAGCCTAGCTGTGCAGGTGCTGGAAGCTGGCATTCAAAAGACCTATTCTTTGTTTTGCTGCTAACTCACTTGTGTGACCTTTGGTAGGTTCATAAATCTACCTTTGTTTCAGTTTACTTGCATCTAACATTGCTGTGATAAATAGATGTTGTGTTTTGTTGAACTGAATTTCAAGATATATTGACCCAATAATCAATAATTTACCAGCTAATAATAAATCTTAATATAGATTCAATAAAACAAGAAGTCAGAAGGACTGCTCAATCCACTCTTGTTACACTCAGATGGACAACTTTACTCAAATTCCATCCAAACCCCAGAGGTATCTGGAGAGATGCTTTCAAGTTTGCACTAAGTCGGATACACAGACTTCATGAAATCATGGGTTAAATTCCTAACAACTTCAAATAAACCTTTTATCCTTTCAAGTGCCAATCAGGATAGGTTCATTTGCAAATACAGTCTAATTGTTTAACCTTATTCCAGACCTTTGGGACCCAATTATCCTGCTGCTTGTAGGAGTGAAACCTAATTACCATTTTTTTAAAATAAGATTAAGCGATACTTGTAATTGATGTCAGGAATTTAATTTTTTAAACAGATCTTTAGCTGCCATGGTTCTACTGAATCAACAGCATGCTGATTCACACACACACACACACACACACACACACAGACACACACATCCCTTCTTAACGTGTTTGCTGGTTATTTTCCACTGATAAGACCTTTTGATAGGAGGCTGTTTTATTATTACTGATAGAATTTTCAAAAAATAACACCTTTTAACCTTCCACAGAGTGTGCTTTCAACTCCATCCTAGTCAAGCCAGTTTGAGCACAGGAGACATCTAATCACCAGCAGCAAGTTTTTTGTACATTTTACACAAAGGAACTAGAGAGTCTGAAAGAACTATTCCTCTTGAAAATTCATGTTTCCTCAGCCTGACTGTTTCTGGTACTTCTACTCAGTTCCGTCCATCTCCAAAATAAATCATAGCAGTCAGAGAAGGCATAGAGTAGAGCATTATAATCCAGTTACAGTTAATGACCTTATTCTTTACCTCCTTCTCTTGAGGTGAGTTAAACATTAAACTGTCACAAGTCATGCCTTGACCTTGGGAAACTGCACAATCATTGACATGGTTCCTGATGCAGCGTTCCCAATATCACATTAAGTTTAATATCTGTCCAGCTTTCTATTTGCTTATGAAGCTTCCTGTAACTCTAAATGCTAGCATAAACTCAACCTCATGTCCCCCCTGCTTTGAGACAAAATCTGCTGTAACTATGTCATACTTTTTAAATGTCTGTCTAAAGTTTTCTGCCAGGACATTTAGCAATAGAGGATCTAAGCCACTTCAGCTGCTCCAATATTGTAGAGGAGATTTGCCCCTCTTTCTTTGTTCAACCCTTTGGTGTTACAGTGTTCTTGCTGCAAACCTCCACATAAAGGGCTGCTTTTGCTTCACCATCTCTTACTATGCCCAGGAGAACTCTGCAAGCAGGATATAGCTCATGTAATGGGTAAGAACTGTTTATAGGCTGATATGTGCAGTTACCAAGACAAGCATTAATATCTTCATCACACATAATAAATCTGTGTCAGCTGGGGGATTATCAGTCAGGACAAAAAGTATTAACATTCTTTGCTTCTTGGAACATCTGGGTTGCTGTTTCCTAATTCCCTACCTTTTTCCTAGATTTCTGTCATTAGTTTTGCCTTTGAGTCCTCGAAATAGTAGTCACCACCATCTCAGCAACTTCACTTGTCTATAGTCACATTTCTTGTCTTGCATAGTTTAGAAGCTCCATGAAAGCCATGCCTTGTAAGTGCATTTTGGAAAATATTACTGGAAACAGTATAAAAATGCTAAATACAACCAATGTGTATATGATTGAACCTGTTTCTCCTATATGGAATGCCCCTGTTAACGTTTCATAGCTAATAGACATTTCACATGATTTGGTATACACAGCTATAGTCTGACCACTGTACCATTTCTCTATTATTTTCCAAATTCTTATGAGTAAATTGATTGATTGCTTTGGAATTCTCCCAGAAGGTAAAGTTAATCTGATTTGTCTGCAATTCATTACATCCAAAGTTCTGAAGAATAAGCACTGTATTTTCCTTTTCTAGTCTCCTGATATCACCTCTTAAAGACAGAAGTTAAAAATTCTGATTGCTTCAGACAGTTATCTAACAGTCCTACAGTGTTGTCAAAAATGTAAAAACTTGCCCTACATAACACTGCATAAAAATCCTTTATCTGTAGCACCCACTCCTTCATTCTGGAATATACGCCCTGGATACATATTCACCCTGTTTCAAACCAGGTATTAGCAGTCCCAGTAAAGTCCCTAATTAAATCAGGGGTTTCTAATCCTAGGAAATGAAACTAAGGCAAAAACCCCTAACTCTGACAGTTAATACATTTAATATAGCTAGCAAAAATTACTTCTATTGATTTAGTGTGATTCCCTACACACTCATAACGTTCTTTCTTTAAATTCAGACCTTGATCCAAAGCCAACTGAAGCCACTGATTAATTTGGGATCAAGATTCTTGCATAATGCTTTAACACCAGTCAAAGACCAGTTGTAGAACAGATAAGACCAAACTTATGAGCAAGCCTGTTGTGATATGTGAATTTTCAAAAATTCTCAGTGCTGGATAGCTAATAGATGGTTGTGAACAACATTTTTTAGATAGGAAAACAGAGTTGGACTTTGGGTAGTAGGAGTTTAGATAAGTTTGTTTCCTTCTTCCCTAAAGTCCTTCTAAAAAGGTCACAGTGATAAAAATAGAGCTGCCTTCTTTTACAGGGATTTTGCTTGAGAGCTCAATTTATTCAGAAATCAAGACAGATTGATGCTGTTCCCTGGGAATGCAGATAGGCATATTTTAGACAATAAACCAGGAGCCCTTATCTGCTGAATTTTGTCTTTTCAATGTATCTATCCTATGCTAATTTTAGGTCTGCATTCTCTGTATCCTGCCGTGTTTTGTTTTTCCTCCCATTCAGCTCTGATTTCTCATTAAGGCATGTCCTTTTAGCATATATTTTGTACTTATGATGCATCTGTTCTCATTTTGCTCCTGCAAGTGCCTAAACGATAGCTAAATGCATCTGTAAGGACAAGTGCTGAACAGGTGCAAAACAAGACCACGAGTAATGAAAGGAGAGGAAGAAATCAGACACTAATTTTTGCTCTGTCAGGATTTGCCCAATATATGTATAGCCATTACACAGGCAATACAAATGTCTCACTTTCACAGTTCCGAATCTTCTTTTAAAAAAGAATCTTTCTGGAGCTAATTTGGCATAAGAAAATTTGGTAGGAGAAGATAATTCCTTCCCTCATGCTGTTTTGACAGAGATTCAGTACTATAGCTTATGGAATTTTACAGGGGACCCAGATTTTCTTTGTTAGTAAACACAACAAGCAATGCTCTCAGGCACATGGTGTGATTCTTGGGGTGTCCTGTGCAGGCAAAGAATTGGACTTGATGATCCTCATGGGTCCTTTCCAGTTCAGCATATTCTATGATTCTAAAAGAGAAAATAAAAATTAAAAAAAAAATTATAAATTGTAGTTAAATTATTTGAAAACAAAACACAACCCACTGTACTTTAATTTTATATTATTTTACACTTTCCAAAGCAAAGAAGTTTTGTCTGTTTTGAGAAAACTTTGTGCAGATGTATCAATTTCACATATTCCATAAATGAGTATTTTTTACTTACTCTAATCTCAGTGATACAAACTGGATAACTGAGCAATGAAATGTTCTTTTTATTTTGTTCAGCAACATAAAATGCCAATTGACTGTCATTCTCTACTTAGTGTTATGGCTTTGAACTGTGTTCAGCCTCCAGGACAGCAGGATTTTCAGGACTGTGACTACAATACCTTAGTAATCCCTTTTGAGAACAGGCCAAAATAAAATCTCTGTAGTCCAGTAGCCAAATGATAGGTGGGAGGGAAGAGGGAGGGAGTTCAAATAGACAAAATCTGACCACTTTTTGCTGAAAAGAAGAATCTAGGAAAAAAAAAACAACAACAAAACAATTTTGAGCAGAGTAAATCTTTTGAGTCCCTTTCACGCACTTCCAGGAAGCAGAATTAATTAAGAGATCAGCTTGCAAATTATAGAGACATCAATGATTTTCTGACCTACACCCCAGTCAGTTGGGTACTTCACCTGCATGAGTTCTCTCTGCCTGAGATAAGTTCAAGGCCCATCTCACAGAAGCATGTCCTAACTATTGAGTTACTGGCTGTCAAGCCTTCCCAGTCCTAGCTGCATGCCAAATTTATTTGATCTGCCTCTGGACCATGTGCAGCTCAAGACTGAAAGGTAGATCACCCAGCACAAGGTCCCTGGGCTAATCTGAGTCCCTTTTGTTGATAAAGTTCCATCTTGTATTTTAAATAGTTCAGTGGTCATTGGAAGCAAGGTGAATTTTCTAGTCTAGAAAATCACTGAGTCAGAACCTGGCTTAGTATTTCAGATTATGAAGGAATGTTTAGGTGTTTTTAACAAGGAGGAAATATCTCAGGAGAATCCATCTTCTCCGATCCATGGCTATTAGGTAAATGCTTTGCAAGTAGCCACAGGAATAGTAATTTTATGAATCTCATGTGGAAAGGTTTTTTTGTTGTGATTATTTTTATCAGACATTTTAACAAACCCTGAAACCAAAATCAAAATAAAGAAAGAAACCCTCTACCTCCACCGCCCCCAAACCCGCCCCCTCCCAAAAAAAAACTATCAAAAAAACAACATCAAAACAAACCCCAAACAAAAAACCACTATTTGCAAATACTTTGGGGAAAATTACACTGGATAAGAAACTCTTTGCATCATACTACTGTGTAAAATCGAAACAGAATACTCAGGGTTATGCTGAGTGAAGTTGTTCTGTGACAGTTGTATAACAGAAGACACACAACTGTTTTGTCTTAAATGATAGTCCTATCTGAGTTTAAAAAATTCTAATATCTGGTGAATCTAGAATGGGTCTGGGGCTACTTTAAGCTGTACTGAAAACCACAGCCTGAGGAAGAGTTGCTCACAGCTCTTCCCTGTTTCTTGCCCTTGGTTCATGAAACTATTGCCAGGGAGGAATGACCCACCTCTTCCATAATCATGACATCAATGTACACGACAGCAGAGCCTGACTGCTTATTTTAAACATGAATTACTTGGAAGGTTTTCATGGTCCCCAAGCTCTTCTGTCTTCTTTGTTAGCATAGGGGGGGGAAAAAATGTCATGAAGAAAAAACAAAAGGTGTGGGCAATAATGCTTTTGTAAGGACAGAATTTTTATTAAGATCAAAACCTGTATGCTGTCTTTGACAGCAGCCACACTGCTGGTCTTTGAAGGGCAAGAAGATGAACTTTCAGGAAGCCAATTAGGAAATGCTGCAGAAAGAGTGGCAGTGACAGCAGCCATCTGTGAGATTAAGTGCAGTAAAGGATCCTCAAAGCACTGGCCTCCAAGTATTTTCAGCATAGCTATGATTTTTTTATTTTATTTTGCATTACTTAAAAAATGCTTTTTCAAAAAGAAAAGCAGCAAAATTACTTGAGGCTTTTTAACTTAATTCTTTGCCAGGTCCCACAGCTTTAGAAATGAATAGTTCACTTATCAATGGAGCTTTAGTTCTTCAGAGAAAAATACGTTTCTTTAAGACAGATAATAAATACCCTTCATAATATTGTGGCTGATAAGACAAAACAAGCCTGAAAGGTACATTATGCTTTGTCTTTGCAGTCATTTTACTTTTCACAGTCAGAAGGTATTGATGTTTCTGCTGAATAACTAACTGTACAGAAATGCTAAACTTTGGCTTCCACTGAGAAGAGTAAGGCAGGAACTAAATAGCAACAATGAGAGTGAACTACATTAATATGAACTTTTTTTGATTCTCTAGTGTAAACCAAAATGTTAATGAGAAGCAAAAAATAATAAGCTTCCCATGATCACACATGATCTCACAAAATAACAACACATTCATAAAATTCATAAATGTAATAATTTGATGCCTATCTTATTGTAAGACAAAAGTGTTTCTACTAGAAACAATGGTGAAATTCTTGCTCTGGCTGAACTGGGCTGTAACCTTTCTGTTCTCATTAGAACTCATGGGAAAAACAACGTGCAAAAATAATAACCATGTTTTGAGAAATCTAGTATAATAGCTTTCTTTCATAAGTCTCAGCATAGTTAAGAAGAACACAAGACTGTGTTCTCAACACAAGGGCTCATGATTTCTCATATGTTAGAAAAGAAGCGCAGGCCGGTGTTTTTCACAAGACTGCTGTTCATGAGTAATAATATCTGTTTAGATATATTCACTGCACCCTCTCACTGTGCTCTTGCAGAAGGGTGAACTTCACCAGGCAGCTTCACTGGATAATGGCATTAGGATTTGCTAATCAGCACAACTCTGTCATCCTTATATGCTGATTAAAAGCAGCCGTCAGCACCTGGACATGCAAGTTCTGACCCTGAGGTGCTGTGCAGGGAGAAGAGACCTATCAGTATCTCTCCACAGTACAGAGAAGACTACTAAAGCATGAAGAAATTTTTCTAAAAGTGAATATTTATTTGCTTGTTTTTATAAAGCACTAACACTCCTGGGTTGTATTCACAGAAGTCCTGTGTTGTTTGGACTTAGTTCAATCAGATTCATTCCTGTTTAATGTGCTCTTCTACATTCATTGCTGGAATGTAGAGTTTTCCCATTAGGATACACTAAATCAGATATTATTCACTATTAGTGGTTTTCTACAGTTTTCTTTTGCTTATTATTCTATCTTATTTTTGCAGTAGTATGCAATTTTAAAATACGCCTATCTGCTGGATAGAAATTAAAATGATGGTACAACTTCTACATTATATACTTTGAGAGACAGAGAAATTAAGATAAAATTTTCAATTTTCATACCTATTTTTATCGCAGCTTTTAAGATATGCTGACTTTCCCAGAGTTTTCTGAAGTCAGCAGTTCTTCAAAAATATTATCACCTTCAAAATAATAAAAAAAAAAAGGTTAGTGATTCATATGTGTACCGTAAAATAATTTAGAAGTACTAGATACTTTACTATCTCTTCCCTGTTTAAGGACCTTTGTTTTGTTCATCTTTTATATGGGAGTCTCTGCTTGGAAACTGCTTTATCATCTATAAGTCATGATTTGGGCATGTGATCACTTCTTAGCTTCTCCTAAGCTGACTATAAGCTCCAACTCCTGCCATGTTCCCTTTCAAGTTTTTCTTTTTTTCTGTGTCTGAAAAGTCAGGTAACCTCAACAAAAATTATCACTTATATAATTAAAAGAATGCCTTTGAGTATTGTGGATGTTTTAAAGCTAAATGTCCCACAGCGATTTATCCATCTATAAATAGAAACATATCCATCATCTACCTGAAATATGTGTCTCATTTAATGAATATAACCTGTCAACTGAGTAAAAATATAAAATATAAAGGAGAAATTCTTCTCCAGTTTGTTGCGCTACTCAGCTGGAAACTTCCTCACAGGCCTTTCCAGTGTAAAATCTGGCCTTGTTCACTGCTGCTGAAATGTAAAGTCTAGTACAATCTTATCTTCATGTGACATTCCTTGTATAGTTAAGATTGTTTCATGATGAAATATTCTGCAGCATATTTATGGTTGTCTCTGTTGCTTACATGGTACAGTACAAAAAGGCTTGCATGAAGTGAAAAATACAAAAGTATATTGTCAACAGACCTCAGTATTTCACCTGTACACCTGAATACAAAGGTCATGGAGATTTCAATGTGAAACACTAGGTTAAATTATTCTTTTCATGTTAATAGTTATGGCAGTCTTTATTTAGTTTTCCAGGCTGAGCCTCACAGAAGGTCAGTCAAGAGAAGCACAGTGGTTCCCTCCTGCTTTGAATTCTATCAGATTTTTTTTTTTTTTCTGCAAGTGGAGAGGACTTCTGTTGAACTCCACAAGACAATAACTTGTCCACAAAAATACTGCTTTCCTTAACTCGTGAACTTTCTGTGATCAATATTATAAGCATTTAAAAATGGAATGATATGGTCTTTATTGTTAGAGTCCAAACAACATTTTGTTTTCTTCAATGTATTTATTTTATTACTGATTTTGAAATTAGTAAAACAGAAGTGTCCATGAATGGATTGCTCCAATGCTTGTTCATAACTTTTGCAGAAGTTCTGAATGTGCTTTCAAGGAATTTACAGAAGAAAAGTACAATTTATAGAGTAGAAAGAATGCAAGGTTTAAATCAAGTTCAGTAGATAAATGTGGGAACAGAAAATTATCTTAAGAAAGCACAGAGGAATCTCAGCTTTTTGTATGGTGCTGTTTAAAGGTGCTTCAAGCAATCTTGAACCACATTTTTTCAAGATGTTTTTCAGTTGCCCATCAATATTTTAGACTTTTTGTCTATACCCGCTATCAGTGGTTTCACTCAGCTTGGAACTAGGGAGCCAAACTCTGATAGTTAAGGAAATGACATTATGTAGGTCCAGTAGAAAATCAGTAAGACACCTGCTATGGTCTTTTCTCCTGGACCCTCTCAAAGGACAAACCTGGAATTCCTGTGAGGAGGACAAATGAAAGGGAGATTGGATTTGTAGGCTGCAATAAAGAGTCACTTGCTGCTTAGATCTACTGCCATCTGCATGGGCTTTCTGCTAGTGACCCTTGCCCCCACATCCATATTTTACCCCTCCAAGTAAATGATGGGAGATTTCCCAGCAACTTTGGTACTGGGCTGCTTACCAGGGTCAGCCCACCAAAAGTGGGGACCAGGGTTGACCTGTTTGGAGATAGTGCTGGACACAGGTGAAGAAAGAGGACGGGGAAGAAGCCTAGCTGGAATGCCAGTTTAGTGGTTGCGACTGTGGAGGGAGATGTCCTGACCTGGTATGGTCATTACGTGTTGCGAGCCTAGAGCAGCCCCACTTGAGGGGTGCCTTGCAGGTTGTTCCAAACCAACTTCATCCCACACATCTGCCTCAGACTCTGCCACTGCACCCAGAAGGGCTGGCTGATCACCCACATCCATACCTACACCAAAACAAGTGTTTGAGGCAGGTGTTAGAGCCCTTGGGAGCACACAGAGAAGGCCCTGACATGACTCATCCCCCTCCCCATGGTATGGTACATGGAAGCATCCCTTCTTGAAAGCACTTCTCCCTAATAAAAGCTGTAGTACCTTTTAACATTCTCATCGTTGTTAGATGCCTCTATCAGCAAGGTTGAAAGGCTGTGACATTTAGAGCAGGAATGTGCTGATCCTGGCTTGCCCACAAAGGTTCAATAAATTCCGTCTGCTAGGACAGTAACTGTAACCTATCGTTTCCATCTCTCTAGGCTTCAAAAGGCAAAGGTGACAAAGAAAATCAAATTGTTCAAAATTCTCTGTTCTGTACTTTTACCTGTGAGCTGTTGGGATTGTCTACTTAGTGGGATTCACAACCCCCAGAAAAATTTGTATGCACACAGTGAAAAATCCACTGACATGCATCTTGTTTAGACAAGTATGGAGTATGAAAATGTCAAATCATCCTCTCTTGTATATGTGTTATACTTTTTCCTATAAAATATAGCCATTTTGATTACTTTGTTGGAATACTAAAGGAAGATATTAAGAGGAAAATTAATAATGACACTCAAATATTTTTACCAGAAGCTCAACTAGTATATACATTTTTTTTCCTGCTGGAAATACGTTGTATCTGAGAAATTACACTGGTGAATACAGTTTGGTAAACCACTTTTTTTTACCTTTTTTTTTTTTTTTAATGTGAAAATCACAGAAAAAATTCTTGCTATGTTACTTTTGCAGTGCTTTAAATATGACATGTTTTACAGAGAACCTAATTTAAACAAAATAAAACAAAAGTTTCAGTCAGACTTTGGAATATAAACACTTTCAGGTTCTCTTTGTATTTACAAATCACTTCTATAAGGAGTGCAAATATGGAGTAGTAAACGGAGTTATTCTTTTAAAATGAGTTTTGGTAGAATTGCTCTCTATGTTAAGCACAGGTATTAACACTGGGTTCTTAAACGTAACCCAGGGGATTAACACTGGGTGCTTAAATCTACCGAGGTTCTTATAATTAAGACCACATTTAAAAAGTGATGGATGCTGAGGACTTTTGAGAATCGGTGATCACTTAAGTCATTAAATGTGGGTTTAGAAACTTATGGTTAGACATTCAAGTTTAAAAATCTTCGCTTGCAATTAAAACCATTCTAAATAATTTCATTATTATTGGCAAACAATAAGACCTTAAGACTGAGGTATTAAACAAGTTTCTATTGCTGTTCCTGAACCAGTTGAAGCCCTGGGAAGTGAAAATTAATTTTGGAAAATGTGTTGTTTGCTCCCCACATAGATATGGTGACAATAAACCAAGTCAATAGAACAAGATCTGACAAAAGCAGGATGAGAAAGAGAAAAAAAGGGACAAAGAGGAACTCAGATTCAGAGTGTGTGGGGAAACTCAGGCAGTGGTAGATACAGAGTGAAATTCTGTTGAAAGAGAAACACATTAACTAGCTGTTAGTAGTTCTGTGTGTGCAGAGCTTTCGTCAGTGGGAGAGGGCACAGACTTCCATTTTAAGTCTGCTGCAGCCCTTAGAAGTCTTTCCATTAACTTCAATGAGCTTTGGATTAAGCACTTAGGGGGGAAACAGGTTATGCTCAAACTGAATGCCTTTTTTTTTTTTATTATTATTAAGAAAGGAGTTTAAATTATTGAAGAAGTTTTAGTAAACTCAGAAAACTCACCAAGCTCTCAGGCCCTCAGAATCCCCAGAATTCACAATGTCACCTTTAGACCTCATACTTAAAAAGGAGAAAAAGTAGCTTATCTTAGAATTTAAATGAGTTCAGTAATTGCTCAGGCTGCAGAATGTAACACAAGATGTATTACAAACAAGCCAGCAAAGCAGTTTATTACGCCAAAAGTGTGCAAGGGATTAAAAAAATACAAGGGAATCCCTGATTGCTATTGTGCTTTGGGATTAATAGAGTTCAAAATAAAGCTGCTGTGTTTTAATTGTCTGAATCCAGCATATTAGCATCTGAAATGCACTTCATTTATAATTTCTGCTAGAAACACAAAAAATAAGTAAATCAGACTTTGAAGATTACAGGACTTTAAGAACTTTTAAAAAATATATTTTCCCTTTCTTTCTGTTTCTGATCTTTTAATTTTCCTTTATTTACCAACATTTTCATGTGGGCAGTTGGTGCTTCTGAGATTTCCAGCTAGTTCTTAATTGTGCCACTTGGTCTCACTGCCTAAATGCATCCCAATAGACTCCTGATGCTAAGCAGAAATATTCTCCTATTTACCACTCACTAACATGCCTTCTCATTCCTTTCCTTCATCACACCCTCCTCCAGAGCTGTCACTTAATGGCCACTTGTATTGGTGTAGGTGTCAAGGTATTGGCAATGGGGAGATGGCTGCAGGAGTGGCCTCTGTGAGGAGAGGCCAGGGTTGCTCCATGTGAGTGGCAGCTGGTTCCTGTCAGCTCCAGTGGACCCTCTGCAGGACACAGATGAGCCCTTCAGCCATGCATGCAGGACCTTGGGGAAAACCTGTTTAGAAAGGTCAAAATGCTGGTGAGGAGTGAGTGAAAAAGTGTGAGAAACAGTCCTGGGAACACTAGGAGGGAGTAGGGAGGAGGTTCCAGAACAGAGATTTTCCTGTACCTCTTGGAGACACTGCAGTGGAGCAGCTTGTTCTCTGCATCCAGAGGAGAAAACCAACCTGGAATGGCTATCCAGACTGCAAAACATGGAGTCCAATGTCAAAATAGATATTTGCACTGCAGCACCTGGAGGATCCCAAGCCAGAGAAGGTGGACAGGCTCTAAAGAAAGGTGCAGACTGTGGAGGACCCATGCTGGAGCACTGGAAAAGTGTGTGGTGGAAGAAGCATCAGAGAGGAACTGTTATGGACCAGCTACAACTCCCCTTCTCCCTCTGCATCATGTGTCGGGAGAAAGGAGTGGGAATGAAGGAATGAAGTTGAGCCTGGCAAAAAGAGTGAGAGGCAGGGGGAAAACTGTTTTAATTTTGTCTTGGCTTTTCACCATGCAAATCTATTTTAATGGGCAATAAAATATTCTTTTCCCCAAGTCAAGTTTGTTTTGCCTGTGATGGTAATTGGTAACTGATCCTCTCCTCCTTTTATCTTGACCCATGAACTTACTCATCTTATTTTCTCCCATTGTCTTGTTGCTGGAAGGAGTTTTAGGAACAAAGCTGGGCGGGCTTCTGGCAGTTGGTCAAGGTCAACCCAACACACTATTTTACAAACAGGTACATAAGCAACATGACTTGGAAAAAAAGAAAGATACACATACTGCAGAATGTGCCTCATTTTCATCATGGACAAAGTGCAGAAGGTGCAGATTTAAAAGAAAAAAAAAGAACAGATTGCAGAGTCCACCAATAAGAGCTACATGTCATGGGCTCTTACAGTGTGTCATGTTGCTGCATTGCCACATAGCTACCTGCCTTTACAGATCAAGGTCAAAGATCGTGCTGGTCTCCTCCTCTGAATCTTTGATAAACCTGAGCATTCTTTAGATTTTCCACAAATCATAGGGACATTGTAGCTTCTCTTTCCTGCATCCAAAGACCTCTATACAGTCATAATTTTCTAGTCAGAATCCAGCATTCATAATATTTCCTTCATTCAGAGAAGAGTATTTTGCTATCCATGAGCTCCAGTGCTCCACAAGAATCAGTTTTCAACATTCTAGTTCTTTGTTCCCTCATTCCTGCTGGGGATTTTCAGCTAATGACTTTAAAATCCTACAGTGAATTAATACATGATTTTTCTCTTAAGGCAGCAGCTACATCCTTGCTCTTGTTTAACTGTAAAACTATTCTGGTTGCTGAGCCTCAAATACTCCACATATGGAACATACAGGACCAGCAGCCCTCATAACAAAACTGGATTTCCTATTTTCTGAAATTTCTTAAGATATGGCAATTGCAAACAGAATTAATACATTTCTAAATAAATACAATTAGAAGAAATTTAATTTGCAGCTGCTTCTACTGTCTTTAGAATGTTGTAACTTAGCAGAAATGTGGACATGCTTAATTGGAACAGACAAACTAAATGACTTTAAATATTCTGTCTGATAGTCTCATGAAAAACTTTTTGAAGAGATGTTAATGATTTAAAAGCCATAAGGTCTGTAGCTAGTTGCATTAATTTGTTCTACAAATTCTGTGTTCTTTCTTATCCCAAATAATTTCAAATTAAGCGTTGTTTCCCAACCTATTTATATTAATTGGCAGGTGAATAGGAAAGTTTTATAGTATTCCATTAACTTTTGCCAGTTCCTAATGATCTGCTTTTACAAGCCTCTAGGATACACTCCATCAATAGGCTGAGTACTTCCATAATATCTCCATGATTACATTTCCCAAAGAGGCCGTAAATATGCCTAGCTTGAGTATTCTGATGAATTTTGCCATAGCACTTAATTGTAAATGATCAAAACCTATAGTTTATGAAGAAAATTGCAGCTTCTTTTCCCATCCCCCAAAATATCCCTTTCCAACTCTCCAAGACAATTTTCAAGTACTAAAACTTTCAGTGTAGTAATGGTTAAATATTTGATCCTGAAGCATTTTTTTTCCAAAGGGAAACTATCAGTATTTGAGCATAAAAATATGTTATTTGAATGTGTTGAGATGAACTCAGTTAAAAGATGATTCAATCTTGAACTTAATTTTTTATTGTGGGCTTTATGGCTTCACAGGAAATCAGGTAGAGGTTGGCTGCTACCTGATCCATTGACATTCACGAGCCTCTTAAGCTGGCACTCAATAGGAAACCTGCATTGCATCATGAGTAGTGTAGGCCTGACCTGACTGAAGAAAAGGGAAAGCTTAAATGATTATGTTTACTAGATAATGCATCACACCAAAAAAATATAACTTAACAATTGCCTGAACAAAAAAAAATATTGTTTCAATTTTGATGACAGGCTGTTGTTTTTAATAAATTTATATTTTTCATAAGCATAATTAAGAAATTCTTTTAGAAAATTCTTGGCAGCCTATATTATTTATATTGCTATTTGCCTAGATACTAGCAACTGGAAACATTATTTAAGATTTTATTCTGAAAATGTGACAAATAATAGCAATTAGGATCCCACACAGAAATATATGAAAAGAAAATCCCGTGAGATAACCTTGTTAAACAGCATTTCTCATATGCCAAGTTCCTGGATCATATTTTGGAACATTTTTCTTTGAGAAATACAGTAGTTATTAGGGAACAAAGACTATCTATTTATTCTGTTACATTCTTCACTCACAGTTTAGAATGTTTTTAGATTTAGTTCTCCACTAATGACGTTTTTTCTACCCTCTTACTCCTCCATTTCTGCATTTCCAAAGAGTTTTTGTTGTCTTGGGTAGGCAGAGTCAGCAGTTTGGACCAGACTAAGTCCAGTGAAAGTGCTGCAAGGTTTTGTTTGTGAGCATACCCATTTCTCATGGTATAAAAGTTATAGCTTGTATTTAGTATTGCCTTGAGAGGCCTTGCTGGAATCACTGTTTCTCTCTGAAGGTTCACCCAGAAGCTCAAGTGTTACATCACTGGTATCACAGCCAGATGCATCTCTGTTGCACTTCATTTCAAATAAACCCCTGCACTTATACCACCGGTCTAGAAAAGAAATCAGTATCATCTTGAGTCCTCATAGAGCACTGATGGTGTAGCAGATCTCCTTGCTACAGAACCTGAAGCACTGGTTCTGCCAGCTCACCTGCTACATAATGTGGGACAGATTTGTTCCAGGACAACCTAAGTGCATCTTCCACAGCCTTTCTTGCTCCTTCCATGGCCATCACTGATTTATTTTTTTACCTCCCAAGCTGAAATATGAAACAAATTTTCACTGATCTTTTCCCAAAAACTATAGTTCAGCTCATGCAGTTACATACTTTTCTCCTAAATAAATGCTACCGAGGGTTTCTTGCTTTATGGAACCTCAGACATGAACAGCTCTGGGCTCTGGGCCGCTCTTCTCTCTGCACACCAGCAAAAATGATTTTGGAAACTTCGAAGCTTCAAGGTTCAAGACATTTCCAGTGGACAAAAATTGAAAGCTTATGCTTTCATCTCAGATCTGAATTGGATTTAGGCAAAGAGACAAGACAGGAAGTATAGAGTTTCCTATGCACATGCTCTTTGCCATTTGCTCTCTGTTTCTGACATTGACCTCTGAAACAATCTGAACTGGCTATAGCTGGGTGGACCAGTTGCTTGCTACAGTTTTGCAGCTGATATGTTTTCATATTATACATGATCCATTTCCATCATGCTTAAAACTTGCTGTAATACTCAGTTTGTTTTCATATCATGCTAGAAAAATTATAGCTTTTCTCTCTAGAAAAGTGCTAACAACCTTCATGTTGAAGAGCTTTATTATTTTAATTCTTTTGGTCTAAATGTTGAAGTTCTTTTGGCCTACTTCCTCGTTTCTTCAGATTTTCTTCCTTTTTGTTTTTCACTTTCAAAAGTTATACACATTCCTCAGCAGTTTTTTAATTTTCAGCATCTGGATTCCTGGATTCTGCCTGAATAATCTACCGTAATTACCCCTTCATCAAGGCTATCCAGTTTAACTATTAGATATTGTCATACTACAAAGATCAAATATCCATCTAAGCAGAAACTAAAATAAAAAGTTCTTCTCAGTCTGTAGGAACACTGATTAATGAGAAGAGAACTGTGCTTTGCCCAAAGCAACTCACTCTCATTCTCTTAAAATACTGGAATATGTATGCTTCTCTCAGACAATACTACACAGTTACTGTAATTAATAGTGTGACCTGGGACTAGAAAAAAGGGAAAAGCAGTATCATCAAAATTTTAGGAAAGTGCACAATCCCACAGAATTTGAGTAAGAAATAAGTTTCTACCTGGTATTTAAATATATCCTCACCCCTTTTGCATTTATATTAGTCTAGCACAGATGTAAATTCCAGTCATAAAAAAGCTAAAAAAAAGATGAGAAAAATCAGATCTAATTAACTTATAAGCCTTTGGGGGGAAATTATTTTACAGTGTGATGTGAAAACTAGAGTAGTAACCCAGTAAACACGATCTTGTGTATTTTCCTTCACAGATAAATGATGAGTCTGACTTTTTTTTTTTACATATGCTATAAAATACCTGAACTAATTCATGTTGACATACATTACCAGGAACAAAAGAAAATCTTAATCTTGTGGGAAATGAGCAGACATAATTCACAGCATGTCTGCCAGCTTTAATCTAATTTGAATACTATCTTTGTTAATAGCACCTTGGGGCACACAATTCCAAGATATTCATTCTGGGTTAAAATGAATCAGACTAGCTTTTGAACCATGTTCTCTGTTTTTCTGCTTGCAGCCTTTAGATGAAAATGTCTTAGAGATGAGTTTATGTAAGATAAATATTTGAAACACAGTTGTGTGCTCAGTTCAGGAAATTAAATATGAAGGACACATCCCATGAATAGTTCTATCTGAAGGACCAACTTAAACTCATGTATATCACTTTGCAACCAGCAATTCTAGCATCATAGCTATAGAAAACTGCAGATGTCAGAATTATTTACCCTTACAGAGGACTTCCTGGTAAACCACTCCTGAAGCCAGCCCATCCAACTTTCAGAGTCAAACCCAATACCATGAGAGATGAACTTCACCCACTTTATAGTAATTTGTAAGAGCTGAGTTCTTTGGAAGCAGCAAACTCCAGATGTCAGCTGGAGTAGGCAGATGAGGTCTTTAGTAGGAAATTGCCAACCTCTGCTGCTTATTTTCCTTTCTGTTTGAAATGGAGGTTGTGAATTTTAGAGGTCTGAGTGTCTCTTCTTCCACTTCTAATGACATTGACCAACCTTGATAGTGAAACAGCATCAGTTTCCAGCTGAGACCAGCTTGTTCTTAACACAGTGACCTTTTCTTTGCTCCTGCTGTTATGGACCCTGACCTGCATAGCTTCCATGGTTTCTGCTCAATGCTATCATGGCATGGGTGATCTCTGCATTTTAACAAACAAGCAAGAGATAAAAAGGTAGCAAGACTGAATGAATGGCACAGCTGTGTAATTTTTTCCCCCCTAGAATTTGAATTAAAAAGGAAATCCAAAAAGACAAAAGCTCCAACAGTGAGCAAACTAATACCACTCCCAACAAACACACACAAATTTCTGCATGTTTATTCCAATTTCCATTGAAAAGCAAATGACCAGCCTGTCAGCTTATTTCATCTCTTCCAGGAGATAAATTAGCAATTTTAGTAATGGTCAGCTGCTCTCCATTTCAGTTCAGTTGTTGGCCTTTGAGACTGCTGTAATGCTGACACAGCAGAAAAAGACAGTAAAAGGGGAAAACTTGGCCAGTTAAAGAGGCTGAGTGCTTTGAGGAACTGAGACACGCACTCCTGAAAGTGCTTTGCACCTTAGTTGCCATTGCCTGGAATAAATATCTTTGAGGGTTAGGCCTTCATGACTCACACTGTTACGTGCTTTAAGTGATACTGGGGCTCAGTGACAAACAAAATTTGATTTCTGAAGTCTCCAAGTCCAATGGACTGTATGAAACTTGGATTTGGAATATATGGAAAACAGTGGCAACTGAAGCCTAACTGAATAAATCTAAATTGATAATGTCATAATTCAAATCTTAGTGTCTGCATGCCTTTCTGAAAATTTTGATGAGGTTTTAAGTCCCAGCTTTGTGATTCTTTGCCGTTTTTGCAAACTTACCTGCTCAAGTTGAAGAAACAAAACCAGATCCTTTTCCAGTTGTGCCTATCAGTAAACTAACTGGGAAAAAAATAATCCCAGCAGAATTTCAGTCTCTCTTCTAAATAATGCAAAATACCAGCTGTATGTTGTGCAATATTATTCATCAGCTGTGAGATTGATTGTGCCTTTGAGTACTTTTTTTCCATGAAATCTTCCTCTCACAAATAGTCAGAAATCAGTACATATGCAGAATAGATCACTAAAGAAGAATTCTAAAAATGAAAAGCTTGAATCCCAAAGAATAATGCACTTAAGTCTATTACATTTGACAATACATGGAGAGCCTATTAAAACCTTTTTCAGATTCTTACTCTGTGATAGCATAGGTTATATAATATAAACTGAAGTGAGTGAACTGCTATATAAAAGAAAATCCTCTTTCAATGTGATGATTTTCTGAGGTTGAGAACAATTATTTGTTTCTTTGGTTGTAAGAAGGTTTTTTCTGTATTGAATATGTAGTTTTTAAGTGAAGTTAAGAGAAGTCATGTAAACTTGAAAATCTGTATGATTATGACATTTTGAGACCAATTTTTCTGACATGAACAAGAAGCCAGTTCAAAGTTTGAATGGTCTTTTGCGGTCTAATTGAATAGCCTGATAGAATGCAATCATTGTAAGTACATTTATTTATAACAGAAAATTATCTTTTACTATTTGTTGCAGCAATAGCTACTGCATTGAATGTAAACAAGATAACCTGTGGGGTTTTTCTTCAAGAGATATCATCTTTCTCTCCCTCGTTTAATCAGACATAAAAGTTATATATTGCAAGCAATTTTCAAATGAAGCATGTACGTCATAATTTAAAGAGCTAACTTCTGTAGCTACAAAATCAGACATTATCAAGTTACTAGACTTGGTAAATATAATTTACCTTTTCACATCAATCTCCAAGATATCGGAGTTAGGGATATTTCTGCTCTACTTTTCAAGATCATTGCAAACTCTATGAGACCATGTATTTATTAAAACAGGACACACTAAAATATAATAACAGTACATAACAAATCTACCATGAAAAGACAAAGTGTAACACTCTGCTTTCCATTTTTTATACATTTAAGACAACTGTGAATGAAGTACCTACTGAAATTGATCTTGGATTTGTGTGAATTTATGCTTAAAAGCTGAACAGTAGTATCTTTAAAACACAGCCTATAATTTTAAAAGTATTAATAGTGAGCTAATATGAAACATGCCTTTCCCACAAAAGAATTTTCTAAGATCTTGAGGGGCAAAATTACATTTCTGGTCACTGTTTCATTTGCATTTCCATACTCCAACAGTTCCTATAATTGGATTATTTCTAAAACAAAGAAGACAATCATTTTTTATTTACACAATGGGAAGTAGAAATACTTATGAAGTAAATATCTGCTTTAGAAAGCCTACAGTAGCAAGCTGAAAATAAAAACCAGCTTTCAGTTCCAATTTTCTAAGAATATTCTCTGTAGATATTTGTGGTCTGTTGAATGGAATTTGCTTCAAAATGTGTTTACACTGTAGTAAACTTACTTTGGAGTAGGGTGTCTCATGGTGTTTATCCCTTTCAGGTCTTTTCAAAGTACATGTCATAAAAAATAGAATGATTGACAATAGGTGGCCAGAAAGCCGTACCAGGGCACTTTGACATGGCAGCCACCAGGGCCCATTGCACAACCAATTGCAACTAATTTCTTCTTCCATTCCCTTTGGTTTGTTGCTTATCACAGCTATCCTGCAGTTTTGGTGCTCAAAGAGCTCCAGCAAGGACAATCTTAAACGGTGGTTTCTCTTCCCCATATTTTCACTGATTTCTGACAAGACAAGTCTTTTGGCTCTTCTAATTTCCTTGTGTAGACCTGGATTATAGTCCCAGTCATGCAAACTGATTAGACCTATTTTGTGGGACTTTTTTAAATGAGCAAGTGAATTTTTTGGATTATCCATTGTTTTACCGGTTAAAGCATTTGGGAAAAAAAAAAAAAAGTGAATTGAGACAAATTTTGTAGTGCCATTTAAAAAGCATTTAAAAGGGTGACGGCACCATTTAATTGTCATTATTTTCCTCAAGAAACTGAATGAAAAAAATATACTGATTGGACCTGAATATACAACCCTCAACATTCAGACATTGATGTGCAGACCTAGCTTTTTAGCTTCTCTCCTGTCCAGGACTAACTGAGGTTAGCTGCAGTTGGACAGCACATCCCACACAATATGCCTGTGCTGCAAAGGCATGAATGCATATCATCATAAGAGGGCCTCTGTCAGTAGGCCCTTCTCTCCCCCCATATTATAAGCAATTGAAATGCTGTGGAAAGGCCAAGAACAAAATTTGACATCCTCCTAGAGCGATGTCATCACCCTTTTAAATGCTTTTCAAATGCCTCTACAAAATTCATCTCTGCATTTTTAAATTATGAAATTCTAAAGTTCTCAACAAGATAGTGTTTTAAGATTAGTTTATAGATTTCAGTGCCCAAATCTGAGACCAGCTTAAGCTTGTATCTTGAAATTCTACTCTCTCATTTGCAGCTTTGTCTAAAACTTCTTGTGGAAGAGTTATTTTGTTTTGTTTCAGGACATGATAATAAATCAATGAAAAATAATACAGGAATTCTTATTTTAAAGAAAGAAGAGTAATAACTTTTTTTTCATATCAACACCAATGCTTTTATGATACCTCATTACTATGCATGTCATCCCTGCATACTTTTGTAAATAATGCTGCTTGAAATGTTCTTGATGTTAATCAAAACACTTGTGTTCTTCATGTCTCTCACGGAAAATATTCATGATTGGAAATAGCTTTAAATTTTCACCATACCTCTTTTTATTTGCCTCCTTATCTTCCTCTCTTTTCTTCCTGTCTATCTCAATAAATATACAGAAGAAAAAAAAAAAAGAATTGTACTGAATTTTGAGGTGCCAAGACAGAATCACAAGCAAACTGGATAGGACAAATTCTATATGCCATTAAAAAAGACACAAATATGGTTGCAAAATAAATACCTGTGTTCACATGTCTTTTGTCCAAGAAAACATGAATATAAGGCGTGACAAACTAAGTGAAATAATTAAGGAGATACTTACGGCACTTGAAGAATAGATTAGTCTGATGTTCAGCTAGTGATTCAGAATGGAAGGAACTGAAATACAAAAGATCAGATCAGCTTATTTAAATATTCCTCACAGTACTTAGCAGTTTGACATTATTTTATGAGAGATACAGTGCCTGCCAGACATGGTACAATGAAAAAAAAAATAATGTAAACCTCCAGGGAAGTAACATATTGTCATAAGGAAAGGGGGCATATAGATAACATTAATTCCTTCTCATGGAAAAAAGACAATGTTCAATTCCTACATCTCCTAAAAAACAAAAACATTGAGAAAATGTTCTGGGTTTTTTTTACTCTTAACTGATATGACTTATCTTCACCCTTTGAAATACTATTTTATTACATTTATATATAAAAACCCTACCCTCTTTTTCAAAAAAAATTGCTGACTTTTCTGTGTCTATCTTTCATTATCTTTGCACCCTTCAGAGCTGTAATCTTATTAATTATTGCTTATGGAATTATTCTACAGCAATGCTCAGCAAAACATGATGCACAGCTAAAATGACTTATGAGGGAGATAAGAAAAGCATAACTTGCTTGATGCAAGAAGTTATTGACTTACTGTGGTGTTCTACTGTTAACATTTTTTTAATACCAGGTCACCAGTGCCTCCCAAAATGCTTGACACTTCACTGTGTGTACCGGACAGGAGTGCAAGAAAAAAATTACTTCTCCCATTACCCCCTGATTTAGTTGTTTTGTTTTTTGCTTTTTTTTTTTGAAAGTACATATTTTTATCAACATTCCTGTGTTGTATAGCAGAAAAATCAATACAGGAACAAACTCTATTTCTTAGCAATTTTTTGAAAAATTGCTTGGAATTTCATTATTTATAAGGGAAAGAAATTATTTTTTCTAGTTTTTTCTAACATCCCTTATTTATTATTCATTCAGAGCAAGGAGGTAATAGGGAAGAAATGTAATCTTGTAGTTAGAGGTCCAAAGAACAATGTATTTTGAACCTAAATATACTGAAATATTTCTAATACCTTGTGCTGGTTTAAAGGTAAACCGGCAAGAGAAATGAACCCAGCTCAAGAGAGATTATAAGTCAGAGTCAACATTTAACAAAAATGTAACAATAAATGCAATGACAAAAAGAGAAATTGGTTTTGCCCAACACAACCCAGAAGTATAACCCAGCACCCTGGGGCACAAATACAATAGTGTTCGTTAGTCCCTGTGCTGAGACCCACATTCTTCCCCTGAGTCCAAAATAAAAGGAAGGGAAAAACCTGTTGGTGCAGATGACGGTCAAAGTCTGGTTGAGAGAGGTGGTCACAGTCCTGTAGAGATTCTGGTCCTCCTCTGGATCCAACAAGTGGTCCCCAGAGGTCTCCAAACCCCAAGATTATATACCCTCAGGTTTAGGTGGGAACGCTCTGTACCTACCTCAGGGCAGGGAGTTCCACAATGGGTGATCTGACTCTGTGAGTCATGGGGTATTTTTTTGGAATTGTTGGTGGCCCATTAGCAGACAGGCTGGGTGTGAAGGTGCTAACAACTTCCTGGAGGGGAGTTATCACAGCTCCTGTCTCACAGGCTTATTTAACACCCAACTTACATCCTGAGGGGTCGGGTGTGCCTTGGGCAGCTGCTGCAAATGGTCCATTGTTAACAGTTCATGACATAGAGGGTGTAGAATACACAGTTTTGGTCACACCCACACAATGATAAACTGGTCTTGCCTGTTGAATCAGGACACACCTCTTAAGATCTTTTTAAAACTCTACCTAGCCCACAGTGATTAAAAAAAAAAAATCAGCATGGTATATTTACACTGAACCTCTAGGAAAGGCATTTCTCCATTTCTTTCCAGTTATCCACTAAGAAAAGTGACAATAATCAGATTTCTCCTATTTCAAAAAAGTAGTTACTTGGCAACTGTGACTGTGATTCTAGCCTGCAGAACGTATGTGCATTTTAGGTGATTTCCCCAGGTGCTCAGCAATGTGTTTTTATTTTCTGAGTGAGACTGGGACTGTGGAAATAAATTCAATTAATCCCCATCCTTCTGCCAAAGTTTGCCAGAAATCACTCATATGGTTATTGTGTTCTCAAAGGCAATATATAGAACAATATATGCAATATTTCACTTTAAATGTGAACTTAACACCAAAATAGTGCCCACTGCTGCCTCTATTAGGCAGAAAGCTACTGACATTTGAGGGTGAGTACTGATTAGACACTGAATATGAAATTCTACAAATCTTCTACAGCAAATAAAGTACCGTTGATTCTGCCACCCTTCCACCACTGTGCTCTTGCATAAATAAGTAGCAACACTGAACGATATATATAAACACTCCACTGCATATATTACTCAATCTGTTTAAGTGTCGCAGTCCTGGAACTTCAATAAATAGCAATGAATCATGAAACATATATTTCTTTGTTAAAAAAAAAAATCAGACTACTGTGCCCTTTTGCTTACTCCATTCAGCCTCTTTTATATGATGTATTTCTGTCTAGGGAGATGGGTGGAGTGTGCAGAGCTATTGTCAGAATTTAGCAAAGTCTGGCCCAAACTGTAGTTTTATTACTGTAATAGAACTGAATGTCTTTGGCTGGACTTATTTAGTATTTTTTCTTTAAATTCAGTATAAACCATTTAAATGCATATATCAATATAACACCAAAAATTTTTTTTTACATTTTCATGATACCATTTATCTTTGCCTCTTAGTTCTCATATCAAAGATGTGCAGATGTAAGCAAGTCAAAAGTATGACTACTTTAAAACTACATGTGTTTTCATAATTTCATACAGATGGAAGTTAAAGAGGCACTTAAAAGATTGAATGTCCAGCATTGAAAGAAAACAGGAAATAGGGAAAACATGATGCATTATCACTTCAGGGTAAGTGTGTTTCAAATGGTTCTAGTCAACAAGCTGTGAAGAAAAGGAGCACCAGCCCTAATACTTAGATAGACAAACATCTCAGGAGAAACTATGGAAAAATGCTTGTTGTAGTTTGGAATTATTATGTAAATTCTCTCCCCTGCCATTAACTATCCATGCCAGTAGTTAACAAAGAGAGTA
>JAWWEV010000083.1:80258785-80274374 GCA_035583235.1 Hafferia zeledoni | reverse complement strand
AAAAAAAACAAAAAAAAAAACAAACAAACAAACAAACAAAAAAAAAACACAAAAAAAAAAACCAAAAAAAAACTTCCCCCCCCCCCAAAAAAAAAAAAACAAAAGAAAAAAACCCCTCTAATAACCTTTCTTAATGGTAACCTTGGCAAACATCCCTGTCCCTTGAAATTGGAATGGGCTTAATCAGGTGTCAGCACCTTTCAGTCTGTTTCTTGCTCATCATCCTTTGTTTTCTTACCTACCGAGCTCACTTTATTTTATTTTCTTGCATTATTTCTCTGCTGTAACTTTCTTAGCTTGACCTTTTTTCTGTTACTACCTTTCACATTCAATGAACTAAGAACAATTATTTTCAATAATTTCAATATATATTCACTATCATACTTCTGTTTTAACTTGTAAACATAGTATGAAGGTAAGAACAGGTGTACTGTTTATTTTCCAAGCCAAATTTCGGTTTGTTCTTTGCAATGATAAGCTACTCGTTTTCCATTCTGACAGATCATCCACCTGAAAGCAGAACTATTTTTCGAAAAAGAAATTAAGAAGTAGGTTCACCACCATAGCTATGTAAAACAACCTACTTTGAAAAATCTGCCAAGGTCAACTTGTACAAGCATAATTTAGAATTGTACTGTAGAATGTAAAATGTCCTTTATGAGTTCCTCTCCATGGACAATTTGTTTTCATAGAAAGACACGAGGGAGGAGAAGTGGTAAAAAAGTGAGGACTTCAATGAAAAAGAGAGAAAAAATGGAGAGAGGGAAAAATAGAAGGGAGGGGGAGAGAAAAAAAAAAAAGAAATAAATGAAAAAGTTTGTTTGAAACACCACAATTTTAGCCTCAGAATCTTTGGTAATCAGAAGTGGTTTACTGCCTGAAAGATATGCTCCTTTGTTCATCAGCATACAATATTATTGTTTTACAAAACAGTGTCTGTCTTCTATTATTACCTTTTAATCATTGGAGCTGATAGTAATTGGATGCTATTTGGAAGGGTTTGAACCAAGCCAGAAAAAAACCCAGTGGATTAAACCACCGAAGTTTATTATGTGTATTTCATAAAGTTTTATATTTTATTTGTTTATGGTAATAACATGTCAGAGGTAAAAACTAGACACTGATAACATGTATGCAATATATTCATAATTATTTTCTAAAATAATGAGTGTTTACCTATGCAACAGAATATTATTGGTTTATTCTTTTTTTCCAAAACTTGCTCTGAATCCAAACATCATAAAAAGATTGACCTCTGCAAGCAATCTTTAGTTATTGTAAAGCACTCTCTTGCTGGTTTATTTAGTCTAAACCTGTATTTAAAATGCTACCAGTAGTGGCAGCCAGCAAATTGATTTAGAATGTCAACCCACTGGGGCCAGATTCTGAAACCACTGCCTCCTCTGATTAAATGTACTTTATCTAATTATCTTGTGGAAATGAATAGAAGTATTTGCAGAAACAATAATTTACTTAAGGTGATGGCAATTAAAACAGTTTCTACATTGCTACTATTATTTGCTTTACATTTCAGTATATTGCTTTATATTGTTGCTGTTATAGTTGTTAATTTTATTACTCTAGTTATTTGTTGGAATACTTTAAGTTGAAGCAGAGAGGGCATTTTCCCCCAAATGTTTCTATTTTCCATTCAGCTCTAATTATTCACTGCATATCAGAGCACCCAAGTGGGAGATCTACTTTGCGTTATGCTAGAAAATGCATAAAAATAGCTAGCAGAAGAGTTCACAGAAAAAGGTTTTGGCTTGGCAAGACATTTAAGTGTATGCTTCATTTAAAATATGTAATTGGGCCCCTGGAAGCCCCAGATTTATTGCAGGAACAGAGTCTAGAAAGCAACTTAAATTTCTGTTCTGTGCATCATATATTTGTGGTAGCCAGTCACTTGGCATACATTAGAAAAAAAATATCAAAGTACCACAGAAGATCCTTATGATATGTGCATTAACTGACAACTACCAGCATTCAGCATGCTTTTGGTACAACCTGTATACAGGAAGAAAACACAGCATAATTTAAGAGAATCACTTACAACAAAGATACCTTTATTTTATGCATCTGAAATACCCCTTTAAACTGCAGAAAGCATTGGAAATCATTTGGTAGTTATGAATCATAATCAGATTGGCAGATTGACATGTTCTATGCAGAGGAGAAAATACTAATCTGGTATTTTTATACAGTTGTTAAATGCAAACAAAACTAACTATCTATCTATCTATCTATCTATCTATCTATCTATCTATCTATCTATCTATCTATCTATCTATCATCTATCTATCTACCAATCTTTAATGACTGGTTTTCTGAAACTATTTCTGAAAGCAAGTTTTACTCTGTGTGTCAGCTGAATTCAAGGTGCTTAGACTTCAGTAGGTATTGGTTGAAGAAATCTTGTTTATGTGGCTAGAATAATTGTCCTGGGTACATAAATGACTTAAGGGACTAAAGGAAGCCAGTCATTATCGAAGCTTTGAGATGTATGCAAGTTATATCGTTGTATTTTGTGGAACAGTTACCCCATGATGGAAGGTAATGGTTGTTCAGCCCCATTCAGGATAAGCCCTAGCTCATAAACCCAGAAATCCAGAGCCATCCCTTTGAGTACTGATACCTTGGAGCACTGGTGTACATACTTTCATCCTGTGGTCCACAGAAAAGTAGTCTGGCTGGCTAGTTCCTGGACATTCAAAGGATTAGTGGAGTTAATGGCACAAACTCACAGTTATGAGCTCCTTCCTGCTTTCAGAAGGACCTCAGCATTTTCTTCTCCCTCTTCTCCCTCCCTCCTCCTCTGCTACCCTTGAAGGCACAGCCTGTTCCCCTGAGTGAGTCAGGATCTCTCTCAGTGCTCCTTACACACATCAGTAGCAGAATATAATTTGAAGAGACAAATCAGCTCACTGCTAATATCACATCCTAGTACCCACTTTAGGGAGCCTCAAGTGCAATCTTGCAGGCAGATTATTGAAGCCTGCCCGTGGAAAGTTTTTTGGCATGGATGAGTTTTCATTCCAGCGGGTGTTGGAGAGCTTCAGATTATTCCTGTGTAAAGGAATGGATGAATTGGTGAGCAGCTTGTAAATTCTCACAGCTTTCGTTTTCCCCTGGCTGTCCATGAATTCAGGAAAACAGCTGCTGGATTTATGACAAGTGATTTACATAGTTGATATAATTTAGTTTGCCTGCCAAAATATTCTTACTTCTAGTTTGCTATTTAATTGAATCACAGACAGTCTGAAGCGTCTATCAGCTGCAATGAGTAGGATGAGGGCTGTAAAAATCATTTTTTGAAACTGTATATAACTTCCCTCACTGGCCTATTAACACACTGAAATAGGTTTTCAAATAGTTTTCAAAACTTCTGTTAGGCTAATTTTCCCCTCCCTTACCTTGTAAAAAATGCCTAACACCAATGGGATATTGTCAAAGATCAGTAGAATAAAAGAAGTTGACTTTCAGTCACCTAAATTCCTTTCAGGAGACTTTTTCACCCTCATATTTTAAAATTAAAGGATTGCAGGAACAGTTTGGTCACCTTTTCTTTTTTATTTTTTTTTTTTTTTTTTAATCTAAAAATATAATACCGTAACTGGCTCCACCTAAACCCACCCCATATTCACTAATGGTAAACAACCCCTGACATTTCTCTTTTCCTCTGTATGACACCATTCACATCCTGAGAATTCTTTCTGTTGACTTTAAGGTATAAGCAAGCACGATTTCCTGTGCTCCTTTACCTTCCCATAGCTTTTTATTTACTTCTGATGGATTACCTGGAAAATATTTTTCCTTTGTTTTTAACACTGGGAACAGAAGGTTGCATGAACTGTGCAAGCAATGCAGCTGCAGCAGGAGCATTAGATAACCCCAAAGGGCCCATCAGCAAGTTTCTGCAGTGTGCTATGCAATAGGCTCCATCTTAATTAAAAAACATTGCTGGGGCTTTGACAAGGAAAAATTATCAAGTACAAAGATTCCTGTGGTAACCCTAGATATAGTTTATATTTCTATTTCTTAGAATCATAGAATCATCCCAGAATGTTTAGGATTGGAAGGGTCCTTAATGTTCATCTAGTTTTAAGTCCCCTGCAAAAGGCAGATATAATTTCTACCAGTCCATGTTGCTCAGAGCCCCATCCAACCTGGCCTTGAACACTTCAGGTATGGGGTATCCACAGCTTCTCTGAACAATCTGTTCTAGTACCATAAAGCACAAGGTATGGAACAGATTTTTTCTCTACCACCTTGTCCTGGTGGTGACTTGGGAATCCTCTGACAAAAAGAAAGTGTGTGCGAGCAAATAAACACATTTTCTGGCTTTCCAGCTTCCCCACAACAGTTTTGACACAGTTGTGGAGAGTGGTGGCTCATTCACAATTATGATTTCTGCAAAGCTATGGTATGTTCCTTATTATTTGAAAAATATCATTCATGATTAACAGTTCAGGAGGGCAAATTGGGTTTTGTTTTTGGTTTTGTTTTTTTTTTTCCTTTTTTTAAATTTCTTTTTCCTTCTTGCTCAGTTTAGCAATTGTCTAGGAACACCTAGCAACATCTCTTACAGAAGTTATTTTGCTAGAGGCACTGGGTGATTTGGAACAGTGCCTGCCTGAAAGTTTATTGACAACTATGATAAACTCTGAGCTTCTTTTCCCTGTCTCTCTCACCCCTCATTTTATATTGAAGAGAATTAATTCAGGTAGCTAGACAGCTTCTTAGACTTGTCATAATTCCAGCTTCCTGGGAATTGAAGAGAATAATTCAAAATTTTGGGGGGTTAAAATGTTACTGTTTTATTATCTATCCAGTGACCCAAAGAAATACTAGGAATTACTTCAGGGAAATGGGATTTCTGGATACAGAAATCCTTAAAGCAGCAGAAGTGAGCTAAGTGTTAAACCTGTCCAAATATATTTCAAATACAGCCACATAACAGAACAGCTGTCAACGTTTCTCTCTGTTTGTGTCCAGTAGATTACACATGCTGCAGAGCTCATTCAAATGGCATCTTCCAGGCTATAATCCTCAATCCAAACTTGCAATATGTCCTCTGCTCCTCAGCGAGATCCTTTGCCCCCTACTGCTGTCTCTGTCTCTAGGACAGCTAGTGCAGCAGGCACCAGAAGATGTCATGAAGGCAATGGCAGGCAAGAAAAGCATCTGACTAGCTCAGGTAAGCCATTCCTCAAAAGAAGCCTTGTCAAAGTTGCTCAGCAGGCCTTGGCAAATCTCCGTCAATTGGATCTGGAACTCTAGGAAGCAAACTTAGACTTCTTTTTTGGTAAGGAAAATCCATGTGTCCACCTTCAGTTTTGTTTTTGTTCTTCACCTCTCAAGCCTGAAAATGTGTTATTTTCCTGCTTGGGAAGCAATACCTGCATTTCTATCTGGTGTCCTAGGAAGAGAAGCTTCTCCAAGGGTGGATAGAACTGTGCAAAGTCCATCTGTGAAGCAAAGCCTCTCGTGATTCAGCTTGTTTGAGCTGCTTGTTTTTAAAACAGCTATGTTGCTACAGAGAAACAAGAAAATTGCAACAGAACCAACTTGTCCTAATAGTGAAATTTTATTGTAATGTATTGGTTTCCATCAATAGAGTAAAAAAATAAGACGGATAAGAGAAATAAGTCAGCACCAATCTGAGTCATAAAAATCCAAGCATTCCCAGAGATTCTTGTCAAGAGATTAATTGTAAGAAAGGGCAGCCAAAATAAATAGAGGTACTTGCCTAATAAAACAAGAGCTTCCTACTTGAACTGCTCTTTAAAAGGTACTACTACTAATCGAGAGATAAGCAGGAACTTCAGGAATAATCCGTGTAGCCACTATCATGGATTTAGATGAGCAAAGGACTCAAAGAACAAACATAATGTATTTCTCCCTGCCAGACTGCAACCATAACAAAAGAAAAAATAAGAATTATTTTTAAGGAATAAAATTAAGAGAGAGAGGTGTGGCAGAGAGTGGGGCAATAACTAATGTGTGTAATTTTTATTCCTCCTTCACTCTGTAGTATGGAGATATCTGACACAGCTCTCCAAACCAAAGCATAATTTATTTGGCACTGTGTATAGAAACATGACTACATTTGAATTTGAGTGAGGAAAAGATGAGTTAACAAAATGTCACACCAGTCCATGGCTTTTGACGTAGGGGTGTTCTTCACCTAAATGATTCGCTTGCGTTAGGGGCAAGAATGCCCCACGCTGTTACCAACAGAGATTGAACTCCAGTGCAGTTCATCTCAATTAAAATAAACATATCCCAGGTCAGAAGCATTAGTTAAGAGATCCACACTGAATGAAATTAACCTGATTAAGGTACTTAAGCTTTGAACTAAGGCTTCCTAAGCAGTCATCAGAAAGGAGTAGGCTTCCTCAGAGGAGGAGATTGCAGACCAAGTTGAGACCATATGTCTACAAAGACAAGGAGAAAAGGCTGTTGGGCACTTTTAGTAAATGGATTTACTATACAATGACAGGATACATTTTTTTTTTTGCTTCCTCACTAAAAGGAGTTATTTTCAGAATGCAATATGTCTATAAAATCTTTGAACAAAGATTGAATTTTGCTACACAAACAAATATCTCTGTGCAATCAGAAGACTGTGAACACATGAAATGCAGAACTGATTAAGGGAGACAATGTGTTCCTGGCTTCCATATGTAAGAGATTTTAAGTTATCATTCCTATGGGATTACATATGTCTTATCCATACAAAATGAGCTACCAAGCTCCCTGGCAGCATCAGAGGAAGATGAATCATGTCCACAGAAAGGCTTTACTCTCTATGGCTTTTCAATCAAAAGATGCAAAACCATAAAATCATGTTACATTTAAAGGTCAATACTTTCTTCTTCAGGAAGGATGTGTAGGAGCTGGTTAAAAGGTTAAAGTCACATGTGATAAAGGGAAAGAAGTAAACTATTTGGCTAACATATCCAATCAAAACAATATGAAAGTTAAATGCAGCTTTTCTCAACATCTGATAGACTAAGGTTTGTACATTTAAATTATCATAAATAAAGCAATACAGTAGCACTTGTGATCAGTCAAGAGTAGAAATATGGCAATTTTTTTAACTATCTGTATATTGATATGAGTTAGATACATATCAAACTTAATTCATTCGTCCAAAGGACTCACCATAAAGAGGACAAAGAGGGTAACAGACATGTCAAATATTAGTTCAGTTGATTAATTAATTTTAAAAAATCATGTCTTCAAGCCCCAGCAGCCATAATTACTTATTTAACACTGGTCTGAGATAATGAATGTAAAGATCTGGCTGTTTGCCAGATGAAATAAGATCTACAAGTATTTCAGTAATAATCTGAACTTTACAGTCCTTCAATGTACCTGATCAGTGCCTGTGAGAGTTACTTTATGTGTACTCCACACCTGTAACAAGGAATCATGTTGGGTTTGTGGCTGCTCAATGTACTTGGTCAAAGGTTGAACTTGATGATTTCGGATGTCTTTTCCAACCTTACTGATTCTATGATTTCACGTGCAAACAGGAATAAACATGAGGTAGCCTGCTTATATAACAGCGGCACTTGGGGTGAGGGTTGGAGGGGACAGATGACAGACCTTTTTGTATGTGTACACTGACAGAACAAAGGATGGGTTAAAATCCAAGTCTGGTAAGAAGGGTCAGACCCAGATTTTGCTCTCAGTGTTTGTTCTGTGGAAAACAGATATCTGGATATCTGTATTTGAAAATTTCCTCTAGCATTCAAAATACAATGCATTTAATTGTCAACTTCTACCTGAAGCAAATTGCTCTCAAGTTCCCTTGACTTTTTTAGAAGAGAAATGCTGATTTACACCACCTAGTGTCCCAATGCAAAAAAAAAATCTTTAGTTACATGCCTGCTACAGACTGCCTATGCAACTCTCTCTGGACAGTAAAGTGACAGGAATCATGTTTTGTCTCTAGCTTAAAGGGTTTAGAACACACTTTTGATTCAAAAGTTCAAAGCTCAAGTATTATTGGATTACCTGTGCATCTAGGGTGGTTTGTGGTAGCAAAAGAGAGCAGGCAGCATGAAGATAAAAGGAGAGCAAACCCAGCACAAACATGCAAGTCAAGGTAAATGGAAGCAGAGACTAAAAAGAAAACAGGAAAAAAGATGAAATAAAAAATCTCAAAAACTCTTACCAGCAATAATGACGGACAAGATACCAACTCCTCTTTTCTACCAAGGGTTTAGAAGGAGGTAAGACTTCACTTGGTAACGTGCAAGAATAGCCCAAGATAAATATAAAGGATCCATAATATACAAAAATAGGTATACCATCACTGAGAACCTCATTGCATGTAAATGATTTTTGCTTTATAAAAGTCAATCCATTCACTAAACAAACACAGAAATACCACCACTGAAGTTAGAGTATGTCACTTTCTCATTATAATATGGCCATTACTTGGAAACTGTTTAACTGCTAAAGTGCAAAATCTTTTTTTTTTTTTTTATCCCTCTCCATCTCACTGGAAATAACCCACATGCAAGTAAAATCCTAAGGAGAGTATTGTTGAAGTTAGAGGACACTTTTTAATTACAATTTATCATGCACACTGATCACTGACAACAGTGGAGAGGAAAATCTCCATAAAGAACTCTCTTGTCCTCATGAGATTAAGACAGACAAATCACATGATTTATTCTTGCAGCCCTCAGGACCTGAACCACAGAAAAAATATTTTTCCATGCTTACAGAAAAGATGTCATACTTTTTGTCACTGTGGATGTCCTAGTAACAAACACATCTACTGGTTTAACCTTATCTCTGGAGATCTGATGTCCTCTACTCTTTCCTTGGCATATGTTATGGTCAGGTGGAGGACATTGGGTTGCCTGAATCTTTTGGGCTAGTCCAGTGTTGACAGTTTTATGTTCTAACACCTTAGAAAGGCAAGGGGTGTCAGAGCATTGATTCTAATGCATTATAAGAGAAAATTTTAAAAATGTTAAAACCTAAATTCTTAACATTCATTGTTTCTCACAGATGCCAGAAATGACCAGTCAGCAAGTTTGCAACAAAGGACAAGAAACATTTTCATAAGCTGTCTTTAACACAGTCCCATTTAAGTGCTGAAGTGCTCCAAATATTTCAGAGTATATAAAGGCTTCAACTGACATTAATTTCTCATTTCTTTCTTATGTCAATCAAGAGAACAGCTATTCAACATGCAGCTTTTTGAGCAAGCTTGCAGAAGAACCTCTTTTTGATTTCCTGCTATTGGGGAGGGCAGAGGTCCCATTATTGGCACATAATCCATTTCATGTTCTTTCCCCTTTGGTGCATGGCAAACAACTAGGACATTGACAGACAGAACTTTAAAAAGGGTAATTATTCTAGAAACAGGGTCATAGAAGAATGGAAATGATCCATCCTTATGGCAGCTCATTGTGAGATAGACTATCACTTAGATACTGTAGAAAGTTTTACAATTTCATACAAAATGGGAAGATAATTTATAAGCACAATTAGAATCCAGGAAAAGAATGCACACTGAATTGCAACATCTTTAGAACTATGTTTTATGCCAGAAAATAATACACTTTCCATTTAACTGTAATTTCAAATGCAAATACCAGTGTCCTTAGTATGAAGCAGATGTTATGCTTTTTTTCAGTAGAATGAGCAGTTGTTCATCTCTAAATCTTTGTCTTTTGGGGGAGTATTTCAATGCCTTAATGAATGAAAGACAGACATTGCTGGGGTTTGCAACACATTCCCAGGAAGCCAATTTTAGTTCCATCTTTGGAGCAATTATTGAAAAGTTGTAGACTGTTACAGTGATAATTCCAGATTAGTGTCAAGTTAGGGGAGGGTCTGGGTTTTTTTTATTGTTCTGGGAGAAGATTTTCCTTCACTTGACTGTAAATTGCTCTGACAGTGAATAGAGGAAAGACAGATGCTTCTACAAATAAGTTGAAAGTTGCTTTGGCAACTACCTAGAATATAAAATCCTCTGGGGTGAAAATCCTACTTTATTAATCCAACTGTAAAGGCAGCTACAACTGGTTGAGTATTCAGGTACCATTGGAGAAAACAATACGTAGCTGACAGAAAATCCTACTCTCCTGCAGATCTAGGCTTTGTTTTCCCTCCTACCTCACCCTGCAGCACAAACATATGTATATGTATATGTGTCGAGTGACCCTCAATAACAGGGAAAAAAAGAAGGAGAGCCACGGAAATGGTAGTGATGAGGTTCATGTTATTAACAGCGGAAAATACCCAGGAGTTCACGTAGTGCGGAGGGCCTGGACATGGTTTTTAAGAGATTTCAAAGAAAAGTCAAAAATATTTATGATGATCAAGGTATACAAAATGGAAAATCAAAGCACTAGAATATGCCATGCAAAATCCTGTTAGATGAAATGAAAAGACTTTATTCAACTGTTCTTTTATAAATACCAGAAGCTGGAGATATGTACATTTAAAGATTTTTTAATACAATGTATAAACTAATTTTTTATTTTATGTCACAATATAAAGCAAACTGAACACGAAAGGATATTTGACAAAACAAAATTTCTTATACCTTTTCACTCTGCAATCAAAACTGATTACTCAACATGAGCATCCAGATCCTCAGCAGCCTTTTAACAATGACCCTTTAACTTCTGCAAAGTGAAAACAACATTGGCTTGAGGCAAGGGACATGAGTTGAACCTCAGATTTGGAATAAATTTAGTACTATGCTACATATTCTGGTCTTGAAATCTGAATCACATTTAGGCCTCAAGCATTCAGAGAAACACATTTCCTTTGCAAGTTTACAGATGTATTTTGTTTGCATGGCAAGGGGCTACAGGGGTGGCTTCTGTGAGAAGCTGCCAGATGCTTCCCTCATGTCTGACAGAGCCAATGCCAGCTGGCTACAAAGTGGCCCTGCTACTGGCCAAGGCTGAGCACAGCAGCAACAGTCGTTGAACCTCTGGGATAACCCATGAAGGGGGAAGAGAAAATCACAAGGTAGCAGCAGTCAGAGAGAAGTGAGAACACGTAAGAGAAACAGCCCTGCAGTGGAGAAGGAGGTTAAGGAGGTGCTCCAGGCACTGGAGCAGAGATTTCCCTGCAAACCACAGCGCAGACCATGGTGAGACAGGCTGTCCCCCTGCAGCCCATAGAGATTCATGGAGGGCAGAGATATGCCTGCAGCCCTTGGAGCAGGTGGATGCCCAAAGGAGGATGTGACCCTGTGGGAAGCCCGCACTGAAGCAAGTAGCTGGCAGAACCTGTGGCCCTGTGGGAAGAGGAGCTCACGCTAGAGCTGGTTTTAGTGGCAAGACTTGTGACCCTGTGGGGGACCCATGTTGAAGACAACTGTTCCTGAAGGACTTCTAGAGTCTGCCCAGTCTATAAGCTAATATTTTGATAGTTGACCAGAAGCAAATAGAAAAAGTTTGATAAGACAAGCTATAATGTTATGCTCTTAAAAAAACAAAACAAAACAAAAAACAAGGGCAAACCTTGGCTTTTGTACAAGAAAATTATTTTAAGGAACTGGTGGACAAAGGTCCTGAATTGATAAACTACTTTTAAACCTAAATTCACAGTAACTCTTTCATCTGGCCTTGATATACTGAGAGCAGGAATTTTTGTATTTTGTTTCATTAGTTAACTATAATATTATCTCTTTCTCCATGGTGTTTTGTAGCTAGCATTTTTTATGAGAAATCTTTGAAAATAGTATCCTTTTTCATCACATAGTGTAGATGCATTACTGACAGTCCCCCTGAGAAGATAGGACTTCATGGGAGACAAAAGGCAATACAATATAAGTGAAATACATGAGTCAAGAATGCATTTTCATCTCATTACAGCTAGGATAAGCTTGAATGTACAGAGCAAGAACTTAACATCCGTTACTTATAAGTCCTGGTTACACTGTCTAGTTATGAGGCCTGGGAAGAAAAGTAGAACCTAGGGCCAAAACTCACTTTTACTCCTCTGTTCCCCTGTTACCATCATGGGGGAAAATGATGAGATACTTCCTGGGAAAAGAAATTGTTATCTCATAACCCAAAGGAAAACCCATGAAAGAGTTCTCTCTGCATCTAGATTCTTGGAAATGTCACTCATCATTTCCAAAGGGAAAGACATTGCTGTTTAAATTGTGTGTGAGAATGCACACTCACAAGCTTGTGTCTGCATGTGTGGCAGGCATGGGATCAGGGCTACATAGTCAGGTAACCTAATTATCTCAGTTGGACTGAAAAGTGGACGAGATCTCAGAAGAGGGGGAAATTTAGCATTCTTAACACCAGACCTGCATAGAGAGACAGGGCTGTGTTTCTTCCTGTTTATTTTTTTTTTCTCTTTTTCTCAGTTTTGTCACCATACTCACTGGCACAATGCATGGACAGAATTTTTAAAAAAGCACCCTCTATAATAAAAACCTCACAACAGCTGTCAAAACTGGAGTGGATGAACATCAATGGGAAAAATTGCCCTGTTTGTATAGTTTAACAAATAATTTTCGATACTGTATGTGTACATGACCACTGTCTATTCCCATATACCTCACAATTTCTTAAAATAATCATCAACCTGTATAACAGACAAACACACAGTCATGGCCTTAAGAAGACCAAGAGCTAAGTAATTTCATTGTGTTGTGGTAAAAGTGGTTTTAACCATCTTTGCAGGAGACTTCACTGCCTTTTTTCTGCATGTTTTATTTTTCAGGCCCATCCTACAGCTGATACCTGCCTTGTTTCATAACTTCACGTGACTTACCTTTCCTCAGCAGCTGGTCCAGCACAGTGTCAGTAGTTGAAACATAAATACCAACATAAATTGTAGGAATGGCATCAAACAGTTTTTTGTTATCATTCAAATTCTAATTTTATGACTTTCATGCCTTCCAGCACAAGAACCCCACTTGCTCCCTTTTGCCTATAAATTTTTATAAATTTTGGAAATGGACCTGAAGATTTTCCAATTGAGTCTACTCATTGGCATCTTCTGAAACACTGGGAGTACTTGACAGCTTTCATGATCTTCATAAAATCCTCATAATGAACTATTTCTGTGACCTGACATCATAGCAGAAAATCATTTTGTCTGTGGTGGTGTTAAACTTCATATGAATAATATATTTACTTTGAAGACCATTACATAATTCACCTCTTTCACTTCACCACAGTGATGATCACCAGATTGGTTTTGGTTTTGTGTTTTGTTTGGTTTTCTTTTTCCTTATTTGTTTTTTTTTTTTCTACATAATCTTGTTAATCACTTTTTCAGCATCACAATATACCTTAAATTAGACCAAGGTTTTATTGCATTAGCCCAATCTACTAACCTACATCCTAAATCTAACTAAAATCACTGTTATTAAACTATTTTTCCCTAGAAGTGTTTCATTTTGTCAATATCTTGCTAAATTATTTCTGATTAATTATTTGTGTTTAATTCCATGGCATTGCTAGGTCTCACACTTGCAGAACTGTTACCTCCCTTGCATGATTCCCACACAAAACCTGTATCTTGTGGAAAGTAATCTCATTATAACAGCTTCAGCTTTGCTACTGGAGACTGTAGGGATGGTGCTGGTTTGTTTGGCTTCAGACTCAGTCTTTCAAAGATGATCCCATTGCTTCCTTCTGTTGTGGTGTAGGGCTGCTTAGCCATATGTATCCCCCGGGGGACACTGAAGGTGATGCTCTCGGCTTCTCCTTATATTGGTAAAGATGCAAAAAATTCCCATGCCTTCCTCTTCTCTCCTTGCAAGGGTCCCTATACCTACTAGTTTGGGGGCTGTATGAAGCCCTTCAGGCATCCTTTGGCACAGACCTTACAGTTTCTGGGGTACCATTTGTATCTGGATAGGTGCTATACTGCACTTTTCATCAATATTCTTCCTAAATTTGCAGATATATCCACCCCACACTTCTGAAACCCAATCCTCAGCAGGAACTGCCACTCAAGCATCCCAGACCTGTTCCCATGTGACTGGGATTTTTTCCTGCACTGGCCTCTCCTCTCAGCCTGCCACACTTTCCCAGGCTCAGTGCACTCAGCAGCTGCCTGTAAACATGTCCAATTTTCTTTATAGCCACACATCCCTTTGGCTGCCAAATTTCACCCTCCAGTTTTATAATTGCCTCACTCCCCTCTGAGTGTGAAGTCAGTAATTGCCACACAAAGCTACACAAAGCACAGTGAGTTTTCTCATAGTGTTCTTTGCTTTATCTAATTCAGAATGTAATTTTCCCTCTATCATACCGTTCAAGTCCTATTTAGTCCTTATCCCAGGGACTGGGATTATGATTTTTCAAAGTTAATTTAATTTGTCCCACATCTTGGACTAGCAGGAAGTAAAGTGTTGACCTCATATTCCCTCCTGTCTTGCTCTTCTACCCTTCTGCTAACACACCAGAAGCACCAGTAATACAGCTATGAACATTTTTTTTTTTTTTTTTTACAAATTACTGACCCAGAAGCCAGCAAGTACTTAAGTTCATGACCCAAAACTTTACTGATCCTAATCCATTCAATAGATTGCCTATGTTGTTCAGCAAAATTTTGTTACAGGAAAAAATCTTCATAGTTCACATAGTTTAACCACATCAGGATTGAGGTGGTTTATTGGTTTATTAACTGAGTTTAAAGCATTTTATTTTTTAAAGAGAGGTGGAAGGTGTCCCACCCCTGGAAACATCAGGTTGGACAGGGCTCTGACCAACCTGACTGAGTTGGAGATGTCCCTCCTCATTGCAGGGGGGTTGGACTTGATGAACTTTAAAGGTCCCTTCCAACCCAAACTAAGCTGTGATTTGATAATAATTAACTGGTAATCAATGAACTACAATAAACTACAATTTATGTCATGCTAATAAACAACTACAACTTTTGAAATAGCTTTCTAGGATCAATCACAAAAAGCTCTAATCCTGTACTCACACAGGTGCTCTCACTGCCATGGGCACACATCTCATCCTCATGCACCTGCACCCACTGCACCTGTGGGTGGTAGGTTCCCATCCTCTCCACAGGGAGGAGGAGTTGCCCCATTTTCACCCTCTCTCCCGTGGCTGGTGTGGGCTTCCAAGTCCCGTGTGTGATCTGGGAGCTCCACACACTGGCTGGTGAGAAAGTCCCAACGACCCCAGACAACATGGAGTGAGGGTCCCATGTGCTGCCCCATGCTGCCGGCCCCTGGCCAGACATGACGTTCATGGGGAGGCTATTCCATCAAGGATCTGCTGCCGCTCTAGGGTTTCTCCCCCTCCAATATTACTTGTCATGCCTCTTCTGTATTTCTTTTTAAGTTAACTCTGCGTTGTTTCAAATGTTCTGCCTAATGCCCTGCAACTACCTCTGGGGTGATGTGGGGGTGACAGTGAATACATCCCTTGAGGAAAGCAGTTTAGAGTTCTTCCTTAAAGCAAAGAGAGGCTACCTGGTGTGTGTGTGTGTGTGTGTGTTTCTCTGACCAATGAGATGCCTTGGTGAATGTGAGGTGGATGGGCTAGCCAATAATGTCATGACATGTATGTGAGAGAGTATAAGAAGTCTGGGTGTTACTAGGAATTGAGCTACT
>JAWWEV010000083.1:80197177-80258685 GCA_035583235.1 Hafferia zeledoni | reverse complement strand
CTACTATTACTACTAAGCTGTCTGTGTAACTATCTTGAGTAAACTCTTGTAAGCCTTCTGCAGTCTGCTGTGCCTGAGTTCTTCCGGCCATCAGTCCAGCACCCCAGCTTGGTGTAGGGGGCGGGCTCCCCCTATAGGGTGATATTGGCCCCAAATAATCATAAACATGTTTGTATGTTGCAACAGTCCTAAATCTTTGATCTACCATGCACCTGACCTGTCTTTCTCAAGCCGATATAAAACTCAATTTGCTTCTCTGATGCCAAGAAATACTAATTATTGTTGCTTATCAGGTTGCTCTGGAAAAGAGTTTCCATTCTGTACTTCAAAATAATTTTCAATATCATTACCAAGCACTTATCCCTGACATTTAGCAACTGTAGGTCTTAATAGCTTCTGCAAGAGCTACAGGTTAAAGCATTTATGCTTTGTTTTGTTTTGTTTTTCTTTTCTGTTGATGCCAAGGGATCCACTGTCTTAACAGTCTAGAAAAATTGGGCCAAATATTGAATATCCCCCTTGGCTCCAATTCCTAATAAAATGTAAAACCCAAAATGATAGACAATTTGGCTGGGGTAAAACCAGAAACAAGTAAAGTTGCCAGCTGTCATTCTGACAAGTGACAATTTCTGTATGCCTGGACATTGGCTTATTTCTCTTGGTCAATCATTTTCGTTTTCTACAATTACTTGTGTCTGTTTATGCTGCTGTAGCATCTGTTTGATTATTGTACATAGGAATCTAACTTGAAATATTAGCTCTAAGCAAACTCCATTCTTATTCATACATTTTGTGGCTAAACTTCCAACGCCAAAATAAAATTCACTTTGAAAGACAAAGAGAACAATATTTTCCTGCTTTCTTCAAGAAAATTGCCTGGTTCTTCCTCAGCTAGCAAAACGAGGTACCTGGGTATACAACATGGGTAACAGATTTTAATTTGGTATGATATATTATTGTAAGTAGGGAGAAATACTGGACAGATTCTTCCTTGTCTGGATAGTTTTATTAAACTTTCAGGCAAAATTACAGAAAAAAACATAATGTAACTTTATAAGGTAATAATGAAAGTTCTGATGTCACTTAAACTGCTGTCACTAGGACTCTGACATTCCTAAGGTATATATTTTATGTTTTTCACTCCTGTCAAAATACACCAATCCAGAACATCAGGATTATGGAAAGGTGTTGTCTCTTAATAGTTGGTGCCTTGAGGTTTTATACAGTGACAAAATTATTGTACCTGGTTTTGGTTTTGGTTTTGGTTTTTTTTTTTTTTTCTCTTATACTGTCCTAAGGATGTCCACAATTTTGCTGGCCTATTTTTGCAGAACATGCTGAGGCAACACCAAGAGCCTGAACTGTAACCCCCAATACTGAGTTCAGCCACAAGTAAGCAGAGTTTAGATTATTTTCCCTTTGCCTTACATTTGGCTACCCTGAAGCTCATCTGACACTTCTTTACTAATGGAATCCCACTTTACTGAGAGGGATTTTCTGCAGCCCTTTTGAAGGAATTTAATTGCTTGAGAGATCTCTGCATCCTCTCAGATTTTTAGATCTCATTGCTGGTATATTTTCCAGGTCACTGATAGTGTTTCAATAATGGCGATTCAATAAATCCACTTCCAGAACTGATCCTTAGGTAACCACATTGTGGATTCTTCACCACTGTGAAAGGTGATCTTTAAGACCTGCGTTTTGCTTCCTACTACTTAATAAACTTCAGTTAATAAAACAATTTTTCTTCCAGTCCCATAGAAATTTTTTTTCTTTAATAACCTTTAATAAAAAATGCATTCAAAGGTTTTTTGAGAAGACAAATATATGTGTGCCTGTGTGTGTGTGTTGCTAAATTTTTTGGAGAGAGGAGAAGAGAATAACCCAGGACCCTGACAGCACCCTTCTGGGACTCCTGGGAGTTAGCCAGGCAGCATTTCTCTTTACAGAAGCCTTGTAGACTCTTTCCTGTCATACCATGCTTATCCACAAATTCAGTTCTTGGAGATAAAATGGATCTTACCACCAAGGATGGAAATCCGGCTCATGTAATGCTAGGTTCTGGATATAATGTTTAATACTTGACTTTCTAAATGTTCACAAAGTAAAATGTCATTTTGAATTCAGCCTGCTGTAGCTCTATGACAAGGGAGACAATTTTTTCCTAAATATAGGGAAAAGGCACCTTCTAAAACCAGTATGACATGTCTAGAAAACAGTTTCTCAAGCTGTGCTTGAAGTTTGGTCTTTTCCCCCCCGTACTTTTTGCTAATACCACCCCTTTTGATTTAAGGTTCCAGAAGTAAACTCTTATCTGATCATTCTAAGAATATCTTTCTTAAGATTCTATAGGTTTAGATATGGCAGTCAGAAGTGGTTTTGGTCATGCTCAGTCTGAAGTTACTCTTTCTTTTGTTGTATTGTTCACCTCAATTTGTACCTAGGCTATGTGACTCAGGTTGAAGTGAAATAACCTGATGCGTTGCAAGACCAGAGTCTCCAAAACTGGGTAAAGAATCCAGATTTAGAAACACAGACTGGTTTGGGTTGAAAGGGACCTTGAAAATCATCTTGTTCCAACCCCTCTGCCATGGGCAGGGACACCTTTCACTAGACTCCCCTGAACCGAGAACCTGGTTTTCCATCCTTCCCAAAATATATCTCTGACTATATCAGAAAACCAAGAAGTGAGGTTGGAGGCTCAGATATAAAGCAAGCCTATTGGAAATTTGAGAGAATCAACTGAAAGCAATGAAAATTCCTGACAGCTTAGTGACTAAGCAGGCCACACTTGCTGTTATGGATTCTTGTACTTCCAGATGTTAAATGGCTCTGGGAATCTCTGAGGTCTGCCACATCTCTGCACCTCACAGAGCTATTGTGTTTCTTTAAATAAACTCCTATCAAAGCATATATTTGGGCAGAAAAATTCCATTTGTCCCCTCTGTACTGTTGAGATCTCTCTAAAGGCTTGAGTGGCATACATGCAAAGGATGATTTGTATCTCTTGGATGCTTCTGTCAAGGTTTCAGTAATAAAGTCCAGTGTGTCCTGTCAGTATTTGGTCTATAATTTTGCATCCTTGCACATCAAACACCAGGCTCCTTACTCATAACTGTTCCATCAGGTCACAATCCATTTAGTGTATTTGCATTAATATTTTTTGTTTCTGTTTTTCCCCATTGAGGGATACAACTTCTGATCTACTTCGAACATACCAGGGAGTGTTTGCTTGCATGAAAGAACCAGATAATCTTTTAATCAATAATTTTACTTTACAGCTTTTCCCCTTGAGGTAGCCAATTTTGGGCAATCAAAATCTACAGAAATCATCTGTCTTGCCACTTTCTTCCCATTTTAATTCCCAAATTTCTTGACACATTCACAAAATTTTTCACTTCCAAACTCATAGTTCATTTGTAGCTCCAAAGTTCTGTTGCAAACTTTTATATATCAGAAAGAAAACCTCTTCATAAAAATACCAGAGGCAATTAAAGGTAATGTAGTGATACATCCTAGTAACTCACACATTCATTCTTCTTCTGCAATAAAGCTGATGGGCAGAGGTTCAATTGCTCTACTGGATCCCAGGGATGGAGTATGAGAAGATACAAAACTCCAAAGAGAAAAGAGCAAAATCGGTTTCAGGGTAAAAAACAACCAGTTTCAGTTAACATAAAATACCACAGACAGCCACAGGCACCAATGTGTATTCTGTAGAAATGTATGGCTATTTTGTTTCTTTTTCTTTCTAGACTGAAAATATTGTTATCCATCCCTAGTTCAGTGTCTGTTTTATTGATTATATTGTTTCTGGGCATGCATTTTATAGATTTTTACATAGCAAAGGCAAAATATTACCCTCAGGAAAGTCTTCTCCTAAACCAAAGAAATCTATTATTCTGACTTTTGAGCACACAGAGTGAGCCAAAGTAAGCAATGAAAAAAGACTATAGTGACAGAAGATCTCATGAAAAAAAGTCGATTGTTTTTTCTGGATGGAATTATATCATGCCTTGCCTAGTGCTACTTTAACCAGAAACAGCATAATTATGAGTAAAATATATGCAAAATTGTACATTAGAGGGATGTTTAACTTGTAACTTGCTAACGTGCACATGAAGTGGGTTATTCTGTGACCCTGAGCAATTTCACATATTTCCCAGGCTAGATTATATTTCCATATAATTGAAATAAAAATTAATGTAGCGAATTACTTTAACTGCTCTTCTCCTATCATTTCAAGTTTGATGTATCATTTTACCTCTGGAAATCTGGCAGCCAAGCAGAAGTATCTATAACAATGTCCAGAGATAAAAAAGAAGAAAGGACCTATTCAAATAAGCATTTATCTCGTAAGAAAGCATTGTCAGTCTCGGGGGAAAAAAACCCACCCTGCTCTCATACATTCACCCAGCCCATAGGCAGTATTATCAATACCTTGACTGGAATATATGCAACATTACCCGCATTTATGGAATCATGTTTTTAAGTTGCTGAGCTATAACTAAAAATTTATCCATCAAATTAGATAAAAAAACCTCACTGAAAACAAACAAGCAAAAAATAAAACAAACCCCAAACTTTTCCACAAATCCAAATGCAACTTGTCAAGAGATGTTAACACACATCTTTTCAAGTCTTTCTCAGGAGCCATATGGTAGACATTGGGGTGATGCATGGTGAATTTTTCCTTGAAAATGTACCAGAAACAACGGCAATAATTTGTGAAGTGGGCAAGGGACAGGCTTGGCATCAAAACTGACCATGCAAGAAAATTTTGCTCAGCAGCTGATTATAGTGTACAGACAAACCCTGAAATTCTGGTGCAGTTAGACTCACCTGCAGCTCATGGAAATCAGTGTGGATCTTTCCATTAACTAGGAGTGAGCTGGATCACATCCCATGTGCTTTTCTCTGTTCCATACATCTGCTGAGAATAAATCCAATAGAAAGCTGAGGCTTAGTATACATACCATGGAACATTTTTAAATACAGGTCTATAATTGCACACAGATTTTTTAGTAGATGTAGTCTGATTAGTTTTTACAGTGAGAACTCTCAAGGCCATGAGAGATCATTCACAGCTTCAGCAGAATGAAAGTGAAGAGCCCTTAACTAGAAGTCCTGGAGCAGGTTACACAGGATGTTTGGCTAGTGACTGCTGGAAAACTAGTAAGTGCTTAGAAATGGGATCAAGACTGTGCTCTGCAACTGTCTGCCTTCCTTCCTGGAAGGCTTCTGCTTCTGTTTCCTGCTCCTGACTTAAGGGGAGATTTGTTGATTGCAGTCAACCATCATGATTCAGACTCCTCGCCCAAACCCGCCAGCTTTTCCTTGACCCATTTTCTTCCCCAAAAGTGAAACAGAAGTATCTTCCTCTCACTTTATAGCCTATGCCATTTTGTTACTGTTACACTATTTCATTAAATGGCTCAGAGCTAGAATTCAATACCTCTGAAATATAAAGCATTGGTAGTGTAATAGAATGCCAGCTACTTTTTTTTTTTTTTTTTTAATTGCTAATCTTTGCTACAAACAAGCAAGAATTTGGAGCCAAGGTGCTTATATTTTCTTCAGGTGCTAGTGGGCTAACTTGTCCCCTAAGAAAAAATATTCACCTCTAGAATAAGATCTAACTAGTAACTACACCACACAGCTGACCAGATGTTCAATATGTGATCCTTATCGAAAATTTCTGATTATTTTGCCTGGTTCTTTCTCAGTATTTTGAAGAAAGATTTAAAAAGCAGTCTCTATGCATCTCTCATGTATCCTACACGTTTCTGACTCTAGGCAAGTATGTTTCTAGAAGCAGAAACACCTAGGAGCTTTGATCTCTTTTAAAACCACTGAACGTCGTTTATCTCAAGTTGCAAAACATGGATAATGCCTTTAAATATGTTCCAGCTGAGATCCTTCTTATGTCTTTAATGGATGTCAGTAAGTCTTTATTAGCTAATGACTTAGTCCCCAAGCAACACAGAAAAAAGATCAAGTAGCTCTGTAGCGGTACTACAGTTCATAATTGTGCAGCGTGGTGGAAATATTCTTAAGCCATGAACCTCAGTTAAGAAATGGAGCTACCAGCATCTCTGCCATGCTGCCTTGCATTTGCACATACAGGAGGAGAGAAGAAGCAAATGTTTCCTAGGAGGTCAAAATTTCTAAGTACCTATCAAGCTCTTATCTTCAAGACTGCTGCCTTTACAAGCCATTTTCATTTCTTTTTAAATAGTTTGTTCCAAATTCCACATAATCATCTGTTGCAGTAAGACCACTTGTAGGGGCACATACGACATATCCTGACTAAAGGTAGCAGAAACTGGACTGTGAGATGAGTTCCACCTGTCATGTAATGCTTTGCAGGCTCCTCTGTGGGCACTTTGGTCTGTGCTGCTTCAGAAGTCTGCTCCACAGATTCAAGTGTCAGCGCAGTTTCCTGTATGGGTCTGTAATAATAACTTTGGAGAAGAATAAGGAAATTAATCCAGTACAAATCTAATACATTATTTACTGTATTTGTGGCTTTGTTGCTCACCACTGTTGTATCTAAACATTTAATGCATTTGTTCTCACAAACTCTGTATTATTTATGTCTCTTCCAGCAAACCACTAGGAAAATTAATGTACTGCAATATTAAAGCACCATATCCTGCCAAATCCTAATGGAAAGCACATTCTGGGACAAAAGACCGCAGAGAACCTGGAACCCCTCTCCTTGAGAAGCTGACATAGGCAAGGCAGGATTTCAGCTGCTAAACACTGATAATTTTCCCACTATTCTTACCTGCTAAAAGACTTTCAAAGGAGAGGACAGGCAGCAGGCACTGCCTCTGCGTTTCCTCTCTCTCTGGATCTTGCCAGGCAGCAAGGCATGAACACTGTGTGTGAGGCTTTTCAGATCCAGACAACTCTGTGTGGGCCAAAACTGTGGAGGATTGAGGGGGGAAGGCATTCGAATATTCCCAAAGGCATTCAAGAACTGAAGCAGTGAAGCTCAACTGCTCTGCCCAGGGTGTTGGGCATTCAAAATGTCACAGCTTGGTATTGGAAAAAACAAAAGATAAAGGAGAGAAAACTATGGTCTTTGGAGGTCAGTAAAGTGAAGTGCCTCACAAAAGCCTACTCCTGACTGATTAGCAGCACAGGTATGTAATGTAACATTTCTGAAGTCTGAAATAAAGATACACTACCCAGTGCAAGGCCAGGGACACCATACAGCTTACAGGTTGGTGTCTCTGAACAAGCAAAAGTGATTTTGGAATGCAAATTTCATCTCCATAACAACAAAAATGAAAACTTTGCATGTGCAGGCAAGCCCTCACAAAACAAACCTGGCAGAACACTCCATAGGATATTATACAATAAAAGCCTATTTGCTGTATAAGTTCTGCTTTCTGGAACTGCTCATCTGTTTGTGTGACATTTCCTACTGTTTCCAAATGCACCAAGGGAACATTCTTTCTTGCTACTTCACAGCTCTTTCTGCAGTAGCTCTAGCTCAAACAAGTTACTTCCTAACAACCTCTCAGAATGAATTACAGTGCAAAGGAAGAACAACTCTTGGAAAAATCACTGCAGTTCACGTGAATTAACAAAGAGTGTGTGAGCCCTTGCTGCCCAGTACTGTAAAGAACCTCACTACAAACAGTTCTCTCTGATGACTGAAAAGAAGAAAAACTCATGAACAATGAAGACTACCCTCTGGTTTTGCTGTGAGACTCCTATTGGCTTTTTAATGAAACAGCATTTGGATTTGTCCTTTGTTTCTTCGTTTTCAGTGATCCTTTCTTTGCCTAAACACTCAGATAGATGGTTTTCCTTTCTTTCCTTTCCTTTTAATGTCTGGGAATGAAAATACGTAAGACCCTGAGACAGCCTCTGACGCTTTCTTAATGAACCTCTGCCTTTCCCTTCCACATACTCAATCTAAAACACTCCAACCAAAAATCAAAATTGTTTCTTCTAGTTCTCTTTAAGGAGAGCTGATACTGGTTTCCTGTTAAAGTTTGCCACATGGCTATCAAATTTATTGGTACTCTGACTTTCAATTCTTTTTTAGTTCTGAGTTTCACATGTGTGACACCCATAAGGCAACATAATTGTGAAATAATGAACAGAGTGATCTAATTTTAGGGAAAATTCTATATTGTGCTTATGTACTAATTAGAAGGGACTGATCATTACTTGAAAAGCATACTAGATTATCGTTGTAATATTTGAGAAATAAAGTTTGAGTAGCTGTTTGAATAATGAAAGAAATGTTGACTACTGCATCTGAGGAGCAATGGAATTTGTTCTCCAAATGCATTATTCAGGAAGTAATTTTTCAGTCAGTGTTAGAGGTGATATTTGGCAAAGAACAGGACAAAATACTGTTCATTGTTAAGGCATAGTTTGGTACTTTTGCTGTTTTGCAAATTTGTCATTCTGCTGTGTATTTGAAAAGTTCTGTGAATGCAGCCTGAGGCTGTCAAACTTTGTTCTTTTAGAGCTGGTCATTTTTCATCCAATCTGAAAATAGTTTTATAATTCAAAAAAATGCCAAGACTACTGCAGTTCCAAAAAAGTTATTTGCACACCAGCCACAGAAATACTATGTGTTTTTCTTGTTTTCTTACCATGTGTTTTGCTTGTTTCTGAAAACACTTTCAATATCAAGTAAGAAAACAAATCCCATCAATGTTTTGTGTTCATCCTAGTGTAAAATGTCAGAACAAAAGTCATGAAGTGCAAGGTGCTCCCCTAGCATATTTTGACATTAACAATTTTTGATTTTATGAATATGTGCCCTATAGCTTATAGATTTTTTCCATTCTTTGCTTTCCTGTACTTACTTTTTTCTCTTATTTAGCACTCATCCATGTGAAAAGGATTGCATTTCTAGTCAATTTTGCAAGCTGTTTTCATCAGAGAACTTGATTCTTGGAAGTTCTGGCAGTTATCTGGTAGCTGCATGAAGAACACTGCGTCAGACCCCCTGACAATCAGAGATTAAACATCTGCTCTAAATGCTGGTAACCAGCACATTTCTGATTTTGTTGCTGGCAGACCCAGCTCTGGGCTTCTCAGCAGACAATGACATTTTGCTGCTCAAGGACCTGAGAGTCATAGGCATAAGACATACTGACTAAAAGAAGGGATAAGTTTAGATGGAAAAGTCTTGTGCAGTCCTGTCACTTTGACCATATTTGTGGGCACAGGAAAATTGAGGGACAAGGGACACTTGAGGGACAATGGCCCCTTCCCAGCAGTTAGCACTGACCTAACCATCCCTTCTATATATTACCTTTGGAAACAATAGCCATAGCTACACTGAACAGCCTAGGCTTTGACAAATTTTAGTGGGACAGCAGATGACTTCCTTCCCACATATCCCCACATCAAGAAGCAGTGCTGTCCAATGCTGAGGCTGAAATACCCAATTTGGAAGAAATGCTTTCTTTCTGTGATACTTCTCTGCCTTTGAAAGTTATAACCAACATGGATACTTTTGATCTTCTTCCCTGCATCTATAAGCTTCTTCTGTGTACCCCCTTATTTCGGGCAGCCTTTGTTCCTTAATATATTATAACAGTTTTCTTGAATATCACTGCTGTATGAAGTCTCAACTTGTAGCAGAAAACCTAAAAGAGCACCCTCTGAAAACATAATCAAAGTGATTAACTGTATACAACTGACTGAAGAAGACATAAACATTGAAAATAAGTGCTCAGCAGATAACATACTTTGTCTTCTCTACAACACGTTATTTAACGTGGTTGTCTGAGTGTTCCAGTTTCTCTTAACTCTTGTCATTTCCCTCTCCTAAGCTTCGTTTCCTTCATATTAATGCAGTAGCTGACATGGGACAGAGGGTTTCCTGCAAGGTCTGAGGCTTTTCAAAAGGCAGAGGTACCACTTGGGGCTTTTGATTGATATGGGTAGCATCCTTGAGATGACAGGGGGTATGAAGGGATTATTCCATGCATCATTGTTCCCAGCTGGAATGGTCCTGAAACGTCAGTCCTGATCTACTACTTCCTCATGTTGCTAAATTACCTGTTTGCTAAATGAAAATTGACAGAATTTTGAAGAGATGAGGCCTATTCTGGTCAGGTCAACATATTTTGTTTTAAACTAGACCTTCTTCTAATGTTGGTCAAAATTTTGAGGCTCAAATACAATAAAGATGAACAAAAACTCTTCTATGCATTTAATATAAGCAACCATTTCTTAGCCAGAATATTATCAGAAATTTAACTGATTATTACTATCAAGAGAATAAGTATATATTATAGTATGCATTATGTAATAATGAAGTAATTACTTATAATACGGTAATGATTTTACATTATAATAAATACTATTATATCTATATTAATTATATTAATATCATAATGCTTATGGAATAATATATAGTATATAATATAATAATTTTATTTTAATAACTCAGTAATAATTTTGTCAGCAGCTGTCCGAATTGCAATTGGTTTGTTGAATGACATGATAAACTGCAAATGACTCATAACATACACTCAGATTTCATGCAAGCATAAATAAAACTATAAGCTCTGATAAACTTGTGATATCTTACATCACAGCTGGCTTTGTCTCATGGGACTGGTTGAACAGAACGAAACAGTTCCTTGTTTTGATCATGAGCTATAAACATACCAGCTGCAATTTACACCTAGGTGATAGTACCATTTTGATTTTGCTGATGCAAAATTATATAAATTATATAAATTAAGTCAAAATAGACATTATTTAAAATGTTCTGATACTCTACAATATCTAATGTGAAAATACAATGATTGTCAGTACACCTCCTTGTATATTAATATAAATGTTATTATAACCATCAAAATATATGAAAAATTCTGTATTCATGCTTGTTTCATAAATATGGTCAATCATTTAGTTCTGAATATTAATTATTTAGCAGAATCTTTGCTACTTTGGTCCTGGAGTGTTATCATCAAAGTACTTAATCAAGACCAGTTGAGAAATAATGCCTTTTTTTGAAATGTCAGCTTCTTCAGTCATGTTAGGAGATGAAAGTCTTCATATTTAAAAGAAGCAGCTCATGTGCTTCTGTTTTCAAATAAAAAAAAAGTGTAAGATGAAAACTAAATAAGTATCAGTTTGTATATGCAAGTCATACATTTTCTTAATACTCATTTACGACATTTGAATGCTATGCTTAAGGTAACCCACACAACATGATTTCCTAGTAACACATGTTCTCATTAAATCTGAATGTATTTAACAGTGTTTTGTGAGTAGCATTTATTTCACAGAAAAACATAAAACGTATTCTTGTTCCAATATGAACTATTTTGTTTCATTATTCCAATAAGCTCTTTCATTGAAAAAGACGAAAGGAAATTTCATTACAGTGTCTGAAACATCATCATATTTGCTTTCTTTTCCCTTCACTTGATCTGCTAAACATCCCTGTATCATCACTATTTGAAGAAGATTATTAAGAAGGATGAGTAAGACTGGTTTCTTACCTTGAAAATTGACTCCAGCTGCTTTCCTGTGGTGATAACTTTTGTTATGTATTTATGGTGTTTTGTTCAAACAACAAAAACAAATTGCTCGAATTCTCTCACTGTGGAATTCCACTTCCACAGGCTTGGGCAAAATATATTTTTGTACCATCCATGGTAAATTTTTATTGCAGAAATCTATAGGCTTTGTACACAGATATGAAAGTTTAACAATGTAAAAATTTTGGGAGAATTGAAGATAGCATCCAAGAAAAATAAGATTATTGTGCACTGGTATTACAGTAGCTAGAAATGTTCTGATATTTGAGATGTGTGAAGTTTCAATCCTGTGTCCAAACAAGGTGGAAACAAAGCATGGCCAAAGCAGGGCAAAACTTCAGGTGTAGCTGCTCACTAGAAAATATCTGAGTTCCCTACCACCCTTTCTTGTCCAGTTGCAGGCAGAGATGCACTTAATTCTTTACTTGTACTTCCTAAAACATACAAATGACCAGCATCTGGGTACAGATTCACAGAAACAAGTGCAGGAAGGGTTGAGAGAGATCCTCGAAGTGAAAAACTTACTGCCACTTCTGGAGCATTCAAGTCACAAAAAGGGCTTGATTCAGTCATCATCCCTTACTAGTTTGTATGCTATTCATATAATAACCATGTTGATGTTTCAGGTACTCATTTTGTATGTTTTGTAAATACAGTTATCATAGTGTGCTCTGGAACAGCTGTCCTGTTCTGACATAGCTTTTTAGACTAAATATTTGCAGAGATGCTGCGTATTCCATTATGAAGAAGTTATCAAGAAAATTGTTATTCTTATTTTGTTGTTTCTTTTTTTCTCCTCTGAGGTTAAACAAAACTAGCCAACTTAAAAGAATGCAGTTGGACTGAAAAACTGTAATGCTATTAAATGCCTTATGTCTTGACACAGTGTACAACAAATTAGCATAACTTTTTTTGTCCCATATTTGGATGTATTTCATTCCCATCTGCTTATTTTCTTTGATGCTCCCAGTAATAACTGACAGTCACTTGGGTCTCTCAGCTATCATCTGCACAAATAAAACCTGACATTGCTTTCATAAAATAATGTCAATAGTATATCAAATTCTCCAACATATTCCCTGCACAGCTGCACCAAGTGACAGAAACAAAAACTGCCTTCAAACATAATTTATAAAATCATAAAAGAAGTGAACTGTTCTTCTTTTAAAAGCAAAGCTTTTCTAACTTGTAAACAAGATGACAAATCATGAGCAGGTTGATTTAAGGTGGTTTGTTTGGTGGGGGGGTTTTTTTGTTTGTTTTTTGGGGTTTTTTGTGTTTTTTTTTTTCCCCCAGGACAGGAAAAGTCAAGAGAAACACTTTTTTTCTCATCTTGCACCTCTTAAAAGAGGCAGCAACATAAAAAGGATGAATAATCAGTGAAAAGACTCATCATTAAAAACAAAAATAAGTTTTTATGCCTCCCACAATTTAGAAGCAGAAATATAGGAGCAGAGGGAGAGAGATCCAAGTACTTTACAAATATGGCAGGTTTTATTCTCCTTTCCATCTGATATATGCTACTTTCTGGTTGAGTACAGACACAACTTAAGCATCAGTTACAGTTGCATTTGGGATCTTCTAATGCTTAAAATATGCTCCCTATAGCTAGAGAACTGGCATATCAATGCAAACTTCTTTGTTAACTTCTTTGCCCAGTACAAGGTCAAGTTTTGGTAACCCAAAAAAATCCAAACAAAAAGCACAACAAAACAAAAAACAAGAACAACAAGAACAAAATAAACCCCCAACCTCCTCAAAAAATAATTTGATTTGCTTACCTTTATTTCAGATGAAATACCATCAGGTTCTAGCAGATATTTTATAATCAGTCTTCTGTCAGTCAGTTACTTTTCTAATCCAAAATATCTTTTATATAAAAAAAGATAAGAAATTTCTATGCTTAACCCCTCTGTACAGTAAAGACATGCAACACAAAATCATAAGGATGATGGACATTTATTTCCACTCAAATTGTCGGCTATCAATTGGCATATTTTAAAGGAAGCTGAGAAAACAAATTTTTCAAACCAGTTATTATTACAGAATATCAAAATCTACAGTCTAGTAACAAGTACTCACACAGAGATCAGCATCATGTTAGAAGTGGAGGTAAGGGAGCAGTGGCTGCACCTTTCTCTACCATTGCATTCGTAATCAAAGAATCATTACAATATTTTGGGCCAAACACTGGAAATGTGAATACTATTTGAAAGTTATCAGTGCATGCCTATCTTGGAAGATATATGTAGATGTATAGACATATTAATTATTGAAAAGGCATGGAGTGAGACTCTTAGAATGACTGCTGAGCAGCTGCTCAAAGAAGTTGCAACTGTGAACCACATGCTACCACTACGTATAAATACTATTTATTTATTTTAAACAGAAAATTAAATTGCCATTTTCTTTATCAGTTTCTAAAGTGATAAGAAAGGATGTAAGAAGACTGTAGAAAAATGTAGAATAAGTCTTCTCACTGGCTTACAAAACTAGCTGGATGCTAAGGGGACTGTGTCTTGACCTCTCCCAAGGATCTGAAGACATCGTGGTTACATCCCTGGAACCTCTTAGAACATCCTTGATGTGGAACAGTTCTGAGCTCCCTCTTACACCAGTCACAGTAAGACATTGATCTTAGTTTGAGTTTCCAGACTTCACTGAAATGTAAGTAATTAATAGAAACAATAAGAAGAAACTTGCTTACTGCTACTCATGACAAAGAGAGAATTGGAATTTAGATTAAAAAATAATATGCCAGCAGTCCATATGAGCCTTTGAGAGTAACACATATTTCGCCTTTTATTTGTAAGACATAATTACTTACATGGCAATGTGCCATATTTGTAAAGTCAACTGTTAAATAGTATTTACAATTACTAATGTAGGAGCATACAAACAATGCTTGTTTGTAGAAGTGTCTTGCAGTGTTAAGATTTAATGACAATTTGGAATTTTGAAGATGAGGAAAATTAGAGACAACTATGATGAACTCTTTCTGTATGGACCAACAACTACACAGAAGCTTCAGCAGATGTTCTTTAGCTCTTAAAAATATTTTATGAGGTAGCCTAACTCTTGGCTTGGTTTTTTTACTGTTCTCCTTCTCTAAAACTCGTAGAACACTGTTCATAGACTTCATAATTCATCTATAAACATAGCATGTTTTTACTTTCTCAGTGTGAACTGATGGAATTACAATGATCAATTACCTAGGAGTAATCTACACCCTGAAGCCCAGCAGATAGCATTCATCTTGATTGGTTGGCTCAGGGACTGTGAGTCTGAAACATATCACCTTCCCTCCCTTCAAGGGATGAAGTCATTTTGCATTAATTTTGAGCTGATGACATAATTTTTCTATATAGCCCATGAGTTTTGGCAGTCAGTCTATGTGTTTTTGTTCCCCTCTTGCGGAAGAAAAGGTATAAGTCAGACCTGTTAAAAACTTAGAATATACCAAAGAAGCTCGAGACTAAAGCTTTAAATTGGGAAGGCAAAACAGTTTAAAATGCTGCAACTGGTGCTTTAAAATCTTTCTCTCTGAAGTGTGAGTCTTTCAGATCTTTAAAACCAAAGAAGTGCATGGTTACATTTTGCTGGTTTATATGGTACCTAATTGCAGCATGCTGATATTGTGGCACAGTGGATAAGTGACTGAGGTATTTCTTCATCTCCACAGATCCTTACAAGTTTCAGCATCCTGTGGTCCATGAGGCGATATCTCAATAAAGGCTGGTAAGATGGGGCCTTTCTAAATTCTAGGACCTCTACAGATAGGCGAGACAAGCTCCTGTGAAGTATGACGTGGGCTAGGAATAGCAGATTCTGTCAATGCGCAGAGAATTGATAACCCTCATTTCCATGGGCCTCTGGCTAGTATGACACTGTTGCTTGAATGGTATGATCTGTATTCACTGTTTAATCTTCAACATATTCCTTAGGTATTTTATAATAACAAATACCAATAGAACTTTCTAAGTCAAATTTGTTAATTCTTCCTTTCTCAAGAGAGCCATAGTAGTTCTCACACACAAATAATGCAATGAAAATTAGGAACGATTGAAAATTTACATTTGGTGAACTACTGCCATTACACACAAGATGGTTTGTGAGAGCTGAAAGAAGTTTAAACATCAGGGGAAAAAATAAAAAAGCATCTGAGTACTATAGATTCATAAGTTAGGTAGTAACTGGTGTGCATTTAATTAATACCTGCTAGAATTGGCCATGGTTCGACGAAGTAAAAGCCATGATGCTAAAACTATCCTTTTAAATTCTCAACATCTTTTTGTACATTCATTCTGTCAATGTCATTTGGTTGCAATGGTTCTTGTCACAATATTTATCTTTGCTACATGAACTCTGTGACTAGTCTTAAAAGGTTTTTTTGACTATTTGCCAAGTTAACACATTTCATCATTATGATTTCCATCATGGTAAGGTCTAGTGTAAAGGTCTAGCATAAAAGTGCTGGTTTTCCCCCCATAAATAGTCAAATGCAGCCTGATTTTGCAAAAAGCTGAATATTACAGACAGCCTCTAAGGGCTCGAAACTCCTTCTAGACATCCAGTTGCATCCTAGAGAACATGGCTCAGTCAGCGGTAAATTGAGCTACAAGCAAATGACTATAAATCATAGCATACCCATGAAGACGTTCATTGGTAGCTGTATAATTGTAAAACATCATCTAAAATTAGATACAGAATGAAACTGTATACATAACTTGGCCAATATCCATTATACATTTATAAAACAACTTATTTGCACCCTATGAAAAACAATTAGGCATCCCAGATGAATTGTAGCACAGGAATACATCTCATATTTATTTGGACCCTGACTTCCTGTCCTCTTAAAGATCATGTAGACTTCCTGGAATGTTTCATTTCACCTTATACGTTTATCTGTTATCATTTCTGCATGACTTTTTAATCCTTCATTGCAGCCAACTCCTTGCAGACTATCAAGTGTGTGATAGTTTTGATCCAGGCCTTCCCTAGCAACCAGGTGTAACTATGGAAAGGCCCATTTCCCAGGTATTCCACACTTCTTTTTCCCTTCCACATGACGAGGGAGTATAACAGAGAGGGAGATAGGAAGTTGCTGCTCTTCTTCTGGCATGGGCTGGTGCAGGGAGTTGTTTTCTGCTTTGGTCCTTTGTCAGAGTCTTGCAGGAGTTCAGAGAGGGAGAGTGTGAGAGGAGCTGGTCTTCTTCTGAGGGTTGTTGGTAGGAGTGTGTTGTACTGGTTTGCTTGGGGGGTGGGTGGGAGTGACTGATTGTACCTATTTGTTCTGTTTTGTCCCTTTGTTGTCCCTGTTCCCCCCTTCCCTTTCCCTCCCCTTTCCCTTTTCCTTTTCCCCAGGGAGTTTTTCCTATCGTGGGTGCAGATTGTATTTATATAATTGTAAACGTTTGGAAATATACATATATACTCTGATTTAATTCAGTTTCTTTCAAGTATTTTTCCCCCCTTCAGTTTTTTTTCTTCCCCCCCACCTTTGAGGAGTGGAGGGAGAAGGAGGGGCAGCTCAGGGCTGGGAAGCCAAATCTAAACCTAGACAAAGTGCTAACTGTCCGAGGCAGAGCTTTTCAGTCCACTCAGGTACCAAGTTCTGTGGCTGCTCTCATATAAACTTCCCTATTGTGTGCACTCCAGACAATTTCTCAGAGTTTCATCGATTTATGTAAATAAGTCAGATATTAAAATTAACCATCATTCATGTATTATTCTCTACATACACCTGCATAAATACATATTCCTAGGCTTAAAATACATCAGTCACTTCATTTTTATAACTGATGGTATAACAGAGACCAATCACTCATCTGGAGCTCATTTATTTAGCATACCTTAATTTAAAGTAATTATTTTTGCCTTTTACATTCTATCCTATTATTATCTATTCATTGGAGGTACCTTGTATAGTTGCCAGTATTGAAAATGTGTACTTTCCCCATGTATTCATATTCTTTCCATATTTTCCAGTAAAAGACCTCCACTGTTTTTTCTCACCCCTTTCTTTCTCTTCTTGGTTCTGACCCTGCTTCCTCTGCTGTCACAATTCTAGGACTTACTGGAGTCTTCATTCCTCAAAACCAGACTGGATAAAGTCCTGAGTAACCAGGTGTGATCTGACACCTGATCCTGCTTTTGAGCAGGTGGCTTGATGACATGACTTCAAGAGATCCCTTCCAACATGAATTATCTTGTGATACTATGATCTGAGTCACTTCAATCCTTCATGTAAAGAAAGCCATCCAACTTTTTCAATCAGGTTAAGAAGTCATAGCATTAATAAGCACATGATATAAATGACAGTAGCAGCAGGGACTGGAAAAGGCCTCCCCTGTGTCACCTGCCTGATGGGCTCCCTGCATCTTGTGGAACTGCAGTGTGATGTGAAACTATGCTGGGATACAGGATGTCATCCTTGATCGCTCTCTAATACAATTCCTGTCTCACTCAGGGCCTTACACACAGAGGGTTCTCTGCACCATTTTTGTCTTCCTATTATGCTGCATGTGACTCTAGCCTCAGTTCAAGCCCTCCTCTGGAGACAAAAATTGCTGTCTAAGCTTAAGCTTCTCTATGGTGTTCAAAAGTACACTATGTGCTAGAGACTGTAATGTAGCCTAAGAATAAACCTTATATGTGCACTTCTAAAACATTCAATACTACACAGCATGCTAAAGGCAGCTTTGAGACAATCCTTAGGAATAAACATGATTATGGCTGTTGCACACATTCAACACCACACCGTGCATTAATTACCTCATAAGAGAGCCCTTTGTCTCCTATATAAGAAGATAATACAGACATGTAAATTCTTGAATGAGCATAGACACAAACTGTCTCCCACTATCTTGTGAGGCTCTTCTCTATTCCCACGTACATAGAGGAAGAGAGGTGCCCTCCAGCTCTACAACCTATACCACAGGCCTCTTGTTTTCCCCAGTGTTTTCCAGAAGGTTGGCATGTCCTTTTCTTCTCCTCACCTTTTAATGCTACAGGAGAGCCAGACTACCCGGGCACCATGCTGTTTACTCCCTTAGAAGACCTACCTCTTCATACAGAACAAAGGAAAGAGGGATCCTTTCTTGTCTTTCTTCAGACAGGGACAGAAAAGCAAATGGGCAAAGGGAACCTTAAAGAGGGTACCAATCCATCCAACCCCTTGTAGTTGCAGTTAGTGTTTTTTAGATGCATTTTAGTGTCTTCAGCTACTTTATCATATAACACAATGACTAAAAATATTTTTAACTGCCACAGTTCAATTTCATTAGTTATCAATACTCAGAAATCTCTTGGCAATTTTCTTTACTAGAAAACTGAAAAGTCTTCAATCATTCTTATATCTTACAGCATGCTATTTTACAATTCTAAGGCCCTAACTGTAAAATATTGGCCTACTGGGCTTCAAAACTGACGCTTGTAATACCTGCTGGAAAATCTGAAAGGAACAACACTTTCACAAGTGAAAAGGATAATTTTTGTAATACTTTTTAGCCAGCTTAAGAGTTGAGTCGTGCTGAAAGAACTATGCACCACAGCATATCACCAGAGAATGGAACCTCAGAAGATTTGGTTAGGCTTAGATAATGGTCATCTTAATGATTCTACTTTAGGTATGGCCATACAGCTGGAACCTTTTTTTCTACTCCTTTACTTTTTCAGAAGGTGAGTTGAAAGAATCACTTCCTCCACCTTCAAAAACTTCCACTCTTTGCTTTTTAGTTTGTTTTTTGTTGTTTGTTTGTTTTGGGGTTTTTGTTTGTTTTTTTATTTTGGGCGATGTGTGTGTGTGTTTGCTTTGTTTTGTTTTTTAGCATGAAAGAAAAAGCTAACTAGTAACCTATGGATTTCCAGGTAAACCTTTATGAGGTATATTTCCCAGAACAGTTCTTCTAGACTTTCCTTCAAGTAAATTGAACATCTGCACATCAGAAAACAAATAAGTCCTGAGTTAACACTTGTGAAAATCAAAGCAGCTATCATTACCCTTTTCTACTTGGTAAGACAAGATTATTTGAAAGAAATCATCTTGGGAAGAAGCAGCTCTTGCAAATGTCTATTCATATCTACTTCACAGGGTCATTTTTTTCAGCTAATGTTAGTCTAACACAGTTAAAAACTTTTAATCTACTGTTAAATGTCAGTTCTATAAAATGACATAAAATATCCTACAGAGATATTGACTAGATTTTTTTATTAATATAGGTCAGTTTTGCAGGTACTATGCACAGATGCACCTAAAGTGTCCAGACTGTATACATGCCAACTTAAAAAGCCAAAACACTTACATGTTCTATTCACAGATTAACACAAAGATATGTTTCTTTTCTTTGATTAGCATAATATTATATTAACATCTTCTAGTCAAAGAAAAACTATTATATATCTCATACATGTTTAATAAACATTGTAAAGTACATGTATCACACATGAACTGTGTAGCACATATGATTTAAGTCATGGCTGCGTATTCTGTTTGTTACAGCGATTCAGAAAATAGGCTGGAGGATTGTGTAAACATCCTTCCTGCTTACATATTGGTTTTCCTTTCATAAAAACTGTATGGGCTTATGTGTGAAGAGATGAGAAGGCTAGCAGTGTGCATCATTGGATATCCTGTCTCCTGTTCCCCCTCTGATTAAAAATTTAAAAGGAGGAAAAACAGGTTTCTATAAAATCTCATGCCTTCTTCAGACTTCTGATTGTATTGCTTAAAAAGAAATCAAAATAATTTATTAAGGCACGGGTAGAGTTGGCTTTGATCTTGTCCACAAATTGAAATGGTCACCTCAATCTGAAATCAGATGAAACATGAGTTTCTCCTAATTAAACAATGTAAATTCTGCAAAGTTCTTCTGGGGGATATTTCCTTGCAAACTCAATCAATGTTCTTAATAAGGCTGAGAGAACTGGGTTTGTTCAGCCCGGAAAAGAGGAGGCTTATGGGTGGTCTAATTGGAGCCTTCCAGTACCTGAAGGAAGCTTACAAGAAAGACAGACTTTGTACATGATCAGGGGGAAGGGAATCAAGCCAAAAGAGAGTAGGTTTAGATTAGATATTAGGAAAAAAAATTCTTTACCATGAGGGAGGTGAGGCACTGCAACAGGTTGCCCAGAGGAGTTGTAGACATAGAATACTGATAGATCAAAGTTGGGCCTGAAAAGCCTAGGCAATGAAACAACAGACATCCTGAAACTTACACTACAGCTGATGATAATATACCTGGCTCAAAATTTTAGCTAAATTCCATGTATAAAACAATCCCACAAAAAAACTGAACTAGGAGAAACTCGCAGTTAGCATCTGATAAATGCAGATCATTTAGGGTAACAAACAAACAAACTCATAAGAAGAAACTGAGTAACTTTTTTTCTGCCTTGATTGTCTGTGGGCTGTTCATGAGGTGAGACTTTCCCTTATGATTTGAATGACAAAGTAGGTTCAGTGGAGCCTTTTCTTCTAACCTTATGGTTTTAAATCTATACCTTAACTTCTCATCAGCCTTCTCAAGATGGTCTTGTTCCTTGCCCATATGCAAAAGGCAGGAATTGAAAGCCATATGTCTGGTCAAACCCACAGAATGCTTCACACTCCTACATAACATAAGGTTTTCTCCAATATATGTCCAGGTGGCTCCATCAGTATGCACAGCACAGGAGAATTGGTAGGAGGGACAAAGATCAGTCTCTCTTTCACACTTTCTCCTTTCAGCCCAAGCACCAAAGCAGTGCAGGTTACTGCAGGCTGTCTCCACAGGGACTGCTGCAGCTTTCCCCCCACTCCAGGAACTGCAGAGCCCTGACACACCATCTTGAAAATCAGTCACTTCCTCTAGTTGTCAAGGCAAATAAAGAATAAGTAGATGGATCACAGAAGGAACTAAAGTTACTTACATTTCTATAACACTTATTTCTGTTCACTAGTCATTGAAATGCTACCCCTTACACAACAAAACTTGAGATTAGTCCCTATTTAGGTATACAGCTGCATTTTATTTCAAGATATGAGAGAGTAATTTGAATCAGTTTCCTAAAATTATTTTCCTATTTCCCAGGTGAAGGTAATTCAAGGGACTGTCCTACTTGGTTTTCAGCACACATAATGTACACTTCTTTATCTCTTCTTCTTGAAGAAAGGAACTGTATAATATCTTACAGGTACTGGTATCCCTTACTTGACATAATTGAGGCACTTTTTCAGATGCATGACACATTCCATTTTTACAATTTTTTTTAATACTTTGGCAAAAATACCCACGTATATAACAAATATCAGGTATTGCTGTCATCTAATTTCTTACACACATGAAAAGCATAATTAGAAAACAGAAACAAAAACTTTTAAAGCATACTTCAATATTCTTGCTCCATAATCTGAAGGTTTAAAGTCTCAAGATTACAACTCTAGGGTGAAATATTTTCTCTATCAAAACTTATACAAGGGGCTAAACAACAAAGAGCTCTTGGAATCCACTGCTATCTCTAACTGAAGTTTAATTACACATACATAAACAAAAGGTATCCTGAGACAGTGAACAGTACTACACGTCAAGAACCAAAACCTTCCTCTCATGTGCCCCTTTTTATTGAAAGGCTTATAGTCATTAACCCTTAAAAATTACAAATGCAAATCAGTAGTTTTCAGATGAAATTATTTTAGCAGTTAAGGCTATTTTAGTCCTACAGGGTCAACAACAGCAGGTGAAAATCATTTAGTGAAAGAACATCCTGTCTCTGATCCCTGAAGCAAACCCTAAGGGAGAAAAAAAAGCAACTTCAAAAATGTAGGCATCAAAAGCAATAACTGTTGTCCCTTATAAATTAACGTTTCTGGGACTTCTGAGTATTAGTATGCTAAAGAAATAGTTTTTATTAAGGAAAATCTGGTAAAGAATTTCTTCTGCTTTCATATTTACGGAGGCTATTGCTATTTCTTTGTTATCAGTCAGCACAGGGAGCTGCCAAGACAGCTCCACTTGGCTGTTGCTTCTTGACTTGTATTCTATTGCATGAAGCCAAAGCAGATCAGGGGGGAAAAAAGAAAGAAAAAAGGTCAAGTAATCGAAAAGTTATTTTAGTACTTCTAAGGTGATTTTTCATTTTGAAAATGTAAACTTGTCCCAGTCAACATTTCACTTCTTTGAAAAGAAGTTGGTGTTGACAGGCATGAATAAAAGGTCAACAGAAGGTACAGATTCAGAAGAATCAAAGAGATTGCAACTTGCAGGGAAGTGGGCCATGTAAAGATGAAGAAGCTACCACAGTTGGAACCCATACTCCTGGTTCTTCTTCTGCTCAAAATAAGAAATAACTATAGTGATTGTGCCACTAGAAATTGCTTCTTTATCTCCACTTCCTCAGTTGCACTGTACCTTTCTCAGCTGCATAAAAGAGGGAAAAACCACTTTATACAACTAGCTTATGTTTCATCACAAGGTCCTAATAAATCAGCTGGCCTCAATATGTAAGGAATAATGTCAATCACTTGTCTTATTAGGTCTGAAAGAACAATCTGGAGGATTCAATAAGGCACAAAGCAGGAGACTTTCCAAAACCAGCCATGACAAGTACTAGTGAAAAACTTAAATGGAATTTTTTGCAATCTGACTAGTCCAAGTTATCTTTTTATATGCCTTTCCCCTTATCACAATAAATCACAACAATTTTGAAACTGACTTTGGCTCTTCTGTGCTTTTCTTAGATTTGTGCATCTGTCAATACTTAGAAGATTATTTAAGTAGAAGTTTGAGAGTTTGAATTTCTGTTTCAAATATTTTGTTGATTAGTAAGTGTTAATATATGAGCAGTGGAAATGTTGAATCTTGCATGACATCATTTCTGTAACTCCAAGATAGACAGGACTTATTTGAAGTTGAAAAGACTGTTATTTCATTTGGGAAAAGATAAATACCCAAGAAAGTGCTGATCTATGAAAACAATTCTGAGATACAAATTGCATCCTGAGCTAATCATTCGCATTCACTGCCAAAAGCATCTTCCTTCCTTGGTTGCTTACAGTATTAGAAGTAGCAGCTGCTGTTGAAATCTCCCCTGGAGATTGTTAGGATCTCCATGAGGAAAAGCTTTTCACTGGAGGCCAATTACAATAAATAACAAACCCAGCATTACTGTAGGTGATAATTTGTAGCTAATGATGCAGAAAGGTGGCACCTATCTTCATACATGTCAGCCACTGATCATCTTTCTAAGTATGATGCAACTACCCACCTGTCCAGGCCAATCATCGTATCTTGTACTTCTGCTTTAATGGGAGGCTCCATTTCCTCTGCTCCCACAGGTTAGTATGTAAGGATTTTTATTGCTGTAAGATTTTTCAATAAACCGCTACTCACTCAATTACAGAGGAAACACATTTTAGATGCAACAATAGCATTAAAAAAAAAAACTAAGGAAGTGCTGAGGTTTCCACTGAAGGTTGTTTTATGGTGTCTTAATTGATCTCCTAAAATTAGATACTTGAACAACAGCTTTAGAAGATGCTGCTCATACTTATTTTTGTGCAATTAAAGTCAGAACTACTTAAACAATTGCTTGCTTTAAGCAGAGCATCTAAATAAAATTCTCTATGATAAATTAAATATTGACAAAGAAAGATATTTCTGAGCAGGCATCAGTAAAAATAAGAAAAGTCTGCTCAAAAAATAAAAAGTGCCCAATAGAACATTTTAAAGAAGTGTGTTGTCTTTGAAAATGAGGTTATTTATGGAAATTCCTGTGCCTTCCTTATTGACTCTTATTTCCTTGTATTGGCAGGTTTAATGAAGACTAATGGCCAGTTTAACATTTCTTATGCTACTGATTTAAAATTTAAAAAGGACACCAAACCATCAGTGTTTTCTATCTCCAAACTGTTATCTGTGAAAACTACACTGTATTCTAAGAACAGTTTATAGCTTTGACATTTTTAATGAAGTTAGTAATTATTAATATACTGCTTTTTTTCCATGTTTTGTACCTTGATTATCATGAATTCTACCTGGTCATCAGTTCTTAAATTAGAGTATTGAGAAGAGGTAATAAAAATTTCTGAATTATGGAGTAGACAGGAAAATATTAGTAACATCAAAACTACTGGTAATTTGTTATATTATTCAACACATAGAGAAATAGGAAACTTTCCACTTTTTCATTTATTCCTCAATACTATATTTTCTAACCAAAAAAATAAAAAAAATCTCATTATGAATATAAGTACAATGAAATATCTTTGCAAACTCAAATATAATCAATTACCTCAACCTTGATATTAAAGCAGTGAAGAATCTCTGACCGGTAGAAGATTGGAAATATAATTTATCCCTTTCTTCTCCAAATACTATATATTTTCTCTTACGTAAGTCCAAATCTTTGGATGACATGATGAGCATCTGAAACGTCTCTTACAGTATGACTTCAGTTTGGCTTAGTGTTGTCCTCTTATGCCATGCATCACCTGAGGGAGAACAGAAACATTATTCTGTGAATTAAGCTATCTCTGACTGTTGGCATTGAACATTATCCACTCTACTTTCATCCTCTGAGTAAGTTATTTAAAAAGTGTAGTGACAGGAGTCAGGATTTACTGAAGAAAAACATAAGTGTTTTGTCTGGGTACTCTGTTTATACTGACTTAGTGAAAATATTCACTTTCTGTCCAGCACAATCCCCTCCTAGTTGTCAGCATAGTCTTCCCCATATTAATAACATCTTGTTTGAGCTTGCTACTCATCACACATTAGTCAAAATCTGGACCAAAGCCAAATGAAGTTAACACATTTACTCTGGTGTAAATCTAGTATAAAAGAACTTACTTTTGCATGCAGATAGACTTGTCTTGCTTTTCAAATTTCTTTGCCTATGCATGTAAAGCAAACCACTTTATATGCTGCTCAAGGATAAAAACTTACGCAGAAATTGAATTTTACATCCAATTTGTTTTTACCCAGTTGATCCTATGTGTCAAAGAAAGTAAAACACAAACAGTTTGCATTTCTTCCCAAATAGATCTTTCAAGTTCTATGTTCTTTTATGTCTGAAATTATTTTTGTGTCTATTTCTCCATATGTCAACTTACTACAAATTTTAGCTATACTTTTGTTACAACTATTATATCTTATCATACAGAATTATAGGTTTTTGCAAGCTGTGCTTTCACAGTCAGTAATGTTATCTGATACAAAAAATACAAGAAAACAAATGCTACAAAATTATATCAATATAGTAGTGTACTGTTACTACAATAGCTGCAGTTACATACATTTCCAAAACTGTTCAAACTATTTGTATTGATTCACTGGTGTCAGTATAAACAGGAGTGGGATCTTTCAATAATATTTGAGAAAAAAAAATATTTTGAATGTTTTATATTTGAAATTACTGAGGGTGAAAAAAATCAAACTAGTTGAAAAATTAAAAAAACCCTAAAAATATTCTAAGTCATATAAATAAAAAGTGAAATAATTTTCAAAGAATGAGTTTGACAAACACTGATTCATGCCTACTCATTTTTATGGAAGGAAGGAAAAGAATGCAATTCCTTTATTAAAAGAATTTACTATGAAAGAATCACAAAAGTGGCAAGTCATATACAGTTGGGAATCCAATGCTAAAAAATGATATTGCTAAGGAGGCCATTATGTTAATCTTGTGCTTCCTAAATAAAAATCAGTGGGTTCAGTACAGTGCTATGTAAACAATGATTTAGAAACCCTGTAAGTACTGCATCACTGCTTTCATTGTCCTAACCCATATAATTCCTGGCTGCACCCACACAGAAAAGAACTAGATTTTTACCATGCACAAAACCACTGGAAATTAAATCATGCCTTAGGTCAGCCCAAATTTCTGCATGGGTACACAGCACTGTGTACGCACTCTCAGTAAAATACAACTCCCTTTCCCAGTACCGGTGGATACTTTTAAATATTAGAAGAAATGCCTGGGGAGAGTTCACCATGATTGAAAAGCTCACGTTGTAAGTTAGATTATAAAGGAAGAGAATTGCCATGGTAGTTTCAGGCTGAATTTCTGATGGACTTCAGTGTAGTCAATGTTTCACTGGAGACACAAATGGCTCAGGGTAGAAAGAAGACTGCAAAAAATCTGCTTGGTAAAATAGTTTGTTTGGTAAATAGAGAAATGCAATAAATGAAGTGTTCAGATCATTATATGGTTACTCACTGAACTTAGAAAAAAAGATAATGAGATACAGTCATAACAACACTATGTGCTACTAATAAAGTGGGACTAATCCCCAGATAACACCTGTTACAATTTCACTGTAGTTATGAGCTATGTGGAGCTTTACTGATTTATGACACCTGAAGACATAGCTTAATTTCTGTGTATTTCCAAAAAGAAATTATTTCTACTAAGTTGCCAACAGTATTCTGAATTTTCAGGTACAGGGCTTTCAAAAATGGGAAGTTTCTGCCCCTATTCATTATGTCATGCATGCTTTAGAAATTTTACATTGAAAAGGATGAGTTAACTTAAAAACAATGTCATAATAATAGCACTCTGAAGAGACTGGTAGGTACCTAGATGCAGAAATGGGCCATCAATCATACATGGATGAAAGATACCCTTAGGTATGACTCAAAAGTTTCATTCCAAATACAAATTATGTATATCTTAGATAAATCATCTTGTAAATTCATAATGAGGAAACATATACTTACCAGGTACTAAATTCACATCATCATAGCTGAAAATATTTCTGGCATCCACAGAACTTTATTTTCTTTAAACATAAATAAAAAGTTAAAAGAAGGTTAATTCCGTATCATTCCAGATGATGAAATGACCTGCTTTTACTTTTCCAGTAGGTACTACAGGCTTTCCTACCTCATGTATAACTGTTCCACAATAATCTGACCTGTGAAGTTATGGGATCCAGAAATAGTGTTGCTTCCCACATTCTACTTCATGACAGTATATGTATTTCTCTTATTAGTTGAAGCCAAGTACATACAGAACATGGAGTTTCCATAGGCATCATATCTTATGCATATGTATGTGACATGAGAAGAAATTAGGATAAAGCAATAGGACTAATAAAAATAACATTTTATCTTCAGTATAATATAAATGTTCTTGCTTCTAGAGGATCTACTGAACATCAGAGAAGAAATATTATAAAATATAGAAGAAATTGTAGGCTGCAAAAAGGGTGGAAGTCATGGAAAGTAAAGAAACAAAAAGAAGAAAGAAGGGAGGCCAAAGTGAAGCTAACAAAACCCTACAATTTGAAACTCAGAACTGACAAATGTGAGGATTTCTGTCCAAATTTCAGTTTTCACTAACTGGTTTTGCAAACTTGCCTGTGCAAGACAGGTGACACAGGACTTAAGTAGCTTGTAGAGTTCTTTAAACACCGTAAAGAGAAAGTTATTAATACCAAATGATGCTTCTGCAGACCATTTCCCTGATGGCAATGCCTGCTTATGCTACCACACTAATTGTTCACCATTGCTCTTCCTCCCTGGTATCAGGCTCCCACCACTTTGCCAGTTCATTCATATTGCTGTAGAAGATCATCAACAGTACGGTGCAGCAGTGCTGCTAATGAGGACTGCTTCATATAAAATAAAGTGAAGTTATTTGTAGTAAAGATCAGTTCGTCTATTGAACTTCTGGTGCATCATCATGAAACAAACTGAAAAACCCAGCTGGGCTGAAAAAAACAGAGATGGCAGCATAGGGGTGGCAACAGATGACTGACAAAGATGAGGAGACAGGTGTGAATTGCTTTAATCCAGAATCACTTCAAAGGAAATGGTTCTGCTCTCCCAGACTGCAAGAAACAGTAAATGACAAAAATCCTCTGAAGCGTAAGAAAAGAGAAAGCCAACACTGAGGAGATCAGAGGCAGAGTGGATTTGTAAACAGAAATAGCAAGTTTTGTGAGGAGGTTAAGTAATCTTATGAGCAAACAGCACTGTTCTTTCACAGTTCACCTGCTTTGTGTGACTCAGGGAGTGCAGCAAAGTCTGCAGCGCCTCTGCAGAAAGAGTGTAGGATGAGTAAGCATCTTATACAACTCAGAGGAGCAGATGCAAATTAGTACGTCTGTGGGACAAATAAAGAAATGCTCAGTCAAAGATCATAATATAAAGCACAGAGCAATCTAAGGATTATAGGGTTAGTAGCTAGAATCAAATTCAACACTTTGTAAAGGCAATAAGGTAAGGAAAATATAATTTCAGGAAATGAGAAGAGAAATGCTGAGCAATTTGCTGGATATTTATTCTTGACACTAAACAAGGGCACTAATGAGGCCATGTTTGAAATGTCACAATGATTTTCTGTCTGATTCATTATCCTATAGATAAATATGACTTCATGGAAAAGCTACAGCTTTGGCAAACAGCTGGCTATGTACATATCTGTGAAGTAAACAAGGCCAGGAAAGGGGCTATAGTCTAGCATGTGAATATCCACACTTTAACCCTTAGCCTCCTTTCCAGCTCTTTACAATCCAGGAGTTCAGCTGACTAATTCAGGTCCAGCTTGACATTAGCACAGCTGTGAGGTTTTTGTCTGATTCACTAAGTGAACTGGTACAGACCTGTGACAGAGTCCATAAATTAAAACAATGCAGGTCAGAATAGAAAAAGTTCAGAAGTTAAACAATTCAGGCGGTGATGCTCTTTGCCTTTTTTGAGGATCCATTTCAGCTTCCACCCATGCCAACTTTATTTACTCTCTCCAAGTCTACATATATCCCTGATTTCCTGGGCAGCCTTCTGGTTCTATATAAGTTCATTTCTGTGATTCCAAATTCCTGTAAGCCCTTTACAAACCTTGTAAACATCTCCATAGGGAGCATGAAGTTAGCCTTTCTGCAGCAAAAGTGAAGCAAACAACTTGTGAATACATGTATTGGCAATTACACATTCCAGGCAAATTCTAATTAAATTTCACTTACACTTGCATGGACTAATGCTCTCTACCAGGTAAATATTATCCAAGAATGACTATAAAGAAAATATATTCTGATTATCTCATGGCTGGAATGACTGATTTTCTGCGGATTTCTCTGAATTCGTTGTCCATATCTGAATGACCCATACCTGAATGGCATATAGCTTTTGCTAGTGAGACATAAATTGAGTCTCTTTAAGAAAGAATATTAGTGATTTCTAGAAAAGAAAAGCTAATGCAAAAAAGCAAAACAAAACAATATTTTCTCTATTTAAAACATCTTAAGATAATTCGAGATTTACCTCTTTTACTACACAACAGCTCCTCCAGTAATTCAATGTCAGTCTTGTTAATCCTCAACAAGCTAACAAACTGAGAAATTCAGCATTATTACCACGGTAAAGCCATGAAATCCTTCATCTGCTACCACAATATATACAAGCCAGTGTAAGGAGTATTAGAGTAGTAGCAAGTTATTTGAATTACTGCCAGATTAGTTCCTGCATGCCTACATAAGAGAAGACCACATTTACTCTGATCATCTACCCAAAGGGTGTGTCACAGAGTCCCTGCACCCAGCTTTAGCTCACTTTTTTTTATGGCTTTCACTGGTGATGGAAGGAAAACTGTTTGTTTCAGTTAAGCACCACCTGCAGTTCCTGGATGAAATTAACCTTTTAAAGCTGCCATCTACATCACTGGCCCTAATGTGTTTAACATAGCAACATATCTGGCATATACCCACACATTTTGTGGGAATAACTAACAAATCATCTATCAAATAAGTTCTGATAATCAGTTGCAATGCAAATTATACTACCTGTGGTCAACTGTTGCTTAAAATCAAGGAAAATAACCTTTTGAGACAATATTAGTATAGGGAAAGCAGAGAGAATTTCTTTAATGAAAGCTTTCTGGTGCACAAAGTATGTAGATGCACATGCACAGTATAAGGTTCTAACAAATTAATAACACTACTTAATTATCATATCTAATGGGTACTTGACAACCTTCTGCCCTTGCTACTGCCCTGGTACCATACTCAGAATTGCCCCATTGGAACACCTTCAAGGGTTCTGGGTCTTCTGTCTTGTTTTGCCTTTTTATTCTGGTCCAGGTACATGTGTCCCAAACATGGTGTCCTTGTTGCTGTCTTGTCCATTGGAAAGACAGTTAAACAAAATTCAGGAATGTGTCACAAACCGTGAGAAACTGTTAGAAACTACCTTGAGTGTGAGAAATTATATAGCTATATATAAATCTACAAATACATATAAAATATTAAAATATATAAATATACAAAAATCCTAAGGCACAAAAACCCTTATGCAAGGAGGACAACAGTTTCAAATTTTCAGCTCTCTGTTTTCTGTTAGCCCCCCTGCTTCAGCCTCCACAGCATCAGAAGCAGTGAGGTGGTGTTGGCGACGTGTTGACTTACTGCCAACACTTGTGCTTTTAAATAAGGTCATTTCATAGAAGTAAATAAGAGTAGAATGAAGTACAAACTCACAATCGTAGTTTCCTTTAGATTCTCATCACACTTAAATTTGGTGAAAAAGGAAAAAAAACTATTAAAGAACATGTGAATCTATGGAGGAAATACATATAGAAATATATTTCTGAAATAAAATGTTTCCCCTGCTTTTCCTCATGAATGAAAGACCTGGTCTCAACTTTTGTAGTTCTTTCTTCTTCACATAAAAATCCTACTTATATGTTAGCTCTTACACAATATTTTTTTTTGAGACTCAAACAAATTCTGAAAGCTTCGTGACCTTTCTGCAGAAGTTTAATTTTTCCCCTATGACATGCATAAACAAATGCAGGCTCTTGTTCTAAAAGAGATATAATTAAAGATGTCTGTTGTATTTTAGCCCCAGCCAGCAACCAAGTACCATGTAGCTGCTCACTCACTCCCCCTCCCAGGATCTGGGAGAGAATCAGAAGAGGACAAGTGTGAAAACTCGTGGGTTGAGATAAAGCGTTTAGTAGGGAAAGCAAAAGTCACACATGCAAGCAAAGCAAAACAAGGAATTAATTCGTTGCTTCCCATGGGCAGGCAGGTGTTTAGCCATCCCCAGGGAAGCTGAGCTCTGTCACACAGAACAGTGACTTGGGAAGAAAAATTCCATAACTCTGAATTTCCTGTTGTTCCTCCTACTTCATATGCTGAGCATGATGTCATATGGTATAGAATATCCTTTGGGTTAGTTAGAGTCAACTGTCCTAGATTTATCTCCTCCCCAACTCCCATAAACACCCCACCTCTGTGCCAGCATGGCAACACGGAAAGCAGAAAAGACTTTTGTTCTGTGTAAGCTCCTCAGCAATAACAAAAACATCCCTGAGTTACCAACAGTGTTTCCAGCACAAAAACAAAATACAGCCTCATACCAGTCACTGTGAAGAAAATTAGTGCTATCACAGCTGAAACCAGTACAACGGCCCATAGTGTTTATTAGGGTTATTATCAATTGATGAGAATAAGAAATAAATCAGCTTGTGTATCATTTATTTTAAAATAATAAATATCATAGATTCTTTTTCAAGAGGGAGACAGTGGTTTTTTTGTTTTGTTTTGGGTTTTTTTTGGGTTTTTTTGAGTAATGGTGGTTTAAACTTTAATTCATTTATGTCTGTAAGAGGGTTCATATCTCCACTTTCAATGTACTGCAGGGGTATGAAGTAGTACTACTAAGAATATTACAGTAGCTACAAGGCACATACACATATTTAGATGGCAAACTAAACCAGCTGCATATAATTTTTGTCTGGTAGAAATAAAAACACCACCTGGCTCTTCCTCACTGCTAAAAGCATTGGAGGAATAGACATATCATAAAATATGTAACAAATTCATTTTTTCCGCTTTTAAATTTATTGTTTGGTGTCCTTTATTCCGTTATGAAGTGGTTTAAAGGCATATGATTAACATAAAGCAACATCTGAAGTATTATTTTAGTTCTTGTCAGGCAAGAATAATACTGAGCTTTGGTCAAAGACATTTGTTGGTCTAAACTGAAATAGTGATTTAACAGTGAAGTCCTACCGTGATTTAACTCAGGGCTGCTTGTGATTGCCTGCCTGCCTGCAACCACCTTCCTCCATCCCTTATGAACTCCCAGCAGCCTCTGTCATTTACCTAATTCCTTTTGTGACCCCAGAAGAGGTCATTTGTCCCAAACTGAGGGCCACCCTATGGGCCTCTGAGAGTACTGTCCAACTCCCCCACCACCACTGGATTGGCTGGAATTCACTATCTGTAGCATGTGCAATTCCCTGCTTGTCAAGGAAATAAACATGAGGTATACACTGTTCAATGTGAGTGACTTGTAAAAGACCCATAAGTAATAGGTTTTCCTAAAAACAAACAAAGAAAAAGGAACAGCAAACAATGTCACCTAGACATTAGAGATAGGGCAGGGGGGGCAGGTTGGAGAGAGGGATTCCTAAGTAATGGTCTGCCTTTGACTTAATTAAATGTTTGAACTAAGGTTTAGACATGTCCATGACTTATTCATATCAGACTATATGGGTGAAACTAATGTCTTATTCCTGAAATAAAGATATTACAGAAATTTACCTCTTTATTCAACTCTTGTTTAAAAGGTTGACATGAAAATTCATAACTCTAAATTAGATGATTTCAGTATCTACTTGCTGGTATCAAACCTAGATCTCTTTGAGTCTGAGATTCTGATGATGAGAACAATGGCTTTAACAGGAAAAACAAATTCTTTTTTTTTCTTTTTTCTTTTTTTTTTTTTTTTACAATTACTTTCTTACAAATATAGACAGATACTTAGATTAACTTTTTTCAATTAATTTAAGAATAATAGCACAAATTCTAAATCAAGCACACCTCACCTGCTGCAAGTGATTAAAATTAGTCATGCAATACCAGAAAGACTAATTTATCAGTATAACTACTTCAGCCATACTATAACAGCTAATGCTTCTTTTAATATGCTATTGCTGTTATAAAAATTCAAGCCACTCATTAACTGTCTGTAACAATTTTTTTGGATTTATTGCTTAATTAGGTTTGTACCTTTTTTTGACAGGGGTTATTAAATATAGCTTATACTCCTCTCAGGTCCATATAGAATTCTAAGACAGTTTTATGGGAACGTATATTAAAGTGCAATTCATTGGAAAAATAAAATCTCTTAATTCACCTCAAGGAGTCTTCCCATGGCCTATTACAAACAGTACCTATTTATTTACATGTTTCCATCATTTTTCTGACATTTAAATGCTAAATGCTGATTTTTCTTCCTCAAACACCCGTCTGCTCCTTCTTTGTGATGCTGTGGTTGTGGCAATGTTGAATTTATGGTACCTTCCACAAGGAAAGGCAGTGGGTACCATGAATGTAACACCCAGGGAATTTGTGGATGCCCCATCCTGGAAGTTGTTCAAGGTCACATTGGATTGGGCTTTGAGCAACCTGATCAACTGGAAGTGTCCCTCCTCATGGTAGGGGAGTTGGAACTAGATAATCTTTAAGTTCCCTTGCAACTCAAACAATTATAAAGCTCTATGATTCTTCCACGACAAGCAGGAAGGGAACACTCTTTATCAGCTGACGTCTAATCCAATCTCTGACTTTAGAGGTTAACCATAACGGACCAAAATAAATATTTTCACAAATGCATAAAAAGAGCAGAGAGAATCATCCAGACAAATATCTGAAGGAAACAAAAGTAGTTGTGCTGGCTTTTTCTTGTGTGGAATTTAACTATGTCTTGATAATCGAACATTAAGGAGAATTAATAGTTAGACGTTGAGCCCAATTCTGCTTGGCATGCTCAACATGTATTGCTACACTTAAGTGAACAGGGTGTGGCTTTTACCTCCAGTGATGGCAGTCCTATCCCACCTGTGTAAATAACTACTTGCCATGTGGGACAAGACCCTGTTGTTCAATCTGTCCAAAGATCCTGCACCTAGTTTAGTGTCAGCCAGTGTATTAATATGGGAGAGTTGCTGGCATTTCTCACTCATCCCTGCATTGTAAGCACAGAAACAGAGGTCTCAAGCCTTTCCAAGTCTCATGGAATTATCCTGTCCAATATGATATTTCTGGCTGGCAAAATAGTGTTCTTCTTACATGAATTTTATTGACCCTGGCATGTAGAAGGCAAACACAGATAATAAAGATACAGAGGATATGAAAACTATGAGGCAGAAACACAAGGATTGACAAACTGGCAAGTCTTCAAAGTGCTCTGAGGTCTCTGGTGCTTAGAATGAAATCCAACCCTAGTGAGGGCCCAACGCAAAGCTTATGCCTCACTGTTACTTTGTTTAGAAAGCTTAAAACTGTTATGCTTCCTTTAGCATAGTCATGAATTTCTAACTTCAATGTATAGTCTAAAAAGAATTTTTTAAAAAGCTAAGTGAGAAAAAGAACCAAAGAAACCAATTTAAATAATTTTGCACTTTTCAAAAAACACTGAAATTGCTTTGAAATCTCCAGCCTAAAAGAAATTATTTATATAAAGCCAACAGAAGTGGTGAGCAGTTCCAGGGGAAAACAAATGTGCATAGTTTTCAATATAGATTTAATATTTAGGAATAGGATTAGCTGAAAAGAGAGACTAATTAACATTACAACTAGCAAATATCTGTGGGAATATATTTATGGGCTCAAAAAAAGGTAATAAGGATGAAAACTCATCAAATTTCAAACAGATTGGGTTTTTTTAAATTTCTTTGCTTAGGCAGAGGTCCTTAGGAAGCAGGAACCTTTAGAAAATTGCTATTGGTATGCAGACATTGGGGATTACAAAGCACAAAGGAAACAAGAATGAAAGCAGTCATACATTTCACCTCAGAAACCATAAGCAAATTAAAAGATTGAATGACAAAAACTTGTAACAAGAATTTCAGAAGAACCTACAACAAGCTAATGATAAGCAAACTCACCTACACCTGGGCAAAAATATTTACATTATTGTCCTACTGAACTGGATGTTATGAAGTGGTATTTGGCTGAAAATGTGACACTAGCCTCTACTGTCTCTCTGCTTGGATACCAGGTTTGAGAGCAATATTTTCAGTAATCTGTTGGTAAAATTTTTCCAAATGTAATCCAGAGAAATATGACAAAAACCTGTTAGGGCCTAGGCTGTGTTTCTGTCTCCACACAAAGAGGATCTGGAATTATGAACAGAAAGACCTGGCTGTTTTTATCCCTTGTAAGCTCCCCTCCTAAAAGCTCCTAGTTCTCTTCTCCTATAACTGTACATAGCAGGCAAGACAATTTTCTTCCCCGTCCCAGCTTCTGTTCCCTCCATGCTTGCCATACTCTGTTTGCTATTATCCACCTCAGACACAGACAAGAAAGCATAAAGAAAGGAGAGATGCTGGCCAACACATGGGCAGCAGCATTCCTGTGTGCACATGGGTTTTAGGGGCAGAGGTAACAGCCTATCAACTCTCCCTTGACCCAGGATCTGCTGTAATATAGACTATTATCTGCATTCAGTGAGACTATTCTAGTGCATGAATTCACTGCTATGGACATTGTTAGTCATGAAAGTATGAAGGTGTTGCAGTAAAAAATAAGTCATGTTAGTATAATAATGGTTCAAAATAGGTTGAGCCTAATGGGGGACTAACAGGCTTTGAGTTTATCAGGGTTTTTTTCCACCTTCACAATCTGGTATTCTGCATCCTCTATCATTTTGTGTGAAGCCCTTTCAAGATGCAATAGATTTCAGAGCCTTAAAATGCACTATGCCAGTTATGGTTACATTTCTGGAAATAAAGTGCCAAAGGAATTTTTTTCTTAATATCTCATTTTCATTAGAAATCTTAAATTTGGCACTGTTGCTTGATAATTATTAAGGTTTGTACACATAGTTGATTAAGTTTTGGCTTACATAAAGGCATTAGAAAGAAACATAGCTGGAGCTAACCTCTGTCAGAAGTGTTCACTGACGAGACATGAACTTGCAAATCTATATCCACAGGACAGGATCACATCAAGACTAGCGTGCTAGTAAAATAAGATTTTAAAATTTTAGAAGGCAAATGTCTGAAAAGAGAAAACAGTAGCAATTTAAAACAGGTGAAGCCTCTGCACAGCTTTCAAACTATATCTTAGTTGCTTAAGCAGACACTGTTCATGTTATTTGCAGGGAAAAATATATATACAAGAATAATTAAGGATATTAGCATGCCTATTAGTAATATCTGATGAGCAAATAGTTATTCCTTAGAGTTTATTTGTTGGTACATACATAACATTTATTTTTAATTTGCAGATTTTTGTCACTTTTATATGGCATCTGCCCACCACATTTTCTCAGGTTGATACCTAAAGTTGTGTAATAATGCTTCTAGATCTTGGCTAGATAAGTGCAATTACAGAGCTGATGAAACACCAGTTCCTTTAAATGGAGGAAACAGATAAATGACATTAGAGATTAAAAAATAAAAGTCTTTTTCCCATTGTGTTCATTGCTTGAGGCAAGATTCCTTCAAAATTAGACTATTGCAAAATTTATTGACTATGCTGTGCTAGAGTTTTAAATTTAATTTTCTCTCATCACATTCATATAAAGTAATTCTTCATGTCTGGTCTTACTTGCAACACTGCAGCTAGGTGCTTGTGTGACTTACCTGGTTGTCTGAACTGGCTTTGTGAACAACAGCCCTTGCGGCCCACATGTTTTACATTGTTTCAATATGCATGAGTTTAAAATAAAATATCAGTTGCACATGACAGTTTAAAATTTACCCTCTGTGATCATATCCTCGTTTCAAATTTATTGGAAAGCATATATAAATCTGGAGCAAATATACATAAAGCACGTGGTTCATTTTTGTGAATTCTTCCAGGCCAGTTTTTATCTTAGGAGCTCAACATTGACTTATTCTTTCAAAAAATACCCTTTCTGACCTGTTGGAGCCCAGCACTCTGCTTTCAAAACTCCCTCAGGATCCATCCTGCACACTTGACCCAGCTTATTTGGGAAGCCATAATCTTTTATGCTCAACTCCTAGAGGTCTTTAAGCCAGAAGGGACATCTCTGGTTATTTCATCTGTTTCCTCTGTCTGCCCAGATAATACAAGCACAGAAGCCTACACCCATATTTTCTGCCTTAAGCCCATCACTTTCATCTAAATGGTAGCTACTCTTTTATAGAAGACACATAATCCTGAAAGCCAAAATAGACTGTAAAAGTGGGCATTGTCAATGATGGTTATAGTTTCCAGCTACCTCAAGCCTCGAGCGAACTATTTAATCAGAAGATCCCAGCACTGCAGCTGTTCTCTAGGAACAACTTTATTTTTTGTCACATACTACATAATCCAGAATTTGCTGTTCCTTCCTTTCTATTGCTTGAATACCTCCCACTGGACACATTTTAATTGATCTCACAGGAAGCAATAAATGCCTTTGTATCACCTCTCATGGTGCATTCCACAAATCATTGCAGGAAGTAACATATAAGAAGAACCTTCTTTTGACAACACTCAGCACTTTCTCACAGGACAGAAAGCTTCTCCTGATCTTCAAATACTTCCTTCAGTGTCAGGGTGGGAAGGGATGGATAACTAGCAGGGGTGTCCCGTGTATAAATGTGGTGTATTTCCACATAGTATGATTATGGGAATACTTTTTGTTTTGCTGGTTGGCAGAAGCCTTTGTTTTGCCTTCTGAAGCCTCTCAGAATGACAGAAAAGAACAATGACACCAGGGAAAGGGGCTGGAATTGCAGAAAGGCAAATGTAGCTGGTTCCTCTATACTTTCAAGTTGCTTTTGCTGCAAGAGAGAAAAGGTTTTACTCTCCCTTGTGCTGAATTCTCTAGCTATTATCCCACATTACTTTTAGACATGTTAAGCATCATTACAGCGTTCAAAAGGATAATGACTGTCCTAAAACTTCACCTTCCTCTTTTTTCCACTCAAGAGGTTATTTACATGATTATGGCATTTAACATTTGACCTAGTTATAAATTAAGGGTACATGTCTTTGCAGTGTAATAGGAAGAGAGAAAACAGAGCAGCTTAGAGAAGATTTTAGAGTTGCAAGAATGAGAGCTCAGGCAAGCTCAGTAATGTGAATCTTACTCTGCAGGTTGAGTTTATCTCATAACTTTTCTACCATATACTTTTCAGCTACACCTGACTCCCCACACCATCCCTTACAGACTTGAAAGGTATCAAAGACAATATTGTATAAGACATTTCCCTTCAGTTTGCAGTTCTCATTCATGTAATGTACAAAATTTCCTTCTAGAAAGTACAGTTGTTGTCTCTAAGGATAATCGTATTATAAATTTCATGTATTATGTCATGTAATAAGGCCATCTGTAATTTCTAAAACTGTACAAGGTTCAACACAGAAGCAAAACTTAGCTGTACCATGTTCCTTAAACATATCTAACAAGTCCCTTGGCTTGTGGAGCTCATGGATAGAAGGGATTATAAATCTAAAGACAGGATGAATAAGAACATCTATAAAATAAAGGACCATAAGGTAAAACAGCGAAGGATATTTGGAATATGTTCACAAGTAGATCTGACAATAGGTATCACTAATTAATAACTTCATTTTAAAATAGGTTTAGGTTTTTGGATGAATGGGCTATATCTTTAATGGTGTTCATGGCTGAGTGTTGAAAATTTTCAAGAAACAAAAAATACTGCCAACTACAAGATGAGCAATTGCATCACTCATTAAAGGAAAGGTAGCTGAACCTATAAGCATAGAACAGATGTCTGTTTTATTCTATGCCTTAGAAATATTGTTTGACAAATTATACAACTGGGAAAATCATACCTGAGATTTACACTGCCTGTATACACTGCCTGTGAAGTACAGCATTGATGTTATCATTCCTTGCTTATATATGTTGATATGTTTACACAGTTCATTGTGATATTCTGGACAATCTCTCAAAAAGAAAACTGAAGAGCTTAAACAAACACACATTAGAGCCAAAGAAATTACAAGCACATTTTATGCTTTTGTTTTAGGGGCTTGGGGGTTACTTTTCTGCAGGAGAAATCATCTGCTTTTTGTTAGACATGTAATGAGCAGATTCACAGTAAGAATATGATAAAAATCTTTCTAATCTAACAACTAAAGAATACTTTTGATAATAACTGAACAACTCTTAATGAATTCATTAGCATAGAACAAAAGAAAATAATAGCCTCATTTTGCAATTTCACACATTATTTCTGTGCAGTTTCAGCAACCTTTTAAAATGTGTGAAAATTAAAAGAAGCAAATCTTGGATTTTAAGTAATATATTAATAATCCTTATTACATTAAAAAGTATTCAAATACATCATTTTTCAAAAACACTTCCAAATATTCTCTTGGTGTGTTACTGAATAAATCAATAGTCTTGGATGGAGAGCCCCTAAGAGCCCACACTTGCTGTTTGGAATACACTTTTTAAAATCCAATTTTGCATTTAAAATGTTTTGTTTAGTTTATGACATGGACAGTATCTAACAGTTTTTTAAGATGTAAGACTGAGGCCCTCTTGCAACTGGAATAGAAAATCTGATGATGCTGAAATGGAATTTCTCTGAAGGGAATTGGGCACTATGGGCCAAATAATGCTGTACCATTTGGATCCACTCACTCCTGTGGTTCATCTAAATAGAGAACTCCATAACCCCATTTCACTTCCTTCATGCAGCAACGAGGAGTTGAGTGAACAGTTTTGCCTTTGCATTACACCACAAACTGCATTTCACATCCACTTGTTTAATTTATCTTTCTCAAATTCTGTCACACTTCTTCATTATTGTTGCTTATAACGTGGTGCTTATGAGAAGCAGGACCCCAGTTATCTGAATTAAAGTACTTTTGATTTGAAGTGTCTTGAGATATGCTGCTGTTTTGATGTGATTAAAGAAGTTCCAGTTTCTTCCTGATGATCTTATTAGCAGCATCCTATCAGTAGACACAATTATTTGAGATCTCTCCTCGGCCCTCAATGAAGCATCATTGTCAGGACTATGCTAAATGCAGCAGCCAGCCATTATGATCAATAAAGAATGAAGAAAAATCGACAGCTTGTGAATGGCAGATCTGAGCTACCTGTGCCAAGGTTTAGAAGATAAATAGAAGATAAAGTAGCATGATTCTCACAAAGACCAGAAAACGTTTACACTTCACTTTTCACTCTACTACATGGGCTTTAAAAGGTCAGTGGCCTGTTTAAACAAGGGAAGCCCTTCTGTTCTGTGGGTGTCTATGAAATATTGCAGACACGTAAAGTTGCTTTTTCCTATCAGTAAGCTGCTATTTTCCTTCTCCAGTAAAGGACAAAATATCTGAAATTTTAGATTTAATTATAATTTAAACTCTTAGGGAAAACATGGTTCTCCTTTTAAGTATGTGCTAAATAGGGATGACATTTTAGTGGAATTAAAAATGTATTTGTATATGCACACATTTATACATATAAATATATTCATATGCATTCCAGACACAGGTGTTGTGTAAATCAAATGATGTTGTCATGTAAGTATACACAGACGTACATGACTTTGCCTTGCCCAGCTGTGGTAGTTTTGGCTTTAGTCTGTCCCATGTCATTCCAGGGTTGGGATGCTTGGGAAACCTCTCTCCTGGAGAAGCTCCTGGAGAGCCTTGCCTAGGAGAGCAAATGTTTTATGATGCTGAGACATCCAGTCAGACCAAGAAAGGGAACAAGGTGTATGCCAGGGAGCTGCCAGGCACCGAGGGTGAGGACATTCCAAGAGACCCTGAGCCAACTGTGCAAATTCTCCCCAAGGAACAGGGTTTCAGGGTGATGCAACGGCTGTTTTATCGTGGATTAAACAAGAGGAGGAGCCTCGCTGCCCTGCACAGCAGCACCTGGAGAAAGAGGAAACCTCTGCACATCCAAGTACAGGTGAAAACACAAAGACCACTGAAGGACTTCAATACAATTTTGTAGCAAAGTGCTACTAGTGAATCAGGCAGATTAATTATACTTGTGTGCACACACTAAGTTTATTGGCTGGAGAAAAAGAATGAACATATTACTTAAAACATATGGTTTTGCTTTATATCTGTGTGAAATACCACTTTTCATGGAACTAAAATTTTACATGTAAACTACCAGAATTCTTCACAGTTGGTAATTTCACTGGCTCATACAAAGAACAAATGACACACTTTAAATATCGTGCAACTTTATATGACCCAAAAGAGTGATGTTTCAAAAAAAAAAAAAATTCACTGTCAGTCTTCTAAAGACTGTTTGGCTAGCCCCTTAATGCTATTCCCACCAGTACATTCACTGAGAGGATATAATGCTAACTTTGACTGGACAGGTCACCTGGCTGGCGACAAATCATAGCACTTCAGCACACAATTTGCAGATTCTTATTCAACTCTGTTTTAAGCAGCCTTGTCCAGGCAGCCAGCGCTGTCACCCAATATGTGCAATGAAGCACAATGATAAAAGGATGGTATGACTGGACTGAGTGATGAATAGAGGTCAGTTTGTACTGATGGTCAGTATTTGTGCAGACACTGGAAGCTTGTCTGTATCCTTCAGGAAACCATAAGAGATGGCTCGAGGAACAAAATCTAGTTCTCAGTACAAAGTTCCTGTAAACAGGAACTCACTTTTCCTTCACTCACTACTTTTTTTCCTGTATTTACTACAGTCCCTAAGATTTCAGTTCAGAAGTATCATTTTCCTCATAATTTTTACTTCCACAAGTTCAAATTGCTGCATTTCAATAAGCAATGCTTCTGATTTGATCTCATCTCTTGCTGTCATTAGAAAGGACTTCCAATTTGCAGACACATCTTAGCAGAGGCCAAAACTGGGATTTTGGCCAGTAAAAGGCTTTTTTTAAACTATTTTCTAACACAAGGTATACTTCAGGTCAGAAATATGTTACAGCTTGTCATCTCTTCTGGTGAAGTAAAATCTTGAAGTCAGTAATATAACTCACACTTATTCTAATGGGACTCTGATTTCACTGATAAGGAGAGATGAAAATATCACAGGTAAATACACTCTTCTTAGCTTTCCCATCAACTCATCCACACAGGAGGGTTAATCAGCTCAGATAAGTATCCAAATGGAACTGCCTGCCTGGCTAAATGAAATCTGAATGTTAATTCTCTGCAGGGAAAAAAATATAATAGGTTAAGTTCATACACTTGTCTCTAGATTAAATTAGGTAAAATATTATGATGAGGTGATTTATAGCAAATGAAACTCCACTCCTATGGGGTGCAAAGATAACCAAGATTGGTGAAGTAGCATGTTATTAAGTATTAATCAAGGGTACTAAAACTGATTCTACTGTATGGATACAAATGATAAGGAAATTTAGGTGAAATAATTTTCCCTCATTACAGCACACATTAATCTCTACATTTTGGGGGGGGAAAATCCCAAGATGAGGATGTTGAGAAACTCACTAAATAAAAATGAACCAGAAGCAACTGCTCAGTGAATTTTCAAAGCCTGCTTTGCACAGCATTTATGTTTGGCAGATCACCAGACAGCTACAACCATCAACAAATGCTGAGGAACTGCCAACATCAAGCTTAAAGAATTAAACAGCCCAAATGCACCAAACTCTGTTCTTTGAAGGTTTATTAAACTTTAAATAAGTTCACTGGAAATTAGAAATCCCATTTGTTCTGAGCCTTTCTGTGTCATGCTTGCAGATAAATGCAACACTCCATCTTTTAAAGACAGGTTTACTAAACAGCCCTGCTTCACAGTCAGTCTCACAAATGTCACTCTATCAAGTGTCCTTGCAGCAATCATTAACTGGATTTGATCCTGAAGAGCCCACCTATTCTTAAATGCAACCACATGTCAGGCAGATTGAATGTGCTCTGTATCTCACAGCATCAGTCTCTCTCTCTCTCATTCTCAATAACTTGACCTTCTCGAGAGCTGTGAAAGCTCCATCAGTGAAGTGGATAATCTCAAACAAGAGTTAATATCTTCTGTTGCATCTGTTTGTGTATATTTATATGTGTTGTACCATGTTGCTCCTCAAGAGAAAAAAAAGAAAACAAGTCTGAAAGCCTAAATGGTGCAAGAATCTAATATGCTGAAATGAAAGCATGGCATGACAGGACTCGAAGAAACATTGATCCCACTGAAGTCAGTAGAATGTGCCCTGCACTGCAACAGGATAATAAGAGGCTTTTTAGGTTTGTGCAGAAAATCTTGCTTTCTGCTGAGTTAAGGCTGGGTTTACCTTAAGGCAGGGCTGCTCTCTGTAGGTAAACTTACTCAGCCTGATAAGGCACTAGCAGTACTAAAGGCTTTTGCATTGCTGAAGAGCCTCCTGCGCTTCTGTTTTTCCCCTGTGAACTGCCAGACTGCAGTTACAGGGCAATCGTGCTGCATTTCACGGATGAAAAAAGAGCATACAGAACTAAACCTGGCAATGCTAGAGGTGGCACCTTACTTCCTACTGATCAGACTTCAGTAAAATTACCAGATCTCCATCAAATCAATCTGTGCCCTCAGTTAAAGTTTATTGCAAACCCTTGTGAAAGAATGCAGGTTATACTCCAATGCTACTGTAACAGACTTGTACCAGTGTCTAAAATTAATGGTAATATAACATGTTCAGTGCCAGAAAAAAATAATATTACTGTGGTAATCATTAAAGGTCTTCTCAGGCCTTTCTATATCTACATGGTTTATTATTTTTTCACTTGATTTTTTGCAGCATCGTGTAAACAGATCCTGAGATCTGATTGAATCTTTTCTGCTTGTTCAGTCACTGAGAAGTCCCTTCTTTTACTCCAGACAAAATCTTGTCTCTGTATAAGGGAGTGTCAAAATTAATGTAGAGCTCATTGTGACTTTGCATTTCAGTGCTGGTCTAATTATATACAGAATGCTGCCATCCATGAAATATGGTCTAAACTGCAGTGATAAAAATGATGACTCAGAAGACTTTGCATGGGGGAAAATCAAAATATAAAATATCAGAAAGCAAATACAATGCTTTGGAAGTTCATTTGTTTGGTCATTATAACCCAGAATTTATTTAATCATTTGCACCTTTATGTTTATTATGATTTTTAAAAAATGAAAAATTTTGGCTGCTTCTCAAATGAAGGAGTAATTTTCCAACATTCATTTTCAGCCAATTTAGTCTGGGTCTCTTGTTGGTGGAGAGGTTATCCAGGACTGTAAAAATCTGTTTGCATTGAAGTAATATTCATGTCAATAGGAATCAGTCAAATCTGTCTGGAGAAAATAGCTTTAAATAGGTGCACAGTTTGGTGCTATGAATTTCAGTAATGGTAAAGTAAAATGGAAATACTTTCCTTGTGAAAAAAAATTTTTATCTGAAAAATTAAGTCTCTATATAGAAGTATCTACATAGTATAAGCATTGTTTAATCTGTACTACCAGATGTGCAATTTCACCTAAGAAAACTACTCTGTAAGATGTTCCTCCTCCAAGCAATTCAGATGTATGAATGTATTAGAAAATTTCGGCTTGTTGGCTTCAAGTCATGCACTGTTTTCAACACATTGGATAGAAATAGAAAGTAGTTTCGTCTTTCACTAACCTTCTGCAGTGTTTCTTGCCCTCTTGAAAATTCAGTGAGCCTTTGGCTGGCTACTGTAAATCATTCAACTTTCTGCATTCATTTTCAGAAAAGTTCTTAAAGATCATACCTTTCATCAACTACTGCATTATCGACATATTATTTCAGTGCTTAAGTACAGTTACAAACCAGGACATGTTACTAAAGGCCACTAGAGCATTAAAAAATTGAGTAATTTGAAGGAAATAGATAATAAGATAGTCACTCAAAGACTTTATTAATTTCATTAATGAAATTCCCTTATTTTACATGCTATTGGTGTACAGAAACCAGATTCAGTTTGAAAACAAGTTATAATATAAGTGATAAAGTAGTAAGGATAGAAAAGCATTTCAAGTTACACTATGTACTAACGTTTTATCAGGTTGTTAGACAGACCTATGGATTTTATTACAGCTGATATTCTTAGCCACTACTTGTCTTTAGAAGTTACATGCTCTTGTTCCACTATTCCATACTCCTGCTATAATGATTTTCTCTTTTCCTTTTTAATGCATTCTCAGATTTTATCAACATATACATGGAATACAGTGGCTCTCCTGATTTCATATCTAATACTACATTTTCTTTTTTTTTTTTTCCTAGGGACTTCCAGGAAAGTCCAGGATATATTGCTTTCTATGAACCTCAGACTTCTTAATTAGACTCACACTTAGAAAACAGTATTTTTCTTTTTCACCTGTACAACAGTGTCGTGATTTGATAAAGACAGAATGTGCTGATATAGAAATAAGAAATGAAATTAGCCAATTACATACTGATAATGGCAAAAAGAAGATACCTTTTATAGATATCAAATATGTAGCTTCTCCTCTCATTCTCATTAGATGGTCAACACCTTCTAACGCTAAAACTTTTATAAATAAAATGTCAAATATGTAACTTACGTGTTTTATAGCTGTGCATTACCACCAATGAATAATTTTTATGTACTATTTAATCAATTAAGTATGAACAAAAAATAGCTACCAGTGAAATGGTGTGGCTACTTGGACAGATGAGATGGCAATTGAGAGAACATATAAAATTAAAGGAACCACATGAAGCATCATTAGAGTACACATGGAATCAAAGAGTATAATAAATAACACTGTGTGAGAAAACATTCAAGGTAGTTTAACCAAAAGCTAAGAACACACACAATATATTGGACATATGAAAACAAGAAGGACAGTATATAAAGGACAGTATATAAAGAAAGGGAAATAGTTCCTGAAAGGACTAGCTTATGATGTCTAGAAGGTGCTGCTGAAGGATTAGTACTTTTCTATGACTGAACTTATATTCGAGAAACTACAATCTGACATTTCCCACCTCACACAATCTCATGTATGTCTGCCTGTTTTTTCATATAACTGTAGTAGATTACCTTTTGGCCTTGGAGACACTAATAAATGCAAATCTTTAAAAAAGGGAGCGCCCAGCACTACACACTTCAGTAAGATCACATATTTGTAGAAGTAGTTTCTTCATGTTTCTCCCCTCAAAATTATACCCAACATCCTGGCCATTCAGCAAGCTAGTCCACCTCAATACTGTTCAGAGAGGTTATGATATATATTTAATTTGGAGTATCAAAATCACAAAATGTAATGACTAAGTTGACTTTTGTTAAGCACCAGCATAACCAGTGACTTTTGCTTGTCTTCTCTCCAGTGGAAGAGTAGGTCTCTTCTGTTTGGTCCATAAATTTACAGAGTTGTAAGATTTCTACCTTTTCTTCAAATTTGATAAAATCTAGCAAATGGGTTCCAAAGATTTTGAAAAGAGAGGGAAAGTTCATAAAACATGTTCGTGAACATCCTGCCAGCACTGCCACAACAAATATTGCTCCTTTAGGAAATCAGGTGAAAAGTACAAAAGGACACAAAATTTTAGAGGGAGAAAGCCTTCCAACGTTTTCCTGCACCTGGTTTAAGGTTGTATTGCCTGCTTTGTTTAATGGGTGGGGAACATGGAGCTGAAGAGAAACACTCCTTACACGCACAGTGATCAGTCAGAATAACCTTAACGCTGAGCATGGCAATTTTTTTCTTTACAGCTGCAATTTCTATTCCTGTTGGGTTAATTTTTTGTTTGGAAATGTCTTTTGCATGAACGAGCATTTTGCTAGTAGAGAATGATTGTGCCCTAGAGCTCTGCCTCTCTGCATTTCATCATATTATGTAACTGCTTCATGTCTATAAAAGCTATCTTCCCGTGTGGAGTGTACATACCTCTTCCCCCCCGAGGACACAACTCCCTCCTTTGCTGACAGCTTTTTACCATTTGCACCATGCTTCCTTCCCTCTTTTCCATTTAAGCTGGACCTACTGTATCCTTCTAGTCTTGTCATTCCTTCAGAACACAAGCAGGCCTACCTACAGAGTTTCCTTGCATTCATTTAGTAGTACTGTTGTTTCTGCTGCCTCATTAAGGGAAAGAGATTTTCTTGCCAAGGCAAGTGTTTTGAAGACTACAGATGAGTCATGAAGTTAATGAGCAAAGACAGCATTAAGTCCAGCACTTAGTGTGAAGCATTACAAATAAAAGAATGGTCACTCTCCAAAAAGTCTAGAAAACAGAAAAAATTTAGTTTTCCTTCTCTCAAATTTAGAAGCCATGAAGCGGGAAAAGTAGATGCAAGAAGCTAATAAAATCTACCATTCAAAAGCAAGTGGAGATGTATATTCATTAAGAAAGCGTCATTGCCTGAAACATTCTAGGAACTAAACCATGATTCACTTGACATTGCCATCTCACAAATACATAAAGACAGTTAGTGAATGGATTTAACTGTCTAGTTTCAGGACATTTTTAACACCAACTATTTTCTAATATATTGTTGGAAGAGATAACATTGCCAGTGGCATAAATCAAAGTCTAGTTATGAAATATATTTCCAAAATGCAACCCTTTGTTTGAAATCAAAATTAAGACTCTGTTTTCCTAAGACTAAACTTGATAGTCAGCTACAAAAATGAAACATAACCCAAAAGTAAATATTAAATGTATTGGACAACCATCTTCTTATTTATGAGGACAACTTTGACTGACAGAATGAGAGGGAACAGCACCTGGGGCTTTTGCCACAGTTAGATTTCTTGTCAGCCAAGGGAGAAGAACATGGAAGAGAAAACAATGTTCTGTGAGTTTAATTTCTATGAACTGGTTCTTTTTCTTCACAAACAGGGGTGGTGTTTGGATGAGAAAGGTAGTTTGCAGTAGCAGACCAGTAATATACAGCTGATACAGTATTGCTTTGGGATGCTGAAAGCAGAATTTTAAGAGATTCTCACATGTAGACATAAAAAGGACATTAGCCCCTGGGATCTTAGACACAAACCTGAGTCCTCCATTTGAGCTCTCTCCAGGGGACAGAGCAGGGGTACAGACAGATGTTTTTCCATGCCTCTTATAGTTGGTCATTAAGGCAGAAGATTTACTTATTTCCCTCCTTCCCCTCCACAGACATACATGGGTCACAGTCTGAGGAAAATGTTCCAGGGTGTGAAGACAGCAACTTCTATGAGATTTTGTCTATGCAGGGCAAAAATCTGAGCCTTATGTAATTCATACAGTGAGTAAAAATCTGTCACTTTATGAATAATATTTGTGAAAAACTCCAAAATTGGATTAGCTGGCAATCTTATAACAGTATGTCTCTGCAGAAAAGCTTAATAATTAAAATCCTACAAACACAATCTCTGTGAAAACACAAGTTGAGAGGGAAGGGGTTGATTAAGTTGGAGACAGGCCCACATCAGCAGTCAGACTAGATTAGGACTGCAGCTAGTCTAGTAACATGCCTGCAGGAATAAGCAACATTGGTGGCCGCCCATAACTCCCCCTGCAACTATCCCTAGAAGATACCTCTTGGCAATGTACAACAGTTCATGTTTGTCCTAGAATCCAACTGTCATTATTTTTGAAGACGCTCCCTTGGCAAAGAATCCAACAGGCTCCTTGGGTCCTGCTGGCACTGCAGCCCACGTGCTGGCCTCCAGCATCAAGGTCCCTCCTAGCTGGTCATTAGGAGTTCTTTTCAAGATTACACAATGACAAAATTTAAACACAAGAAAACAGCAAAAAAGAGTAACATTGCTGTCCTCTAATTATGGGACTTTGGTGACTGCATCTTTACTCTTCTGTCCCATCCCGATCTCCCCAGTCACAGGAAGGACACTGTGCGGTGAGTTGTGCCCCCAGCCCAGTGCCTTGGGAATGGTGAGGGGCTGGGGTGCACAATTACCAGAGGGAAGGCTGAGGGAACTGCCTCTGGTCATGAGAAGAGTGAGACAGGGGAACAGGTTGTCCAGAAAAGCTGTGAATGCCTCATCCCTGGAAATCTTCAAGGCCAGGTTAGATGGGTCCCTAAGCAGCCTGATCTAGTAGAAGGTGTCCCTGCCCATGGCTGGGGCTTGGAATTAAGTGACCTTTAGAGTCACTTCCAACTCTAACCACTCCATGATTCTATGATATTTATGTCAGGAATTTTTTTTCCAACCCTGTTTATAATTTCAGGAAGTGACTTCTGATGCTTAATAGTCACATAATACTGATCTGTGTCTTGTTACAACATTTCTAGATGAAGTTAAGAAGGTCATTAGCCCCTTTCCAAAGCTTGCCTGTGAAAATGAGCTTTTGAGGCAATAGATTTGAACTGATGCATAACCTAATGTGATTAATTTGCTGCACTGTGGATGCATTAGTGAATGTGGCACAAAGGGTGATGCATGCTGAAATTTTGTGAACTGTCAGTCAGATTTGTTCAAGTTTCTCACTTCTGTTGCACTGCCTGAAATTGTCATGTTTCACTCAGGCATGGTAAAGGCTAAGAGAGTTGTGCTGTAATGTTTTGAATAGCTGACATGAGTAATGGCCTTCAATATAATGGCATGAGGTAAAGTACTTGCAGTTCTTTGTGATGTTATGGTATTGCTCTGCATCTCATTTATCTACAGCAAACCAGACTACTTACAGGGAGCATTGCACTGCTGGCTCTTGACAAGAGCACCTCATAAGGACCAATTTGCATGTCTATAGGCTTTTGCCATACATTAGCATGAAATATGTAAAGCATTGTTCAGAGGTTTGCACGCAGAGAGCCTTTGTATTGAAAGCCCTGAAATGGCATTGCTGTTTCTCTTTTGATTTTATTAAATGAAACAAATAGAAGCACCTCTTCTTGAATTCAAATGAACCAAAACTATATTTTTCTCACATTACAAAAAATGAACAGTATCCTTAAAACTTGACATCAAAGAAGCAATGATTAGCACATCTGACCATTGTATTTCACAAGGGTGATTCAAAATGCAAGAGTCTCAGTTGACAACATGAATTTTAGAAACTCCAGATTTTTAATCAACTTTCAGCATAAGTTTGACTCTTTTGTAAAATTACTGAATTTGAGAAAGATTTAGCAGTGTAGTCAAATTAGAGTTCTGCAAAATTAAAATCCAGGTTTGAGTATAAAAGCTATGATGAAACTAGGATTTTGATATTAAAGGTCATATAGCCTTGGTTTTAACTGTTATGACTTATGTCTGATTGCTGTATTACCGAATAGCTGCTCAGAATGTTGCAAGAACGAACAACATGTTTCTGATATATGTCTTTTTTGTTCCTAATTGTAATTCACATGTTACATTTAATTCCTCTTCTTTTTAATCAACTCCTCTGCAGTCTGTGATCACAGATTTCCATACAGTCTGTACTTAAATATTTTGTTTGATTGGTTTGCCAATGATCTTTATGCATTTAGGTAAGTAGAATAGAATAGAATAAAAGTAATTTCTTGTATTAATTGTTCATGCTCGCATCATGTTATTTTTGTTTTTACATTTCTAAAGAAGGTATAATACAGTGAATAAATGTCCTTTTCATTATTAATTTCTTACACCTTTAAATACTAATATTCTTAATAAGGCACATTATTCAATATAGTAATAACTTCTTTTGTCTAAAATTATCACTGACCCATTGAGGCTGTGCTAAAATTTTGTAGTTTTAAAAATATATAGGAAAATTAAATCATTAACCTAATGAAATATTTATTATGTCATAAAAGAGAAGGTGAATATGACAAGAATGTGGTAAATAAACTTGAGAATACACCTCAAGGTTTTTTGGGAGAGAGAGGTTGATTGTTTTTGAGCTTTATGAGATTTCTTCCTTCATTTTGCATTACGATCAAATCAACCCTTAAGAAAAATATTTCTACGCTATCCCCATGTCACAGTTACCCTTTTCCAAAGACTAATATTTCCCAGTGATTAATAATTAAATTGTTAAATATCTAATAAGCAAGGCAACAGTTTCAACTATGATACTTAATATGAGGTCCAGTCTTAATTCCTTCCTCTATTGAGAGTAGATAATACATACTCAGGCTTGGGTATTCCATATGCCAAGTAACTGTACATGTCATTCAAGTGTTTTCCTCCTTAAATTTTGACCACAGGCAGCATCCTAGATCCTAGAAACCTTTTTCTATCAAATGGCTTTGTTTCTGCAGAGTAAGATTTAACTGCAGTAATTCAACATTCAGTGGAATAAATGGCTAAAATTTCCAAATAGAGGATTTTTAGTACTCTAAGTGGACACAGTTTGTTTGGGTTTGCTTCAGGGTGTTTTTTTTCTTTAATGTTCCTTGATCTCATTATGTGATCATATGCATACTGACCCAGAATGATATGTTGTGTTTTTTTCTCAATAATGATAAAAAAAAAATGTTGCCTAAAACATAGGTTGCTCTGAGTTTTGTTGTACCCTGGATCTATTTTGGAGACCTTTTAGTTCTGGGGTGAATGTATGCATCAGACATAGCTTTTTGGTTTCTGAAATGCAACATAACCATACCGAGGGCAGGCACAGGAGTTTTAAAGCATTCTTTGAAGGTGAAAGGATTTTCCAGCTCATGAATGGAGCAGATATTTTTTTAACATAATTGAAGTTGAAGATCACCTTCCTTTGACTGGTTTGGCTGCTATTATCAAAGCCTACCTCTTGAAATGCTACAGCATGTGCCTGATAATATGTCTGTCAGCTGGGACCAAGAAATTTTAATAAATGGTTTAATTTACAAATACACATGCACATCTTTACAAATATGAAGGCAAAAAATGTTCTATGAATCTTTATTCACATTACAGCTAGTAGGATTACTCTAAAGGAAGCTTTGTGAGGCATGTTTGCTCACATTTTTTTAAGAAATTACTGTCTCAGATGGAATTTTTTTTTTCGTGAACTTGTATCACATTATTTCCTTAATGGGAGAGTGAGATTTCTGGTCAAATGAGAGGACAGTGCTTGTTGTGTCAGTATCATAGTAAAACATCCAGCTCAGCTCCCCAAAATCCCAGAAAGAACATGTCAACAAAGTGCTGTAGAACTGGCTTTGTACTTTGTTTTCTGTTGGAATTGCTCCTCTTTATGCTAACAAGTAATTGGGTATTGATAGGAGCAGCAGTTTTAGACAAAAAAAATCAACATTCAACATAAAGCACACCCTAACCTTTTGGTTCTTAGTTATTCCATAGTTTAGAAGAAGCTCTGTCTGAGATGTTTGCTGGGGGAGAAGAATTGGAAAAGTCTCATTTACTGATTGATGTGGAAACAAAACTAACACGGAAGCATTAAGACCCTTGCAAGTGGAATTCAGGGAACTTTTTGGATATTTTTGGATTTTTTGTGGTAGAAAAAAATGATAACAGAAAGGAAACAAACAAATAAACAAAACTAACCCAGCTTTTCCTCTGGCAAATGGAAAGAAAATCTCTAGTTTAAGTGTCCTTGCAAATTCCAGCTCTCCATTTTTCATTTGTTCTCATGCAAAGAATACTTCATACTTTAAAAAATACTCCTCTAACAAACACTTACATACAGTTATATTTTTGCTGTTGTTAATACTGTCAAAACAATGCAGACACAGATAATATTCTTCCCCTGCAGCTTTTATTTCTATGTGTCATTTGTCGATGATTTATTTTACTAAATCTTTCTGAGAAGATACAAAACCATCCCAAGAACCATGTAGTGCTTCAACATGTTTTTAGACATGTTATTTTCAAATGTCTCAGAATTCCCCTGTAAGTCGGTATTCAGCTATCCTTGCATCTGTTAACATTCCTTAATCTGCCTTGGCATCCTGACCTTGCAATGTTTTGTCTGATAATTTTCAGCTTTTCTTTCAATCTTAATTGCCTCTGCTCTGTGAGTTTTCTTGCACACCATTTCTTACAGCACTCGAGGCAGAACTGGCAGAGATGTCACTGCTACACAATAGGGGTTTCAGTTGCTTCTAATTTGCTCCCTCATATACCGAAGTGTTTTCCAGAGGCACTATTTCCCACAATTATGTAAAAATTAGGCTTGTCTAATGGAAATAAGAGAATGAGAGGCATGACTTTCCAACACTAGAATAGGTAAATTTAAGAGTGAGGTAATTACTCCCTTTATACTATGTGACATTTTATTTCTATATTCCAACTATAATGTTAAAAGCAAGCAAGACTCAGTAGTTATTTTACATTTAAAATGGAATGATGAAGTAATACTTATGTTCTCTAGAGTCAAGCTTTAGAATATAGGGATTTTGTCTAATAGATGTTTTATGTCCCAGCTATTATACTTACAGGTTCAAATGAAACAATTGTCCCACTAAACTTAAAAAAAAAAAAAAAAGAAGACAAAAAATTTATCAGGAAATGCAGCATCTGTTGAGGTAAAAAAAAATCTTGCAAAAATATTAAAAATATTAAATTAGATTCAGGTTTAATTCTTAGTTCCTCTAACTGTCCATAGTGTCACCATGTCTTTTGAGAGTAGACTGTCTTATTTAATATTTTTAATTGCTCTTGCTTGACATTAAAGGTATGGTTTTTTGCAGATTTCTGCAACAATTTGAAAATCAGCAGAAATCATTGTTTTTGTTTGTATTTCCATGACAGAAATGGGAGGGGTTTTGCTACACACAGATGCTAACTCTAAAAAAAGGAAACTAGGTTCCACATTACAAAGCTGTGTATCGAATATAACAATATGACCTTCTCTGTTATAATTTGCATGCCTAATTTCTACATCAAAAAAATCAAAATTGCTATTGCCATGAATAATAACTGTTATTTACAACACATTTGATTTAAGAACGTTGCCTAAATCTCATAAATAAATCAGATTGCCAGGAAAGCTCAAAACAGAAAATTAGAATACACTGCATCAAGTAAGAGCAGCTGCCATTTTAATATTAAACTGTGTATGGGGCATGAAAACCTTAGGCCAGAGAGATGAGATTAGGACAGGCCCTAACCCATAGTCACAATAGTGAGTATTCCAGCAAACAAGTGACTTGTTAGGATGTAATCAGATCTGAACTCTGGGAAAACTGAGAGCCTACATGAACTACTGAGAGGATTAATTGAAGGCAAATATCATGTCAGGCTAAACGTTGGTGACCCAGAGAAACTAAACAGTAGAGAATATTTTTCAGAGGAAAAGTAAGGTAAAGGACAAATGACAGTGCAGGGCCCTGGTCAGGTGAATTGTAATAAGGTCCGAGCTGGTATTCAAACAAAACCAGAGGAAAAAAAAACACTTGACAAAACTGCAGCATTTGAACTACATCATGAAATTGGTAGAATTCCATAAGTTGTAGCTAAGAAATTAAGGGAGTGACCCCTGTATTAAAGAACACCATGGAAAGAGACTGGAAGATCATTGCCAAGGTCTGACACAGGCTGACAATCATGGGTCTGAAGTCTTTACTTTCAAAAAACTAAGGAGCAGCCATTCTGTTTTATTTTGAAATTGTAACCTGCTTCTCCACTTTGTGTAAAGGGATGCAGATATTTCTTGCCACTGAGTCAGCAAATACTCTTCTAATTATATCCAGTTTACTAACACAGATAAAATTTCTTCCATGCACCTATCATGAAAAAGATCTCATATTTTGCATAGCAATTAAAAGACCTCCAACATTCACAGACCGCCAGCAAGAGACACAAAAGGAAGATAATAAAATGGATGAGAAATACATAGTTAGCTGTTGTGATTCCTACCATCTGGAAGATGGGCAGACATATTATTCCTTCTTACTCAGATAAAGTAGGGACCTTTGTAGCCTAGCTTCTCTCAAGAAGTTCTGAAAAGAGTATTAAACCAACAGAAAGTAATGAGTAGGAAAACAATTGATGTTTGGTTGCTTAATCTATGAGCATCCCTGTGACTATTCCAACTATCCAAGCACTTTCTAAGACCTTCCATATTCTTAGCCCATTCCTGGAGGTGGTATGTGCCTGAGTCACATAGTAACTAGCTGGGAAGAAGTGCCATGTCTTGTGACCATGCCAGGGGCTTTCAATGATGCTGGTCTCTCTCCTGTATCTACCACCAATTTTCAGCGATTTTAAGAAATTCAGTGTCTTTGATACTGGTTGAACACAGCCAGCAGGCATAAACATCCCTGCAGGAGAAGTGGAAGACTGAAAAGCTGGCAGATGGACAACACAATTCCATATGCCACATTTCCTTAGAAAAACAGGCAAAAAATATTCCAAATCCGCAAATTAAAAGTTGATTGTGCAAACAAAATCTGTTGTTAAGAGGCTGAGTGTGGCGTGCCATATTATTAAAAAAACCAAAGGAAAGCAAAGCAAAACAAACAAAAACCAGCAAACAAGAAAACAACAACAAAAAAACCCTGTTACTTTTTGACTGCTTCCCTTTATTCCTCTTTAGCTCTTATAACCCACTCTCTCACATTTTGTACAGATCAAAAGAAAAGCTGAAAGTTTCATTTCAATTACATCTTTGGCCAGCACCTGCATCAGGTCTAACAGTAACTACACAGTAGGAAAATAGTGACACACAGGAAGAAAACTGTGACTGGAGAATACTTATGTACCTGTTTTCAATATCTTATGTAAGGCTCTTGCAATATACAGAACCATTTGCATACGTAGCCTCCTATTTTCAGCCTCCTGATGATGAACTCCCTGACCTTCCTGGGTCTAACTGTCCTATTTATCCTGTTCGATGACTATCTGTGGGGCAATGCACATCCGCTTTTAGGCAGAGGTTGTTGTGGGTAGAAAAGATTTGTCATGAAGGTGCAAAAAGCCATATTTTTTAATAAATTATTATATAAATGGCATAAGATAATTTTTTTTTTAATCCTAGTCATAGTGATAGCTCCTTTTATAAGCTAAGAAGACAGTGAAAGGGAAATATTCGAGAGTTCATTACTCATGTTAGCAGAAAGTTTGCATTATTCTGTTAATCAATCTAAGTGGTATTCTAAATTACTATCTCTTTGCAGCGGTGGATGATTTCTCTAACCACTGAAAGAGACCTGCAGTTCTATCCTAAGCTGTGGAAATATTGTCCAAAGCAGAGAGGCTTTATTTGCCCTGATACTGTCCCCATCTCTTATTTGCTCAAATGTTGCTGCACCTAGGGGTATATGGGCTAACCTGTCAGATTTCAAGACAATATCACTGCCACAAGCAATTTCAAAGATTATGTTTTTTCCAACTGTAAAGTTCAATGCTTTCCTTCAGAGAATAAATAATATTTTGTTCATAATGGAGAAAAAAATGTTAAGTATATAGGCAATGAATATGCTGAAAATGAAGTTCCAAGGGAGTTGTTAAAAAACCCCAAATTAACAAAAAGTCCTTCTCCTCTAAACAAAGGGTTCAAGCACTTATTTTACTGGTGGCAGATAGATTTTTCTAGAAGTCATGATCTAAGAACCAGGTAAAACACAGATGTCTACTATGGTAATCTACAGAAATGCAGCTGTAATATCATTCCAGGCTGCTGGTATAACTTGCTTACTGCCAGCTTTAGGAGTGCAGAGTCAACATGACCCTTGTTTCTGCCTCCCATACATGGGAGTTCTGGCCCACTAAAGCAGAGCACAAACATGCAATGTACAAGCTGCTCTCCACCATCTGCAGGGTGAACCAGCACAGTGAGTGCACAAAATATGAACCTGTGCAAAGGAGCACCAATGTGCTTTCAGCAGTAGAACTACAGGTGTACTGTAAAGTTCCCCTACCTGCTAACTAGGTCATAACCTCCTTGGGAGGAAAGAGGGGTATGCAGATGGTGCTTCGCAACCAGCACATGATAGGGAAGTAATGCAACCACTTTTTATCAAGGCGTGAGGGAAATATACCTAAAGGGATTAGTGGGAAAAAAGCCAAGGGGAAAATGGGCTACAGCCTCTTTTTTGCAGGTACAAGCTCATGAAACCTGTCTTTAAATACTTTATTGTAAAGGTATTTAACACTTGGTACTTGTATCCCAATCAGACTCTACTATTTCATCAACCATGAAGACAGTAGGAGGATTTCAGAGATTTTTCATGTGTGTGCATTATATATTTTGTGTATGAAGAATGGCAGACTGGTTAGAGTGCTGGCTGGGATTTGGCCCATGCCAGGAATCATGCTGTCAGCATGCAAGCAACGCTCCCCTGTGGTCTTTGCATTCCACAGAGAGACAGCTTTCAAATCTGTGACAGGAATTCATTCTCTTTTCCTGGATATAGGACAGTTGACTAAGGCTGGGTCTGTCCAAAGGTGTGTTACCGTTTATTAAGCACCAATAAAAAGTCAGTTTAATGGCCAGTGGCCTCCTGGCACCTTTGGAAAAAGTTTAATTAAGGCCATTATATTCACATGTGTACTGATCATTTCCTCCCAGCATGAATCTTGATTTGGCTTTCAAAACCTTACCCTCTCATGGCCAAACAACTATTTGTTATTTTATCAAATAGTTCTCTCTAGGCTTCATGCCACTGTGTATCTCAGTACTTTGTTCCATCTCAGGGCAGATGATTCCATATTCTTTTTGGAAACATCAGCGTTTAGAATCTTTGGGATCACTGTTTGCTTTAAAAAACTTGAGGGTACATAATCATGACAATGTAGTATATAATACTGAGAAAGACTTTTTAATGAGGATTACGTTCCCTCTAAATTTTCAGGAAGTGACTGTATACTCCCTCAAAAGGAAAGAAGCCACCCTAAAAATAAACTATCCTGTCTTCATAAGAGATTTAATCTGCAGGAAAAAAATGAAGAGTTAGTCCTGCAATGTCTCAGAATTCATTATATGCCTGGATAAGCTTTTACAAGTCACTTTGTTAAATTATTGGTATTACACTCTCTTATTCAAAGTGATTAAATGTCAATAATGTAGAGACAGAATGCTATAAGGGAGCAACCTGAAAGGGCTTCTAATAGAATAGGGACTGTCACAGTTATCATCATACAAAATCAGTTGTTCAGTTGAAGTAGTTTTCCATCTAGCAATTGTCTCTCTAATTAGAGTGATGACTTCTGTCAGCTGGGATAAAGCTCATAGCACTGAGATGTATCTTTATTTCTTCTGCTGCTCACATTCTCATCTCTTATTAAAATTCCTCCAGGTTCAGATAAAATAGATATAATAGTAAACTAAAAATACATATAAGCTTCCTTCCATTTAAAAAACCTCCTGTCCCCTCATACTGTCAGTGCTTCCATGTTTGAACTTTCCAACTTTTTCCTCACTGCTGCCCCTCTTCATCTGCTTACTCTTTCCCTTACAGTTTCTCGCACATGCTGCCTTTTAGCCAACACATGTTTCATTCCTCTCCCATAAGAAATATGGGGAAAACAAGAAGCATTTTTAAAAATTGGACTGGATGCATTGTTTTAGCCATGGGTAAAAAAAAAACAAAACAACAAACAAACAAAAAAACAACACCACAAAAAAACAAACCAAAAAAGCAACAAACAACCAAAAAAACCCCAAACCCAAACAAACTCACAACCAAACAACCCACACATCACAGAAAAAAACCCAAAAACCTTCAGTGAAGTGTCCTGAAATGGAAAAGGGAGATGCTAAAATAGGCAGCCCCTTAACTTTTGGAATCTATTCCCAAACAAGGTTACAGAGTCACTTTCCCTCTACACTGTCCAAAGAGCTCAAAATTAAATGGAATTAATAACTACTGAACATCAAGGCTGTTAAGCAATGCAGAGCACAGGCTGTATTATGCATTTGATTATCATTTAACACATGTATAATGTGCAATTGTCATCACATAATGTAGATAGATAAAAAGTCTAAATCATACTAAGAAAACAGTTTTATGACAACAGTAGGTTGCTGGAAATTTGCTTCTTTAAGCACATGCTAATGGGGAACTGTAGACACCTGGTTCCTTGAAAAGAGAAGTATTTATTTGCAAACATCTAAAAGTCATCCACCAAACTTATGCTTTGGTAGCTGCTAGTAACAAATGGCATTAACTTCTCAGATTCCTGCAGCAGACCTGAGAATTCAGCAATCACAAGACTGAGTTTGTAGAAAGTGCCTCCACACATTTGGACCAAACTGGCTTAGCCATGCTAATATCTTAGTAAATCCCTAGCCCTGTATGGCTCCATGTGAGCCCTGATTATGGTGATTTCTTATTTGTTGTATTCACTCATCATCAAAGTTGGCAATTTTCAAGAAACAATATATTTGTTGAATCAGATTCCTGAACATTCATTGGCTCTAACTAGGGAGTTGTTAACAACTAAGCCTGTTTAAGTGTTTCTGCTATTACCACTCGCTTTGTAACTAACAGTAAATAGCTGTTTTGTGATCCCAGGAACTACAAATAAAGAATAAAATTAATAGAGCATATGCAGATAATTGAGACCCAGTGTTTTAACTACGCTTAACATTTAACATCATCATATGCACTATGAAGGATTACTTTTTTATTGACTCATGTCAAAATTGTGTGATATGCAAATAATTAAACAGGAAGTCATCAAGAGCATCCACTGTAAACTTGCAACACATCTTTACAGATGTCTGAGAAACAGTGTGATGCAGAAGATGGTCTTAAGTTGGAAGTCATTGGAAAATGGAAATGTCACACAAATGCCTACCAGTTTTATCTTCTTATTTACAACAAAGTCATTTTCCCTGAGACATCACAGTCTAAACTATCCTGCTAATTTATCACCTACTGAATCAGGATCAGGAAAGCATATGACTGTCTCCCTCTATTCCTTGTGAAGCTCATTCCATATTGTTTTATGAGAACCTACAAAATTAAAATTTGGCTAAAATACAATTGCAGGCTTCACTTCACTTTAAAAGGAATAGGAGTTTATCTCCTCTCCAGAGGATACTCTTTAAGGACAACTGAGAGTGGTTTCAGTTTTCTCAAAGAAACCAAGTTCAGCTCTTTTCTGTACCTGCAAAGAGGCAAACTGACACCTCCTTCAGCCCAGCAGGGTGGAATAATAATCCAGTTGAGCGTCACATTATTTTTTTGTGGAATTTTCTATCCAATAGTACCCTTCTAAGACATAACAAAGAACTGAAAACACTGAACTAGGAAGGCAATGCAACATAGCAGGTAATACAGCTGAGGCAGAGCAATCTGCCTCTTAAAACATAGAGTTTCTTTAGGTTATCTCATAATCATATTTGTTCACATTATCTTCATGCAGAATAAGAATGAAACATTTTTTACTGTTTCCTGATTCAGTGTGCAACTTGTAGACTTGCAGCATACTAACAGAAATGAAGGTAACCTTCATCCTCCAATGGCCATTATTGCTACTGCAGGGGTCAATTCAAGCCACTAGAAATAAAAAGGAAACGGCTGCCCTCAGGAGAGAGTTCAGGGCCATGGTAGGAGTGATACTACTTTCCTATATGAGTTTTCATAGGGTCAATATTCAAAGATAATTTCTAAGCCTAGAGCTTTTATGCTATCTCATAACACATATCTCTATATACAACTATACACCAAGTGAGCTGATTCTCCACTGAATATGTTGCCTTTTTTGGATCCCACTAGAGGCATCCAGTCTCCCATTATATAAGAGGCCTGGGAGATAACTTGGGTTTTTCTGCTTGAGTCAGATGTTTGAAAGAGTGGTGGTGTTTTATCCAACTTTTACATTTGGCAATGCCCTTCAAGCCTGACCCAAAGACTGTTGGGTGTTCCTTCTCTCAGCAGTTCATGTTCCAAGTAATTCCCAATGAAATCATTGAGTGAAAAGACAAGAGAGTTATGCTCTAATTTTTCTGCACCTCATAAAATCTTCCCAGAATTCAGTCGATCTCTGAGCAACCAGAGTGTTGGGGATGAGCCAGTGTACGAGAGCATGGATCGATGGAGGAAAGAAAGGGACACCAGAACCGACTACAATGCATGGAAAGCTCAAGAAAATCCTGTTTAAGACAAGCCCACCGGCATGGACTTTATATATGGACTTGACCAATTTTTTTCTCGATTTCTCTCCCAGTTGCCTGTCCCTTGTTCTTTCCCCAGTTCTCAGTTTAATCCCCAGTTGCTATGCTGTGGCACTGGCAGGTTCAGCCTGTCAGTGTGGGGACAGCTCCCATTGGTCGGTTTCCCCCAGGGAG
>JAWWEV010000083.1:80183070-80197166 GCA_035583235.1 Hafferia zeledoni | reverse complement strand
ATCCACCTGAGCTCAGCAGGCAGCAAAAGAACCCCCGTCGCCGGTCCGATCCTTCTCCACGGATCAAGGCAGCGACACCAGAGCTATCAGTCAAGGAAATTAAATCAATCACTGTTTTTGAGACACACAATCTTGTAAAGTGATCCTGGTTCCATTTGGACACGAGAGGGAAAGGAAAAGGCTGTTTAAAAGCACTCAACTACTCTTTATCCCATTATATGGAAACAAAATGTCTAATGGATTCTTCTGAGTTGCAATATTTGTATTGATTATTAATTTCTGGATGAGTTATTAAACTCCACTGACATTAAACTGGGCAAACCATCATATACAACATATCTTAGATTCATCTATTAAAAAAGAACTAGTCAGTGACACAAAGTTAGGAAATTATGATTCATGACTGTTAGAAACTGTTCTAATGTAACTCGTGATTCTAGCAAATACTGTTTTACATATAGTTGGAGAGATTTTGATAATCCTTTTCTCTTGGTAGTCATTAAAATTCAGGACTGACCCTCAATAAGGCAGAATAATCTGTCTAAAGGAAAAAGAAATTTTTCATATCAAGTTGTTTTGGTGAATATTTCTGAGCTGCTCTAATTTTGAAGAGATCACCAGAAATGAGAAATTATGCTGCCAAACACAACTCTTTGAGAGTTCAGGAAGACAAAAGAGCAAAATTTAATCACAAGGATTAAATATGAAGGTATATCCAAAAGACACCATTTTGACAGTGCTATCTGAATTAGTAAACAAAAGCAACTGAAACTGGAACAAACTGATAAACCAGCTCCCATTTTTCTGTATGCATGTATCCTTCTGGTTACATTAATAGGACCATTAATTCTAACACTCAACAAGCAATTGTCCTTGTCAAGAAAATGGTAGTTAAGACATAGCATTAAACTGGTGTCTGGAACCTGTGTTTTCAACAGCTTCTACATAGCTAGAGAGAGGCTTCATGCTTCCTAAAGTGAGCTAAGAATTTTTCTTTACCAGCAACCTCATGTATTCTGGGCCCCCATGGTAGATAGGAGTCAATAAAAATGAAAAGCCTCTCCATTCAAATCCCAAAGCTAACCTTAGCTAAATCCAGAGGATTAAGAGAACAACTCTCTGCTTCTACAATATCTTTTTGCTTATAAGGAGAAACAATACAGACCATCTGAAGGTTTGAAAATGCTGGGCTGAATATGCATGATAGAAAATCCCATAAGGATAGCATCTGTGCATTTATGGATGGATGAAAAGTACAGGCTGTGAGTTGTGGAGTCATTTCTTAGATATATTAAGATCTGTTGCTAAAGAGCAGGAAAACACAATCACAGAGCCCGCGGCTGACAAGCTTTATTGATGAAGAGCTTGGTTTTTTACAGAGGCTTGTTTTCTAGACATCCGAAGAAGCAAAAAGGAGAGAAGGGATTGACATGGTGGGTCACCTAGACCAGAATAAATTCAAAACTGGTTTGGTTTTGGGGGGTTTTTTTGGAGGGGTTAGTGGTGAAGAAATAACCATGTTCGTGATCACAAGGAGAGCACAAGTCAGTAAAAGTGCCTGAGCTATTTCTAGGTCGGTGTGGGGGCCAGAGGAGGCCGCATGTCAGGAAGCAAAGGGATCCACAGGGAGCTCAGAGTTCTAACTGTTAAAAGATAAAATTGTGATAGATGTGTCAAAGGTGATAAAATGCTATAATTCCAGTTGTGTTTTGAGAAAGACAGAGGGAGGGAGGCAAAATTTTCAGTGGAGCCCCTCCTTGCATTCACCAAAGCTCTGCATGGCAATTGCATCCCAAGTAGCTGCTAGCACAGCCATTTCCTCTGTTGGCTGAGACATCTTGGGAGAGTACAGTAGCATGTTCTCTGGTAAACACAGTGTCAAGAATAAGGTCTAGGAAAAATGACTGAAAGCATCACCGGTCTGTTGGATCTGTTCTCCTCCTGTCCAAAAATAGTTTCCTTTGATACTTCAAAAACTCCTTAGGAGAGTAGATACCAGCTGATTAGGCACCACCCAAGAGCAACTCTGTATATACCAGTACAGGGAGAGGAGGAAACCCTAAGCTGGGAGGGCTTCACATCTCCCTGACAAAGAATTCCTCATTCTATTCCTCATATATAGTCCCCTCCAAAGTGAACTCACTTTGCTCTCCTGCTCAGTGTCTGTCAGAACTTTAGATTTAATTTAGCCTGTAATAGATCAAGGAAGGTTTAAAAATGTTTGTGATGCATTCATTGATTAACCAGAAACCAAAATGTCACAGTTTTTAATTAATAATTCTAGGACAGACCCGTCTGTTACTGGTGTAATTTAAATTTTCATTTAGTGTGACAGCACTTGGTCATACTCCTGTTTAATTTACCTTCTATTAGGATGTTATTATAATTAAATTCCACCAGAAGTATTGGATTATATCTCAGCTGAATACAGTGAGGGATTTATACAGCCTTATTTTTCCAAAAGCAAAAGGAAAAAAAAACAATAATTCACTTCACCTCTTTGCTTAAAAAAAGAAGAGTAAGTAAATAGGTTTGGCACAGGAACATATCACATCTTCTAGAGAAGTGCATGTACACACAGAAATCATCATCGACTAAGGCTGCTGACAGCTCAGAAAGTGCTGACTGGATCTTGTTTGATGTCTTCTCATCCATGTTTGCCTCCTTCTCAGATTTAACCATCTGGGGCAGCTTTTCAGCAGAAAGGCAAGCTGAGAAGGTTAGTTTATATACTACTGGTTCCCCAGGTCTCTTTTGTCTGGTGAAGAGTTTGTTAGATAACTGAAGTATGCCTAAGTGGAGTATCACTCAAGTACAAAATTATTACTTGGTTTTTACTGTTTCATTTTGATTATGACATTCTTCCTGTGTAATTTTTTTAAATCAATGATGATCTGCTAAATCTCCTCATTAATACCTACGAAGTTCTGAGATGACTATAATCAGGTGGCTCTTGCAGAGACAGGTGATCTGACTAGCTGGAGAGAATGTCGCTGCTGCAGAAGCACCAGAGATTATAAAGTTCTTGTTAATTTAACATAGGTTTTGAATTAGTCTTTCATATTGTTAGCCATATTCAATTAATACAGGCAATTCTCTTGCTATGGGATTCAAACAAAGTTGTCTTTAAACACTAGGATATGCAATCAAAGTAAAGTGAAGCCTGCTTTACATGTTATAACTTGTTTACACTGAGAAAAAGACAGGAAAAACTGTATTTTTAATGCTAGCACCAGAATTTCAGTATGTTGTTCCTTATGTCCATGTACAAGACCATGCTTATTAGCATACGTCTATCTTCCAGAAATATGAGGGACTGATTTCTAAAGGTGTAATTGAAACAGTACTGTCAAATGAACTGCACCCATTTTTTGCTGCTATAATTTACTGTCAGGAGAGAACACAAGTGAATTGCAACTGCAGAATTGTGTCTGTAGCAAACCAGTAGTTTTAAAAGTACCAATGAATAAGATCAGTTGTTCGCAAAATAAATTTCCAGCTCACCACAGGATGAAGCATTGAAGATCTTTTCAGATCATGTAAATTATATGTATGTGATATCTAAGGCATCTTTGAATTGATTAATTTGGAAAAAAAACCAAAACAAACGAACAAACAAACAAAAACAAAAACAAAAAAACCCACACACCAAACAATGGAAGTAAGGAATTGCAAGGTAAGTGACATAGCAACTAGCTAGTGCTAATGATCTATAGCCTCCCTTTAATCTGAGTGGTATTTTTATTACCTAGTGAAAATTTCTGGGTTAGATTTTAATGTGAAAGGATTATTTTTCCCTCAATCTTATCCTGTTATGTTCAATAATTTGCTCCATTTTGTGAATTTTTCCAGCATTTTTTGTGCCAATTTATTTCCAATGAATTGCCCAACAATACAGTTGAACTGAATATATGTCTAATACAGTGTGGAAGCTATTCTATTGGTAAAAAAGCTTATATTGCTCTTTTTACTGGATAGAATGCAAAGACACAATGTTTTCGTTAAGATAGAATACCTTCTTTGGTTACTAGAATTATTTTATTAGTAATCCACCTATAACACTAAGTTTTAATAAAATTATTACTTTGTTGTTGTGGTAAATAAATGCTTGTATAAATACTGCCTAAATATCAATACTTATTTCATAGGATATGTAGTGCAGACTCCAAAGGTCTGGTGAAGAAATGCTTCATGTCTGGAAATGGACAGCAGATAAAATTGAGAAGGCATATTTAAGTTCATGATTCTTTGGAGTTTTTCCTAGGGAGAGAGAAACTGCCCCAACAATGTCACCAAGACAAAAAAAAATAAAATTTATCAAGTATCAGACAAGAAAACAAAGCTTTTTCTTCCTTTTTTTTTTTTTTTTTCAATGATTAAAAAGTCAAAACTGATTTTTATTTTACAAGTAACTGATATTGGTTTCAGTTCAGAGAATAATGGAATAAAATACTAAACATGTTTGCTAGGTCCTATTCAAATCAAGCTCCTCTGACAGATGTGAACCTATGTGAGCTGCATGTGCTAATGAGAAACCTCAAGTCTTTCAGGTAGACCTCATTTCTGCAAGCTACCTAAAAACACAAGCCACTTTCAAAATCATCTAAATGTCACCATGCCTAAGATCCCTTTCTCTCATGGAAGTTTTAAAATCAACAGGGACCAATTGGAGAGAGAAAAAAACCACACTAGAATCATATGGAGTTTATTTTTTCCTAATTTAGATCTTTGTAGTTTTTACATGATCTATCAGAATATGTTTCTATATGAATATGTGGCATATTTATTTATTACATTTATATCAGCACTTAGGGGCCACAAATATCACTTTTACTATTGACAAACATTACAAATTCTGATGTTGCTTCTTTAATGTAAAAGTCATAACTATTTTGATCTACTTTTTCCTCTAGAGGCTAGACCTAAGTAATAGCATATTTAGCAGATTCTTTTAATTACTTGTAGAAAAAATGTGGATATTTGATCAGACAAAAATGCTTCTGAATCCAAAGAATTTGTATTGGGACTTACAACGTGCCAAAGATAATTTGATACCATTCATATTTGATTGCTTTGTTAGCTTGAGTTTGAAAGGAAAACAACATCTGCCTGTTGCCAAAGTCCATTCCCTTTGAACCGTGCTTGGATAAATCTCACAGCTGAAGCAATTTACATAATGAAAAAAAAAGTTATTGTCTTCCTTATAGAATAGATTTTTATACCTTTCCTAGTTTGCACTGTGCTTAAAATTGTAAAAAAGATATTAGATTTCTGTCTGCATATCAAGCTCTTCTTGTTTTAAAAGTAACTTTATAATTTTAAGTTAATATTCAATATATTTGAACATTAATATCATGGGAAGCCAACACTGGTGCCTGAGCACTGTGTATGGCCCAGCATCATAGGAAGGTCACAGAGTCACAGATTCACAAAATATACTGAGTTGGAAGGGATTTGCTAGGATCATTGAATTCAACTCTTAGCCCTGCACAGGACCATCCCCAAGAGTCACACCATGTGCCTGAGAGCATCATTCAAATGCTTCTTGAACTCTGTGAGGTTTGGTGCTGTGACCACTTCCCTGGAAAGCCTGTTCCAGTGTCCAACCACTGCTCTCAAATAAAAAAACATTCTTATTACAGTCGAGTCTGTCTATGGGGCACCCTTTCAATAAGTATTGACAATCATGGAAGCTTGGGATGATTTGTTTTCTTGATTAACAATACATGACCTTCATAACTGTGCAGTGAATGTGTTTCTTTATGACTGCTATTCCCCATCTTGAACCTGTCTGCACTTGGATTGCATCTGCCTGACCTAACCTCAATGATTGTAATACCCTGAAAGATCAGCCCATAGCTCTGGAGCACTTCAGAGTGAAACAACACAGATCACCATAGTGTTAGTAGTGCTAAACAAGAGGGACAAGAATTAATAAGTGATCAAGAAGTCACATCAAATGAGAAAATTATATTTCAGGATTCAAGATTACAGATCCCATATGATAGCAGTTAATGGTTATGAGCCTATATCAAAGTATCCTCTTTTTTGAAATCAGCTTTATGCATTGTGGATTAAATATCTTTTGATTCTACTGTGTTTGAAGTTTCCATCTATGAATCTAAAAGACATGTGCTGATACTGAATTAGGACTTGCATAAACTGCTTGTGGTCTCACAACTGTGATGAACATGAGTCATAGTCACATTGTCATGAGTTAAAAAATTATTTTTTTAATTAACTGAAAAATTACAACAAATCATTAGATAGGCTAAAAAAGTATGGCTTTTACAACAACTCTTTGAGTAGTGGATTTTTAAAAGTTGTTTCTCATAAGAAATTACAAAGATTTATCCCATTTCTTTATTAATTATGACCAATACTTTTAAAATATCATTGTAGTTATTTATGCTAGGTGCAGGCAAGGTGGGACAACAACAGAAAAATGTATGTCTACTCTTTCAGTCTTATCCCACCTTGTCCATTACTTTTGTTCCCAATCATCAGAACCACAACAGAAATAATTTCTGGACTACTCACTACATCTTTTATGCAACAGTGTTTCTTACTTAGATAGAAAGAGATCCTTACATAGGACTGGAGATAAAGGCAAGGGCTGAATCTACTTTTAGAAAAGTGTTATTGCTGCCATAACCTCTGCATAAAAAATATATATACATGCAGTTGTAATTCATAATCTGAGAAAAAAGTGCCCTCCTACAAGAGATGGAAAAGGAAAAGAAACATAAGCATTTTCAATTGATTTCCTTGTGGCTTTGTCTTCATGACTTTAGACACGAGAGCTGCAGCACCGTGTCCTACCTTTGACACTGAGCAGTGGTTTCTTAGATGGGGACAGGATAGATGAATTTATTACCTCCTCCTTTGTATGTTTGGGTTTCTTTCATGGAGAAGCACATGACCTTCTGATGGTTACTGTTGATAAATGTTGAAAGCACATTTGGTCTTTATTGGAGACAATACTCTGTTATTACTGGTCAGGTTTCCCACACTCTGCTCCTGATGTGGAGTCATCTTTAGAATTCCCACTTACAAAGAGTCATTACTTTGAAAATATCTCATGTTTTTTTCTCTGAAAAGATAGACAGCAGGGCAGAGGGCTTATGCTTTTCAGCTGCCTTCTTGCAAGAAAATTAAAAAATAGTGGGACCTTAACTAGTTGATAAGTTTATACTTTTAAAAAATCTTCTCAACATCACTTCCAGCTAATATAAACAAATTAATTTCCCTAGATTTACCTTTGCATTTGGGTTATTTTCCTCATAAATAAGAAATTACTTATTGGCTATCTGTGGTAATATTTTATGTTTTCAGTCAGAAATATTTACTCCACTCCCTGAAGCACCAATAGGACTTAGTGATATTAAATTTGATGTTATTTTCATATGTTTCATCAAATAGGGATTTAAGACTATGTGGTTTTGTCTATTTTCTACTGCCATGTTTTCTTCCATTATGTTGCCAATAAAGACAGCAGAAAAATTATACTAAAGAGAGCCATAGTAAAAAATAGAGCTTCTTACCTTTAAATATTTCAAGTACTGCTGACTGTGACCAAAATTCATAGCCATCTGTCAGTAAGTAGATTTAATTTAGTTAAACATGGCAAACCTTTCCTGCTAGACAGCTGGCCACATAAACTATGCCACTACAGTTAGAAAATCTCAGCAGAAAGAGCAGTAAACTAATAAACATGCAGTTTTATCCCTATCCAGAACCAAACAAGAACACATATATTTCAATTTTTATGTATATATATTTACATATACATATTTAATATATATTTTTACATATTATTTATATATTTAATATATATTTTATATATATATGTTTTCTCATATTTTTAGGAGCATATACTTCATGGAAAACACAGTTTAATAATTATGACCTAGATTTTTATTATACTAATATCTCAAACTCCAGACTTCACACATATCTAGATTAATAAAAATCTCAAAACCCAATGTTCCTCCAAAATTACCAAAACATTTTATTTTCCAGACTATATAATATCACATTAAGTTTATGTTTTCTTTTGGCAGCTTAACTTAGCACAATGAGGATGACCCTCCTTGTGCAAGGAGAGGAATTTATCAGTTACAAGGAGCTGACCAGAAACTATGTAAGTTTGAATGAATGGATACAACACAAATATTGACTAAAATAAAAATGTATTGATTGTAACAACCTTTCAAAATATCTTTTACATTTTCACCAATCTTGTTACCACTCTTGTAGGTTAAAATCTCAGATCTGCAGAAGCAGAACAATCTGTAGTTGATGTATGAAATAAGGTATTTACTGAATGCATAAAAGCACTTAACTTAGAATAAAGAGCAGAAAATCTCTTGTTGCTGGTAGTCGAGGAGGAGAGATTCATGTCACTAGTGTAAATCACCATGATCACCTGAGCAACCTCTCCTCTTTAACAATATCAGCTTCGTATTTGTACTTAGGGATTTGGTAAGTACCCATGCTCAACCTGAAAAAAATGCCTTCTCCTAGGAGCTAAAAATAACTAAGTTCACAGAATCACAGAATGGTTTGTGTTGCAAGGGACCTTAAAGCTCATCTAGTTCCAACTCCCTTGCCGTGGCAGGGACAGCTTCCACTAGACCAAGTTGCTCAGTCTATCATCCAATTTAGCCTTGAACACTTTCGACATTGATTCCAAGGATGGGGCAAAACTTTTTGTGGAGAGTAAAAGTTCTTGTCATTAAATCAACTTCTGTTTTCACACTTAGTCTGACAAATTACATTACTCATACCATTTGCTTTAAAGTAATCCATAAAGTATTCATAGAAAACAATGGTGTAAGTTTTAACTAGATTAGTCTGTATCAAGTGCAGTTAAAGGATAATAGAGGCAGACCAGCCGCACTGACTTGTACATGAAAGTAACAAAGGAGGGAAGAAAAGAGCACACTGAAATGGAAATTCTTCCTGAATTGAATGACAGCATAAAACAGCATGTTAGGATCAGTGTCCTTAGGAAGGTTTTTAAGATTAAAAAATTTCAGTTGGTAATGCTGACAGATAACAGACTATTGTGTGGGTGTAGATGAATGCACATAAATAGCATGTGTATGAAAGAGAAGCGGCATGATCCCAGTCTGCCAGTTAATAAGAGACAAGAACTGCCAACCTGAAGGCTGGTCACAATTGTGCTTTTACACAGGGACTATTTAGATTGGGAAACCAGGGTTTTGGATTCTGCAAAAATGAGGAGGTGTGGAAAAAAAAGGCTCCCAAAAAGAAAAAGCAGTCTTGGAAAGATGAAGGGGCAGGTCCAGAAAGATCCTGGAGTTCCAATTATTGGGTGGAAATGAATGCCAATTGAGCACTCAGGGACCTTGTCCACTAACACCCAAAACTGGTGACTGAGCAGTGGAGAGTATGAACTGATATGACTTTCTGCCCATCATTCCTGAAGAGACCTCCCTGTGAGGAAGGAAAATCCAGACCTCAGACTAAAACCCAGGGTAAAAGCAAGGGAATCAGTGCATGAGATGAACGAGCAGTGTAAAAGATCTAATCTTACTAGTTCCTAAATAAATGGCAGCACCCACATCCACTATGGGTTGTGCTTTGCTTTGTTTCATCTGCGACAGAAGAAAACTAATTTCTCTAATTTATTTCTGGAATTTTTTTTTTTAATTATTATCCCAGGATGGATTTTTTTTTTTTTTTTTCTGTTTCAGGTGGGAAAAAATCAATTGCAGATATAAGTTGTTAGAAAGTGTGACACTTCAAGACAGACCGTTTCCTTCCTCACTCCTACATGGCAAATTAATTAAATTAACAGGAAAAGACCTTGGAATAGAAGTACAGAAGGCCTAAAAAAACCCAAAACCTTGCAGTGAGCTACTTTTTAAAATTGCTGTTACACATGTTTTTACCTAATGGGAAATTGGATTGGCTGACTGTGCTCCATTTGCTTTGAGAAAGAAGACGGATTGCTCAGCAGAAAAAAAAAATCACGTACAACACCACAATGTCACTTGATAACAACCAAAATTTTCATTGCTTATGGAGCAACACCAGGAGTCCCCACAACCCAGAACAGGTCTCTGAGCAGGGTACACACTGCCTGCATGAAGCCATCTAAGGTAGGGCTCCGAGCCATCTGTAAGGGACACCTGATCTCTCCATTTGCTGTATAGGTAATTAATAAACCAGGGTTACATACCTGATAAACCTAACATGGATAGTTTGTAAAACTCTGTGCTTCCTTCCTGCCCCTTAGTAAGGCATGGCTCACTTTTCCTCACAGACTTACTGCTGTACACAGTGCCTGAAGTCCAAACCACAGGTGCTCCAGCAGAACAAGGAAGGGAGCGTCTCTTCTCCAGTCAGACTTCCATGCAATCTTCCAGTTCAAAAGACAGTACATTAAAGGATTTATTTTGCCATCTTGGCCTATCTATGCTGATTTTTGAGCTTGTGACATCAGCAGCATGCCCCATATAAATATTTTGGCTGTAGAAATATAGCAATTGCATACACTTTGTAACTTTACACCTCCTGGGACATGCTGGGTATAAAATTAAGATATATTACTGCAACTTCCGTATTACCAAACCCAGCAAAATTAAATAAGGAAAAACCTCATGTTTTTGTCTGCATTTATCTCTCTAGAAGGGAGAGAACGTGCTCTAAATTACTTTGTGAGGATACACAATCTTGACAGTCAAGTTTTACCAAGGATAATTCTTTTTGCTGTTGAAATAATGTGAATTGTTTCATGGATAAGTAGAAAAATTATGATTCCCTTGTTAAATTATTTGGATCAAGTTTTTTGTTCAATTGATTCTCTTTGTTTTGCAAACATAAGAGGGGAATTGTTACATATGAGTCATAGCTTGAGAGGCAAAAATTGCTGTGTCCTTCTGACAGCTATTTCAGTAGCTCAGGGCAGCCTCACACACACCAACAAACAGCTATAAATGTACTCACCTGCCCACACACTGTAAAACTAGGCCATAGAATTTTGGAGCCAAGAAAGGTGATTATCGTTTAGAAACACTAAACGAGTGTTTAGAGTACAGAGAGCAGAGGACGTTCAGTGTTTTGTGGAAATTTCACCAGGATAAGAGTATCACATCACAAAATCCTGGGTAACCTTTTGGAGTGTGCTGAATCTCCTCACAACACATTGTTGGGTAGATGCAGACCTGGCTGGTTACTGGGGACACTGCTGAAGCCCTTCCAGTGAGAGCAACACAGGCAAGAAAACCAGCCAATGTTTACAGAGAGCGTGGTGATCCCTGAAGTGATTATATGGGACAAGAAGGGGCTGAAATAGTATAAGTTTCTCAAAGTCCTGTTTAAGCATCACAGCTATAAAAATTTTTAAAAAGAGGGTAGGGAAATATAAAAAGGTACTTATAATGAGTGTGCAGGCATACCTGAGACCACTGCTTCCCTGCTGTGCTACTGAATTATTCCCACTCAGGCAGTGTGGCATGGTTTGATTTAACACAGGCCATGTGTACCACTTCCAGGTAAGTCTGCTTGATCTTGTCTCCAAAGTAGTGAAGGTAAGCTCACAGGACACAAACAAAAATCAGTGTGTTCAACCTTCACTGTAAGACAGAAAATACTTTTCACTAATGACAAAATTTCAGCTAGGCCACCATGTTTTCACCTAGGGTTTTTTTTAGAAACAAAGAAGACTGTCAAAATATTTATTAAAAAAACCCTCAACAAACCCATAACACTTTAGTGCTTTTAAAAGCTATTCACTTGTTCTGGAAATAAAGTAGTAATTCCTGTCAGCCTTTTATCTTAAGCTTTTTCAGCTCTCAGTATGTAAAGCTAGTTGTAGACTTGGAACACAAATTTCTGTGCTCTTTGTATAAAATGCAGATAAGTATTGTTGCAGCTGTATGCCTAGAATTGTTTAAAAAAAAAACAAACCTTCAAACTGTTTTAGCATTCACTAGTCAACTCACATATTAATGTAAGTATACATCAGGCTGTGTGTATACTTTTAAGAAAGATTACTTATAATGTAGGTACTGAAATAGACATAGAAAAATTATATTAGACTGATGAGACAGTAAATTGAGTCTTAAATGTGTTTTTCATTTAGCATTAGAGATGTAAAAATTAATATTCTGAAAGTTATTACAGGCATATTTTATAACAGATATGAATGAATTACCTCTGTGACATTGCCTGTAGAGAATGAGTAGTCAACACAAAACTAAAAAAAAATCCTCCCCTCCATTTTGATTAACCTAAGCAACAAGAAAAGCATTTATGTAGCTGCACTGATCTTGAACAGAGCTTTAACAAAGTTAAATTTCAAAACATGATGCTTAACTTTTAACAAATAAAAAAATTTAGAATGACATCACTTACCAAAAGCTTGATGAGTAATTCATGCCTACCTCTGCTTTGGCCTTTGGACCAGTGGCCAGTCTTGGGAAACAACAGGGGGGAGAGGTATGTCACACATTTTTTAGGCTTTCTGAAGCAATTAATGAAAGTTTCATATCACTGGACATTTCTGATTCTTTAAGTTGTAAAACAGAAAATAATTCGAAGTGAGTGAAAATTTCCCTACAGGACAAGAACAAAGAGGATGCCTGCTAAGCAGAGTCCTTAGTAGTTTCAAAGAGATCGTGAAAAGTAGGCATCAGAGTGAAGGGACCTTGGGCCTCACTCCTCTAGAACAGCATCACCAATGCTTCCTCATCATGCCAGCTTAGAAATGCATATTACATGACTCTCTTACTCCTAACTTTGAACTTATTATGCAGCCAGGTAGGCCCATCTTTTTTTTTTTTTTTTTTTTTTAATGAGTCATCATGAATGTATTCTTCCTTTTTATATATTCATCAAAGCAAAGATTCCTTCCTAAAAAAGTCCAAACTCCTTAAAATAAAATGAAAGAAAAACAATAACTCCCCCTGCCTTGAAAAAGCCTGCTCCTTCAATGGAATGCAATGACTGTGAGATGTGCAGCCTTAAGCCAAATCAAGATGCAGGTCAAGCAAACAATTTTTCAGTAAAAATCCCCATCCACAGAACTAAGGATTTCTATAGAAAAAAAAAAATTATCAATTCTTGACTATTACCCCAGATTCTACTGAGTAACACGTGCTGGATACTCTAACATAAGGCACTGTTATGAAGATAATGTGGCTGTTGCTCTCACAGGTTTAAGATCCCCTGAGAGGAGAAGTTAGATAAAGGCCACAAAAGGCAGAGAGGTAGAAAAATGTAAAAAGAAAGAAACATCATGCTTTTAGAACTTCATCACTGTGAATGGCAGGCATCTGACTGGCATAAATTTACAAAACTCTGTTTGTGATGCTGGACTTGACATCAGCTGAGAATCAAAGTTGTGAAAAGGAGAGGTTTTTTCCCATATTATGAACTACTGAAAGAGTATTCCCATTGTGTCAATCTGGTTTTGTGACACTATAATGTCCATGTCATGCCCATGCTACAGCATAAAAATTGAATGGCTTTTTAGCTACACATTTAATTGGACTTTGATCTTTCATAGTATAACCTCATCAATGGGTTAATTATGATAAAAATATTACCATAAATAATACAGGGATTAATAATTTAACACCTTTAAAAGTATTCCCATTTTTTCATAAGATCCTATAGTTAAAGCTTACCTAATTGCCATTTGGATTGCCCAGAAAATTCCATGCACAGTAACCTGGGGTTTGCACTGCCCTTGTTTTGTACATTGAAAGCTCCTGTTCCACCAATTCGTATCCTAGGAATTTGACCAGAACTGCCTGGCAGAGCCCTGCACCTGGATATTACACAAGCATTGAGGGGTTCCCACTTTAGGAACTGCCTTTATAATAGATTCCTTGTCTTTAAGTAAATCATAGAATCACAGAATCATAGAATTGATTCAGTTGGAAAAGACCTCTGAGATCATCAAGTCCAACCCTTGGGCCAACTCCAGTCCATTTACTAGATCATGGCACTCAGTGCCACATCCAATCTGCATTTAAATATCTTCAGGGATGGTGAATCCACCACCTCTCTGGGCAGCCCATTCCAATGCCTGATTACTCTCTCTGGAAAGAATTTCTTTC